>CM054113.1:80000547-81200547 GCA_028673005.1 Tanypteryx hageni | reverse complement strand
GAATATTCAGAGAGCAACTCTTATGAGATTGGAAGAGCTTCGATCACATACATTTGGATATGCTGTCTTCTACAAATGTTAAAGAAAAGCGCCAATCAACCAATGAGTGAAAAAAAAAACACTAGAGCCACTTCAGAATCAATGGCTTCTCACTTGAAGAGGCAGAGACAGCTCCACTATCCACATCTTATGCTAGAATTGACACATGGGGACAAAAGTTAGCGTTTCATGAATTACAGACTTTGTCGTTTGACGAGATGATAGTAATGACCTCTCAATGCCTTCAGTTCTTCATGAGTCCCTTGTTCCACAACGCGACCTTTATGGATGACAGCAATAATATCTGCATTAATAATGGTGGAGAGACGATGAGCAACTACAATGCAGGTGCGACCTTTTCGGGCCCTATCCAAGGCTTCCTGAACAACCTACAGAGTAAGAAAATAACCTAACATAAACAACAAAGAATCATATCACATTAGCCTTGTACATGCAAATGTGGCAAAATAATGCACAAACAGTAAATTGCTTCAATGCACAAAAACATCATAACATCCAAAATTGCATAAAGATATTTCATGTTTATTAAATTAAATTGTTTATTTTTGTTTCTGAATCGTCAGAACAATAAACAACTGCCATTTACTACGGTAAAATCTATTAAAAATTCAAAATAGACCAAATGATTCTTGTAGTCGCAATTCCATCACAACTGTTCTTTGCTTGTATCTTTTATCTATCATAATTCATAGGTATATATAACAGGGGTAGCCAAATCGCGACTTGCAAGCCGCATGTGGCTCTTTTAACTTAACACGTGGCTCTTACTCATTTACACTCAAGTAGATGCAAAAATCAGAATCATTACCTTTTCGCTTTCAGTATCTAGTGCAGATGTTGCTTCATCCAAGAGCAATATCTTTGGATCCCTAACAAGAGCTCTTGCAATGGCAATCCTCTGCTTCTGACCACCAGAGAGCTGTGTACCTCTTTCACCAGCCATCGTTTCATAACCCTAAGAAAAGAGAAATATAAAAAAATTCACAAAATCACAGTGTCCACTTTAACTGTACATCCAACTAAGGCAAAATTCTTCTAGTCTTAACTAGCAGTGATCTTGTGATCAAAAGGCAATTGAATACACACAAAAACAAAATTTTTCTTAATTCCTTACAAAATTGGATCCACTTTTGCATTTCTATTGTTGCTCTATTAGCCAACCAACAAAGGGCTTTGGCATATGAATGTAGCCATGATCATATAACTACGTAGCTGGAGGAAGGTCAGAATTATTTCAGAATTTATGCAGACAGATGCTACAGGATACCCTTCTTAGCAGAAAAAAATTAGAAAAAGCATCCACTAAAAAATAATCTTCTAAAGTTTGCCATTCCTATTTATTACAAGCAATTATCTTTGAGAATGTCATTGATATGCTTAAGTTTAAATCTAATCCTGTTTGATGCATGTAATAGGGTCATATACATGCCAAAATTCCCAAACTTCTAATCCAAATATTCACAGAAATTTTACCTGAGGTAAGCTGAAAATGAAGTCGTGAATGTTAGCAGTACGAGCGGCTTGGATGACATCAGCATCTGAAATTTCAATCTTGGAGGATGGAAGACCATATACACCATACTTGATATTCTCTTTAATTGAGCAGTCGAACAAAACTGGCTCCTGAGTAACAACTCCCATTGATGCTCGGAGGTGAGCAACATTTATGGTCCGGATGTCATAACCATCTATCATCTGTATTGATAGGAATATAGATTAAGCATAAATAGCCAAAACTCATATTCAACAAATATGAACAGAAAAGTTATTACAAAACTGTACCCAAAAATTAATCCACCTTAATTCAAGTTTCAATTACAACTTCAGTAATAATGTTACAGATAGAGACATTAGAAAACAGGCCCAGATGGTGTAATGCAGGTATTACGTATTATTATATTATGTATTTATTTATAAAGGTTTGTCAAAAATATTCAAATTAGATATCATGGTATGTATCAATGAAGCATCTTAAGCATATTAAGGTTATGCATATGATGCAATCAAAAGTTATTTTTTCAGGAAAAATGAAAATATAATACACAGAAAATATTTTGTAGTTCCCAATTTTTACTCAACAGGGGCCTCATTATTTTAATGCAAAATAAGCTTTGTTGATGATTTTCTGTTATCATTCCCCTATTGCAGTAAACATGAAAATGCCTGCATTCTACAAAGAAAAAATTACAAGACCAATGTTTCTTCAATAAAAATTTCATTCAAATAAATCCCTAAACTATTTAAAGAAAAATTTAAAAATACAATATTTGATAATTCTTTAAAATATCATTACAGGAAGTTATTTCATTTACTTACAACAACACCACTATTAGGATCATAAAATCTTTGGAGGAGGGCTATAGATGTGCTTTTGCCACAACCTGATGTGCCAACCAATGCCAGAGTACATCCCGGTTTGACCGAAATGTTAAGGCCTCGTAGGACTTTAACATCTGACCGATTTGGGTATTGGAAGTGGACATCTTTTATCTCGACACAACCCTGGATATTCTGCAAGTTGATAACAAAACTATATTACATGCCCACAAATACACATGCATACATATTTCTTGAATCAGTGGCTTAGCCAGGCTTTTCTGAAAGGTGATGTTGATGGTTTAGGACTTGGGTAGTAAAAGCTAGTGATCACGAAGACAAATAAGTGAAAAACTGCAATTTCGATTTCAACCAATCTTTAGTAATTTCCCGGCACATCTCATTGCAGTTTACATTAATCAGCCTGCAATAAATGCACAGGTTCAATCCAAGTAGTATTTCCTTAATACATTGTAATTTACTGCCAAAATTGAAATATTTTAATTTTTATACCTAAAAGAGAGAGCTCAAACATGTAAACATCTCCCTTGGCCATGCCACTGTCTTGAATACATGTACAGGAATCAGGAATATTATTTCATTTGTCTTTTTAAAATAGAAAAACAAATTGATCAATACCATAGAAGCTAATAAAAAAACAAGATAATTGAATAAAAATATTTTTCCCCAAAAACATTATTTAAGCAATTAACGCATCTGACATTTGATGGCAATTTACTTTTAGAATTTCTGTACGTAGGTTTAATTTAATACTACTAATTTGCACAAAGACCATCAATAACTAAGCAAGCAAAGTACCGGTTTCAATCCAGTGCATGCACTGTAATCTATGGTGGATTTAAGATCAAGAAGTTGAAATATAAGTCCAGCAGCCAGTTTAGCCTTGGTATAATCTTGCAAATATGCTGAGCTTTGTCCAACAGAAGCAGCACAAAATGCCAAAGCAAAGAACACTCTGAAACATAAACAGTTTGACATATTATTTTTAAAATGAGTAAATTCTTCTTAAATTAACTGTAACAAAAAATGAGATTTTGTATTAAGACTTTTTTTCAAATTCATATTATAGCAAAGAAATAACTTATGCATTCCAATGGAAAGAAAGTCAATGACCATACAGAAAAGTGATAAAATGAAACAAAATTATTTTATATTCACCTGTAAACATCAGCAGGTTCCATCTCATTAATTTCAATGAGGTAAGCTCCAAAACGAAATGCAGCAGCATACATCATAAAAATTACACCTTGAGAAAATGAATACACCAATGCATATATGTAGGTTTGCTTCTTGCCTTCTCTGTAAAATTGAGATAAATTTCAACCAAATATAAAAATGAATTATACATAAGTATATTTTTTTAAATAACAGATATATACAAGTTTTATTTTTTAACAATGTCTCAAACCTATATGAGTGAACAACTAATTTCACAGCCATGAATTTCTACTTAGAAACAGTATGACTAAACATATTTGGCTTACATAGCTCTAATTTTGATGAGATCAATCATCAAGTCTTTGGGAAGGAGGGTTTCTTGTGACTGAGGATGTATTGATTTTAAAAAATCAATTAACTGCAAATTGGGATACATTTGCTATGTGGATGTGAGCATTCTTTCTCAAAAAAATAATTAAAGTGGTTTTGAGACACTAACTTAAATATTAAAGCACCTACATAAAAGGAATTCTAAGTTTCTCCATGTACAGGTTGTTGAAAACATCTTCCTTTCCTAAAGATTGGACAGTTCTAACATTCTGAATGCACTCTGATGCAACCTAAAAATAAATGTTAAGTTAAAAGTAGGATTAAATTAACAAATATATATCTATTGACCACAATTTTAGTCACTGATATTCTACTAACCCTTCCAGCATCTTCCATTAATTCTGCATCGCGACGCTGGTAACGTCTAAGAATCAGAGTCTGATGGTAAGATGCAGCTGCAATCAGAGGCACCCCAACCATCAGGAGCAAGGCCAATTTCCAACCATTTAAGAATGCAATCAACAAGGCGCACACTAAAGTTACAAAAGAACTTATCACTGTACCGGCACGAAGCCCAGATGCCTGGAATAAGTAAGTCGCTTACTGTATTTTAACTCAATAAACTAATTCAAAAACAGCCTTAATTATGAAACAATTATTAAGTCATATACATACAGCTTTTGCTAATGGGGCATCTCTTGCCAATCGTGTGATAATCCTTCCAGCAGAGTGGGATTCAAAATCAAACCATCCAACTGGCTGTCTTAGAATATTCATGAAGGCAAGCAAACGGAGTCTCATCACCAACTTTTCAGCA
Source organism: Tanypteryx hageni (assembly GCA_028673005.1). Taxonomy (NCBI): domain Eukaryota; kingdom Metazoa; phylum Arthropoda; class Insecta; order Odonata; family Petaluridae; genus Tanypteryx; species Tanypteryx hageni. The sequence goes on along the minus strand of CM054113.1, from coordinate 81,195,845 downwards.
GCAGTACTCATAAAGACCAGCTAAAATAAAGCCAATGACACATTATTTATCTTCAAGTTATTAGAAAAGCAAAGCTGGCATATTTAAATTGTCAAAGTCATCACTAAACAGGGATTAAATATACGAGGTAGATATTATATCTGACAATCTCAACATTCAAACTTTCAAAAATCAATATCTTTAACTGATAGGATACTAAAAATCTCTACATATTGAAATATATCAATTAAATTTTTCATAGTAAAACCTGTCTCCGACTAACACAAATTCTACCAACATGATTTTGGTTTAACACAATTTTTAAACTAACTAAACTAACATGACTGGTCATTCAGTTTAACATGATTACTCCATGACTTCTCTACGATTGTGAAAAGGTATAGAAAGCAGAAACAGAAATAAATTTTAGCCCTGCTCTTCATTTATTGCTGATTACAATGAGTCTATTATGGTAACCTCTGATCCAGATGATGAATTTGACAATTTATATGAGTATGATGCAGATGGCAAGGGATTTCATTTTTAAACTGCAATGTAGAAAAATACCATTCTTGAATGTTTTTCAAATTTCCTTTGACCATTTTTGTAGTTTTCTATAGATCGCATGTTCTTATCTTTTGAAAAATTATTTCATGTATTACAATAAAAATGTTTAATTCTTCGTTATTTGTTGTTTAAAATTATCATTTTACAAATCCTCTAAATAACGTCTGCTAAATAAATGGTGAACAAATGAACAGCTGATTCAAAATGATGGTCATCTACATCGAAAAATATGCTGGAGTTTATAGTTCACATTTTATTGGTGATGGGAGTAAGAAACTGAGAGAAGTTATATCGCTAGAGCAAAAATTAGATTTACTTACACGCTATGAGAACAATGAAGGAACACGTGATATCATTTGTCATACAGGCCTTAACGAAGCAATGCTACAAACCAAAATGCATTATCATTGTTTTTTTCTGTAAAAATGAGTTACATGTACGAAATATACGTAAACATATAAAAAAACACAAAGCATTAACCAAAGTATAGTAATAATAAAGGAATAAAATTAAAAATGTCAATTAGGTTAGGATGCTGGAATGCATCAATTAAGCTGTGCAACAACATCTCGATGGTTTGCCAAGTTTAAAGATGGTCTAACATCAGTAAAGGATGACGAATGCAGTCTTTAATATCCAGGAATGATGTGATAATCACTCGTGCAAGGGATTTGATTCATGTTAATCATCATCTAACAATCATGAGGTTGCTAGTCTTCTTAGGCTTTATCGATTTCCTGTTTTCTTATTTTGTTCTTATCGAGAACTTGCTGTTCTACTGAAATCAGCACCAATGAGTTCATCCGTTGCTGAAGCATTGTAGATCGTAAAAACGTTTTGATCAGTTTTAGTTTTGAAAAGGATCTTTCACCAGTAGTAACAGAAACGGGAACCATTAAAACATTCTGAGTGCGTTCTATACATTTGTTAATACACATTATAGACAAAATTGAGAAGATATGAAGGACTCCAAGTTATCTTTTCATTTAGGGGAATGAGATTTTGAATATATTTTGTTTCATAAAAGAGCTGTTCTCCGCTGATACCCAAATCTGATTTACCAGTCAATTCATTTTCCAAATTTTTACATTTTTGGATCAACTCTGCATTATTTGGTACTTTTTTCAAATCTTTAAGAAATGAAAATTTTTCACAAAAGTTTTCTATTTGTGAAAAGCGCTCATTAAGAGTGTCTAGAACAGCAGATAAAATGAAGTACCCAGAAATTTACTTCGGGGGGGGGGTCTGAGGGCAAAAACCAGTTTCGAGCAATTGATTAAATAAAAGTCTTATTCAAATAATATAAACTTTTATATTGTTTTTAGTTCTCATAACTCAATGTAGCAAGTGGCAGCATAACAAGAAGAAATGTAGCAACTTTGGAGCATGGTTATCGCAGATTCCATGAATGTCTGAACACCGGGGGGGAGGGAGGATCAGACCCCCCTCCCCCTGGGTATGTCCTTGTTCGCGCAGTAGTATTTTCTGTAAATGTTGCCAGATATGGACTTAATCACGGCTAGAAATGATACATAACGTGGCTCTTCCTAAATGCCTTGATGAACCAAAATACTTTTTTCCTGAAAAATCTTCCAAAAACCCGGGGTGTGTCTTATAGCCCAAAAAATATGGTACTTAATCATTTCAATAATTTGTATTCTAAAAAGTATGTACTACTAAAATTTTATCAAAGATGGCAAAACTGTGGATAGCAAGGAACTATTCTATTTTTAAACCAACTTTTGGCAAAAAATGAATGAATTATTACTTTTTAAGTATGATAATAAAAACCTAGTGTTCCCCATACCAAACTAAATCTTTTTTATCTATGACACAATCATCTCCATAAAAATATGTAATATTAATGGCATATAAAAAACATCAGGATGACTTCTTACCTGTATCCAGAAACTAACTCCAGAAAGAACAGCCAAAACCAATAACATGAATGTCCAGAATATTGCAGCCTGTTTTAAAGCTTCTCCAACAAGAGTGAAGGTCTGAAAAGTATTAATTGAATTTTAAAAATATATATTATTGACACAAAATTATAACTGATTGAAGCCTTGAAATTTTTGCAGGCAGAAGTTGTTTTTGTCATATTTCTTTTGGAAAACTGCACCCTTTGAGATAGAGTTTTTTAAATTTGGAGTAGTATATATCAGCCATTATTCAGCTAATGATGGCTGATGTAAACTAGCTAAATATCTTTAAACTAATTTATGCATCCGTCATATTATGGATAAAAATTATATTAGTTAAAACTAATAAATAAATATTTCTTTGAAATTCATAGCAATTTTAACAATAGAAATGCAAATTTTAAAGATCCTATAAAAGTTGAAACAAATAATTAAAGATCTTAAATTTTCACAATTCACACTAACATAACAGTGTTAGGATAAATAAAAAATGGCTCTTCCATATGTAAATCCAATTAAGTTTTCATTATTCATCAAACCAATAGATTGTACAATATAAGTAAACAGAATCCTAAATGCATACAAAAATAATATGAAAAAATTCTGATCTTATAGATTGCAGCTCCGACACAAATACATCAACGATTTTCTTCACTAAACTTAATTTTAATTTCCGCAACTCATCCTAACCAAACAGTTTTTTTAGATAAATAAAAATTGCTATTTTATATGACAGTCCAATGGAGTTTCCTCTGATGATGAATGATTTCCATCTCAAAAAACCAAAATTTTCACGTTCAAAAGAAATTTGTCAATTGACAGAAAATGAATTTCCATTGCTTTGGGTGTTATTCGAATCAGGTCCCAAATTTGCACAATGATTATAAGCAATTTTATAATATAAATTTTAATAATATGTAACACTCATCCCCATGCTAATCAGATGGAGAAGTGAAACTCTCCTGGAATTGAACCCATGACATTGCTGTAGATGTTGAACAATCTAAAATTTAAAAAGGCCACGTAAATCCTGAAAGTATGATTCAAATTGGAACTACCATTCTCTACTCAAAAAGCTTTTATATACACTCCTATTCAACTACATACAGCATACCCAACAAACCAACAGACAGACTCCGATTTCTATTATAAAGAACTAGTTTAGAACTAAGAACATGACAGTGTTGCAGAGCATCTTGATGTAGTTTTCTTTTCTTATCATGTTTTATTACTGACTTGTATCTTTGCATTTCTATAGCTTTTTGTCTAACTTTACTGTATATCTTTGTATCTTTGCTGCTTTTTCTAGTACTTTGTACAATTTGTGGAGGTTACAATTACTATTGTAATTACCTGTGGATAATAAATGATATGACGTGAGATACTAAACAGACTCAGTTTATCTAAAATAAATGCATTAACAACAATTATTTATTCAAGATAACATTTGATTCATTTGGTCAAGCATTTTTTATTCCAGCACAAATAAAATTTATGGATGTAGTAAAAATAAGTAGGGATGTACAGTATGTGCTCGAATAACATCATTAATTTATTCCAGAAAACCGTGACGTAGAGCAAAACAACATTAAATGAATCCATATTTCCCATAAGAACCCATGTTATACAATATAATTGGTTCCAAAACTTGGGGTTCAAAACCTCCTGAAACACAAAAAGACATTATTTACTGTATTTTATGGAGCTTTATGGTACTACATATGATATGAATGGTTTCAGAACATACATAAATCAACAAAATTATAATTAACATATAAATGGCATAAAATAAATAGTATAACATGACATATGACATGCTTTTCAGCAATGACAAAAAGTATTAATAAGACAAAACAAACTTTTAGGTTACCAAGCTCAAATTAAAATATTCTATCGCTGAAAAGAAAATCTACGATATAACAATGTTGTTCTTTTATATTACTTAAAAGGTAAAAATAAGTAAAACTGAACTTACAGCAAATATTTCACCATAAAAATATGCAAAGACAGGCATGATTGCACCACACAAACTAGAACCAATGATTCCAAGGAAAAGGCACAGCAATTCAGGTGTATTGAGTTTCATTAAACGCCAAAAGCTTCCATCAATGCTCTCTACCTGAAAGCAGCAACAACTAAAATTAAAAACAATTCTTACAGCATTAACATTACAGGTTATACTTTTCGATTATGTAAATACAATAGTATAGACCTATGCTTTTTTATCTTCACATTTCGTTCTGTAAGCTTCTATGTACGACTAGAATTTATGAATAATGTTGCTAGATACAAAAGAACATCACAAATACAAACATTTACCAATATTATTTACTTTATTTTATGGGTTTGAATAAATATAAATTTTGTTTACTCTCTGTTAAAATAAAAGATGTACATAGAACATGCCTGCATTATGATGATGGAACTCAGTTATGATGTAGTAATCATTATTCTGTGAAGCTTCTCTTTACAGCAATTACAAATAAACAGTTTTTGACTCGATGAAGTAACTTGAAGAAAAGCCACCTTTCAAAAGGTAAATTTAAATTTTTACTAAAATTACCCTATAAAAATAGCTCTAAGGAATGGATTATAAGAAAATCAAAGGATGTTTCCTTAAGAAAGTGGCGAGTTTTTCTATGCTTAAAATGGAGGAAAATTTGATTGCACCTCTTCAGCTTCCTTTTCAAGTTTATCAAGTTCAGGATCAGCAAGAAGGGACCCAGTTATCGACAAAGAGCTGTGATGAGCACTCCTCCTGCGAACATGTGGGGGAACACCTTTCTCCAGATCACCAGATACAAGACTGAAAAATATTAAATTTTGGGCTTTTCAAGTTCTGGGAGAATAATGTTACAATGAAAGTGACAAAAAAATCATCACTTTTGCAATTCTTTAAATTTGATTTGTTCAAAAAACTCAATTTTATGGATAAAAGTTCTGAGAAATCAAAGCACATCTTCAACTATTATCCATGCCAAACTTAGTACAGCAACCTCTTGATTTACATGGATTTTATGTATGTGTTTTTGGAATAATGCGGTTGTTATTTTAATACTTTTTAATTTATGCCAATGTATTTTTGGAATAATGCAATTTGAGCCATGCGCCACACTTTTGGTGTGGGCTGACAGCATTGTACGAAACGAAAATATTTTGTATTTCTTGAACTATTTGCGATAAAACATTCAAATAAAAAGCATTATTTAATCAATCTGCAATTCTGCATTACACTTCAAAATCCTGCTATGTGTTATTCTTCAAAACAGGAAAATACAAAGATTGTAATCACATATTTCTCATTTTGCCACTGATCATGTGTATCTTCCCTTATATGGCATCAAAGGCGATTTCCCTTTATGGGCCAATGTTTATTTTTTCTTATGACCCAATGGAGCCCCACTTGCACTTGGGCTTCCCTTTTGGGAAGTTTGAGGGAATAACAGACACCTCTTCTTCAGTAAGTTGCCTCCCAAGAGGAAGGCGAAACAGCTGATGCATCATTTGCCTCCCCCTGACCTCAGTAAAATAGAGCGCTGTGACTTTGAGGAGGTGGAAAAAGAGCTTCTTCATTCACCTCCAATGTCCTTGGGCTGTGGAGAGATCAGAGTCGGGGAGTTGGAAAGAGGCTAGGATAAAGCTCTCACCCTATTTTCTGTTTTCTCAGTGTGAGCCAGGAAAAAATGAGGAGAAAAATTGTGCACTCTCCTTTGAAAAGATACACAGTTCCTACATTGCATTTCAAACACCAAGGAAAGGTTCCTCACCGCATTAAAAAGTGATTTTTAGAAGGAGAAACACCGTCATATTGCAGCAAAATTGAAAATTCCATTGCTAAATTAAATGTAGATTATACATTTAAAGAACAGCAAAAAATACAGGACAAGCATAGATAGGAAGTCCAAAGCTTCCTCTTTCAAAATATGTAAAGGTAATTCAGATTTAAATATGTATCTTGCATCAAAAGATAAAGGAAATAAAGGCTACGCATGACATAATAGTACGTCTGATGGCCAATTGGACAGTTTTCGCAGGACATAATAGTACGTCTGACGGCGTTTGTTTTGTCTTTATTATTGTTAGTAACAAATAAGCACAGTTTAACATAAAACACAATAGAGTAAATAGATGTATGAATGTGTTTTTAGGCAGTGTTTCCCCTAACCCCTACCATTTCCTTAATTCCTTATGGAAAAATTGTTTGATTTATGCACCCATTCTCAGGAATGCAACTACCGCATAAATCGAGAGGTTGCTGTACATATAAAGAAAGCAAACAGAATTTCTTGAAAATTATTAAAACTTTAACATTCACCCAGCATTAAAACTGTTCGAATAAACAATGCATATTTCATTAGGCCTAGGAAAATATCGAATAACTTTTACAATAACTTTGACTCAAACAACCTTTAATACACAACATACAACATATTGTGCCATATTAATTTTTAAACAATTTTTTGAAATTTATGATTTAAGTTTTTTCCATGAGAGTAAAAAATGAAAATTCATTCTTAAAAAATTAGTAAGTTACTAGAGAGCCTGTGACACTTCACTGTCACATTAAGTTGATTTTTGATTTTTTTTAATAATTAATTTGAACAGACACTTATTTGACAAAAGATGAAACTTCTTTCTTCGTAAATAGAACAGAACATTCTATTTATTAACCTGCATTAGGATTAAGGATATATATAATTTAATTGATTAATATTCCAAGTGATGTGATAAATAAAAATAACTGACCTTGCTAAGTTTTTTTAAAACTTCTTTCTTCGTAAATATTACAGAATAAACAGGCTTAACATAAAGACATAAATCAACATAAATGTAAACAAACAAAATGACATAATATTGTCAAGTGGCTCTATTTTAATCTTATTTATACTGTTTAAAATGTTTTTCGCTTGGCTAAAGAAATTAATTTAATTAATTTTTTAAATGATGCCACAATAAAAGGGAAAAGGTTCACTTATCCTTCAAAAATGTTCGAAATCCATGCAAACAAACAAAATGATGTAATATCGTCAAGGAGCTCGGGAGTATACACCCAATATTACCACTTGCTCAAATGAGGTGGCCATGGTAACTGACAATTCTCATTGTTTAAAAAACGCATTTTTTCATATTAAAAACAGACTTTCCAGGAAATTCGGAAGGTAATTGAATTTTCACAGTAACCAAAATGAACTTTTCTTTTTCCAACACAACCATTTAGGTCTCCCCTTCGTATCTTGATTCTAACTAATTTTAAAATGCAATTTTATAATGCCCAAAACTGATTCCAATGCTTTTCTTATGGAGTGCAGGGGTGTCAGAAAACCCCCCTTAAAAAAGAAAGTATTTAACGTTTCCGATTGAATTTAGTATCATTAAAGAACAGGAGATTTCCGCATCTTTACTAATTATAGATGACAAAAATAGCCTAAACAGTGGCGGAGATATAAGCTTCCCAATAGGCTATAACCAACCTACCAAAAAGTTAACCTACGACGATTACAGTAATATAATATAAGATTACTAGTAGAAGGTGCTTGCATACTGCAAGCATTTAATCGCACCTTGAAAAAACATTAATTTTCAGAGAGATATTTCATCATGAGGAATATTTCCATTCTAAAGATTTCTCCTCTGGACGGGTTTTTGTTTTTTCATTCTGGAACAATAATGGAGTTAAACAATCACTAATTTTTGCAATTTTCGAAATATTGTACTTTTCCCACATTGAGTTAATAATGCCACACATTTCTGCCAAATTTTAAATTTATAGTGCAATTAAAAGTGAAATAACATTTATCTAATTGTTTAACTTTAAATAATTTATAACGGCCAAAATAACAATTTTATGGATAAATTGAAATGTTTATTCGTTTACATAGATTAACCTCTAAATAATTTAAAAATTTCAGATCCCTAACTTGCGGCGTAGTGTCTAAGCATCTACCTATTTGTTTAAACTTTAAGAATTTTTAACTGCCAAACAAATTAAAATATCAAAATTTCTATAATCCCTATTTCGTTTTTTTTACAAATCCTACCTCTAAAAATATTTCAGCTCAGTAGCACATTTTAAATACATAAACCTTGACAATTTGTTTAAACAATTGCGAATTTTTAGCGGCCGCATTGTTGCACTTTTTTAAGATTTTCGTTTTTTCAAGTCGGTTTTGCACAAAATCCTACCTATGAAAAAAATTTCGAATCTCTTGCTCATCTGGAAGTGCCTAAACATTAGTATCCTCCAATATGTTACTTATAGAGGTACTAGTAGTTGGTGCTTACACACTGCAAGCATTTCATCTCACATTAAAAGAACATTAATTTTTCAGACAGAAATTTCAACATTACAAATAGTCTTTTAATTCTAAAGATTTCATTTCTGCTGTGATTTTCGTTTTTCCCACATGTAAGAATAATAGTTTAAAACAATCTCCAAAAGTCGCAATTTAAAATTTTTTACACTTTCTTCATTATAAGGTTCTAATGCTACACATTTTAGCCAAATTTTAAAGTTGTAGCACTTCTAGAAATAAAATAATATTTTTGTAATTGTTTAAATTTAAATAATTTTTAACGGCCGCCGCATTACATATATGGTAAAATTGAAATGTTTATTTACGCAAATTCACTACTCTGTAAATAATTAGAAAATTTCAGCTTCCTAGGTTATCCCATAGTACAAAAACAGTTATCTATTTGTTTAAACTTTAAGAATTTTTAACTGCCAAACAAATTAAAATATCAAAATTTGTATAATCCCTATTTCGTTTTTTTTAAGAATTCTACTTTTAAAAAAAATTTCAACTCTGTGGCACATTCGGAAATATATAAACCTTGAAAATTTGTTTAAACAATTGCGAATTTTTAGCGGCCGCATTGTTGCACTTTTTAAAGATTTTCGTTTTTTCTAGTCGGTTTTGCACAAAATTCTACCTATGAAAAAAATTTCGAATCTCCAGCTTATCTGGAAGTGCGTAAACATTAGTATCCTCCTGTTATATATCATCATTATATATCGACGACTCTTACAGAGGAGGATATAACATAATAGTAGTTGGTGCTTGCATACTGCAAGCATTTCATCTCAACACAAAAAAACATTCATTATTCATCTTTCATCATTACACATATATTTTTAATTCTAAATATTTCACCTCCGCAGCGATTTTCGTTTTTCCCACATGTAAAAATAATATTTTAAAACCATCCCCAAATGTTGCAATTTTAAAATTTTACACTCTCTACATTATGGGGTACGAATGCTACACATTTTAGCCAAATTTTAAAGTTGTAGCACTTCTAGAAGTAAAATAATATTTTTCTAATTGTTTAAACTTAAATAATTTTTAACGGCCGCCTCATTTAATATATGGTAAAATTGAAATGTTTATTTACGCAAATTCACTACTCTGTAAATAATTTGAAAATTTCAGCTTCCTAGCTCATACCGTAGTACCTACACAGTTATCTATCTACTTTAAGAATTTTTAACTGCCAAACAAATTAAAATATCAAAATTTGTATAATCCCTATTTCGTTTTTTAAGGAATTCTACTTATAAAAAAAATTTCAACTCCGTGGCACATTCGGAAATACATAAACCTTGAAAATTTGTTTAAACAATTGCGAATTTTTAGCGGCCGCATTGTTGCACTTTTTCAAGATTTTCGTTTTTTCTAGTCGGTTTTGCACAAAATCCTACCTAAGAAAAAAATTTCGAATCTCCAGCACATGCGGAAGTGCCTAAACTGTGTAGGTACTACGGTATGAGGTAGGAAGCTGAAATTTTCAAATTATTTACAGAGTAGTAAATTTGCACAAATAAACATTTCAATTTTACCATATATGAATTGCGGCGGCCGTTAAAAATTATTTAAATTTAAACAATTAGAAAAATATTATTTTACTTCTAGAAGTGATACAACTTAAAAATTTGGCTAAAATGTGTAGCATTAGTACCCCATAATGGAGAAAGTGTAAAATTTTTAAAATTGCAACATTTGGGGATTGTTTTAAAATATTATTTTTACATGTGGGAAAAACGAAAATCGCTGCGGAGGTGAAATATTTAGAATTAAAAATATATGTGTAATGATGAAAGATGAATAATGAATGTTTTTTTGTGTTGAGATGAAATGCTTGCAGTATGCAAGCACCAACTACTATTATGTTATATCCTCCTCTGTAAGAGTCGTCGATATATAATGATGATATATAACAGGAGGATACTAATGTTTACGCACTTCCAGATAAGCTGGAGATTCGAAATTTTTTTCATAGGTAGAATTTTGTGCAAAACCGACTAGAAAAAACGAAAATCTTTAAAAAGTGCAACAATGCGGCCGCTAAAAATTCGCAATTGTTTAAACAAATTTTCAAGGTTTATATATTTCCGAATGTGCCACAGAGTTGAAATTTTTTTTAAAAGTAGAATTCTTAAAAAAAAACGAAATAGGGATTATACAAATTTTGATATTTTAATTTGTTTGGCAGTTAAAAATTCTTAAAGTTTAAACAAATAGATAACTGTTTTTGTACTATGGGATAACCTAGGAAGCTGAAATTTTCTAATTATTTACAGAGTAGTGAATTTGCGTAAATAAACATTTCAATTTTACCATATATTAAATGAGGCGTCCGTTAAAAATTATTTAAATTTAAACAATTAGAAAAATATTATTTTACTTCTAGAAGTGCTACAACTTAAAAATTTGGCTAAAATGTGTAGCATTAGTACCCCATAATGTAGAAAGTGTAAAATTTTAAAATTGCAACATTTGGGGATGCTTTTAAACTATTATTTTTACATGTGGAAAAAACGAAAATCGCTGCGGAGGTGAAATTTTTAGAATTAAAAGAATATTTGTAATGATGAAATGTCTGTCTAAAAAATGAATGTTTTTTAATGTTGAGATGAAATTCTTGCAGAATGCAAGCACCAACTACTAGTTTGTTATATCCTCCTCCTCTGTAATGAACGTCTATATAGAATGATAAAAGAGGCTTCTAGGGAGAGAGAGAAATGGAGGCAGCGATTCAGTTAAAACCTGTCTTCGGACAGAAGCATGATGATGTTGATGTTATATGTATATAAAGAATGTATTAAAGAAATTGAAATATTTTTCCAAGTTTTGAAGGTCAACTTTTACACTTTCATAAATAGTAATTTTAGTTTTTGTTTACCTTATCATCACCTAATTATATTTTACAGGAATTATAAAATAGATTTTAATCATAAGATGCAATATATTAAATTTTAGTTAATAGTAACTACTACTCTTACCAATCTGACACTGCACCTGATTCATCATAACTATCAGGTGATTTACCATACACATCGGGGATTGTCTCTTCCAATTCGTTTTCTTCTTCATTTTCATTAATATATGTCTGAGCCATTACAAGACTGTGATATAGTCCGACATTGCCCATCAATTCCTCATGAGATCCCCATTCCATAATGACCCCATTTTTCATGGCATATATTACATCAGCATTATGAATTGTTGACAGCCTGTGAGCCACTATAATGGTAGTACGACCTGCCATTGCCTGAAAGAGTAAAATTGATAACTGTTATAACAAGATAGTCAATAAGTATATCACAAGAATATTCCATTAAGTAACAATTTGGAAAAAATATTGCTTGAAAAATATTCTTTTAAATATATAATTAATAACACAGTAGAATCATACTACCGTATTTTCCAGTAGATAACGCGCACGTTATCTAAGCAAAAAAGTTTGAAATATAAACAAAAATGGCTGTGCGCATTATACATAGGAATACAAGTGAATACTTAAAAAGTGACTTAAAAAATTATTTATGCCTAGTGTTATGATTCATTGATCCTATGTCCTTTAGCTGACAAATTCACGATATTCCCTCTCATTCTGTTTTAAGGCCTGGATGTACATATTTCTGCTAAATCTCACTGCTAAAAATAAAATATTTTCAAGTTAAAAAATGTTTACGGACAGATTTAACACGTAATCAACAAGATTGAAAAGTATACTCCATAAATGGAATACGCAGAGCATTCAAAGGCATTCTTTATAGAAAATGTTTGAAATGGTAGTGAAAGATTGGGTGATTCTCGAATATTTATCTCTGAAACTATAACTCATAATTATGTGGTCTTGCAGACTTTGTGTTAAATTAAGTCCTCTATCCGAATATTTTTAAAAAATCTATACCTCACAGATCATATAAGAGCATGGGAGAGAAAAATATGGATTGTTAATTCTTGCTTGCAGAGAGAAGTCTTAACAATTGATGTAAACAAGATATGTGATGTTTTGCTCAGGATTTTCTCAAATTTTTATCTGCAAACTATAACTTGTAATTATGTGATCTCCCGGACTTTTTTGTAATAAATGTTGTCCTCTATCTGAATGAAATTTTTAATCTATAGCTTACAGATCATATAAGAGCTAGGGAGAGAAAAATATGGTATTTCAAGGTTTCTTGATGGATGCCATTTAACGAGATAAGAGTAAGTTTATTTAAGTGTTTATGTAAAGTGGAAGTTCTAATTGATGGATGTAACTCAAAATCACAATTGGGCGATAAATTTTAATAGTGACAACTAATACTTAATTTAATTCAAATCCATCAAGCAGTTTAGGAGATGAGAGTTACGACAGATGGATGGACAAGACGTGCCCGCAAGGTGTTCTGCTACTACTGCTTTGCTGGTCAAGAACTCCTAAAAAATCAGTGGTTGGCAAAAGAAAACTTAATCCTTTAGGCCAGTGTTTCTCAACCTTTTTGAAGCTACAGACCTCCTGTGAAGTCCGCAATATCTGCTGACCCTCTCTCTATGAAAATGTCATGCATTGATCATTTGTTGTCTAGTATTTTCATGTTGAAATATTAATCAGAACTCTGTGCTGGATCAAACAAGTTATAGATAAAAATAAACATGTCCTACTCAACTTGCAGACCCCCAAGAAATAATGCACAGACCCCCGGTTGAGAAACACTGCTTTAGGCAGCCTTTCATTTAAGTCCCGAGGAATGAAACACTTCTATACTCAAACACTGTTCACTTTTGTACACGATAATTAACTATAAGTCTCTTTAGGTGTTGAACTCTAAAGCTGAAATAACGGCCAAAATAAATTATGCTGTTCTCTAGTTGCTCAACATTCTTTGGGAGTTGATACATTTACATAATGGTCTTGACCAATCAACAGAAAATTTTTGACTGCCTTATCTACACATTTTAATGAGCGTTAAAAATATTGTGTGCATTATCAACTAGGTGCACATTATCGATGGGAAAATATGGTAATTGGTACTTAAACTCTATTAACATTATGCAAAATGCCTAAAATTAATCAGAAATTAACTGAAATAAATATTTTTTATGTACAAAAAAGTGATTTCAACTAAAAAATTTATAAACTGATCATCACACTCCTCAATCGAAGGATTTATAATCCTGTTGTAATAATTGTAAAATTTTAACAAATATCCTTTCTGATGAAATTAAGATTTTAATGTTTGCAAGTATAATTGCAAAATTTTAAAAATTTAGTTGTTTCTATAAAGCCAGATTTGTAAATGTGATTTTAGATTTAATTATTTATTGCATCCAAATAACCAATATCTCTTCATGGCAAGGCTCTTCTTACGCCTTAACATATCAATGAACAAACTAATAAAGCCATAATTTCAACTGTAGTCGCATTCATATTTATGAGTCAAGAATCAAGAAAATTCACCTTTTCTAAAGCTTCCTGTACAACTCCCTCACTGTGTGAATCAAGAGCTGATGTTGCCTCATCAAGAAGCAACACCCTTGGATTTCTTACCAATGCCCTAGCAATGGCAATTCGTTGCTTTTGACCTCCTGATAATTGAGCACCTCGATCCCCAACTAGGGTGTCATAACCCTGTAAAAGTAGAAAATAGAAGCAATACACCAATATGATAAATCTTGCTAGAGAATATTCTAATTCTATCAAAAAATTAATATCCTTGTAAAATAATCTGGATTAATGCAATTGATTTTTACATTTTAATAGTCAAAACATAAAAAATTACAAAAAATCTATTGTGTAAAAGAATGAAGATTGAATCAAGGAAAGGTCCAGGGGGGTGATGGTAAAGGGGGTAATTACTCCCTCTCTGCCAAAAATTTCAGAACAAGTCAAATTAATAAAATTTAAAAAATAACAGGAAAAATAATATTTTTTAGTTTTTATTTTGTTTGCACAAAATGATATCCATTTCCTTTTTACAAATTAAAATCTGTATGCTTTTGAAGCCTGGATCCACCCGTGCATTGAATGATCCATTTTTTTCACATGATCATGCAAATTCCTTCTTTTACACTACTTCAAATGATGTATTAATATTATAATTGAGTATGATATGAAAAATAAAGTAGATATTAGTCATGTGGAAAACCAAAACTTTTTCTTGGGTAGAACATATTTCACATACATTACAGTTACATCTGCACAAAAATATTTATACAATGAAATGTCAGTATAACGAAGTCGTGTGGATGACCAAAATATATTCGTTACAATGAAACAATTTTAAAAATTCAGAGGAAGTGCAATATATCCTCCCCCTGACAGTACTGCTAAAAATGGTAACTCTGAGAACAGTGTAGTGCTTAAGTCATCATTGTAATCATAGTAGGAAAAGGAAGTCATAAAAATTTAGAAATAGTACGAGTAATATATTGATATTAAGTGAAGATGCAACTACAACACCCCAACCCAAATCCATCTTAACAGGTTTTATTGGAATAAAAAAAGGAAAAAATTTTCGATATACAAACAGTGTTTATTAATACAAGAACATATTACTGTAGGAAGTAGTTCTGTATTTGGCCATAGTCATTTGAGGCGCCACAGTCAAGGGTAATATATTGCACTTTAGCCTAAATGTCAGGATGATGATTACATATTACAAAATAATTATAAAGAAAGAAACCATGAATTAGTGTTTACTTCTTAAAAAAAGTTCGTAATTTTTTTCTAAATGGTCTGATAGAGTTGTGAAGAACATGCCTATTGTTTGCTAGTCGGGTCCAACACCCTTGCCTGGACTGAGATTTCACAGTTTTAATCAATGCAGCATTGTCAGATGCTAAAAACCAAACCCAGTAAAGATCAAAAGGAATACATAATATTTTTTAAGGAACTTCTTTTTACAAACTTTGTTATAGTGATCGTATTTTTTCATACTAGGATGAATTTTTATTGCACTAAACCGAGATTTTCGTTACAATGATATTCATTAAAATGAAACATTTTTACATAGTTACATAGTAAATTGGCAGGGGATGAAAAATAATTTCGTTTTACTGAATACTTTGTAACTCTGGCATTCATTACACCAGCATTTTATTGTCTAGTTTTTAGATGAAAATGGAGATAAGTTTTTTATAACTTTGTGAGAAGTATCTTTAAATAAATTAGCATTTATGTTAAAAAAATAGAAATTTCTGCAAGAATGGGCTACTTTGGTACAAATATGAGCATAATAGTTTATTAGGATAAAAAGATGTCAAGAAATATTTTCATTTGTATCAGAAAAAAATTACCTCAGCATGAAACAGTAAAAACATTTTTAGTAGATCTCTATATATGATGTGTCAATACATCGCTCGACAAAATGTCAATTCATTGCTAGACAAATTCGTTGCATGACAATTTTGTTGCGAGACATATTGGAAGGCAAGACATCATGACGAATTTGTCAAGAGATGAATTGATGCATGATGAGTTTGTTGTGCGATGTATTGGTGCACAACGAATTGATGTGCGATGAAATGGCCGTGACGAGTTGTCATAGAACCGTAGGAAGTATGATTATGTGTTTAATTGATGTTTTTTTAAACAAATGAAACAAGATAAAATAATTGTATTTTTCATTGCAAACTTACAATCCGGAATTTAATAAATAAAGACAATTTTTAAAATACATTAAATTTTTTTTTTTTTCAAAAAATTTGTAACAAACCATTTCAATTAATGAATGAACTAGTATACCTATACTGAATACTTGTTCAAAATATACACCAAATACAGTCGGTGAGAAATTAGGTCATAAAATCTTTTTTCTGTTTTGACAGTCTGCTAAAAGTCTTAGATTTAGGTCGTCTTGGATTTGGGTAAATACAGTAAATCTAAAGAAGTTAAAATAATAATTTTGTGACTCATTAAGGTACCAATGGAAGGGCTGAAATGAATTTATGAGCGTTTGCCAGTTCAGCAGCAGTGTGAATCTCTTGAAGAGTGACATCCTCTCTGCCATATCGTATATTTTCTGTAATACTAGTGCCAAAAAGGGCTGGTTCCTGTGACACCAAGCCAATTTGGCTGCGCAACCAATGCACATTGAGGGACCGGATATCAATGCCATCAAGATTAATCTGGAAAAAATACAATCCTTGAGCATAAAACTCATTTTCATTTAGTGTTTATAACAAAACTACTCATATAACCGTCTTATACAAAATAAATTAAACTAATATCAAAATAAAACTCAATGGCATTGGCAAAAATAACAACAGCTATGATTACCTTTCCCGAAACTGGATCATAGAACCTCATCAGAAGTCCCACAACAGTACTTTTCCCTGCTCCACTAGATCCAACTAAGGCAATCTTTTTACCTGGTTCAATTTCCACAGTGAAATTCTTCAAAACCTGGATGTAGTATAAGTGAAACCAAGGTTCAAGATACAAATTCAATAGTTTTTACATTCCTAATGAGAGTTATATTGACAGCAACCGGATGGATAAGGAAATGTAAAAGCAAAATATCTGCTGTAAATATACAATAAGTGATATGTAACCCTTTTCACTCCTATTGTCAGCTGACATTGCTAAATGTTTGTTAAAGTCCTACGTTGGCTCGCAACCGAATTAGATTTTGGTGGCGTATATTTTTTGCCGGCCATGTTATGGCATTGTTTATATTTTTAACTCATAGATGGCAGTAGGAACTAACTAATTTTTCAGTCGGTCACTAGATCACACTTGGTACACCATTTCAACTGATTTATTTTTTTATGCTCTTTTTAACCACAAATAGTAACCCTAGCAAAAGGAAACATGTTCAAAATTTGTCAGACGAGAATATTACAGATTTACTTTTTGGAAAAGATGAAAGTGATATAGCATTAAGAGATGTTGAGACAGAAATTAATTATAATGAGCCTGATATTGCTGAGAAACGTGATGGTATAAGTGAAAACGAATATGACTGTGTTATTGATGGAATTTAGGATGGAAGTGACTGTGTTGGTGATGGTTAGTGTGAATACTTGTCAACAGAAAGTGATATGAAAAGGTTGCCCTTTACTGTTACTGCTATCAGTTACCAAGAGAAAAATTCAGGACCTGTGATTGAATTGGAATTTGGCAACTATTTTTCAAGGACGAACTTTAATTAGAAATTTCTGCTGAAACAAACCAATATGCCTGGGAAAAATTAAAAAAGCTTCTCTGCTTAGACAAATTTGATTTGGAATTCTTGGTATGAAGTGAGTCTGGAGGAAATGAAAGTATTGTATTGTATTAATAAATTAAATGTATGTATTGTGTATGCATAAATAAATGCATTTTCATGCACATAAAATCAGTGTTTAGGTGTTCTGTGCAGCATTTAGAACTTTGTACTCAATTTGAAGATGATCCTCAATTTTTTTGCCCAAATTTTTGCAAAAAACCTAGTCTTCCTTTTGGGTTCAACAGTATTTTAAAACAATTTCTACAGAAAAAATTGTTATAATTATAAGCTAGTGATTTCCTTGTTTCTCATGTACAGGCTCTGAGCAAGGGGGGAGGGCAGATTATCATCCACCTACTGCCTCATCTCTCACATAGAGAAATTAACTAAAGCAAAGAATACTTAGGATAGGTTTATAAAAACTAGTTTTCTTTCATCTGTATGACTGTATGTTCCTTTATTATACACCCATCAAAGAGCCTCATAGAATTTAATGTCACTGAAACATTACTAAAATTATAATAGAAGACTGACAATTAGCAATTGATGGAATCTTAAATACCTGTACATCAGGACGGGATGGATAAACAAAGTTAACTCCTTGGAATTGTATTCTGCCCATCACTTTAGCAGGTTTCATTCCATCTTTAGAATATGAGTCGATCCCAGGAACACGATCAATTATCCCAAATATAGTTGATGCTGCACCAACAGCAGTGCTCACAGCATTTACAAATGGAAGGGCATTGCCAAGTGAAAAGGCTCCAGCCATAACGCTGAAGAAAACCTTACAGAGAATAAATTTAAATAAACTTATGACTGTTGGTAAGGCAATGCAAAGTCAAATGTTTACTAAGCACAATAATTTAGCCTTTACGAGATTAATGAACATGGTAGCACTGACTTTGCGAATCCCACTTCAAAAGTAAATTCAATAAATATTTAATAGTATGCCCTTAAAGTCAATGTTAAATGTTTATACAATTATTATTAATCACTAAAATATGTTATAAACTTTTCCAACAGTCAACCAGAAAGAATTTAAGCAATCAAAGCAACATTTTGATTAATTAATTAGCATAAAGTAATATAAATTTGTGACACAAATACACTCTTGATCTATTCAGAATAATATAAATTACACTTACAGTGAAAACACTTCCAGGGGTGCACACCCCATCACCTATCAGTTCAGACCCATACCAAAAAGCAAGGCCATAAGCACCATATGTTACAAAGTACACACCCGCAATACCAAATGCCAAAAGGTAATATTTTTTCATAGCCAGTATACGCCCAGATTCTAAAGCTTCTTCAAATCTGAAAATATTAGTCTTCATTAAAGAAGTTTCAGTGAAACCCACAAAAATGTGAAAATACAAAATTAACCTTATTTACACTCCTTTAGCAATCATTTTGAATAAGACCAGACTAGAATTACTAAGAAACACTATTAAATTGAAATGTATTAATATGTAATGTAATTAATAGATTGCTTATAACAAATTAACTGTGAACAAGTTTACTACACACAACTCAAAATTAAAATGTATGCATAAAAAAAATTCCTAATACCTTCGTATTTCCCTGGGCTGCCCACCAAATGATGTGACCGTTCTTATGCTTGTAAGTACTTCTTCTGCTATTCCTCCAGCAATGCCATATTTCAATTGCTCACGTGCAGCTGATGTAGATGCCACCTATAACATAACACTCAAAAGATACAAATTCCACTAACTGATAGTACCTCAGAAAATAAAACAAGCTATGTTCAAATGAAGTTAAAATTTTAATATTCCAAATCATGATATCAAATAAGGTACCATTTTCCTTCATGCAATGCACTTCTATACTAAATTATAATTATCGAGATATCAGCACGATTACAAAATTCATTGAATTTTATTAGGGAGTAATATTTCTGGATATAAGAAATATCAAAAATATAACTTCAGAAGTTAATACAGGAAATAATTTATTTTTATTGGAATTTAATTTTGGAGATATAAATTATATTTGGGTCAGAAGTTTTATGCAGCATACTTATAGATCCATTGCAGTTATGAACAAAATTTAACAGACAATTAAAATTTGAGAAAACTTCCTTGTAATCATGAGAAAGTAAATAATAAATTTCCTTACCCTGGCCATATAGGCTGACGTGCCAATGAGCAGTGGAGAAATCCCCAGTATAACTATTGTAAGCTGCCAGTTGGCAACCAGGCCAACAACTATACCAGATAAAAATGTTGATACAAACTGAATAACCATGCTGAATTTACTGCCAATACCTTCTTTTATTCTTTCAAGATCACTGAAGATGAGAAATGCAGGTAAAACGTATATAAAGAAAAATTCAACAGAAATAAATATAAGTAATATTTACATTGAACAGAAACTAAGTATCTAGCAAATAAAATAATATCAAAAATGCAATGGCATATATAGCAGACAATATAACAGTGAAAATAATTTACCATATTTCCCGTCATATAAGACGCACCGGGATATAAGACACCCATAATTTAACAAAGATTATTTAGGAAAAAAATAATTACATTTTTGAAGAACTGATTTATTTTATTGCACATATCATATTACTTTTATCCTTTTTAAACATGAAAACAAAAACCAAAACTCTCTTAATGGCCATAAGTAAACAAATTAATGTCTCTTTGTGGTATAATCCGTATAAGCGTGGGTTGGCTTCAGTATGTTGAAAACAAAAAATTAAAGTAACCACTGTCGCCAGCGCCATCCTGTGGTGGCTGAGACATTACTGGATTTTCAAATATCTTCAAAGCCCCGGGGCCCTGCCTGCTGCTCCTTTCACAGTTCAAAGTTGGTGTGCATGTGCAGTGGCTATGGCTACATCATGAAAACATTCATTACAGCTACACCATAAAAATATCCATTACGGTACCTTAACCGATCCAGCAAGGTTTTTTTTTCCCCAAAGGTCAAATTTACCGGTAATTTATTTGGACGTTTTTAACATTTTAGCAAGAGTTTCATAAAATGACCAATATATTGGTAAAAAACTCTAAAATCATCGGTGAGACAAGGCAACAACATGCTTGTTTATGATAGCCGTGATCATCACCTTATAAGACCAGAGTGATTTTTTGAGATAGATTTCTGGAAAATAAGTGTCTTATATGGTGGGAAATACGGTAATTACTTTGTAATGTACATTACAATGAAGAAAAACCATTTATCAAAGAAATGAAAACAAACATGTTACCATTCAAACTAAGTTTGAAATTTTTATACACAGAATTTACTGAATCTCTGTATGAATAACAACATTAGCCTAAAAAATATGATTGACTACATATGGAGATAATGTGGGAAGGATGTACATTTCAATATAATACAGCATTTATACTTTCTTAACCACCATGCACTAATTCAAAACATAGCTTTGAGTTTTGTAACATTTTTACTCTTTCATATAAATAAACAAATGCTGAAAAATTTTGCCAAGCTCTACTTGCCAAAGCAAAAAATTCACTCGCCTCTGAAAAAAATTCATTTTTATCTTAGTTCTGATTGCACATAAAAGTTTATTCATAAAAATGTTTTGAGATATTTTATATATAATTATAATGGTACATTATACAAAGAAAACATTTTAAAGTTTAAATGGCATGGTAAGATTTTTTAGAAACAAAATAAAAATGTCATAAAACACAAAAATTAATACATATAATACATCATACAATTCTAGTTTTCTTTATTTGATGAGCATTTATTTTTCGCAGGTAGTCTTATATCCTACAGAAAGATGGTGCTTATGGTCTTTTGTATGGCCCACAGTTTTACTTGAAAAATACCAATGATCAATAGCACATACAGGCTGGTACAATTCGAATGGTAGCCCATTGAGTTTTACCATTCGGAGGTCCTGTAAACTATCATTCTACAGCAATGACCTATTCTTACTTTTAATAAGATTCATCTCATTAAATCTCTTTCATGTGATGCTGTTAAAGCTAAAAAAAAACTGAAACGATAAATATGAACTTCAACAGGGAATTATCGAGTTCCTCTTCAATAGCCACAGCAAGGTTATAAAAAACCAGTTGCGCATTTCAGCTAAAAAGCAGTCATCTTCAGTGATAATTCACTAAAAATAGATTCTAAAAGAACATGTGTGCTAGTATTTCCATTGTTGGAGGGATTTTGTGTGTGGGTGCCCATTGAGGGTGTGCATGGGGAATGGGGGATCTGAGGCATGGTTTCAGTTTTTAAGACATATAAGTTAAAAGTTAATGATCTGAAATTATTAACACCCACAAACTGAAAACATTGGAGAGCTTACATATCTTCAAAACTGAAATCATCTCCATTAAGATTGATCTGAAACCTATCTCACACTCTCCGCTATATTTCCTTACAAAACGTGTGATGTCAATTTCTTAGAAAAAATCTTCAGGGTTTAACCCAGGGTACCTAACCTCCCCCCTCATCTGGCAATAAACCTACTGTTCCTTTTGGTTCAAACACCTTTCCTTTCAAATTCACGTGCAGCAACAGACGAGAGAACAACTTTTATTACACGCACATGAAGAACAATGCAGCTCTGAAAGTGGTTAGATTATAAACATTTTGAACAGTCATCGTGGTATGAAAAACTAAGTTGATTTTGACTGGCTGGTACTCCTATTTGGGAGAGTGGTGTGGAATCTTTCCCACGGGGCAATCCATAAGGATTCCTCAGAGATAGTCTTGTTCATCAGCTCAACTAGTGTATGAGAGGGATCAATCTACTTCATACTTAAAGATATGGGCCTATTTCTCACTCAATGCAATGTGTTAGAATCCATCTGTCAACTGATGAGATATAGTTTGAATACATTTGACCTCATATGGTACGAAAAAAGTCTCGGATGAAATCAAGCAAACCTCTACAGTCTTGTGAACGAATATGTCGTGTGGGAAAGATATAAAATGACCATTCCCAATTTGAAAAGAGCAAGTTCTCTGAGGAAATATGGGGGATGCTCCAATTTTGATGTCCCCATCATTACCACATCCCCCATTTTTGACTTTGCCTGAGTGGAAGCCTTGGGTTCTACAGAACCCAGGTTGAGAAGCACTAGCATAAGTGATTACAGTGAATTTCTACTCACCATAGGTGAGTGGGCGAGCATATTTTTCAAAGTCATTAAATAAATATAATAAAAATACAAAAAAGATAATATAATCTTACTCTGAAAGTTTGGTACTAAGATCTCCTGATTGATTCTTGTCAAACCACCCAATATCTTGACGGAGGATCTGAGAGAAAAACAGTCTTCTTAAGTGGTGCACTTGTCTCTCTGAAGTCATTTCCCAACAAAAAGTCTGTAAGATAAAAAGTCCATTTTACTTGCAAATAAGAAAGGAATTGTATGTTTAGTTGGACACGACATAGATTATGCTTGTTTGGGGCCATGTTGTTACAACTATTGTAAAGATCTTTAAAATGAATAAATATCTATCTCCATTTCCTACCAAAGTTAATCAATTTCCTTGATATACAAATAATTTTTATTAACACTAGGGGCAATTCCTTGAAATCAAAACAATAATCACTATTAAATCAATAATAAAAGAAATATCCAAGAGAAAACCTTTTACGAAAACAACATCACTAACAAATTAATAAGAGCAATCAAAACATATTTAAGGAAAATAATTTTACTTTAACTTAATAAAAACTAAAAATAGCTGAACATTAATTTATAGACACATTTATAACAAGCTAAACTTCTGTTCAAAATGCAATATTTTTAAATATTAACATTAAAAATTAAAGTGAATTATATTTTAGAACACACACAAACTAATATCTAACAGGTAAGACAATGAAAAAATTCTTGGCAATCCAATTTTAAATACCTGCACATACGATGCAATAAGTACTCCAATTCCAATGCATAAGTAATAAAAAGAAAAGCGTGTCATGTACTCGGTAAATTCTTCTGGTGATAGAGGATATACATCCACACCTTGGCTTACATGACTTACAGTACTCCTAGAGAAAGATCATTGAAGTTACTGACATACATTTCATTCCAAAACAAACCAGCAAATGAAAATATTGAGCAAAATTCAAAGAAAATAAAATACTAACTCATTGGAAGCATTGAAATCATAGCTGAAGGTTCTAGTACCAAATGGATTTAAGGTTGCCATATCTGTGACTGTAACTGATTCAAATGATGAGGCTGTTGTTTCAGAACCAGTTTCCAATGATGAGGGAGAAAGAATCTCTTCACTTGCATTAAGTATTTGATTTGGAACTTGAGATGAGTTTTTTCCCGTGAATCCCTATAAATAACACAAAAATTCTGTTAATATAGAATTTTCTTAGTAAACACTAAACATACACAATTTAAAACGCGTCTTTAAGGACATTATCAAACATATATAGCTGATCATGAGTGAGTCAGTGACTGACTGACGGTAATTCTAAGGTACATCTAGAAGAGCTAAAGATCTGAAATTTGGCATGCTGGTCCATCATAGTTCACAACCAATGGGAAAAATTGAAAATCCCAAAAATTTGCATTTTGAGGGGGTCTTTTTCGACCCTATTGTTCTATTTCAAAACCCCATAAGAAAAGTATGAGATTCAATGCAGGCCATTCTAAATATGCTTTTTTAAATTACTTAAAATTGAGATATGAACTTAGGAAAAAAGCAGTTTTGTAGACAAAAGAATTAAGGTTTTAATTTTTGAAGACTAAATTCAAATCCGTGCCAAATTAGTGTGAAAATTTGTTTTTACATGCAAAGAAAGCATATTTTTCTGAGGCACAACAACGAAAAATTCTAACTGCCATAGCAACAAGCTCAAGGTTTTTAAAAGGGAAATGGCAATCTAATAAAAGGTTACATTGACTCGATGCTTTCATTAACAATTAAGGACGTCACAATGAATTATTGACTATGATCTAATCAACTCGCAACAAATTTTTTGTTGCAGACCATAGACCAAATATTCTCCTTACCATTGGGTATGTTTTTGTCGAAGCTCCTCATTTTTTCACACTCTCGAATTTTGACTTAGATTCCATTCATTCTTTGTTTGGAGTGCTGCAGTTATGGGTTCGTATTATATATGAGAATTCTGGGACTCATTGAACATGCGCTCAGTCTTTGCTGCACATTATCTATGAGAGTGCGTTATAGATGGGAATTTAGGGTAATTTTTAGTGGGAAATTTTGAGGCCATAAAATAGAAAACATCCATCGAAGCAAGGAGTATGGCTGTAGGCCATAAGGGTAGCACCCCCAGTATCAGATTACTTTGGATATTATTTTATCTTTGGATATTATTATAATAAACACAAAACATAGGAAAATATTAATATAAAAGATGACCACTATTCTTCAGATAGAAAGATGAGGAAATGTAAAGTCTAAAAAACTAAAAACTACAACATACTTCCACAGTGGATAAGATGTGCCAGCCAAGCCCAATAGAACACACACAATTTCCTCAGGAGGTGAGGGGAATCTAATTCTCAAAAACTTGAAAGGCAAAAAAATCTCTGCAAGGATAATTGTACATAAACTTATACTAAATATAAAAATTGGTAGAGTAAATACTGAAAAGTCATAATTAATTATTAATCTGAGTTTTACTTTATTTTTAAGCTGTTATTATGCTTTAAATGCATGTATCTTATGGTCAAGACATCAAAGATGAAGGCCTACATACCCAAACAGACTGAGTAATGAAGGTGTTGGTCATCTGACCAAAAACAAGAGCTAATACTGGAAAACTTGCTCCATGAATGGCTGCAAAAAGTAATCCAACCCCCATCAGTGACAAATCTGCTGGTCTTGCACATCGAAACTACATAAAATAAAAACATTAAACTTAATAGTTGTAAAACAAAGAGATATTTTTTTCTGCAACTTGGATAAATGCCTCAAACATTTAAAAAGAAGAGGTACATACAAGAGGAAAGCCAAATTAATAAACATAGGCAGAATTTGTACATTCTTATAATCAGCTACTGGCATTAGCAGCAGTGTGTTTTTGAATTAGACTATGATGATCCACAGACGGACAGACAAACTGAATACATGAGCAATTTTTTATGAAAAAAGGCAGCAGAAAATAGTTTGTCATAGAGGAAGGAAATTTCCAAATTTGCCACTGGTTATTGGATTATTGTAAAAGTAAAAATGTTTAAAAGGAAATAATATCCAATGTTTGTTAAATATCAATGCCCTTGGAACACTGTTTCCAAATATTTATAAGTGATAGTGATATTCTTTTTATTCAAAGACTGACTGCAGTATATAATAATAAAATCAAGTTAAAGTTCAGGTTTATTGAAATATTTTTCATAAATAAAAGGATAAAGGAAGAATTTCCAAAATATGAGAATTAGGAAAGGGCTCAAAAGGAGATTAATGATACTAAAACATTCAAATGGTACTTACAAGACCTAAAATACCCGATTTGGTTTGTCTGCCATCATCATCATCTCCTGCTGAGCCTTTATCTCTCTTTCCTCTAAAAGCAACGACAAATAACGTACAGGATTAGACAGATTTGTCAAAATACAACACAGTCCAATTTCAAACTCTAAACAAGTTGTCAGTGGCTCTGAAGCCTATAAAAATGTCAACTATAAATAGAAAATTTTCCAAGAAAATAAAATTAATTGTATAGTAGTATTTCAAAATTGGATTAATTTTCAATGTATATTTAAGTCCTTGGGGTAAAATTACTTCACAGAAGACAACCATGCATTTCTAATAAACTCGATTTTAAATATTATTCTTATAGTAAGTATTCCTCATATATATTTGTTTAGATTTGCCACTGTATTCATAATTAAATGTTCAGCAAGCTTAAAAACTAAGAAAACCTATCCACAAACATAAACTGAAGCAGAATTGTCAGATACAACAATAACTCATCACAGAAATTAGTGCTTCATACTAGAGTGTAAAAACATACAAAAACTTTTGAGATACTCGCATAGCCAGTTTTAGCCAAATTAGAAATGATTACAAGTTGATAATTAAGCTTAAGTTGATCAACATTATATAGTTTCCTAAAAACCACAAATTTAAAATTACCTAGTATCAGTTGCGTGGTTTTCTTATGGAAAAATGTACTTTTTGGAATGTATCCATTTAATTTTTATGAGATTTTTCCCTTTGGATTTAAATAAGTAGCGTTGCTTTTAAGAAATATGTTTGACTTTATCACTAGAAAAGCATTCTAAACTAATTTAAGTTGTACAATGAAAAAATTTGCATACAAAGATTTTTTGAATTAACGATGAGCTCTCAAATCCATAGAGGAGGAAATCTAAAACATAAGTTACTTGTAGGCCTGCACAATTTATGAGTAATGAATTACTTTATCAACCCATTCAATGAATTTTTTTTTACAATTAAACAAAACGATTGTTAGCTCGCGGGGCGAGTTAAAATCTTACACACTTATAATTTAGATTTTGTGAATATTTTCAATGAATGCAGAATGAGGATAAAGAGCTAAAAAAATAAATAAAAAAGTGAAATGTTAACTCAGACACGCCAATCCTTCACCAAGAAACTCACACATGAGTCGTCTAGTTTCAAAACCAGACAAGACCCATAATTTGCAAAAACTTTTTTTGCAATTTTTACAAGTTCAAAGTCTCTTCTTTCTAACCACCAATTTTTACGAATCAAAACTGGGTACTTCCCACTTAAATTAAATGTTGAAAATCTCCCATCGATTTCAAAACCAGCCAAGTCCATTAGTTCCTGATAGGTCCACCAGTCATGCTGTATAAATACAATCTTTCTATTGTTGTAGGAGACTCAAAAAAACAGCTAAGTAAACATAATGTGTTCATTTATAAATGGGATGAAACCCAACATGGAAAAGGGCCAATGAAGTAGCCTCAGCTGTCCATGAATGTCTATGCAAATATAATTTTTTCTCTGAAACTATTAAGACTCTTCAGGTTATCTGTGATGGCTGTGGAGGGCAGAACAAAAACAACAATGGTAAGGATGCTGTCTTGTTGTTTTTTGCTTAATGCTCCACCACACATCAAAGAAGTCAAAATTATATCTCCGATTTTAGGACACTTTCCTCCCCTCAGAACAGAATTGAAAAATGAATCAAGAAAAAAAGATACGATCATAGATCCATCTGAATATACTACATTTTTTCTGAGTTTGGTACAACAGTCCCTTTAGAAGGCACAGTTTTAAAATGGAAAAGTACTTTGGCAGATGTTTTGAAATTACCAGGGCACTGGCACTTCAAATTTAAGGCAATTAAAAGATTTTATTTGAAAAAATAAATAAAAATAATAATAATATTTTAGTGAAAGATGATATGAATTACTGAACTGACAGTGGGAGTTACAAAAGCATTAACAAAAAACATAAACTGACTCAACCACAGCCTGTGCCAGTAGGGATCCCAATAGCTCCCTTGATGCTAAGGGATGTCAAAAATTTACTTGTAAATACCATGGTGAAGACTGAGCCACTTTAAGCTCACTGGCTTTCTATTGCAAAGTCATCAATGGAAATGAAGACATGGCTTATAATAATGATAATGAACAATTTGAGGAACAGAGTAATGAAAATTACATTATTTGTGAACATGAATCAAATTTTATTTAGTCAATATTATTTCACTCTGTTTTTGTTCCAAAAATGATAGTTTTAGAACATAGAAGAGTGTTTTGATTTTTATTGTGATTATTAGCTACTGATGTTACCCTGATAAGCTTTATGTTTTTTACCTATCTTACTTTTTTGTCAATTTAGAACAATCTCGAGGTTATTAACCCTTAAATTTTATTTAGTGTCGTCCAAAAGATGTTTATGTTACCACAAGAATTTATTTTGTTCACTTTTTTATTTCAAGTAATTTTGAATCTCATAATTTTTAATTTTTATTGTAATACAAAAAGGTATGTGTATTATTATGTTTTTGAGTTCAATGTTCCTTTTTAAATAAACATTTGTTTTAAAATAGTAGTTAATAAATGGTATTTTTTTCAATATTCCATTTCAAAACCAGCCATCTTCAAGATTGGATTCAAAACCAGCCAAGTCCAAACAAAAAATTTCAGATCATACCCACAGTACTAATCTGTTGGGAATCTAATTTATAGCCCTGAATCTACATGTGATAAGCTTTTAATCTCACCCATTCCAAAAATGCTATTGCTTACCAAAGAAATATTAAACGTATTTTCTTCCTCCCGAAAAATTTTATATTTTGGACTTGTCTGGTTTTGAAACTATATGACTCACATTATATATTAATTCAGTTACTCAGTTCAAAGTAAAAATAATAGCCAATACAATGATAAAACTCAAAAGAAATAAAAAATAGAAAAACATTTTTGTTGCACGAGTTTCCATAACGACTGGTATTTTCCTCCTTTCGTTCCCTTTTGTAAGAAGCCATCTCGTCCGCTTAACTTATTTCTTTTCAAAATCCGCGACTTTACATACGATTGCGGATATAATAGGTGCAGTGGAGGTCCAGGATAAAAATTGAGATTAAAACTGCCAGTACGCTAAAAATCGAAATTTAAAGTGTCGGTAATGCGTACCGGTCGGTATCGGACCATTTTAAGCAATGATTTAAACTAATATCAAGGTACTCTAACCACAACCCAAAAATATAGCGGCTGTTTAAGCTGTTAGTTACATTTAAGAAGAAATTTATATATTTTCCTAAAACTCGCTTAAACGAATTTTTCAAGTCACGTAAATTCATTCATGAAATTTAATAAATGTATTTATTTATATTTTGACCGATCTGATACCCATATAGTACACAGAAAACGAGTAATTTTTCTTTCCGGCTGAATTAGATGAACAGAAATCATTTCGTTAAATCGCTGAAATAACATACGGAAAATGATATCGAAAATACGAATCAGATTCACCAAATGCTAAAATTCAGTAATCATATGCATTTACATTCAAGAACGTTTCAGAGAATTGAGTTTTTGGGATTAAAGGGAAACCGCGGACAGATGTCGCTAAATAGAGAATAACTAAAACAATGCAAATCATGAAGTAACTGCAAAAAAAGACAAATTAACGATTTTCTTCCGACTATCTAAATAGAAGATCGTAAATTTATTTTTACCCCAAACCCACAAACCTAGTGACCCCCAAACTTTGCGCATCTGCGGCCCCCTCTTAAGATAGCCGACCTCATCGCGACCCACTTATCATTCATCAATATCCATCAATACATAAAACGTGATATTAATTCCAAAATATTATTGTCTATTATATTTGCGAAAAAATTAAATTTGCTCAATATATCCCTGCATAAAATTAAAAAAAAAACATTCCGTCTTCGAGACCCACAGTTGGAAAACTACTGTACCGATCAGATATCATTATTGCTACATCGACAGGCTCTACACTGGGTCGGATTCCGCTCCGAGGTAAGTAGCGTCTGCCATGAAAATATCAAGTGTAAGGAGAGCAAAAGCAATGGTTTGTAAGTATTTCTAAGGTTAGGGCCAATCTAGGACCATATAAAAGTCGAGTCAGGATATATAAAGCTTGAAGAGGAGGAAAATTCGAATAATCTAAACTTCGAACTATCGAACCCCATTTCAAAGTACACATGTATGAATACGAGATAAAACTATCTCCGAGTTAATACACGCGCTAGTTTTTTCAGTTTCTACTATGCAAGTATATATTATCTCTCTATATTATAACCGCACTAATGTGTGTTACAGAAACTATTTCTTACTTTCGTATGAGCTAGAAGGCTGCAAAAACTCAGACTTATTATTCACGACTTACAAACAGAGAAAATTACAAAAACGGGAAGTTTAAGTCCAAGAGCCCAAAAAAAAATTTTATTCAAGAAAACCCCATAAGATTAACATTGGAGGATTGTTGCCATAATGTCCGCTTTGAAAGCGTAACACGTAAATGAGTGTGTCACCTTTCGTCTGCTTTTTAAAATTATTTATAATTGTCCTAGAAATTAGTATAGGACGTGCAAAGGAACGCAAATTTATTTTCCTACCGTAGATTTTCAAATACGATTCGAATTAACTCAGAAAATTGTTTTGAAGAAAAAAATTTTAAGTTCTTCGTGGAAAAAATATTTCGTTGCCAAGAACAACCAGCATTGTTGCCGTACTCATAAAATTATACAGGACCCTATTGGGAAAACGGAGGAAGACGGGAGTTTGTTAAGAAAGAGTGAACGAGAGAAGGAGAGAAAGAGAGAGGGAAAGGGGGAGGGAGAGAATGAGGGGAAGCGGAAGTTTGGGAAACCGGGAGGTTTGGTGAGAAGTCGGGATATAGGGAAGTAGAGGGAGGTAGAGATAGGAAGAGAGGGAGGGGAATGGGAGGAAGGGAGAGGGAGGGGATGGGAGGAAGGGAGAGGGAGGGGAATGGGAGGAAGGGAGAGGGAGGGGAATGGGAGGAAGGGAGAGGGAGGGGAATGGGAGGAAGGGAGAGGGAGGGAAATGGGAGGAAGGGAGAAAGAGAGAGAGAGGTCCTAAAATAGGGCTAAATATAATGTTCTACCTTAAATATATGCCGAAATGAGGAGGTTCAGGGTTGCAGACGGGCAGCAGACGAATTCACCTCGCGGAGCCCCTAGTATATACATATTGGCGAGGCCAAGTTAACATAAGAGTTGTTTTAGCACAGCAAGATAAAGACAAATTCTTTCCTCTTCGAACGCTTACAAAAAATAATTTTTACTGTAGCTTATAATTATGTTATTGTTTTATAGCAGTGGCAAGCAATATGTTTTTGTGTCAGAAGCGACTTCATATAGTACCTTCAATTTTTACCCTCTTACTTCTCAGAAAGAGCACGTGGACTTCGAAACAAAGTTTTTATAATGATGAACGATCTATTTAGAATCCGAATTCGCTAGAATTATTTCAATTAATTCCCACCGTAGGATGTCTTAATTACAGGAGCGAACTCGCTTCTATCGTACAGGACAGGAGTCGGCAACCGATTTTACAAGAGTCACTTTTTAATTCGGCGTGAAACCTTAAATAAGGAGAGCCCCAGTCATATAAATAAGATGGTCCTTTTTAATAAATTTCAATGCATATTAAATTACGCTGGTTAAAAAAAACTCCGTCCACGCCCTGACAGTGCAATTTGCTTCTTTTGCAAGACAATTATAATCGCATTTCGTCGTATTTTATAGTGTCTACCGTTTTCTTGTCTCAGTTTTTATTCTCTTCAGAGAGTACAATAGTGGGTTTTAAGGAGCAGCAGCTTTACGACCACTGGTATAGAGGCACGTTAGAATAGGAAAACACTTTTTATGTCGAATGAAACACTAAGTAGATATGGAACTAATTGAAAATTATAAAAAATTGTCGGATTAAAAATTATACCGAAACAGAGAAAACACTTATATACTGTAATTTAAAATCTTTCATTGTACGATTCACTTTATCATGTTGAGTTCTCGGCGGTAACTTAACATTTTTACTCGCAGTTCTTTCTCAATGACTAAATCCAGCACATCCTTAGTGCAAATAAAATATCCATGCTCAATTTTTTCACGCCGCTCCTTTTTTGAAAACCAAACAAAAAATTCTTTCTTTCGACATTTCTAAACTTTATTCCACGTTTCACCGGATAGGAATCGATCACTCCTCGCCCATCGAGTCTTGGTTCTAATTCCTGTATTTAAGAAGCCATAAAAAATCGACGAAAACCTACCCGTACCATCTCCTGAACGAAGGCTTCGTGGTCCATTCCCCAAAAACCTGCGGCTTCCCTCCTTCGAGCAGAGGCGTCTTCTCGGACATGCCTTCAAGTAAATCCTCGGTCCGTCCTACGCCAGAATGGACACTACACCAACACTTGACTAACACTGCCACACCACTGCTAACGACCCTCACGGCACGACCGAGCCTGGACGACTGGATGGGATATCTTGGCCGAGGGACTCAATGCGAAGGAAGACATTCTTGTTTGTTTCGAATCTCTAAAGGATGTTTCCTTATCAGCAGCAATCTCTACGAAAGCCCCCTTACCTTATCAAAAGTCGAAAGAAATGACCTAGACCTCCATGTAGGGTAGGGTGACCAACAGTCCAAAATTTTCATCACCCGTCCCGCCTTGTTAAATGCCACAATTTGTCTCCCGCTTTATGAAAAATCTTGATTAATATCCCAAATAGTCATTTAAATCGTCACTGGTCACACCAAGATATCTGATCTCTATTCTATGTATCTATCTAAGGCTGACTCATCAATAAATGCACCACAAACAAGCCACTGTAATCTGTCCCTCCTTATAGTCGGCAAATATTTGAAAATGTCCCTCCTTGGCTTCCTGAAAAGTTGGTCAACTTAAAGTAAGGGGTTGTCGGTTCTTCTTCTCCTTCCTCCTTTTCACCTCTAGCCTATTTTCCTGTTCTGCCCCTTTTTTTCACTGCATAAGACCGAAATTTTCAAATTGGGTTCCATGGAAGTTCTATAAGGGGAGCTATTACTGGTAAACCTGACTAGGCCCAGTTAAATCTTTCGGGGGGTTGCGTGTCCATTGACTGACCGAAATTACGGAGGAGATGACAGGCGCGTCCCCGCATTTACGCGACTAAACGAATTTCGAAATTCGACAGAATATTTCCAATAGCACGATGCCCGCTTAAGTCAGACCGAAACGGAGACGAAGAAAAATTATTTATTTCGACGGAACGGTCGGTGTGACACATTTATGATTATAATATAACTTTAGATATAATTTTATATTTAAACGCTTTACATAACTGGTCATTATGTAACAAATTTCACTTAATATAACAAAATGTTGTTGTGTTAGTTTTAGTCTAACACACAATACTAAGGTTATGCATTTGGTAAGGGACCCATACCGAGGGCCAATTCTGTGAAATATTTAGGTCTGACCTTCTCGGCTGATTTGACCTGGAACAGTCATATTTAAAAAATCACCGTACAAGCAACTCGCAATCCTCACTTTGTTATGAGGAATTTAAAGTTTGCCTCTACTATGGTGAAAGGATTAGCATACTTATCCTTAATACGACCTAGACTAGAATATGCCAGCGTTGGGTGGGATCCTTACCAGCGATATTTGATTGACGAGATTGGAGCGGTTCAAAGGAAAGCTGCTAGATATGTTTTAAATAAGCATGGGCGATACGACAGCGTGTCAAAAATGATTGAGGAATTGAAGTGGGAGTGGGGAGTGGGAGAAACTTAGTGCTCGCCGAGTGGATGCTAGACTTAAATCTTTTTATAAGGTATTCTGTGGTTATGACGCCTACTTTCGACCTTAAAATGGTGCTAAAATGTCCGACATACTATGGGCGCCACGACCACAAATATAAAGTATGTCGCATTAATGTATCTTCGGACGGGAAAATTTCCCCTTTTGGCGCGATCCATTGAAGAATGGAATGCCCTACCCTCCTGTATGCTCGATGATTTCCCAGAAAATGTACGCATCTTTTATAAAAAAGTAATCGAATCTCGCAAGGAAAAAGAATAAAATTGTAACTAGACATACTGTTAAAAATATACATGCTATATATATATATACGTATTTGTGGTATACTTATGTTCGCTTGTTTTGTTTTTCTTGTTTTTTGTTTGTTAATTTCTGCTTAATTACTGTATATGTTTGTATGGACTCCCTATTGTATTGTATAGTATATATGTACAAACCAATTCTATAACTTGCCACCAGACGTTGTCCATTTGCAAGGAATACAATTTGAATTTGAAACTAGTGTATTGCCCGTCATATGACGGGTGTCAGTTAGTATATGGTTGATAAACCCGTTGTAAGACTGGTAATCCTACTGAAACCATACACCTTAAGTAATCGTAACTCATTATTATGGATAATCAAAAAATTAGTTTATTTTTCTAGTGTAATTGCCCGTTGAAATTCAACGGGGAAAAAGAAATGAATAATAACAGCTGTAATTATTGAGTAAGAGCCGGTATAAAATTTTCCAAAATAGAGATTCGGAAGAATTTCCTTCTCATTCTTCTCCAATAATGAGCCCCTTGCCAAAAATGAAGTAATAATAATAAATAAATAATAATATCTCTTCCCTCCCTTCCTCTCGCCGTCCCTCTATCTCCCTCGCGTCCTCTCTCTTTCCATCCCTCTCTCTCTCTCTCCCTCCCTCTCTCTGCCCCTCTTTTCTCCCACCTCCCCTTCTCTCATTCCCTCATGTCCCAATCCATAGCTCTCCATCCTTATCTCTTTCCTCCCGACCATTTCTAGTTCTATACCTCCTTTAGTTTCTATGTACCTTCCATTCTAGCAAAAGAATCCATACTAAATCCCAGTCCCATTAGGATTATGTAATTTCGCGATAAATCCTACGACAATTTAAGGCAATTTATGCACTCGTATATATTACTAGAGGCTCCGCCCCTATGCGCGTCAACCCCGTGCCTCGCTCTGCGAGGTGAATTCGTCTACTGCCTGTGTGCAACCCTGAACCCCCTCATTTCGACATATATTTAAGATAGAAAATTATATTTAGCCCTATTTTCGGGATTCTATCTTCCTTCTTCCCATTCCCCTCCCTCTCTACTTCCCTATATCCCGACCTTCCACCAAACCTCCCGCTTTCCCAAACTTACGCTTCCCCTCATTCTCTCCCTCCCCCTTTCCCACTCTTTCTCTTCTTTCTTTCTCTCTCTCCTTCTCTCGTTCACTCTTTCTTTTCCCCATGCTCCCGTCTTCCTCCGTTTTCCCAAGTGTCCTATATAATTTTCTGAGTACGGCCACAATGCTGGTTGTTCTTGGCAACGAAATATTTGATTCACGAAAAACTTAAAAAATTTTCTTCAAAACAATTTTTTTAGTCAATTCGAATCGTATTTGAAAATCTACGGTAGGAAAATAAATTTGCGTTCTTTTGCACGTTTCTAATTTATACGAAAATTATATGTAATTTTAAAAAAAACGAAAAATGTATTACACTCATTTACGTGTTATGCTTTCAAAGCGGACATGATGGCAACAATCCTCCGATGTTAATCTTATGGGAATCCCTCGAATAAAAACATTTTTTTTGGGGCTCTTTTACTTAAACTTCCCGTTTTTGCAATTTTCCGTTTGTAATTAATGAATAATCAGTCTGGATTTTTCAGCATTCTAGCTCATACGGAAGTAAGACAGTTTGCGCAACGCACATTAGTGAGATTATAATATAGAGAGACACGTATGCGGGTTAAGACAACAATTGATTCTCGAAATTTAACATGACGTGGTTGGCAAGGCAACATCCGGTTTAAAAGCCGATATTTTCCCAAAATATGTGATTTAATAATATGAGAGACTTCGAACGGTAGGCGGAAAAAGTTGAACAGAATAAGAAACTTCATTAATTTTCCTAAATCATAGTTCTAATTCGAAGATCGTACTTCAATTTTCTAATTTTAATTTCCAAAAGAATAAAAGCCTACACTTTAAAAAGTCGCTTTTTAC
This sequence comes from Tanypteryx hageni, assembly GCA_028673005.1. NCBI lineage: Eukaryota > Metazoa > Arthropoda > Insecta > Odonata > Petaluridae > Tanypteryx > Tanypteryx hageni. The sequence goes on along the minus strand of CM054113.1, from coordinate 81,159,419 downwards.
GTATAATCTTACGGGGAATGGAAATCGCCCCTCTCTGGAGTCTAACCCGGGTCTTTTTTTCGTATTTTTAATTTAATTTTTGTATCGGAAAAATTTCAACCTTCCACCTAATCGAGAAGTTTGTTAAAACGCGTTAAAAAGTGCCATTAATGACGTCAGCGTTATACACAAACACATCTAGGCTTTTATTATAGTAATTAAAGACCGTTTGCGACTTCTTGCTTAAAAAAAGATATCTCAATAATTTACTTAGCGTGAAATAATACTAAATAATTTTCTATTCCAATTCCTTTCGCCCGTAATATTTAAATCACAGCCTTTGGCTCCGAAGTCATGCATGAAAGTTGAAGCAGAAAATTTATATTTGATATTTTCGCGTAACTTATAAAACGCTGCACGTAATCCTGGCTGTAAAACCCTGTTCTACAGGTTGTCTTGTCAGTACCTCCACCAACTTTTTTCAGTTACATAATTTAAATGATAAAGTAAACATACTGATGCTGGAGCACGGTTTTCAGCATATGGTATTAAATAGCATTAGATATTCTGACACCGTGACCATTGCAGCAGAATGTATAACGGCAGACACTTCAGGCGGCCAAATCATAACTCGTTCACATACGTAAAGTTTGCAGCACCGGTCCTGCGCAAGTTTTCGTGAATTTCCGATACGCGCGTGTTATTTGATTCTAGATTCCGGTGTAGATTACTTAATGGCACTTGGATAATAATTAAATTTATATTGATAAAAAAGACATTCCGTTATTTCGTGACGAACTTTTCCTAGAATCATCGTTATTATTATTCTATTTTTATTATTCTTCGATTGTCAGATGCCAATTTATGTAACACTCTTAACTGTACTTCCATCTGAGGAGAGGAGAAGTTCCTTAGGAGAAGTAATGGTCCTAAGATCGCTTCAAAAGCCAAAGAAACCTCGAAATCTTGGAACGTTTTGTAACAATTTTGGCTTTATCTGTAACGTGTGGTACATGATCTATTTATGCCTAGTCTTCTCAAAGAAAATTCTTAATTTTTACTCCAAATATTAACATTTGAATAACTAGAGGGGCCACTCTGATTCCTTATAATTATAAAAATTTCCCGGGTCAATAATTCGAACTTGTATCATTCACCATTTTTACACCATGCGTTTGCTTCCTACATGACCTTTACGCTAGCGTGGTCGTAAGTGACGACGGTTAAAACTTACCCTTCAAATATTGAAATATACGTGCGTGCAGTTCTGCTAGTTTAGATCTTTTCAAGTCTGCTGCGGAATAAAGCGTTCTTTAAAAGAGCAAAACATTTCATTAACAGAGCAGAAAGGTTTCCTAGTCAATAATGTTTTACACAATACTCATTGCTTCTGATCGGCTTGATTTCTAAACATCGTAAAATTAAAGTTAAGGTAATTGACCGAGTTTTTTTTTAAACATAGCTACTTCTCTTCTCCCGTAAACAATTACATATATCTCTACACACGCAGCAAGCAAACACACGACATTTCATGGCAGACGAATTTAAAATCGAATTTTAACACGTTCTCAATATAGAAAAAACAGACATTTTGAGAGAGAGAGAGATCGTCCAACCTGAATGCTAAAAAATCAAATATCGGTATGGAAATGATTTATTTTTGTTGAAAAGCTTCCTAGTTGTGTAACAAGTAGATGCATCTTCGCCGAAGCAAGACCAAATAACAGGTTTTATGCGAATAATAAAGAAAATCCGGTATTCTTGTCGTATGCGGTCTACCATTGAAAATAAACTTGTCGTGTGCGGTCTACCGATGAAAATTAATCCGTTGGGTTGGGTTAACCACGCACACTTCTTTGTCGATCCTGTATCTGGTGCAAACATGCAGCTAATTGAATCGTTATGAGGATCATTAAAATTGAAAATTATTTTTTTAATGCATAAAACAGCCAATGCTTTTCTTTCTTCTTAATTGGCTGAGCAGTGCTGGAGGCTGAAAACAGAAATGAAGACATTTTTGAAGCTTCCGCCTAAGTATGAAAGAAGTTTCTGTGATTTAAGTAATGTTTTTAAACATTTTCTGTCATTTAAGCAATTTGTATACCTTTAACTATGATTCCAAACTTTTGTTTTTATAAATACGTAGACTATCATTTATATTGAATTTTCTTTTTTAAATAGAACAAAGAAAATTTTGTCTTTATAACTAAAAGTAGACCGCATACGACAGTAGACTGCATGCTACAAGAATACCGGAAATCTAATTTAGAGAAACTAATTATTTCCATATACATATGTACTTCTGTATCACCAAAAGAGTTTTTAAAAATATTTACTTTTATCCCTTTGCTCTAGAGATAGGAGGTAATGCAGTTGAGTAATATCCTCCATTTTAGGATAATCTAGCCCTCTTGTATTTAAATTCATGCTAAGAATGTCAACACTGATTTTTTACAACAATGAGCGGGAAATATTTGAACTTAATTACGGAAAATAAAAAAGCAAAAGAATTTCAGGAAGCTGGAAAGATAAATAGGAAGACGGCCAGACATATGAAGCTATTAAATACATGATTTGTTCAAGGAGAGCGCAAAAAATAGCCAAATTAGATATTGTACGGTATCATTAACATAGACATTCAAAATGCGTTCCCGAATATATACAATGGTTCTCGCAAATAATGCGTGATTTATTCTGAGCACGAGTCACAATGGGCAGTTTCAACCAGATCCTTATCTCCCCGGAAGAGATGAATTTAAAGCCCTTACTATATAATCAGTTTTCCAATCTACTAAACGTGCCGAGAATAGTTATTTTCCAGAATATCATGATCCATTTTTATCCTCATGTTTTTCTTAGAAAATAGCACTTAATGAGCAACTTCGGAAGAAACTGAGTATTGTGTTTAAATTAAAATCGGTAACATTTACAATTTTCACAAAATTAGCGAAATCGGTGCACCCTTTGCTGTTCAAAACAAAACAGCTCTTGATATAAAAAAAGAACAAATCCTAAAGGACAACGGGACAGTTGGTCCTAACACGTACGCACACGCACAGCTTTTAGAAAGGCAAGCGATGAGGATTATAAGCATTATGAAAGAGCACAATCCGATTATTGAAGAGCACAGCGGTACTCGCGAACAACACGTAAGAAATCATAGTTAAAAATCGGTCCCATCCCTACCCTAATAATCCCTTCGTTTTCTCATATCCAATCCCTTCTTTCAAGGCTTATAATATCTCTTTCCTAGCTCTTTGCTCTTTCCTAGCATCTTCCCTTCTATGACTTCTTTCAGTCGACCTTCTGACTAGGGTTGCCACCTCTTCCGTAATTCCGGGAGTCTCCCGGAATTAACTCACCTTAGATATATACTTATCTCTCCCGGAATCTGGTAAAACTTGACCGGGAGCCCAAAATTTTCAGTTTTGGTAGTCTTTTAACCTTATATTAAGTTGAGATTTTGGTAGAATCATTTCCTTTGATTCCAATGAAACGTTACTTAAAGTATAAATATACTCTACATACAGGATCATGTTGGTTACTATCTCTGACGCACCACTAAAGGGTCGCCTGATTTTTATTCCAATTTAAACCAATTAAGAAACATTCAACATTTCTTTTCAAAAGTAAATGGAGTTGGCGGAGAATTAAAGAAAATTGTAACGTTTGTGCTTTCAGTTCTAGTATCCAACAGCCTGCGAACGTGTGTTCAATGTCATTAATGAATTGTTATGTAAAGATCGAAACAAATTAAGTGTGGATCATGTCAACGCAGAAATTCAAGTATGCACAAATTTTAATTACCTATGTAAAGATTTCCATGGCTTTTCATTATCAAAACCAGATCTTTTGGACACTGCTCAAAGTAGTTCAAAAAGCAAATTCAAATTAAATAAATGAAGTATGGCTTTTGAAGTAATGCTATTTTTAAGAGTTTGTTATTGTAATTTATAGAATATTTTTTTAATTAAGGTTAAATATTCATATGTTTTCTAAATAATAAATAAAACAAGTTTTATTGTTCTCATTAGCTGTTTTTTAACCTAGAGACAGTCTTACAATTTTTTTTCGACCTGCTGATTCCCTCTGGCGTACGCGCAATGGGTAACTGAGAGGTAGTGCAATGAATAGCGGGTCAGTTTGAAAATTTTAGGAAGAAAGCTAACTTCCCGATTATTACTGAGATCTTCTTCCAATTAACTACTCATATGGTGGATATCTCCCGGAATCAACTACTCATAAGAGGACCCTACTTCTGACCCACCCATTTCTTCTGCCTTTCCCTTATTACTCTAATTAAGCTCCTCTCTTCCCCTACTATGTTTAAAACTTCCTTGTTGGTTTTTCTCCCAGTACGACTAATTTTCTCTAGTCTACGCCATACGCACATTTCAAACGCCTCTAATATGCTCACATATTCTTTTCGCGTAGCTCATGTCTCGCACCCACATAATATAAAGCTCTATAGCTGTATTAATTTTAATAAAAATCCACACAGCTATTATTGAGTAAATTGAAATATTCTACGAAATTAAACTACCCTCCATTAATGCATGACATGGATTATTTAGGCAAGACTTCTATTTCAGGCGATACCCTATCCAAATACGAAATTTTATATGATTCTATTCAATCGTTCAGCCCCTGGAGCCGCGCACAGGCAAAAGACTGCAGAACAAATGTAATTGCAAAACATAAAGTAAATTGAGAAATAGCTGAATAATGTTGATTATCGCCATAATATACACAAAATAATCGACCACTTCCTGCGTACGTAGCAAAAGTAAATGCGTAGAAATACCTCGAATCTATATATTTACAAAATGATTGAAGTATTTCAAGAATTCGTTGCATTAATTTAATATAGATTTTGAATTTATTGTTATTATTACTTAGTTTCATTTCCTATTTTACTAAATTAATCACAGGTGATTTTAATATCGTATTTTTATATGCAACGAGTTAAATGTAAACTATATCCTTGGTAATATAAAAACGATTTAAAATAAAACTTCAGAAACGCAACGAGAACGATAAAATTCTCAACCTTCTTCACTAAGCTCAATGACACTGATTTCACGCACGGAATGCTACCGTGCTGGGAGAAAGTGTCGTTTAATCCAGCAATAAGTGATTCATTCACGGGGAAAATAATCTTTTCCACTTTCTTGGATTTCCAAAAGCTTCCCATTTTGTATGCCTTTAGGCGCATTAGTGAAATATTACACAAAATAAATAAACTCGAAAACGATTGTAAATTTCTAAAAACCGGGACATAAACCTACGCATATATTTTAATAAAATAATAATATTGTAAAATAGTGTAAAAATAGAAGAAAATTTTTAAAGGATGCCGTAAAGGATTTCATGAACAAATTTCCTTTAATTTTGGACCATTTACATTTTTTCAACGAATCATAATGATGTTGATTCAAGGCCAATATTGGCCTTGCTGTAAAAAACCGAAATGACTGGATACCGCCTTAAATAACATCGCAAAAAAGCAAAATACGTCATCATCCATCAAATACAAAAAGTTCTCCAGATTTTCATATTAACCCTTTATGACTCGAATATTTTTTTTATTAAGAAAGCAAATGTTGCTCTCGAATACTGAAAATTGTTTTATTTATAGAGCTTAAATTTAAATATCTTTTGATTTCAATTTAGTTTCTTCAAAGTTGTAGCATTCGATAGCAATTAATCAATAAAAATTAACTAAGAAAATTGTAAGACTGCTGTAAGCGACTTCTTTTAGTTACAGTGGAACATTTGAGATTAAAATAAATCTGACTACTATATATGAGACTCGTAGCACTGACGAAAAAGAATAGTTAACCAGGAAATACATTTTTTGCATTTCCTTGCATTATTGGCAGTTTTATTTTACACTATGCAAACTACACAACACAAGCTACGCGATGGATGAGCGAACTTTTGGCATAACGCATTCAAACGAAAGAAAAATAACTTATTCAAAGCCCAGACAACGTAAATCATTTCGACATCACTTTATTCGACGCCGATTTTGACAAACCGCACCGGATACGATATCGAAAAACAGCAGACTGAACTTCCAAAACCGAGCGCTTCCCGAGTTTGAAGAAGCTTATACAACACAAAAGCCTACGCTAGGTAAACTTTAAAATGGAATTCCGCGTTTCTGGCGAAAGCCTGAGGTAACTTTCGTAATAAGACAACGCAAAACCTAGTGGATAAACTAAATTGTCAACGTTATCGTATCTACTTCGAGGAGAATAAACAGTGTGGTCGACAGATGTGTGCCAGGGCCGATACGCTACGCGATTACTCCTTACTACGATAGATCCGCGCAATCAGGTTCCTTATCTGTGATTTTCTGTCCCGAGCGAAGAAACGGCGATCCGAAAGCAGCGTACGTATTCCAAAACTCGAAATATAGACATCCGGTCGCCATCTTCGAAAATAGCAACGCGGTTATTTACCCGAGGATGGTTGGCGAGATGTTTCGCACGAGTCGTTTTCAACGCATCGAAGGATTTTCTTAAAATCTTGCGAAAATCGGATGGATTGATACGGGGCAGGATCAGAGAGGAACCAATCACTATGCCAATGTTGCGGCGATAGCCATTCTCGTTTGAGCAGGAAATTGAAAGGGAAGAAGAGAGAGATGGAGAGAATAGAGAGGGAATGGAAAGTAACCGAACGAATTGCCCAAATCAAAAGATGCTCTTGGCCAGTGGTTCCCAACCTGAGTGCCGCGGCACGCTGAGGCGCCGCAGTTGATTTTTAGGGATGCCGCGATAAAATTAATTTTGTAAGTAAATCAACAATTTGGATGTGTTTACACGTAACTAGGGCATTCATTTTATCTCTAATGAATTGATTATGGTGTGATTCCAACAAATTGATATGTCCAAAGGTTTTAACAGTCGTTTGTGAAAATATAAAAACCTTGTTTGGAGGCTGGGGTGCCGCGAAATTCTGTTTATCTTTGAAAGGGTGCCGCGCCTACAAAAAGGTTGGAAACCACCGCTGTAGGCAGAGGCTAGGTTTAAGACCGTTCGGGGCATGTTACTCCATCAAAAGGCAGTTACCTCGAATACAAAGAAAGAAAATAAAATATTTTTATTTTTCTTCCTTCCTGTATGCAACCATGCCTTGATCAACGCAAAGGATGCGCTCCTAAAGGAAAACGCGTTATTCAAAATTTCGTTATACAAACGGGTTATATAATGTAAGTCATAGGGGTTTGTTCCAGCAATCGCAAGACGAGCCCTACTTTTACTAACCATTTTTATATTTTATAAAACTTAAACAGGATTGAATAACTTAAACATCACTTTAAATACAGGTAAAGAAATAACGCAAGAAAGAATTAAAGGATACATAAAACGTAAAATAATGACGACAAGTGTCTTCTCCAGAGAATGGCTGATTTGCAGCTGAATTGAGAATTTTGTATACTCAGGTTGTTTAATCTCTAAAGGAGTTAACCTAGATTAAAACCGTTAGTTACAATCGATCGTAAATTTTTTGTACTTTCATTTATGAATCTGAAGCAAGAGTGGCTACAACTTTTATTGATTCTTGATATGTGGAAGTTAATAATACTCGAAAAATCTCAAAAACGCAAGAATATTTTTCTAAAGATGCATTAAAACTAAGCACCTTAGTTTTCCTCTCCCCGCATGACGTTTACGGACTACGAGGATTCCTTCAAAACTTGAGTTTAACGACGACAAATGTTACGTCAGAATGTCACAATCTTCCCAAAGATAAATTCGTTAAGGCGGAAAATAATTATTACTCGTATCCCGAAAAATATTCAGGAAATATCTAAGATAAATAAAAACTGCACGAATACAAACAAACGATGAAACTGCGAGGTGATAACGCAGTCATTCTTCTGGGGGAAAATAAGACAGCAGATATAAGAGGTCTGTTATTTCTTAATGAGCAGTTATGTTTACTCAATCCTCGAGTAGTTTCCCAACAAATAATCTAATATAAGTTTCCATCATAAGTTAAATTGAGTTTTGATCACGAGAAAATGTCTTCTGCTGTAGATTTTCAGACCATAACGGGCTATAGATAAATTACGGATATTTCTCTCCTACGATTTTAAACTTGGGAAGGCTGCTTGAAGGGGAAGGGATACAAACTATACATAAATTCAATGCCAAAGCATTTTGTTGTGGCGGCAAGGGCCCTAAAGCTTTATATATTTTTTGATAAAACTCTGACAAGTGTAAATACGTATTCATGGCCTACTAGCAGAGTCCAGCGTGCAATTTCCTACTTGGGGCTCAAAGTTTAATGCCAATAAATATCTGCATCTTCGCGTTCTTATTTCACGTAGACAATGTTCGTAACACAAACGCACATAATGAGCAACTTGTGAATTTATTCAATTTATGCTTTGATTATAGAAAATTTTGGCGGCAGATCATAATAGCCGCATTCTTTAGCCAACTCGTTTCCAATGATTAATATAGTTAGACATGCGAAAAATCTTCAACCATTGGTAACCATAGAAAATTTAAGTTACTTACAAATCCCGTAAACAGTAGATATTAATATTACTGTATTATAGATATCTTATTCGAGTGTTCTAAACTTCAAACCGCATATATATTTATGTAGAGATCCAGGATCAACGCACCTCTCAGAATTCCGGCTCTGAGCAACTTGTTTTCGCATAATTTTACAAAGAGGCCGTGGGTCGTCGCAAACTGTTGTCATCCACAGTAGGCATTTATTAATATAGGCGCAAAAACGAAAAGGTAACCGCTTAGGAGACTTAGCGGAAAAAATTACCACAGATTACACTGCTCAAAATGAACTACTAGGTAACCAGGTCTGTCAACTGGAAAATAATGGAAAACACTTAACCTTCATACTGCGCAATAACTATGAAATGCATTCATAATTTGGAAGAACGTCCTGATGCATTCCTCTTTAATAAACGAAGTCAAGGTCGAGATTCTTTATCTTGAATTGTGCCGAAAGATCATAATAGTAACACATGGGACGAATTCCTCGGAGAGAATTGTTGAGCATATGTCAACTAGTGTCAATTAAATGACCCTTCATGCGGACGGAGTCAACATGCGTCTCTAAACATCGAGACACGAGACAAAATGGTTAGGAATTTTTCCCCAAAGCTTCCTATGACAACTAAAATTGTTTATTTGTCACATGATCGCGCAAAGTAAAGACAACATGACAAAGAGAAAACATATCATATAAATCCTTAAAATCAATAAAACAAATGCATCTCATAAGCACGTTTTAACAGCATTCATCAATCAATTCCCAGGACACTTCTCCTTTAACAGAATGTTTTCAACTACACCACATGTAAATGAGGGTGAAGGTGGTTTCCATTATATCACCTATAAATATTTAATGGATTTCATTACGTATTATACGAGCTTTTTCGGCAAAAAAATATTGATAGTTACGGTAAATTTTTCGTTTAACGGTTTAACTTAGTGAACTGCCTACGAACACGGATGCTTATCAATTGAACTGCAAGTGTTGTTTTCCAATCCATTTCATTCACATTTTAGCATCTCTTGGCATTTGTATTTTATTTAAACTTAGCATATAATGAAAATAACTATTGAAAAAATATTGGCAGAAATTCCGATACAGTATCACACATTATTCTTCCTAGTCGTAAACTTCACAATCTCTTAATAACATAGTCTTTGAACGGTGTTGCCCTCTAATATGAATAAACAATCAAATTATACCGTATAAAATACAATAAACTAAAAACATGCCTTCTTGTAACTGACTTCCACTTGCCTATCACGATGAAATTTTGCGTTTGCCTGCTATCTCTACCCTGCGCGCTTGATAGCGGCTGTCATGATAACTGTATTAGTTTGCTTATGGCTTTCTCTTAAAAAAATGTTTAGCCACCGTTTCTATCAACAGAGTTCAAGCTCCGATAATTTATACATGAAGACAAACAGAAACGACGGAGAGCCAATAGAAGGCTTTTGAAAAATTCTTTTTATCAAAAAGTAAACAATGCATCATACACGTCCGCATATGAGAAACGGTTAGGCCGCTGAAAATCCACTTACGAGACGCTTAAAATATAAACAATTAAAATAGGTCATCGCGTTGGCGCTTCTTATTAACGTAATTAATAATCTAAATTTCCAATCAAGAGAATAGAAAAAACAAACAAACAAAACAAAAACAAACCCACTTGCCGGGCGGAAATTCTACCACCGGGCGATGCGATTCGGTTGAAAGTGGCGATCAGAATTTCCTTCTTGCAGTTATGTCTCCGAACTATCAATTCGGTGATTAAAAATTAAATTCACACGAATTCATTCTCAGAAACTATTCAACATAATAGAGATTTCCAATCTGGGAGTGGTGAAAAGTTTTCAGGGGAAGGATCAAAAAACGGAATGTTTTCACTTTATTTTTTAATTTTAAACGCGGATATATTTGAGATTGACGTTAATTTTCGCGAAAATAAAATAAGTATTCATAATATTTTGGAATTGCCGTTCAATTTTATATTTATTGCTAGATGGCTGTGATTAAGGAGGTCGCCTGCCTTAAGAAGGGGGTCGCAGATGAAGTTTGGGAACCGCAACAATAGAAAATCGTCGAGGTTTTATTTTAACTGAAACAAGTTAGGAAAGTGTACTGTGTGTCGCAAATAGGCGCGTTTCGTGCAACGGAGTATTTGAAACTATATGAACGATATAAGTTGAACGAACGCATACCATAAAACAGCGAAACTTTACGGTCCGATTATGTTTGTCTACTAAAAATCCCCCCCTCCAAGTTGATGCATTAATAAACGTGTTCACGTAAGTTATTATAGCTAAATACTGCAAAACGATATATGACGCTAGGGAAATATTAAATTTTTATTTACCGATTTATTTTCTAATGTTGTAATTAGTCAAACAACCAAAAATTATTTAAAACATACCTCACTTGAGTTAAGAAGTTGTAATAATTACGTTTACATTCTTTTCTTCGTCGTAGATAATCATTTCCTTCCGTTTACAAAATGCTGTATGCAAAAGTTAGAAAACTAATCGTATTTTCGTAATTATAGCAGATCTTATTTACTTCAATTACAACAAAGACTTTTCGTTGACAACAATTAGGTATCCATGCATGAATTTCTCCAAGTTCAAAGCGAATTACGACTGTCTCGTTTGAGTTTCTTGGCAACGGCTACTCCCACGAAAAAAATGTATTGAGCAAAAAATACGTTAATTGGCTATTTCTACAAATTTTATTTGAAAACATTTTCGATATGACTAATATTTTACGAGGTGTGGGGAAAAGTTCGTTATTTTGTTTCCAGCCAAGTGGTACCTTTGATAGGGGTGTTGTGAACCACATATGCCACTTTCTTGTCTTTGGTCATACGTCCTAAATACCAAATTTCATGAAAATCCGTTCGGTAGAAGCCGAGAACGAACATGCGTACGGACGAATAGAAGGAAGGTGACAGGCGCTTGGGAATGAAACGCTCAAAAAAGGAGGGAAATGCCTAAGGGTGCTAGATTTGTAAATCCGCTACTGAATACGGCCCTCGTAAGGATTCCTAACCACTGCAGAAAAGGTTGTCCACTTCCGCATTAACCGATCGTTCTACCTAGGTATGGCGGCGGTCTTGAGGTGGGAATTTTTGGTCCCTTTCTCCTCTGAGCTGCCATTCTTCACCACCTGAGGATTCCTCTTCGATTCCAGTAAGGACATGACCTCTTCCTCATCCAAATCTTTATCCGCCGTTCCTTCTACTTCTGCGCCGTCTCCTCCTCCGGGATTTGACGCCATTTCCTGGGAGAACGGTTGACCCGATGTCTCCTGAAAAAGATAGTAATAGTAATTCTTGTACGAGTTGATGTGAAGGATGAGCAAAATATGCCCAATAAAATAGATTCACAGCTAAGGCAAGTTCAAAGGACTAGCAAGAAAATGCAATAATCTGAAAATACCCAAAAATTAAATGTTTTTTTATTTGTTGTGACAGTTGAACGGAATATTTTGATCACAACCAGGGCCGGCGTGAGGTATGCTCAGTCGGCCCCATGGAACAGGGCCCCGCGCTTTATTAGGGGTCCCGCACAAGGCTCAATTCTCATGTATTGATAGCGCAATTTTTCACCCTCTTTATGCGTAGAAATTGATTTCTGATAATGATTCAGGAACGTATTAACAAAATTAACTCTATTTCTAATGGAAAAACCAATTCAACTTACGAACATTGAGCTTACGAACACATTTCATGGTGCGCATGACGTTTGTATGTTAGGGTTCCACTGTATCATTTGCAATGTACTACCTTTCGTATATTTCGTAGTTGGCTCCCCAGATACGTTTTATATTAAATATGGCTCATGGTCGGCAAAAGGTTTAGGACCCCTTGTGTAGAGTGTTGTTGATCTCAGAACAGAAGCAGCAGCCAGTCTCTCTCTCTCCCGGTTCATCTCCGAATCCCCCTCTCCACTACGAAAGTGGGTAAGACTCTCATTGTGTGTGAAATTAAAACTAAGCATAAACAGAACCAGAACCCCCATACGTGAGAATGCTTATCCTTCTCTTCTCTGACGCTCTCTCAAAACACAAACCTATTTTTCACTTATTTTTTTCTGCCATTCGAGCATCGTTATCTTGTTCGTCGGCAAACCCATTTTCTTGTCCTTTTTCAGATTTGATCAATTCTATTAAATTAAAAAATACGCCTGAAAGTTCCTTTTATTGTAAATTTCTGAAAATTTACCCAAATTTAAGAATGGCTTTAAGAATACTACTCACTATACTTGTTATAGTTGCATCCGCAGAATGCTCATTTTCGAAACTTGGAATTACAAAAAAATAATTAATTTAAAAAAAGATTCGCAGTAAGTCAAAAGCGATTCACTTCCCTTGCAATGTTATCAAAAAATGATATTTGTCAAGATTTTGCGGCAAAAAGAGCGATAAAAGTTATTTAAAATTTTTTTCCATAAATTTAATAAAACTATTTGATTTTGTGATTTTTATAAAAATCTGTGATAGTTGACCGTACATGTTATGTGTAATTATATGTGATTATATTAATTTCTATATTACACATTTGATATCTATTCCATATGGTATTGTTTTATGTTTCATTAATAAACATTTATACAACCAGATTTTTAAACAATAGTTTCTACTAAAAATTAATTTTAACTATTTTTTATTTAAATACTATTTTTCTTAAAAAACCATTTTTTACGCCACCGGTTATATATCGTATACATAGATAAATAGGACCCGCACCCGCTAACAAAGCACTAAAGACGTAACAATTGCGTTACTTGTCTCAGCGCACGGAATGAATGTATACCAGGGTGTCGTGACAGCCCGGCCGCATCTTTCATCTCATAAGCCACTTGATTTATTTTTATGAGGTTTTATATAGTGGATCTACGATAAAACTTGTCGCCTGAATTTTCGTTTCGACCTTTATCGACTAATTAGAGCATCCTTTTATGTAAGGGACTAAGTGAATTTATCCGTATAACTTGTTGACTATATGTGCAATCATAAAATGATTTCAACAAGAGTTGTCAAATTTAATAAAAGACATTATGTGTAACATGATATTTTAATTCTATGTTAACCGTTTTGAATAACTTTCATAGAGAAGAACTTTAATGTCCCGGTTTCTAAGCCAGCGCATAACAAACGACAAAAGTATAAGCTTCCATTGTTATTATAAACACCTAAATTGAATTCACCCACAGGTCATTTTAGTAGCCGTTTAAGCCAATAGCTAACCATAATAAGAAATGACAAAAATACTTCAATCTAGCCTCAGAGTTAAAACATTCAGCCCAAGAAGAGGCTCACAAATATCACAAAAATTAAAGGTGATTGTAAAAGTTGTGATAAAATAATTAAATCATTTAAGCCGCAGTATTATAACGGTATTAACATTATCGATGGTGCTTTAAAATTGCGGTTTAATAAAGCATAAATTGCTTCTACACGTACTGAGCCTCAGTTTCGGCAATCAATATATACTTATTTTAGCAATACCCCATACGCATACTCTTATCCATAAAAGATTGTTATTCCATGGAGAATGACTATGAAAGTCGCGGGTTGTCAATACAAGGACACAGTTTGCCTTTCACGAAACGCTAAATATAATGGTCAGAAAACAATTCAAGAGCAAATAATATCGTTTTAATTTTTAAAAAGCTCACCGACAAGTGCGCTCCTTGTGTTCTCTTCCATTCAAAAACGTCGTCAGTATTAGTACTAGACGCACCTTCTTTTAACGTTGGTGCCATGCTAATCGTTTACCTCACGCTTTATGTTCTTCAACTGTTCCATTAAAAAGCATGACTGTCGACAACGGACATCGGTTTTTGCTCACAAGAGCTCGCAGAATAAGAGATTGACCTTGAACTAAAGAGATCCCCGTAGCGATAACGAAATAACTCGGGATTTTTAATTTTTCTCAATCCGGCAAGTAAAAAACCTCTTGCTGCTCAAGTTTCTGCATTCTATTAAAGGGAATGACTGAATCAACTTATTCAAAAATTTTATTTTATTAGTGTATACTACAAACTATATAAGCCTCAGTTTACAAGTAGCCACGTACAATATTTCTTTCATAAGTTAGCAATTGCATCGTGTTATACATATTAAACAGTGACATTAGGGAAGTCACATAATATTTCGGATGCAACAAAAATGAAATACATGAAAAAAATTATTTGTAAATTATTCTCTACAAAATTCAAACCTTTTGAAAAAGTCTTCTGCATCACCTATTTTATGAATGGGTTTACAATTATTTTCTTTTGCTAATTCATCAAGTTTTTCATTATAGGTCTCATTACTATCTTTTTTAAACGGCAATACAAAATCCAATGTTTCTGCTAATACAAGTGATTTACTTTTAGCAGTTTCCATTATCTGAGAATTGAAATTATTAATATGGTTATGTGAAATTACAATAACATCAAAAACATTTTTCAACTTTCCTTTCGTATGCAATTCAGGCAAGGTAGAAATAGATAAAAATATTACTTTGGCGAAACCCACAGATACCGCAACGTAGTCCTCCTTAATGATAACTTTTTTATCTTTCCCGTCAGTAGATTCCTCCCATTTATCTGTTGAATTGCATAAGTTTTCTTGGCAATCATCCACAATTACAGTACCTTCCAATGCTCTTTCATCTGGTAAACTTATTGGTTCATTCGTGTTCACTATTCCATGCAGGATAGTCATGAGGTTTCTTTGACTAAATATTGTACATCTTCTTGGATTTTGTCGTCTCATATCGTCTTCTTTGTTCTGCAAACCGAAAGTTGCAAAAGGTCCATTTTCTATATCTCCTCTAAAACCTAAACTAATGATATCCCCATTTATTCTTTGGAGTCCTGATATCAAAGTGTAGTTAGGCATTGATACTATCCTGTCTAACCAAGAGTAAGCAATACCTTTCAGTCTCCATTTCTTATACTCCGCTAAGCTTATTGAATTTCGCGCTAATTTACACAATTTCATGTGATAATCCCAATCAAATATCCCCATCTTAGAATCGTAGCGGTTTGTCAAAGATCTTCGCAGTCGATCATCCCATAGCGTTTCAATATTGAGACAATTGGGCTTAGATTTTTGCCAAAAATTAAATATCGTTTCGAGAGCATCCCTCTCTCTATATTTTAAATTGTCAATATTTACCATAGGCAATCGCCTTCGGATGAAATCTTGGTCAGTCACCATATGAATAAGCTGATGAGACTTATTAACTATGTAGTTATATGTTGACGACCTAACGATTGTATTTCCAAATATTTCTAGGAAAAGCATGGCCTTTTCCTGCAATCCTACTACACTTGGTGGTTCAAGAGCCAACGTCAATAGCAACATCTGACGAGCAACCAACTCCAAGGATCTCTCTATAATATAGAAATTAATTTCTACATCCTGCTTACCACGTCGGTTAATTTCAGATAAGGTTTTAATAATGTGCCTTCCATCGCTTCCTCCGATGAGCAATATATTCACGGGATGTTGAGCAGAATCACTACTGCCGAGGAAATTCTCTTGTTCCTTAACCAAGTCCAATGCTGCACTAAAACCCCACCACATTTTTCTTCCGCTTCGCTTTCTCTTTCACTCATTCAAACCGGCGCTTAGGAAACACCTGCAATATATCGGTGAATTTACTATTACAAAGAAATATCAAATTGAACTATTATTCTACGTAAAGTTGTACTTACCGGATAAAGCAGCAACAAAGAATGTGTAATCATCAGTAATCATTCTCGAGCCAACAGTTGTCATAATAAACTATTTGTATCCATGGAAACCAAATAACATCGATATTCAAAGATTCAAATGAATAATGACGGTAATTGACTGTTTACATACTATCGATTAGATTATAATATTCCGAAGCAATTTAAAAACTATAAATCAGTGAAACATTGATAAAACAAATTCCCGTGTACTATTTCAACGAGGACTGATAAAATGAACAAGGGAATTATGAAAATAGAGATAATGAAGAAATTCTAATAAAAAACGAGTTGACAACAAAGAAAAAAGATTAGGATTATTAAAAGTCGCATTTTGCTCTTAATTTACGTTTTTACCGCCTAAGGAATTTTAACTTTATATAAAAATTATATTTCCGGATAAAATGAAATCGCTTCAATGGTAATATTTCTTAACGGTGCCTTTGTTTTGCAATTCTCAAATATTCACTCGCTAGCTTTCCGCCGTGTCGCGAATAGTTCTAGAGAACAGGAAACCGGTATTTTAAGGCAACTTTATCCTCATCGTCCCTTTTATCTAGAATAATAATCACATTTAATAATTCTCGCTTATATGCGCTCTTCTTCATTTAGATTTGACTTTTAAAGTTTTTCCTCTAGCAACTTACGAACACGCTAAGGAAAACTTATATCCCTTGTTTCACAAGTTGCGCTATTTTGGTCTTAACATTCTTGATATTCTAGGATACAACTTGTTTCTCCCCACATCGGAAAGGTTAGAAACCCCTGCTCTTTGGGTATCCAAGAAGTGTGTCTGACCTTTTGTAAACATATGAATTTCTATGATATGAGTTGAATATTCAATATCCTTCACTTAAGTGTGCAGTACATTAGGTACCCCACTCACTTTGGCATCAACCCCTTGAGGGCAAGGACACGTGTTCACAGGTGTTGACACACCCTGGCAATGGTTTGAAAGGCATTTTAGAGAAAGTTGCCAGGTAGTTTTTGGTACATATTGTTATTTGCATAATAATACCTCATTTGCTTGAATAATTCATGCACATTTTACTCGTAATATTATGATTAAAAAATGGGTGCATGAAATACTTGTGGTATTAAGGCTACAGACAAAATGCAAGAAAATTTTCACATAACTATTGCACCTCTTTGTATTACAGATAAATAATAGCTCTTTGTGTTGTTCTTTATTTTTTTAACTCGCAGTTGCCTTTCCTTTTTCCAATTACCCAAACCATTCTTGGCCCTAATTATTCCATATAATCAGAGTATATAAATTATTAATAAATTTTGTAGCAAATCAATAATTATTTGGTCTAAAATTAGGAGACTTGTACAAATGACTTGGTAATTCATACACAGAATAAGAAATTGTATGGCAGCATTTATAAAAAAATTACCTTTCAGCTCCAAGCCTCATTCATTATTTGGTAATCGAATATTGTTATTTTAGGAACACAACTAGAATGATTTTGGATTAGACAAATAAGTGAACACAAGGAATTTATTTACACTCTGTAAGATTACATGCATTACAGTAAATTATCCTTGCTATTACAAGTAATTTCATCATGTTTTCTAGGTGTTGTTACTCCATAAACACAAGGTACATTCCAAGGAAATAGGGACTACATGATCAAAACCTTTCCCAAACTGACTAAGATGATTAGTCATAATAAATGATAGGAGTCGAGTAAGAATATACACCCTGATATATTCACAGATGGAGCAAATGTCATAATATACTTTTATTCAAATTCAGATTAGCATTGAGCCTGCAAGGACTTACAAGTTGCACAGCAATCCATTGTCGAGTGTATTATTTATTATAACTCCATTTTAGCTTTAGGGAAAACTATTAATGGACAAAAAATTAATACTTAGCAATTTTACTAAATGATGGAAGGACGTGCTTTGTATAAAAGCTTTCCTTAATTTGACAGAAGAATTACTGCAGTTTCAGAGAATTCATATAATAAATAACATTCACTTGGCTCAAAACACAATTTACATAACTGATGAGCCATGAGTAAATCTGAATTAATCCGACTTAAGTGCTGATATGAATTAGTGATGAGTATTGCACTCATAATTTTGACCTTTATGAAATGCAGATGGAATTAGACTACGCAAATTTTTAATACTCGGGCTTTATAAGATGAATTCAAGCAAATTTGACAATAAAAATTTTCAAATACCATTTAAAAAGTATACAAATACTCAACTGAATAAAGATAACAGTAGAATTGGAAACATTTATGAATTCCTTGGTATAAACGAAAACAAATTCATGCCAAAATGTTAATCTGCTCTCCTTTAAATCAAGTTAAAATAAAAAAATATTTTTCCTACACTTCAAGTAAAGCCATCCATATTGTGTAAATATTCATTTGAATAGTATTTAAACAAAATGGAAACAATGAAACCTTAATACATTCCATTAAGTGTATTTCAGAGATCATTTTCATGCTGTATTACATAAACAATTAATGAATTTGTATGATAATTTTCTTGAGGACAATACCTTAAATTAAAATCTTGATTACCATTAACTAGTAGGAGAAAAATTTGTCCAAGCTTTATTGCAATTGGCAGTGAAAATGCCAAATTATGAATCCATAAGGATTAATGAATGTTAACCTTATTCAATATAGTAGAAGGGTAAAATACAAAAACAATAACAAAGTTTAGCTCTATGACATGCAAAGGAAAATAACATGGTGAGGCTAATTCAACTTCATCATTATAAAACTTTCACTCCATAAAAGCATGAATTTTATTAGGTAAATGTATTCTTGAATTATAAAGTAAAAATTATCATAACCTTTTGATGTATTTTTATAGCCTTCCATCAAAATGGATTTTCACTTTATATCTGTGAAGAGGACAAAATGAATGGGATAGAATTTCTAATAAAATTTAATAATTTTAAAACATAAAAATCATTTTTCTTCATTATTACAGATTGTTTTTATAAAATTCCTTAATACAATACATTTTCAACATTAAGTACTAACATCTAATATCAAAATTCTTTGCTCTTACAATTTATAATAATAGGCACAGTTGCTATATTTATAATTTAACTAAAAGAGTTTCAAATGTGAAATGCTTTCACTGGCAGTTAAAAAGCTCACATATTTCCATGCCTAGATTTAAAAAAATGGACTTTTCTCTTTAAGAGAATAAGTCCTAATTTAAATGCATATTGCCATTTTAAGTAGAGAGACCAGATCTAAAGATGTAATCAAAATTATACAAATATATGACACATTATAATTTCACCTGAATGTAAGTGAAAACAAAAAATACATACAGGATGAAACAAATTTTTATGTACAAAGATAAGCAACAAAAGAAACTTTACTAAATTATAGCTGACAGCTGACTTCAGAATCTTAAAACAATGAATTGCAAATGAATACAGCTCTGACAAAGTCAATATTGATATAATTGACGAATGACAGATTTATGTCTGTGTGTATATATATATATTCTTACATACATACGTACACACAAACATTCTTTTAGGAAAATATTTGATTTTAACAGTAATAAATGCCTATTCAAGTCACAAACAGAAACAAGAAAATGTATATCATTCATTCACATATCAACACATGATGAATGATTTCGCTTTAAAACTTTCAATTTCAATATCACAGACAATATTAAAAGATTTAAAAAAATATAGAAACAATGATTTAAGTCAAAGCACAATTCATTTTTCTACACTGTAATCAACAACTAATCACTGTACATGTGGCACAACAGTTACCACGAAAACTTTAAATGTTTTAAAAGAACAATATAAATTCGTCATAGTACTCAAAT
The DNA here is from genome assembly GCA_028673005.1 of Tanypteryx hageni. Taxonomy (NCBI): domain Eukaryota; kingdom Metazoa; phylum Arthropoda; class Insecta; order Odonata; family Petaluridae; genus Tanypteryx; species Tanypteryx hageni. Next base: position 81,139,338 of record CM054113.1, on the reverse strand, counting down.
ACTGTTTTAATAAAATATTATTCATTGTACATTTTACTCTTGACCTCTTTCATTTTGACTCTAATATGGCAACAGATGACTAAAATTGTTTTAGCAAAAATCAAAATACTGTACATGTTTTCACAACATCAAAATAAAAGTCCTACAAAATGGCCATTAACACTAAATCATGTTAATAATACAGTCACTTCATCCTATGCTTGGAGAAATACCATCTTATTTAAAAAAATAATTTAAAAGAATTTATGCTGAAATCATAATAGAGATCTTAGATTCTTTTAAGAGCCTTAGTGTCCCTAAAAGTAATACGTTATTCACTGGTTTTACTTCCATAATTTTGGAATAAAGATAATATTATCGTAGTAATACATTTTAAAAAGAGAAATGAATTAAATAACAAGCTTATGACTTTACAAGCGCAAATTATGGGATGACCAAAATTAAACTTGATATAATTGGTAATTATGTTCTTCTTTAACATTGCACTCTTGAATAACAGAAAAGTATATACAATGATTACTTGTAGTACTTCCCATTATCAGTTGAGTGAGGATGACCGATTGCATATCTAGCTGGAAATGAATAAACAATGCCATCACCAGCACCCATTGAGTCCTTGTGAAAAGATGGAACTGTAGCATCATTCGAAGCCTCTACTCGAATGGAACGTTTCTTGTTTCCAAGCGCACAAATAAAATTTGAGTTGACGTTAACTGGCAACTCTCTGCCTCTATGCCTAGAAATAAAAAAGAATTTTCAGAAGCTATATTCAGTATAAGCTCTTGTTATTTGAAATGACTTTAACCTTAAAACACCGAAGTTAAATGTGCCTTAGTAGACTCTCGCTGCCAGATTTAATTTTGGCCATTTAAAGTTTTCTTGCATTCGATCAGAAAATATCTTGTATTTCTTGAACTATTAGTGATAAAACGTTCAAATAAAAATCATTATCTAATAAATCGTTTGGGAAATAATGAGATTACCTTCTCTATAGTAAAAGAAAACAAAAGAATGCAAATCTGGCCTAATTCTATAATATAACAATGATAAATTCAGTAAAAAACATTAGTGATAATTTTTATAGTTCATTTTTCATGCACTACAATACGAATTTCATTCTGCATTGCACTTAGAAATCCTGCTTTGTGTAGAATTCTTCAAAACAGGAAAATACACAAACAAACTGCATATATTGCAGTTTTCCACTGCCGTCTGTATTTTCCCTTCTCTGGGCATACTCTGGATCGAAGGCAATTTCCCTATACGGGCCAATGTTTATTTTCTTTTGTCTTTAATTGACCAAATGGGACCCCGCTTGCACCTTGTCTTCCCTTTTTGCAAGTTTTTGAGGCAATAGCTGATGCCTCTTCTTCAATAAGTTCCCTCACAAAAGCAAGGTGAAACTGCTAATGCATCATTTGCCTCCCCCCCCGACCTCGGTAAAATGTAGCTGTTGAGCACTGTGACCTTGAGGAGGTGGAAGAAGAACTTCTTCGTCCACTTTCAACTCCCTTGGGTCGTAGAGAGGTCGGAGTCGGGGAGTTGGAAAGAGGCTAGGCTAATGCTCTCACCCTATTTTCTGTTTTCTCTCAGTGTGAGGTGTGTCCACCCCCATTAGTTGGGTCTACCGCATGTTTGCCTCGACACATCTTGAGAGCAGGCCTCTAGGAGGACCCCTCCCAAATTTCATGCATCCATGATGAATGCAACATCTATGGGAAACTTCCAATCTAAGCGTGCCTGTACGGGCAACGCCAGGCACCGAACGGGAACCCTTTTGCATGCCCATATAGACATGCCAGGCATTTAAAGGTTAAAAATAAAATACGTTAAAAATTTAAAAGAATTGGAAGTAGATATTATTTTAAAGTTATGCCAATTATATTTACTAGATTCATTTTTATGGTGAAACCACACAATTTTGCTTAGACGTTAAAGATACTTACTGTCCAATGCGGTCAATTATGATCCCAATTAGCTCTCCTACTCGTTCTTCCCCTCCAGAAGATTCCAGCGAAACCACCAAATCGTTACCAAAATTCAAGTGAATCACAATTAGCTGGTCATTCCCTGGAGTACAACTAAGTCCAGTCACCTAGAAAGTAATATGAAGCAAGATATCTATATGAGATGACTGATCATAACTGAGCAAAAATAATAATATTATGTGAAACAATAAACCTTACTTTTATTTATTTTTAACTATCTCATAAATATCATTTAATGGCCTTTTAAAATATGCATATTGAGAATAACAAAGAAGGGGACATACAACCATGCTCAGCGAAGGATTCAAATATGCTAATTACCCTTACACCAAGGTCAGCAATGTTATTTAAACAAATTAAACATACACACAGTATCTAAAATAATACAGTAGATCATTTATCTGAAATGGTCAGGGTATGAACCACTTTGGACATACAACAATGTTGGATTCACTTTTAAAAAAGCGAACGATGGACGTAACTTCTTAATAGAAAGGCACGACATCGTTTTGGCCAGGGACCAATTTCTTCGAAAGACACATGCCCTTAAACGTGAGGAAAACCCACTTCCAAGGATTTACCTCGATGAAACATGGGTTAACCAGACCCATACTCTCAAACATATTTGGCAAGATTCTGATAAGAGAGGTGGTCTGCAAATCCCGACAAAGGTGGACGTCTCATTGTGTGCCACGCAGGTAGCAACAGAGGGTTTATACCACAATGTAAATGGGTATTTCGGTCGAAGAAAGGTAGTGGAGATTATCATGCTGAAATGAACATTATTTCCTATAAGCTTTGGTTTGTAAATGGTCAACTTGGCAGCCTAACTGAACCTTCAGTTATCGTCATAGATAACACACCTTACCACTCGGTGCAGCTCGATAAAGTACCGACAACCAACTGGATAAAACAAGACATCAAGGCATGGTTGAAAAACAAGAATGTAGAGTGCCTCAAAAATACTACCAAGTTGGAGCTGCTTGAAAAAATTGTCCCCTTTAAAAACATAAAGTATGAGCTCGATGAAATTGCAAAACAGGCTGTACATGAGGTTTTGAGGCTACCCCCTTACCACTGTCATTATAACCCTATCGAACTTATATGGGTTCAGGTGAAAAAAGAGGTAACAGAAAAAAAAAACATTCAAGATCGCAGACATGCAAAAATTTACATCCAAAGCCATAGATCACATGAGACCAGATGATTGGAAAAAATGCGTGGAACACGCAGAAAAATTGCAAGAAGACGATTGGGCAAAGGAAATTGTATGGGATGACATCCTGGAGCCGTTAATAATCAATCTCCAAGACAATTCTTCTTCTGAATCTGATGATGAACACAGTGAAGAATAAAGTGATTTCAGTGGTAGAAACAGGCTAATTAACCAAATATTTTGTTGCCCATTTATTTGTGTGAAAAAGTTTTTCCTCTATTAATTTTTGCCTTTGTTCATAACTATTTCATTCATTTATGTCATCAAAATAATAAAATACCGAAGTTTTATTTATGGAAGTTTTTTAATGCCCTACAAAGATAATTTTTCTCCCCTTTTGTTTTGCATTATAATTTACCTGATTAATAAGTTATATTTAGCATTATTCGACTAATCCTCAGATTTAACCACTAAATGATGGCCGACGTACTATGTATGACCAACGGAAATTTCATGTCTCCAAGCGACGTGCTATGTGCGACCAAAAAAGTGCTTGATTTCCTTATTTTCCCCCCTTAATATTCGTTAAATCTGAATAATATTTATGTTTTAGTAATGGAACCTCTGTCTATACTATTTATGCATAATTATGTAAGTATCCTACCATTTTACTTATATTAGCATTCACTTACTTTGCTGTTATTTTATAATAGATTTTTTCAAGTAGGAAGTGAGTTGGAAGTGAGCAATGATGATGCAAATTGAGACTTCGCTGTAGTGTTAAAACAGAATGCGATTAGAAACAATCATTATAGACATAAGATTGAAATTCTATCGGTTTCTTATAGTAAATTACATGCTGAATCTGAGTATGGATGTATAAACATCCTGAAGAATCGGGAAATACCTTAAAAGTCTGAAAAACCTTTAAATGTCTTTTTTGTATTCTGCATATATCTTTTTCCTTATACATACAACGTCATATGTCGGCTTCTATTGAATAAAAAGGGACAATTATTTTTATGTGACTTTGGTAATGATTCCAAATAACGACAAAGTAACTCTAGAATAAATAAAAATTATGAACTGCCTTTAAAAAAATAACAATCGTAATATTTATCTAAAATTTTCAGTCGAGACATGAAAAACTTGGCCTGCGGGAAACTTTTTCCTTAATTGGTTTAGAGGGGTACTTGCATTGTATGAAATATTCAGAAAAGATTGTTTTCCTTTGAAGCAGATTGCATGCCAATAACTTCAATAGTTTTTACGATATTGGTTAATATATGAAAGAGTGGGCGCACGCTGAATAGGTAACGGAATGGTGTGAAATCGCTTCTCTCCAGCAAAGAGTCTTTACTTATTTCAAGCTAGCGTAAAAGTTATAGTTTTAAAATATCACGTTGTGTGCAAATCCTCAAAAAATGTCATAAATTCCAATATAAAGGTGAAAAGTTACGAGTTTTTATATTTTTTTGCATGTGCATCTTTTGTAGTTCAGTAGCAGGCTCCTCTACTTGGTGCTCGAACAGGCAACGCCGCATTTTCTCTGAGCTGCCTTATTTGGTAACGTGGACAATAGTAGTTTGTATCGTAAGGTATTATGTACATAAAGATCCAAAGTTTCATACACATTCATTTAAAGATAACTAACTGAAAGTACCCAGCGATGCCCGGGCTATGCCAGATATCTTTGGCAAATAAAATTATGTGCCATATGGTAAAACAATCACTTCAACTTTTGTGCATTTTTTCATGTTCATAAAAACAATACTTTCCCCTATACTACATATAGAGAAAGTAAAAATCCTATCAAATACAGACAGACCGACAGACATCATCGCGAAAATAGTCCAAACGTGTTCAGGGGACCGCAAAACGTGTATTTCCATTGAAATCTCGAATTTGAATTTTTTTATGAAAACAATACTTTCTCTATACTACATACATGGAAAAAGTAAAAATTAATTCTGAGATATCTCTGATACCTATGAATTGGGCCGGGAGGGTCCATGGAGGTCCGGATGGAACGGAAGCATATGTGAGAGTAATAGGATTTCAAGTTAACAATGCAATTGGTTGGCAAGGTGACTTCTCCTTAAAAATGCTAAATTTTGTCAAAATATGATATTAAAACATTAAATTCGAAAGATTTCAATTCAAAGGCGATAAAAGACGATAAGAATAAGAAACGCTTGTCATTTTTCTTTAATGCAGTCCCAGTCCGGAGATCAAAGGTCAAATATGTGAATTTTAATAAGCAAAAGAAAATAAGCTTGCAGGTCGAAATATCGATATCTCCATGTTATCTTATGGGAAATGGAAATCATTCTCAGGAATCGAACTCGGGCCGATTTTGGAATTTTTTTCATAAATGGCTTTAACTTTATGAATCAAACATTCCCACAAAATGTCAACCTTCTAGCTAGTTGGAAAGTTTGTTAAAAATAGCATTACATTTCCGCTTTCCCACCCACCGACGATGACGACGAAGTCATTTTTATATATTAGATTCTAATTACAGCATAACAAATTTGCAAAAAGAAACAATAAGATGAAAAGCATACATCTTCTCTGCCTAGGTAAATAGACAAATAATACATAAGGACAGTACCATTACAAAAGTTAAGGATAAATGGACTAATGAGCATTAATGGAATGAAATATATGACTAACCTCATCCAAAGAAATACCTTTCTTCATAGCCTTGAACTTCTTAGTATCCATCTTGTATATAAAATTTTCAGTGACTAGAAGCACCCTCTGAGCACATTTGTAAAAACGATTTGTTTTTTGGATAAAGGAAGAAAACAATACCTGGAATTAAACAAAAATTATCACGTCAAAAATGCATCAATATAAATGCTTGATGGATGTGAGAAAAAATTTACAAATATAATTTTCCCCAGTAATTATGGTTTTAAGGAAATATAAAGCAGTTCCATTAAAAGGCAAATTGTTGTAAACAAATTAAATTGAAGAAAGACATGCATTTGTAAAGAAACATGTTTGAAATATTTAATATTTATAAAGCACCTTTATTTAATAAATGATAGCAAAAAATATAATGAAAATGAGCCATGCAAAATTTCATATACAGCCAGACATGGATTTACCACCCCTTATATAGTGCTACCCCCACATACCGCGCATGAAACGTTTTGAACAGTACTTCCATCTTATGATTACATTGAGCAAGCATATCTCAATTTAACGCCACCCCTACTTTAATGCCAATGACAGTAATGGAAAAATGGTGGTGCTAAATTAGGGTTTGACTATAGCTTGATGTAAAAAGTATGCTGACATGTATGTACAGGTATACATGCTTGTATCTAAACATCCATATACAGTATTTTCCCATCGATAATGCACACCTAGTTGATAACGTGCATTGTAATGTTTTTTAACACTCATTAAAATGCATAGATAACACACAGTCGAAGATTTTCAGTTGATTGGTAAAGACCATTATGTAAATGTATCCACTCCCAAAGAATGTTGATTAACTAGAGAACAGCATAATTTATTTGAACCATTATTTCAGCTTTAGAGATCAATGCCTAAAGAGGCTTTTAGTTAATTACCATGTACAGAAATGGACTGTGTTAGAATAAAGAAGTGTTTCATTCCTCGGTACTTAAATGAAAGGCTGCCAAAAGGATTAAGCTTTCTTTTGCCAACCACTGATTTTTTGGGAGTTCTTTACCAGCAAAATGGTAGTAGTGGAACATCTTGCGGCACGTCTTGTCCGTCCGTTGTAACTTTCATCTCCTAAACCGGTGGATGGATTTTTATTAAGTATTAGTTACCATTAATAAAATTTATCGCCCAAGTGATTTTGAGTTACATCCATCAATTAGAACTTCCACTTTATGTAAACACTTAAATAAACTTATACTCGTATCTCATTAAATGGCATCCGCCAAGCAACAATTAAATACCATACATTTCTCTCCCTTGCTCTTATACGATCTGTAAGGTATAAATTAAAAATTTAATTTGGATGGAGGACAACATTTACTACAAAAATTCTGGGAGATCACATAATTACAAGTTAAAGTTTGGAGATAAAAATTCGAGAAAATCCAGAGCAAAACATCGCAAATTTTGTTTACATCAATCATTAAGACAGTTCTCTCGGCAAGCAAGAATTAAAAATCCATATTTTTCTATCCCATGCTCTTATATGATGTGAGGTATAGCTTTTAAAAAATATTAAGATAGAGGACTTCATTTACTACAGAAAAGTCTGCGAGACTACATTTCGGAGATAAAAATTCAAGAATCGCCCAATCTTTTGATACAGTTTGAAACGTAGTTCCCATAAAGAATGCCTTTGAAATCTCTATTTATTCCATTTATGGAGTATACTTTTCCATCTTGTTGATTACGCATTAAATCTGCCCGTAAAATATTTTTAATTTGAAATGTTTTATTTTTAGCAACGAGATTTAGCAGAAATACATACATTCAGGCCTTTAAATAGAATGAGAGGAAATATCGTGAATTTGTCAGCTAAAAGACGTAGGAATCGAAGAATCATAATGCTAGGTGTAAATAATTTTTTCAAGTACCGTAAATACCCACATATAATGCGCACCCTCGTATAACGTGCAGGAGGGTTTTCGGCTTCGTAATCTATGACTTTTCTATATATAGCACAAACAGATTTTTTTTGCGTTACCATTCCAGAATAAAGTAGATGGTGTAACGCGGTATAAAGCAATGATCGAATTATTGGTATTATGTATTGGTAACATAACGAAAGTGCGAAATGAAATTTTCGAATAACGTTCCAAAAGAACGTCAGCTAACTCAATCATTATATACTCTGTTTACTTACAAGGTGATATTAGGATATACACAATAATCCAATTATATTAATTTCATAGTAAGGCATATGACATTGTTTGAGCTAATAAATTGAAGGAATGACGATAATCCTATTTCGAAGTTTTTTACATACGTTTTAGTCACGCCTGAGGTGGACGGGTTCGCCCAACCTTCAGTTTTAACCTTATTAGAACACTCTGGAGCACGTAAAAACGATAGCAAATAACCATAATTAACTACAGACTCTAAGAATCAGGAATAAACCACGTATGAATGCTAAGAGAGTAGGGAACGATAACTTGATTTAGTTTTACAAGAAGCATCAACTGCCAGCGTACTCAGCATCAGCTGCGATTGTTTCTAAATGTAAGTAGTACCAGTACCTCACCACCAGGCCGGGTGCCGGAGTAGGGTGACGTTATGCATAAGATGACGATTCTGATAACAACATCGAAGAAGAATGGTCCAGTGACGAAGAATTTCTTGGTTTTTAAAATGAATAAATACTGAATTCATTCTTTTCATATCTAATTAATGTAATGTTTATAGAATTAGTTAATAAATTTTAACTATTATTTATCTTACTTTTCGTAAAAATCACCAATAAAATTATGAGGATACCCAGGCAGTAATTAATGTGGCGAAATTGCGGAAATATGGGGTCAAATAAAAATAGGAAGATTATGTACCCTTGCATAACACGCATCCTAATTTTTAACTCAAATATTTTGGAAAAAAAAGTGCACATTATATGCGGGTATTTACAGTATTCACTTTTTCCTATGTATAACACGCACAGCCATTTTTTCTAGATTTCGAACTTTTTTCCATAGATAACACACTATCTACCGGAAAATACGGTACTTAAAAAGATTCTCTCTCATACAAATGTAATACAATCATAAACGCATTATATATCAGTGAAAGAAAAAATAACAAGGATGGAAATGGCTTACCTTTCCACATCTCTCCGAATTTCGCAGATTGTTAACACTGTCCACATAAATGCTACATGCATGGTTTTCCTTAAGTATGGACAGGTAATCTCCTTCCCAGGGCCTTGTCTGGCCCCAATTCGGTCTACGCCCTGTCAGAACTGAGCCTGCAGATATCTTGAGACGGAGCTGTGGCCATTGCTCCCGTGGAATAGAGCGTAAAATCATCCATGCCCTCCACCTAGCATGAATGTTCTGCAGCATGGGGACTGTTTTACGCACTGTCAACGGTGGTGCAGGCCATGTTTGGCTCTTGCCATAATCTTTTCGTTGTGCCACCCCACTGTTGCAAACATGAATTGGTTAAGTTACCAAATCAAATTTATGACGTTGTTAATAAATCCATAAGAAAACTAGATCACGTTGGTGAATTAAATTTATGAAGATTCACTGAATGAATCACAAAAAACAGCATACACATACAATGAATGTATCCCAATTTAAATTCATCTAAAGAACAGGCATGTGTCAATACTGCCAGCTATTTTGAATATATCATATATCAAGACATTGGGTAGTTTAACAGCCAAATATAACTACCAATAGAAATTTAGATGAATTTTACAGAACAAACCAATCCTATTTATAGTAATCACAATGGTGTATTTACCTGTGAAATTTACAGTTTTAATATTAATATAATAGCATCAAAGTGATTAAAAAATGAAATCTTACTTGAAAGCCATCAAGAGCATGTTGAAGTATGTACGAATTTTGTACCGACGATAGTATTTCATTATGGCAAGAGCTGCTTTCATTTTCCTGTAACGCATACGGCAAACTGTTCCCCTCCATTGTTTTTGAAGCAATATGACAATCCCATGTATTAGATTGCTCCTTGCCTTGATTAAATAAATAAAAAATAACATTAACTACAAATACTAGCATTTTTGTTACATCTTTAATGGGAAAAAGCAAAGCACTACTTTATTTATCGTGAATACAGATTTTTTAGTAAAAATCAGTATTATGTTTACCCACTTCGGCAAAAAATTGCAAGCATATGCAAAAGCCACAAGTTTTTAAAAACATTGACAATTATTACAGAGAAACTAATAAGCACTATTGGTAAAAGCATTAAAATGTTTCTACAATGAAATTAGCATTACAATACTATGCATTAGAAATATTACACTGTCAATTACTTTTAAATTTTACATCATACCAACAAATGGTAATCACAAATCGAAGTGCTAAAATTAGTGATGGTGTAACTGGAATTGGAGCTGAAAGTGAAATAGTTAAACAAGGTCAAATATATAAATATTCTACTACAACATTCCAAGATGATTAAATAATCATACTCTATTTGCAGTTTTATTTCTTATCTTTAACCTTATGCATCCTGAATGAAACTATCTCACATCAATATATAAATGCATAAAAACATGAGAAAATCTAACATCTGTTTAACCCATGGCATTTTTTATGCAATTCTTACATCTATAAAATCACAGTATCAAAAAATGTGTCATGGTTCAACTCTACAAACATTTTTCTTAAAGTTAAAGTTCATAAACACTACACAATTAACATATTTATGTTAGAGAAAACTTAATTTGAACTTACTTGTTCTAATGCAAAAAGTGTCCTGGGAGATCTTATAAATATTTTTGTGTTGCCATATTTTACATCATCTGAGAAGTTGTGTTCATCAATCAAAACTTTAGTGCCATCACGAGCTGATCCACCATGGAAGTTTGGCCAAGTATACTGAGATATCATTTTGTACCTGAAAATTATTATTTATATCATTTAAATATAATATTTATTAATTCTGACTGGATTACATGAGCCTCCAATAAAATAATGTCATTCAAACATAAATCAAAAGAAAATATATTTAAAATAATCTTATTAAATACATTATCTTTTATATATAGTTACTGTATATGCCGGTCTCTAAGTCTAAGTCGACCACGATTTTTTTGGCCAAAAAAAATTAATTTCTTACATATTTCCACTACTTAAGTCGAGTCACTTTTTCACTCAATAAATCTTATGGTCAGTAATCAGTAAAATAATAATTGTTAACATTCCGATTCATATTGGAAGATGTTGAATCGTTTGATATCTATATCTGATATTCATTTATTGCAGATAGCCCAATATCATAACATCTGTTCCAGAAGATGAATTTGACAATTTCTGCGAGTCGGATGCAGAAGGCGAGGGATTTCATGATTTTTAAATTGCAATTTAGAAACATACTATTCTTGAATGTTTTAAAAATTTCCTTTGATCATTTTTGTAATTTTTTGTAGATCGTATATTGTTATTTTTTAAAAAATTATTTCGTGTATTAAAACAAAAATTTTTTAATCTTACTTAGTTATTTGTTGTTTTAAATTATCATTTTACAAATCTTCTAAATTATTTCTGCTAAATAAATGGTACAGCTGATTCAAAATGGCAGTAATCTACATAGAAAAATACGCTCAAGTTTATGGTTTGCATTTTATACCCAGGTTGTAAGTCAACCCCAAGATTTTACCGGATTTTTTAAGCTTCAAAGGTCGACTTCTACACCGGCATATATGGTAATATTCATCTCAACTGCTGATGGAGTAATCTTGCAGAATAATTCCATTATATGAAATGACAACATTTTTAAATTTCATTTTATACTTAATATTGAGTAAATTTATTACATTTTGTAAAGCCGATTGTAACCATACTTAAAAGTTTTGATAATGAGACAATAAGCCAGATAATACAGACTTCTAGGCCAAAAAAATATCCTGTATGTTTATGTATGACTAAAAACATTTCTTCACAAAAATTAATAATTTAATAGAAAATCGCAATTATAAAACTTGCCTTTTCAGGAATCGGTCATATCTTACACGATGTGCAAAACCTGCCCTGCGGACTCGAACATTTTCAATGAGTCCCAGGTATGACACTTGGTGCCTTATTCGCTCTTCATCAAATACAGCTGGAGATTTGGCATCATTTGGCTTAATGCATCTCACATAATGTGGCTCCTTGGATGCTAAATTCTTTACAAGAGCAACCATTGAGTTTTTGAAGAGTGTTCCCGCGGTCAAAGGTCTTTTTGTAGTCTGTAAATAGAAGATAAGTAATTCTGAGCATTCACTATCCAGAAAAAAGAAAATACTACACCCATAAACTCCATAGCACTAAAAAAAATTAACTTTAACTTATCAACAACAACAAAATCGATAACACTAAACTGGAAGAGATTAAAATTAACAGGAAAATTTCTTCAAGGCCTAATACATCAAAAGGAATTTTAAACTTTCCAGATACAAACATTTTATAGACTACATTATCTAAATAATACAATTTATTTAAATTTTAATCATTACAGTGTAGAAATCTATACAGATTTATTGTAAATAATAAAGCAAACAAAGGAATTGGGTATTGTAAATAGTAGCAAAGACTATAGTAATTATATAATACCAAAGAAATAATACAGGTAAACCAAAACATAACAATGACAATGCTTACTTGAGTTATGTCCATTTCTCCCTCTGGCCACATCTCTTTTATTGTTTCATCAAATGAATGAAACAACAACCTCTTAAAATCCTGAAACAAGGTATCTTTGTTCTTGTCAAGAAAACCAGACACATTGTACACAACATTTCCTGCATAATGGCTGATTCTGAATTCTTCTTTGTGACGCAAATCCTTGTCCATGGGACGCAATTGACGACTAGTGTAATGAGCATGGTTGGCAAGTTTTTTGTCCATCTCTTCCAGCAGCATCTACAAAATAAAAAGAGGAACATATAATAATAAGTGGATTTTTATCCATGAACATCTCTTTTATTTTTCATGTGGTTATTCCACTCACTTATTCACTGTTATATAACAAGGGATACCACGTGAAGGTAAGGTTAGCATTTAAATGAGGTAGGCTTATAGCTAAGTTAGCATTTTATTGTGCACCATCATTTTACATAAACATAAACTTTAGATATAAATATACCTTTTTGGATAATTGATACTTCCAAAATGATATTCAAGTTTAAAATGCAATCAATTTTGTATTAAAATTTAGAATGTTTCCTTATGCACCTCTGTCAAGTTTTCAAAACTCAAACTTTTCAAGAATAAAAGACATCAATGTGAAAATGTACACTCAAATAGATAGATAAATAGAGTTCAATAAGTGGCTGAACCCCTCGATATTTACTGCATTGAAGCTATCAGTGCATTGGCATATTCTTTGTACTTAGCGAGTTTTTACTCATACATTATTTTAACAATGGGAGACAAAAAGGGTGTTGATCAAGTTGAGAAAAAAGGTTCTTCCATATCCCAGGATAACAGAGGAATCTGACAAAGTTATTACATGAAATTTAAAATAGTCGTAGTTCAAGAGGTGGAAAAAGCGAACAATATTCCCGCTTTGAAAAGGTATGATGTTCCTGAAGTAAATATGTCTATGACAGAAGCAATTAGAAAAATTTTAGTGTGCAATTTCAACCAGGAAGGCATTTAGGGGACCTTAACTGGGAGATTTGAAGACCTCGAGAACCATAGTTTTTATTTCGTTTTAGAAAAGCAAAGTGTAGTTTTTTCCCATTACTTGAGAAGTGATAAGGATGAAGGCATTGGAAGTGGTGAGGGAATGTAAAAATGCAAACAGTGATTTCAAAGCAAGCATCGGCTAGTGTCGATGGATGATGCATAGAAAAGGCCTTTCTCTACGACGCTGAACTTCCCTAGCTCAACGTCTACCTAGTACAGCAAAAGCTCTGATTAACAAATTTCAAGGGACCCAATTTTTTGCCTATTCGTAATTCGGGAGTCCGTTGTTTGCAAGCGAGTTGGGCGTTGCATAACTCCAGGGGCTGGCCACCTAAACCACCCTTTTGAAATTCGTGTGCTTGGGATTCGCGAAATTGCACTTCGCGACAAAATTTTTTATGACCATTACTTTGCTTCAACAACGGCCACCCTAAAAAATTAATTGACAGATTATACGCAAGGCCACGCCACGCCACGAAACAAATATACGGTACCATCCCTGTTGACTATTTGAAACCACAATGGCAAAGACTATCATTTCTTGGTAATATACAGTGGGACCTCGGTTTATGAACGACTCTGTTTACGAACAAAAATTCTGACGAAAAAATGCTTCGGTTTGCGAACAGAATTTCAGCTTACGAACATCACGTGCTCCACGGACTGAGATCTCAGCCCGCCGCTGCGAAAAACCCCGGACAGATGCACCGGCGCTGGCGTCGTTGAGTCTGAGAAATGAGGGGGTATTAGTTTCGCGGTAGCGTTCACTCGGGATAGACTGCTGTTCGAGTGCGTCTAATTTATTGGACTGCTGCTCGAATGCGTCGTATTTATTGGACTGCTGCTCGAGCGAGTCTTATATTGTTTTTGTATACGTGTTGCTATTGTTTCAAAGTTTAATTTATACTTAATTATCTTTTTAGACCACCATGACGCCAAAGAATGATAAAAGTCAATTGAAAAGAAATAAAAAACGATAGAGGTGAAAAAAGACATTATATCTAAATATGAAAATGGTGTTAGTGTCTCGGATCTTGCTATGCAATTCGGTATGGCGAAATCATCGATCTGTACTATACTAAAAAAAGAGAGACGATCAAGAAAGCTGATGTCGCGAAAGGATTAAAAGTTATTAGTTATTGACGAAGTGGAGAAATTGCTGTTGATTTGGATAAATGAGAAACAGTTAGCTGGTGATAGCGTTTCTGAAGCTCTAATTTGTGCAAAAGTGAAACGATTACACGATGACCTGTTAATAACAAACCCTGGTACGAGTACTTATACTGAACTGTTCAAAGCTAGCCGAGGATGGTTTGAGAAGTTTAAGAAGAGAACTAGAATACATAATGTAATTAGGCATGGAGAGGCAGCAAGCTCAGACCAAGAAGCTGCTAAGAAATATGTACAAGAATTTAATGACTACTGTCCGCGTCAAAAAGACGTGCATCTCAACTTTGATGCGCGATCATTTGCGCTACGTTTTTTGGAAAGAATATACAAAAATACCATAGGAAAGCTTATTTTATGCTTAATAAGGTTTGATTTTTTAATATTTTTAGACAGAAAATGTAAAATTTTACGGCGAGTTAAACACAGAAACTACTCGTAAAAACCAGCTACGCAGCCAACTTTCGCGAAAGTAGTCATATATAATAATTCATAAACGAATAACTACTGAACAAAATCTTTTGAAATTTAAAACTGATGAACTAAGATAAAATAGAGGCAATGCAATAATTTTCTAAGCTCTATGTAAATTACAATGGTTTTAATTGGGTTACAACTTTAAAAAGAAACTCGTCAGTGGGGAAAAATGATTGATTTTGAAAACACTGTTGTAAAGAGAGACATAAAGAAAATCTATTAGAGCATGGACACAACAGTGACTTTATTCCCAAAATCCTGCATTATGAAAGAAAGGGACCCAGGCTTGGTATTCTGGAACAATTTAAAATTATACACTGTGTTGCTTCAAAAAACTGTGAAGTTTTAAATGATATTTTGTATCCTTTTCATTCTCCACTTCTCGACCTCCCACTAATCTAATTATTCCTACCAATTATCCCCATTGTCTTCTAATTATCCAACTTACTGGACATCACTAAGCTCAACCATTTTCTCCCCCTCCCCTTCCCACGAACATACGTTCATTCCTTTCCTCCAATGGTGTTCGCTCCACAATTCCTTTTTTTATTCTCCCGAACTCATCCTCCCCCACCCACCCATTGTACCTATTACTCTAAATTGCTGCTGGCTTTGAATTTATTCACCTGACGATGTTGCATTGCAACGAAACCTAGGTCGTTTTAAATAAATTTGTGGAATTACAACAAATCTCTTTATTTTACATTATGTTTTTATTTTGAACTTAATTTAAGGAAATATTTTGTTAGGTTTTTCATTTTTTATTACAAACTTGTAATATAAATCTATGAATTGCTATCATCTTGTAATGTAAGAATTTCTGCCGCATATTTAGAATGCGATTACAAAATGTTGCTAGTTTATAATGCTAATGTTGTTTGCAGCTTGGAAGTGTTTGTTTCAAAAGCTAAGAAAACATCCATGCATCACATACTCAACATTACATTAAAGCATTTCCTTGGAATGAACAAAAGAACATCGAAAATTGCATGTGAAAATGGACCCGAGGTAAACTGCACAATTGCCGAAAGAAGTGTTACTGGTTTGAAATTGCTATCATCTTGTAATGTAAGAATTTCTGCCACGTATTTAGAACACGATTACAAAAAGAAATTTTGTCACATTATAATGCTAGTGTTGTTTGCAGCTTGGAAATGTTTGTTTCAGAACCTAAAAAAACATCCGTGGATCACGGAGAGAAACTTCTGCTGCCACAAAACGTTGGGCAAAGATACTTAAATTTCTCTTTTCCAATCTTCTGTTTGGGGACTTATACTTTGCACATGATCTTCAATACATACGCTGGAAAACGAACATTTGCTAGATGGAAAGTCATTAGCATATGGCTCGGAGAGATTGTTCTTGAATAAAGTAACAAAGAAATAAATATATGTACCTCAGTAATTCACTATCATCGCTGAGAGGGAGTTTCAGCCAAACCACTGCTAGGTAACTGAGAAGTACCCGGTTGATCACACAGAGGGTTCTCAACCAGATATTTTGATGAAATATTTAGAGATGAAGAAGACGATGAAGAAAAGATCCCTCAACAAAGCCATTCTTGTTTCCAGCATGAACTAATGTGAAACAAGGTCAGCTGACCATCGGCTCCTTAAGCCCTTTGCTTAAACACTTCAAAAACACCTGTCAAGAACCCCGAAATCTCGTTTCTTTCCAAGCTTTACTTACCAAAATCTCAACATTCACCCATGATTCATTGGTGTAGACATGTCCCCAAACAAGATTGGAAAAGAGAAGTCTCTTGGGCCAACGTTTCGTGGCATGCGAAAAAGTTCCGACGAGGCGGCAAAGTTTCTCGCGCTCAAATGTAAAATCCCATATCTCAAAAACCAATGAAGATATCGAGTTCATTTTACCGTCAAAAATAACTTCAATCTTTTCTCACCATTTCATGTACATACCATGCCCACCTATTCCAAATAGTACGTAAGTTAGCATGAGAGTGAAGATTTCATGGACTGAAGCAGAATGTGAGAGTGTCGTTTGGTATAATTTAATTTTTAACAACAATGAATTGCATTACATGTTCCTTATAATGATACGTGTGGCTTATGGAACACTTTTGAAAGCTACAGAAAAATGTTCGTGTGATTTCAGCAAACAGACTGCGAGATTTGGCCATTCAAATATGAATGCAGTGGAAGAAACTCGAGAGTTTCGATGAAAATGAGGGAACTATTGTTGGCGATTTTTAAGTTTAAAAAAGTATTGTTTATTTGGCATTCTTTACCAGTGAAGCAGTAATAGCGGAATGCCTTATGGGCATGTCTGGTCCGTCCGTCATAACTTTCATCTCCTAAATCGCTGGATGGATTTTAATTTAATTAGGTATGAGTGATCTTTACTAAAATTTATTCGCCAAATTGTGATTTTCAAATGAATACATCAATTAGAACTTCCACTTTACATAATTACTTTAATAAACTTATACTCTTATTTTGTCAAGTGGCATCCGTCAATCAACAATAAAAAAACTAACTTTTATCTCCCTAGCTTTTATGTGGTCTGTAAGGTATAGATTAAAAAATTTATTCAGATAGACAACAACATTTACTACAAGCAAGTCCGTGAGGCCACATAATTACGAGTTATGTTTTCAGTGATAAAAATTCGAGAAGATCCAGAGCAAAACATCGGATATTTCGTTTACATCGATCGCTAAGACGATTCTCTCAGCAAACAACAATTAAAAATCCATTTATTTCTCCCCCATTCTCTTATATGATCTGTGAGGTGTAGATTAAAAATTTTATTCAGATAAAGAACAATATTTACTACAAGATGGTCCAGAGACCACATAATTAAGACAGTTTTGGAGATAAAATTCGAGAAAATCCCGAACAAAACATCGCATATTTTGTTTACATTGATCGCGAAGATGGTTCTCTCAGCAAACAACAATTAAATATCCATACATTTCTCTCCCATTCTCTTATATTATCTGTGAGGCATAGATTAACAAATTTGGATAGAGAACAACATTTACTACAAGATAGTCCCCGATACTATAGTTTCAGGGATAAAAATTCGAGAATCACCCAATCTTTCGATACCATTTGATATGTATTTCCCATTAAGAACGCCTTTGAAATCTGTATATTCCATTTATGGAGTATACTTTTCCATCTTGTTTTCTTACTCATTTTGTTAATTTCCCATCCTTTGTTAGGTGTTTAAGTGAATAATTATGCCAAAAACATCAAAAATCTGCATTTTGCACAAATTGGCAGCTCTGAGAATTAGCAGTATAGGGAAATAACATGGGAAAGTGATTCTTCCATAAGAACACATAGTGCATGGACGTGAAACTCACAATAACAGGCACTTAAAATATTTATATAGTAGAAGAACATACAGTGAAAAATGAAGAGAATACACATGAAGGTATTAACAATTATAATCAGAAAAAAACATTTGTAAAAAAATTTGTGGAGGTGATCGATGCCCACAAACAGTAAGATAAAATTTTAATGCAGAGCTTGGTTACATCCTCAAGGTTTAGTTTTTCTTGAAAAACTTTCCAAAAAGCCTAGGGTCGCGTTATGTTTGAGGTCGCCTTATATTTGGGATAATACAATAATAGCCATGTATCCTCAACATGTATTAAAGTAAAGCAATAAGAAATACTATTAAATGTTTTATCATGAAAATTCACTCACCTCATCTGTCACCTTTCCAACATTCAAACAAGCTTCATCCATAATGGCAATAACACCTTTGTGCGACTGCTCAACGAGGTCACAGATGACCTGATTGTTAAAATATTCTATTGCCTGCCACTTAATCCCTTCCCTCATGTATTCCTCTTGCTCCTGCTTCAGCACCAATTCTACGAGGAGAAATACATATTTTTAGAGAAGTAAAATTTGAGAAAATGAAAACTAAGTCACTTTACTCATCTAAAGTCGAATCCAATGAGAAAAAAGTCAGTCGACTGTGTCTGTGTCATTATCTATTTTTTCAATTTAAATCAATTTCTTGTTTTTACAACCACAATGTTACATGTGCGAGTATAGCTGATTTCTTTATTTATATTGTGAATTTTTGTTCTAAACCATTGCTTTATTGAAATAAACTATTTGCAATAAGGAGCTATGAAGCTGCATATTTATGGTCAACCATTCTGCAACCAGTTTGCCCTTGGTGCATCGAATTTTTCTTGTTGCTGGCTCAGATTAGAACAGAATAGCAAAAATTCACCAAATTATCCTCTGACAAAGCTTACATCACAATGCAGGCTATACCAATACAATACAAATTAATTACTTACCAATAAAAAGCTGCTGCAATTTCTCATTACAGTAATTAATGCAGAATTGCTCAAAACTGTTCTTGTCAAAGATTTCAAACCCATAAATGTCCAGTACTCCAATGACAGTGCCTTTGTAATGGAAACGACCAGGGGTGGAGTTCACCACAATGGCAGCATTAATCCTTTGCACAATCCATGAAAACAATCGATCATAGACAGCCTATAAGAGATAATAATAAATGATTAACCCTCTGAGCATTGCATTTTCTTCCCCATGTATAAAGCCCAGCGTTAGGTTTTTTCTGAATTTAATTGACTTTTATCATTCTGTATGCTATATGCAACTTAAATATTTTAGGAAATGAAACATTCATCTATTGGCAGAAAAGAAAATCAAACACACTACGTGTTTTAAACAGCATAGTACTGACTAAAAATGTGAGGATGCAGTAGGCTCGTTGCCAACGATTTCCTGAAGTTTGTGGTGAACGCTCTAAGAGCATTGCTAGCGCTCCGAGGGTTAATAAGATAGACTACCCCATTATGAAACCAAACACTAAAATAAACAATTTTTATGTAAGTGTATGTGTTGGTTTAACTTTTTGGGCAGTTCCAAGGGAAATTTTTCAAAAGGATTCCATCAAACACTTTTAAGGATAATTTTAAATAATTAAAAATTCAATGGTCTCTTGGGTATTCTATTAATGCAACCACTTAAACAAGAAGTCCAAACCAGGACTAATGCAGGCTGGCTTTCCAAAGTTGACATCCTGAATTGATTACTTATATTGAAAGTAAATGTTTCAGTATATGTTAGTCATTACAAGGAATTCTCATACCATAAATACTACTTGTAGTTCATAGTTTATCAATGATAAGAGCATTATCAGGGTTAAAGTACTAAAAGTAATGTCAAAATCTCTTGCTGACATATTTTGCAATTATTTTTTTAAACAAACGAATTTAATAAATGTTAATGTTTATACGCTAATATGTCTGGATCAACTGTCGATTGCTGAAGAGTTGTAGAGTGGAAAAGAAAATAACTCATTTGTTCACTCGTCTATGTTCACGCCGAGTTTGGTAATAATTGTCTCCATGACTACAAACCAATAAAATGTGATTTAAAATGCAAAAACGCTGTTTATCAAAATTCTGTGGTAAGAATTATAATCTACATTCTTTTCCCTTTAGAACAGTACAAACCTCACTCCGATATCCCAATTTTAAGATATTTTAATGTATTAAAGAAAACATCTTGGCATGATGTATTTGAGATTTCCTATGTAAAACAAATAGGGAGAAAAGTTCCTGGAATTGAACCTGGGAATTCAATCTACACAAAATAAAATATAGTCCAGAGGTGGGCCCTGGCAGCACGAGCCTCATACCAAGTTTCATGAAAATCGGTCGATTGGTGCAAAAGTTGTTAGTAGGGGACACACAGACAGGACCATTTCATAACACTATGTTTCCTTTGGAAACCAGCCTAAAAACAACACATATCTATATGAATTAATATTGAAAGTTAGATATGATAAGTACAGTAACAATTTGTTTACCTTTGCAAGAGCATCACGGCCATAAAGTGCTTCCGACACTGTGTGCTCTTTTTGCATCACCTCCCCTCTTGCAGCTATCACCCTCTGACATAGAGCTTTGACCAGTTCTGACTCGGTGACAGAAAGCAACGAACCTACATTTTTAACTGTGGTGGGATCAGCTACGCGAGTCTTATCTCCATCAGACACAAACTCAATGCTACCCTGCAAATACATGCAAAAAAAAATGGTGAAACATCAACAAAATATTGAGACCGCAATGACTGTGCATGCTTGCACACAAACATGCACACACTCATGTAAATTGTTAGTAATTGTATGTACAGAACATTTCTCATATATTGCAAGTATAGGCCCTTTCACCTTGTGGTTTATATTGTTTCCCACAATGTTAAATAGTATAATAATAAACAAAACATGAAACTCCACCTTAGTTCAGCATTGTAATAGTTGTCTTTTTACTACTTAAACAAAAAATTAAATTTCAGTTTGTTAACAGAATTTATTTACACATACAATGAATATAAAGTAGATCAATTTAGCTTCTGCCAAATAATGTTAATATTTCTGGGTTTTAATACTGTAAATTGTCGAGTAACCAACAATGTACTCATTCATCACTTTCAGAGAGACTGTGAGAAATATTGAAAATTTACATAATCACATGCATATCACTTACTAAGTGAAGCACAGCTGCAACTATTTTCCAAACACTATCTATCTGAGGCTGAGAGAATCCAAGCGTTTTGAATGCAGACACAGTATTCCGATAGTCAGGACGATCAGCACTTGGATCACCTCTTGCGGAAGGGCCACCTTGGCGTGCATAAGCATATAACCCAATGTCTCTCTTAAGATGAAAGCGAGCTAACTCATTGTCACTGGCACCACATAATAACTGAAAAAAATCATTACTTCAATATTTTACTTAGCATATTTTTATCATGGCAAATTAGAAAAGCCTCCACTCCTTCCAAAATATAATGAAGCTCTAAATAAAATGTACTTCAATCCAACTGACATTGATAAGAAAATTTGAATCATGGTCTATACACGAATTAAAACCCTGGCATGACTATATAAATAAGCTAAGGTTCCAACCTGGTAAAATGAATGAAAATTTCTCTCTCCGGGCTGTTGGAGCACCACCCTTGATTTCTCCAGAAGATAGTTGTTTATGTGACCTCCAATGGGATCACCTTTAAAATCAAAGTTGATGTCCATATACTTTCCAAACCTGGATGAATTGTCATTACGATTTGTCTTGGCATTTCCAAAACCTTCTAAAATGGCATTCGACTGCAGCAGCACATTTTTTACCCTGCAACAAATATTTCACTTTTAATTAGCATTTTATTAATTTCAGTAATCATGTATGGCACCATACACAGTCTTGACTTAAAAAAATTAGCAGTTGCATCAGTTATATGAGCCGAGTTTGAGCAGAAATCAATAAAAAAAGAAAATGTGCATAAACTTACAAAAGAGTTTCAAGAAAGACTTCTGATCTGAATACATTTTAGCTTCTACTTCATTTAACTATACACTTTATATTTCCTAATATTTAACAGAAGAATCCAGAAATGGTTCCATTTCGAAATCAAATAATAAAAGTAAAGCTACTGCACTCAAAAATCATGCATCAATTAAGGAACATTACATGGGATGCAAAATCATTTAAATTGTCAAATGTAAACCAAGCATTTGCATTTCAGGTCCATTTATATTGACGAGAATCATCTACACAAGCCATTGAATCTTGTATATATACGAAGGAATGATACACACAAAAAATAAGCTAAGTACAGAAGGTGCAAAACCATAAAATTCAAGACAGTTGGTTTCATAGAAAGCCATGACAGCTATATCACACTACCAAAAAATTCAAATATGATTGAAACTAAGAAAATCTGCTTTTTATTGATACAATAAAACAAAAAAAATTCGACAAAACCACCAAAATCATTCCAAGTGAAGGAGCCAAGCAATACAAGTGCTCATCAACACAAGTATAGCTAGACAATAATATAATTTGAATAAATTTATTATAAAATCAGAATACG
The DNA here is from genome assembly GCA_028673005.1 of Tanypteryx hageni. Lineage (NCBI taxonomy): Eukaryota > Metazoa > Arthropoda > Insecta > Odonata > Petaluridae > Tanypteryx > Tanypteryx hageni. The sequence continues at coordinate 81,116,315 of CM054113.1, read as the reverse complement.
AAACCAATTACAAAAATATGTACAATTATCACCAAGGATGCATGGAATGAAGATGCATGCTGCCTAAGTCTTATACAAATTTTTCATTCCCCACAAATCATGACTGCAAGCCTATATGAGAACTCACCTTTCAGGCCAAGATTATAAGCAACCTCCGACACCTGGAGCCCAAAGAAAAAGTATCAAGAAGCAGAGTGAATTTGTAATATAATATAATTTGCATTATATTATTTCCAAAACCCTCTTGAAGGGCAAATAAGAATATTTTTAGCACCTTGTGCTTGCTTGAATTTTGCAGCACACTCCAGTTCATAGCGAGAAAAATACTCCACACCCTCCTAAATGACAAATAAATTTTTTTTGACAGTACTCAAGGATTAAAATCATGGATATAACTAAAGAAAATCACATACAATGCATGTGGTGGAACTTCAATTCCGGTGCATGATATGTCAATACCAATTTAAAAAGTCATATTAATTTTAAAGGGCAAATACATTGGAAACTAACCAGGAAATAACATCCGCTAACATTACTACTGAAGCTTAACTGATAAAATTGATAAATATAGTAGTTCCAATTGCCATAAAAAGTTGGCTGTTAAGGGCACTACACATGCTCAGAATTTTACTCCTGTAACTGTGCAGGCTGGGAATAAGGTGAATGAAATTATTTTATGCACAGCCATTGTTATTAGAAAAAACAAATGTCTCGCACTAAAATGAAAAGAAAGTGGTCTAGAGAGTAATTGTTGCCGAGATAAAAATTATCCTACATTATTAGCAGAATTAAAATTGGAATCGAATGATTGGCACAACTTGACTCATTATGATAGATTTCAGTGAACACAGTAATGAATTCCTTGCTGCACTAACAAAAATCAGTCATTGCAAATTATTACAGTGTATCCTCAACTTAACAGACTAATTGGGGGAATAGGGTGTCAGTTATTGCCGAAAGTCTGTTAAATTCGAAAGTTCATCATTTGACAAAGCAAAATGCACCTAAATGGCCACATCTTATAATAACAAATGCAGTAAATTAGGAACAATGTTAAACAAGAATAATATGTTTATCTAATGCGGTAAAACTGTTAATTCGAATTCAAAGAAAATGTATAATTATGACTTTGAAATTTCCGTGCACATCATTTATGGTCCCCCACTCTCGCCGCTTCACTTCCGATCGATGTAGATTTTTCTATTTACATAAATATTCTATAAACATCATTTTTTCAACCTAAAAGCGTAAAAAACTAATAGATTGGAACAGTTGGCAGTCTGAAAATTTGGAACATAAATATGACAACCCAAAATTGCCTGGAAAGATTTTTTTGAGCAATCATGCATTCACTAAAATTTGTCCACCGATTCCAATCGGATTACAATAATGACCACTTTACATGAAGACCTTCATGTAGCTTACAGTGTAGTTGTTTCAACTCAGGAACTGCTGGACGTATTTTGATGAAATTTGGTATTGGGAAGTTTTAGTAAAATTGGTTGATTGATTCCAATTTTGGTTAAAATTGGACTACAATAACGATCACTTTAAATGGAGACCTGCATATATTTTACAATGTGCCTCTTTTTCTATTTGGGAACCGCTGGACCTATTTTGATGAAATTGAGAAGTTTTACTATAATTTGTCAACGGATTCCAATTTTGGTTAAAACCTGATAATAATTACAACCACTTTACATGAAGAAATACACGTAGCTTACAATGTATGTTTCAACTTGGGAACCGCAGGATGTATTTTGATGAAATTTGGTATTGGGAAATTTTACTAAAATTTGTTGATCTCAAAGAACGCATTTGGAAACTGTGTACTCTGACATGGAGTACAACTTTCTATACTAGTTTATTCCATATAAAAAGCCTGTAACTTGACAGGAAGCTTACCTTTCAATTAATCTGTAATCTTTGTATGTGTTTCAATTATTAATAATTTGATATTTAAACTGCCGTTCAATCTTTCAATTTTATACTATTCTCATTTAAGGTATTGCTTGATTTAATGTACAAAAAACTTGTCCCCAAGCAAATGTTAAATGGGGATTCAACTGTGTGTATATATATATTTATGTATGCATGTATGTATGTATGTATATGTGTATATATATATATATATATATATATATATATATGGATGGCAACAAGATGTTGGGATGAGGAAACCCAGTGAACACTCACCAATCGGACGACTTCAGGTTGGTGAGGCCCCGGGGATGTCGAAGCGATACACGTAAAAGAACACTAAAACACAGAAACATCACAAACCCCCCCTGCAACTCCTCCAGTCCCACAACCAACATCACCTATCCCATAACTTCCACCACCAACTGCACCACCCGCAATATCATTTACCTCCTGAGATGCACCCAATGTCCCGCCTTTTATGTTGGCCTCACCAGCAATCCCCTCAACATCCGCATGAACGGCCACCGCAACAGCGTCATTCTCAAACGACCGCTGCCGGTGGCCGTTCATGCAAACAAACATAATTTAAAGTTTAACAACTGCTTCACAGTGAGAGTCATTCGTGCTCTCCCCGACAATGCCTCGGCTCCCCAACTCCGTCAGTGGGAGCTTTGGCATATCCATCTCCTAAACTCCTTCACTCCCCCTGGCCTCAACCTTCGATAGCTTTTCACTCCCTTTCTGTCTTCTCCCAACCCCCTACCAATCCCCAACCCCCTCCGTATCCTCCAATCCTCGACCTTTCCGCACTACCCTTCCACCCCCATGCCTCCACCCAGTGTCACCGCCATCAGATCTCTCTCTGTAGCTAATGAAGGAATAACTCCGAAAGCTTCTACGTTTGTGATGTTTCTGTGTTTTAATGTTCTTTTACGTGTGTCGCTTCGACATCCCCGGGGCCTCGCCAACCTGAAGTCGTCCGATTGGTGAGTGTTCACTGGGTTTCCTCATCCCAACACCTTGTTGCCATCCATATATCCATTTTACCTTTCCTTTTCCGTATATATATATATATATATATATATATATATATATATATATATATATATATATATATATATATATATATATACATCTCTCTCTGTAGCTGAAGAAGGAGTAGTTCCGAAAGCTTTACGTTTGTGATGTTTCTGTGTTTTTGTGTTATTTTACGTGTGTCGCTTCGACATCCCCGGGGCCTCGCCAACCTGAAGTCGTCTGATTGGTGAGTGCTCACTGGGTTTCCTCATCCCAACACCTTGTTGACATCCATATATATATATATATATATATATATATATATATATATATATATAAACACACAGAGACCAGCATCTAATAATTTTTCACATAAAATCAAAACAACTTTTGTTGATAATAGATCCTCTTCTTTTATTATTTCACACCCTAGCTTGCTTCCTGCTCCAGTATAAATAGTGAAATCCTGCAAATATCCAGATGGATCGCACAATTAGAATATTTTCATAAAAAAACTTGAGGCATTCAATGGAATATATTGTTTCCTTGACAATCTTCCTTTCCACAATAACAAAGATTCATCAACACTAATTTCTTTTCCTGGAATGTAGATTGTTTGAAATTTTGTTTTTAAATATTCACTTATTGGTAAAATTTTATACAATTTAGAATTTTTATTTAAGATTTATTTACTATTGTCAACAAAATGCAGAAATTTGGACACCAATGAAAACCCCTCTTCACTTATTACATTTGGAATGTACTGTGTTTCTAACATATGTTTACGGGTAAAATACATTCTAGTCTAGGTTTCCTAATTATCCCCATTAACATGTATATTCCTAATAGTATCCTTATTTTATTAGGTGTAGTTGAAAACCATTCCTGATGATGCAATTTTTTTAGGATTGCTATTGAAGCTTTCCTGTAGGTTATGAATTGCTCTGCATAATGATTGGTTTCTGAAACAATAAGGGAAATTAAAGGTTCATCAAAAAATAATTCAAAATATTCTCAAGAATCTGCTCTTTCAGATACGGTAACTAATTTTCCTCCAACCAAATCATAAGAAAAAGTCTGTGGAGGATTAGTGCAACCAACTTCTTCCCAAACACAGGCAACACTCCTTCCTTTCTGCATTTTTTCTGAAGATGGATATATTTCCTCTTCACTTCTAATTCTTCATCACTACTTGTATCACTAGAAAAATCTTGAGTCTAAATTAACACTACTTTCAATGGATTTATCCAATATATGCAGAATGTCACTGTCTGTACATGCACAAGAATGGGAAGCCATTATGAATTGAGAAGGGCTAAAGTAAGAATGACTCAAGGAAGGAAAAAATAAGAAAATAGTTACTGAGTAAACAGATATCGAGGCAACTCCAAACATAAGCAGGAGATATGAACTCATAAGACATTTGGAAGTGGGCTGCTAAATTAGATGAGATAGCTCAAAATTCATTATCGAGAGATAAGGTGAAACCAGTGCATCGTAAACACTTTGGGCTTGCCTCTTCGCTGATGCAAATGGGATGTCACACATGCTGGAGGGGTTAAAGAATAAATCTTCACATTTGATTTTTCTTGATGGTTTTTTAGTGTATTCCATTCATGTAAAGAATGCTCATGAAAAACTACTACTGAAACACCTGAATAATCCAAAAAAATCATTATATAAGCTAAATTAGAACTAGAACTACTTTTTACATTTGATCATTCACTAGTTTCATCAGCTATTGCCATAACTTGATCATGTTTCTTTGGTGCATTATAATATGTCTGTAGTGTTTTCTGTACGTTTCTACTTAATAAAAAGCCCAAGTACTTTTATTTTCATCATTATTTTAGTAAACAGTCATTTAGGAATTTGATACACATTAGTATTCGCACTCATTCTCACCTGGCCCTATATTGGACTTCTTCAGACCTGTCACACACACACCCTCACATTTCATATGTCTCTTTAAGTATTAGAATTAAAAATAATTTTTATGAAAATTATAAAAATGTAGAAGTATTTTTTCATAAGTGGAAAATTAGCCCAGTAAATCAAGAATATTCTGAAATATGTGGCCACTAACATTTCAAGTTTTTGGACTGATTTACAAACATTAAATAGAGTATTCATTCGATAAGAGGCAGATGTCCCAACAAAATTTCACTCCCTGCCATAGTATTTGCAGGAAAAGTATTGAATGACCACTTAAACAAATTTCATTGTTCTATGACTGATGGATCTGACATAATAAATTATCAAAGTTGCATAGTGAATTGTATTACACAGTTTTAATTTCTGTCTATGAGAGACATGAATAATGTTCTAGACACATAATTCATCGAGTCAGGTGTGACTTCGTGGAAGTAGGTAATATTATTAGGTATTATTCATATTAAATACACAGTACTTTTAAACATTTTTTTGGTGGAAAAGTACTATGTATTTAATATAAATAATCTTCTAGACATGAAAAAAGTCATTTTCTTCATTCTCAAGACTTATTTCCATTGATATAAACTTATTTCATACCCGTAAAAAGTCATCAAATCATTATTTCAATAGAAGAAATGTGATATTATCGAATATATGTTCCAGGTTTTACTAAAAACTCTGTAAAAATTAGGTCAAAATTTGTTAAGCCTTATTCAAAGCTATATTTTGTACGACAAAGAGGCTATTTATATTACAGCTGGCACAAATGTATTTGATGCCTTGATTCCACTTGATTTATAACAGCTAGTAAAAAAATTCCCTTTAGTAATGTTGGGACGTAGAACTAGAAAGCAGTGATTGGATAGACAAGCAAAATTCTACAGCTTAAACAAAAGAACTGAGAAAGCAACAAGCTGATGATCCTGAACCTGTTCCTCCCGATTAATTAAGTCCCAAATTCCCAAAACCAAGAAACATAAAACAACAGATCAAAATGTGTAGTTCATATCAGAAAAACTTTTTGAAGAAAGCCAAAATAGTACTAGGTATTGAATTACATCCATAAAAAGTCAGTGACAATATCTACAAGTGTGCCACAGGTTTGTTAATTATGCCCACCCAAAACCCAAAAATTTTATGATGTCAGAAGCTATGTTATGTCAGGTTACCCAAAATGACATTCCTCTCTTACTCATCATCTAGTCAAATTTCATGTTTCTCAAGTAAAAATACCTTTCAATTTCCTGTTGCTTTGCAATATTAGTTACTGCAGCAATGTATTTCATGATGATTTTGGAAGCCTCTGTCTTGCCGCTACCCGATTCCCCACTGATCACTATGCAAGTGTCTCTTCCTTGTTGCTTCATCTTCATGTGTGCAGCATCCGCAATGGCAAATATATGAGGAGAATTTTCGAAAATCTCTCTTCCTGCAAGGAAAAAGATAAAAATAACACATTAATACGTAATATATAAATTCATTGCAGTACTTTAACTTAACTTAACTTTAACCCTAGAACCCTTATGTGGCGCCGTGAGTGATAAGAAATGGAACTACATGGAGTTTGCTCTGCTTCGCTCACCCAATCTCTGCTGGCATGGAAAGGGAGGTCATTCATTTAGGCAGGGTGCCACAGGCGCCCTGCACCCCTTCAATCTCCAGCTAACCCAACCCGAGCGGAGGAAATAGACTGAACCCACCAACCAACCTTACCTAACCTGGTTGGAAAAAAAGCAACATCCATGGGTGCTCAATGCGAATTCCACGCAGTTCAATTTCTCATCACTCACAGTGCCACATAAGGATTCTGGGGTTAATACCTTCATCTCAAATAGTTTTCATTAGAAGACTTCATTTAACTCACGTCAGCCAAAAAGCTGTTGCACCTTTGTTTTAACTTCAACATAATTGTTATTAATAAAATATTGCACAATCACTGGTCCAATATGAGAAAAATGAGCAATTCAAATAGTAGTAATAAATTAATCTCTGGAATTAATCTAAACCCAACCCAATTGTCAACATGATTTCCCGGTTATCAAGCTATATTTTACACTTTAAGAGAAAAATTAAGTCATAAACTTATTAACATTTATCACACCCAAAACAAATATTATATTAAAAAATAAATGTATTGAGAAGATTTTAAACATCCAAGCAACCATGTAAGCTTCATATCAAGCCAGCAAGACTCTAAAATCCAAAATTCTTACTTCATGGATTATAACAATTTAATTTTAATTTCTACAGTTAAAGACAAAAATGAAACCTTTAAAACTAGGTACTTTCTACCGAATCACTGAAAACTCCCCATGCTCCAATGTCAAGCAATTATTGTCAGATATATATTAACTCTTTACATATGCTATTAAGTTAATATTTTTCCACCTTTAATACCTCTCATGAAGTTATGTCTTCAATTAATCTCAAAAGCAAATCTATTTTTTACTTTCTAGATATATGAAGTGGAGAGAAAGTATCGTTTTCATGAAAAAAAATTGAATTCGAGATTTCAACAGGAATACATGTTTTAAGGTCCCCTGAAGACATTATGACTATTTTCTCAATGTCTGTGATCGCAATTTTGTGGGCGCTCGAACTCAAAAACTAATAATCCGATCAGCATAAAATTTCATATTAAGCATTTGTATTAGAAAGTCAAGAACTGATTAGATTTTAACTAAAGTCGGTCCACCAGAAGTGGATGTTTACTCTTGTCACTTATCTGTTATTTGAAATATTTGCTTTAATATTTGATGAATGTAAAAAGGAATAGGAATAAAAGTTGTAGGAAGTTAATTTTATACAATGTTTGTTCGAAACATTTTCCCATATAATGCATTAAGAGATATTTTAAAAACTAATTTTTAGCTGCTACTATCCCACCACTTAGCGGTGACTATTGTAAACACCTTACGCTTAGTTACGTATTAGTAAAGCTCCTTTTTATTTTCTTAACTGTTGGAGCTTCCTGGCTATATCCAATATCAGAAGGCTATGGTTCGAGTTTATTTCTGTTCTTCGTAAAGTCTTTAAATTTTTTTCGCAGTTCCTTAAAATATTTATTATCATTTAATCTATTTGGAATTTTTAGAAATATTACAGGTATGGAGAGTCATGTGGTGGCCACATCAGATTTTTTATTTAAACAATATATTTAATGTACAGAAAATTATGAAACAAATTCAATAATGAAAACACTGGGAGCAATTTAGTCATAATAGCTTGCTTATAGTGAATTGCTAACTACAAATATACTATTAAAATCATCCCTTGATATCTGTAAGCTCAATATAAATAGATTTGCTACAATATAACTTAAAGAATCCAATATATATGTTAAACATGTGCCAACAAAATTTTGAATTCTCATTATAATCTAATTCACAATGCCACAAATCTGAGCCTATTGAAAAATCAGAATGGAAACACTTTTAGTATGAAAATGAAGATTGGAAGTGCAATTGCTGCTACCTTCATTTCATTTAGATAGTGCAATACAACCAACCAGGTAGGCAGTAAATGCATTGGTACAAAGATATCAGTTAAGGGTTATCAACTTCACTGATAAGATTACTATGGAGAGTATCATGTTTATTTAAAAATGATGACTCATGAACATGAATTAAGCAGTGCTACAGATGGTTGACACATCAAACAATGTCACTCTTTCTTAGATATTAAATTTTATAACAATATTTAGCAAATTACTAGGAATAACTAAATGAAATTTCAATTTTGTATTATAAAAGAGTTCCTGAGGGATGAAATTCTTTAACAAAGTCTAAAAGAATTGAATTCAGTTACCTACTTTATATTGCATCAGTAGGATAACTGGAATATAAATATATTTATAAGACATGAAGTCACGATGGAAACAGTGCTGGGCATTGAAGGAAGCAATTGGTATAGATTTGTAGCAAAGAGCACACGTAGGTACAATATAGGAAGAGCAGTATGAGACTGTATTTGCTATGCCATTAAGCCATGTATTTTAAAAAGAAAACAAGAGAGATCTGGGAGCAAAAACTTATTTAATGCTGTGAAAATAGCGAGCATGATTCAGAAATTTTTCTACTAATAGTATTAGAGAAATAAAGCTAGCATAATCAGTGTTGGCAGGATCCCTGACTTTGGTAAGAATGGATGAAGACAGTAAATGTCTTATTAAAATTTAATGAAATACCCATAGTAAATGAGAAGACTTTTGATCCCATCTAAAACAATGTGAGAAAATTATTATATTAATTCAAGTTCATAAGTTACCTATAAGATATTAAAATGGATCAACTTAACAGTTTGTGATAAAATCAAATAAAATAAAAATTTGAAAATACAGGCAAATATTTAAATGTCACCAAGGATAAATGTCCATAAATTCACGAAGTAATAGGAATAATGATGTTTAATCCCTACAGACAACATTTCATTTAGTGCATTTATTTGAAATAACTTTCATATCTCCCTAATTAATAACTCAAATGTTAATACGATTATTCTGAAGATATCTTAATATTGTATATGATAGTACGATTTTTCAATGAAAACTTTTCTGCTCATATATAGCAGATATATGACCCACGATGTCTGGTTTCATCATTTTATATCCTAAATATTTACTGATAGTAACACCCATTATCTTTTTAAAAAATCCATACACATATTCACAAAACCCAATAGCTGATTTTTACTCAAACGTGGAATTTTGAATAACAACAAAAAGTAGGGGCATGTCTTTTTAATATCTCATGAACAACTTGTGACTCGTGTCCACCCAAACAAAGGTTGTCCCTTTCAGTGACCATATTCCTACCAAAAGAAACAAATTTGAAATGGTAGACTGCTCTCCCGTTCTTGCTTCTCAACCACTTCCCTTGAATGCTTGCAGTTTTACTCTAATTTCCACCTTCAGGACTCTTTGTGCAACAAGATGTCATTCCTCCAAAATTACTTCCTTCCGAGTCCAAAGCATACCATTCATGAATTGCCCATGCCAATGTACTTTTTCCTTTAATAGCTATACATAATATATAACTGTGATGGTTATCAAGAACAGAATTAATCCATTGATATAAAATTGTTAATTTGTTACAGCCTATCAAAAAATATTATTAAATTACTGTTCCACAAAAGATAAAATAAAAGCTTTACAAACGAAAACATTAATCTGGATGAAATTTATGTACCTAGAATGAATAAGCAAGGTGTAACGTACTGCATAATACTGAAACTCCACATGGATTTTACAGGTTATGCTTGAGTTCACTGAAAGCATTGTCCATTATGAGAGAATGTCAAAATGATGACAATTTATGAATCATTGACTAAAGAAGTATTGCTTATAACAAAAATCTGGAGGCGAAAATTGAGGTAGGTTTAACAAGTATGGCACCTTGTATGAATCTAATTAGATATGCTTTCACTTTAGGTCAAAAAACCCTCTTAAGAGTGAAATTCTCAAATTTCGCTGTTACCGTTAATACATCGACGGTTGTTAATTTCAGAAGTAAAAAATCGCCAAACATTTCATCTATGAAAGCAAAATTATGCATATAATGATAGAATATAGACTTAGAGAATGGCGGTTTTGAATTTGTTCAAATGACAGCACAACATTAATTATAGCTGATAAAGAATTACCTTTGTACTGTGATACGTAGTCTGCACCATAAATGTTCATTGTCCTGTAAGGATTCACAGAAACACATACTTCTCCAATGTAACTGTATATTTTCCCAGCAGTAAATCTACAAAAACAAATACATCAATTAAAAGAATTTCAATATTATCAACAATATCACAAAGTAAGAGTTATAATGAAAATAATAAAAAAGGCGTAGGATTTCACCAATTTCAATATATTATTCAACTTCAAATGAGTACGGTGAGTCATGATGAATCACCGGCTTACACTTTCACTAGGTCACAATGGACAGGCATTCAAAAACAGCCGAAGACGTGACGGAATGTCACAAAATTGTTAAGGCGTTTCGCTTGAAATAATTGGAAATGCGAAAATATTGTAAAATTAATAAGTTATTGACGATATAAACAACTGATGGTAAATGGGCCACGCCCTCTCAGCGCACCTACTGTCCTATATGAAAATGAAGTGGATTTTGCAAGCTTTCGTATCTATTTGCACCGAGAAATTGCTACTAAGACTAACATAAAACAATCCTACTAACAACCGTACTGTAGCGATTGGAAACACATATATCTTCAAAAGAAAGTTTAAAGGAAGTACCGCGCCAAGAATTACAAAATAATCACTCATTTTTTAACTGAGATAATTTACCTCTTTTTTAGGTTATCCATAAAACTGTCAGTAGTAATTTCATCTAGGAGAACGAAGTCCCCAATACCGACTTCCTCATGTCCCGCCATCGTTAAAGACACCCTCGCAGCCATCGGTTACACCAAATTACACCATTCATCCAAGTTAAGATTGCACACTCGGAGCGCACTCAGAGATGTCGAGATGTCTTACCCACGAATGCTGCTTGACGTCTAACTCCATCTATGAAACAGCGGAAAAACACTTTCGACGCTCGATGCGGCAGGACCGTTAACTCGTAATTTCTGAAAGTATTATTATTGTTTTTCGATTATATTATGGACTACAAATAATAAAAAAATGTCGTTATTCAATTAATAGTTTACTTTATGTCAATTTTCAACATATATCATAAGCTTGTCATTAATATCTTTTAGAAAGATTACGACCAATATTGATTCAGCTTAAGTAGCCACTCAATTGATATGATTAAAGATGTTTCCCTTGCAATTTCTGAGTAAATATTTTATATAGGTATCGCAAAGATTTAAAAATCCAATGAAAAAGCAATCTTATAAATTCCCCGTCATTAGTAAATGAAAATAAATGTTTTACAGACAACGGGAAGTTACATTCGAACGACGACTGAAGAGCAATTGAGCTTTATATTTGCGGTTGGCATTCGAAATGCATCACTTTTGCAAGATTATTGTATGCAGAAGCAAAAATTTTCATTAGCGTACAAGAAGCTTCAGTAATCAGATGTAACGAACAAGTGACCGTTGACGTCATATGAATTCAAAACTTGCAACGCGTAAAACGTGCCTCTTATCGCCGGAAATGATGTTTCAAAATAATATCTCGTACGTCGGCTATTCTTATGTTGTTATCGCTCTAAAATAATATGAACTTACGAAATTGTGATAGGTGATATTAATGGTAAATCGAATCTTGTTGCATAAGAGATTTAACACAAAAGAGATCGCTGATAGATTTGAAAATACCAATCAGTGCGTTCGAAGTCACAGAAAAAATTGTAGCATAAGCAAAGAATTAGCACGTCCTTAATAGGATGATAACACCAACATCTTACCAGAGTATGCCTATCGCACAACTCTTCTCGAGGATATATCCATTTTTCCCACTTCCTACGTGCTAATTATAATCAGATGTTTAATACTTGATTCAAGCCATTGCTTTCGCAAAATAACCATTAGCATAATAAGTAGTCTCATTTTTACCAAATCATATAATTTTGATCAGTTTTCAGGAAATCAAATCGGTAGGGGATTTGAAATAAGGGCAAAGTAGGCAATGGCCAAGGGGCGGCGAGATTTCCGAGCGGCAATAAAAACGGAATTTCAGGGTGGGCAGGGCCGGATTATGGCACTGTGCCTAGGGCCTACAAAAAAGGAGCCTACGAAAAGTTCAAACAACAGAAATGTGTAAGTTTTTTATAGATCTACAGTTAGGCAATAGATCGTCTCTTTCTTTGCTTTCAATAGAATGCAAATTACTCCGCAAATTAAATATTGATGAAATTATTTCAAAATTTACTAACAAAAACGGCCAAAATTTTTTACCCTGCAATTCACCTAATTGCTGGGTGGCAGGGGGCGCAATGCAGCCAAACCTACCTAAAGATTGTCTCTCGCAGATTGAAATTTTCTATTGCGATCTCGTATTGTCCTCGGCAATTACGAGTCTCGATAACGCTCCGCCCTACAATCAATCTCACGTATTTTATCATCATGGTCGTTTCTAACTATGTACGTTGGTGCTTCAATTATTCCTACAACCTCCTCTTTTAGAAGACCTATGGGCAGTAGTGGCTAGGGCCTACGAAACTCTTCAACCGGTCCTGAGGTTGGAAATAAGCAAAATTAATACTAAGCAGACTTTTGATGAATTAAATTAGTCGGACGGATGGGCTGACAAACAATATACATGAGCGATTCTGAGGAAAAAAAGCGCCAAAAAGGCGGCGGAAAAATAATTTCGCCTAGAGAAGGAAAATTTCTAAACCCACCGTCAATATCACTTGTTCTACTACTCCCTATGAAAACTACAACTTTTTAGGGTGAGACATACATTCAATCTCACTTCAGTTTGCATAGAATAATTATTACATAATTTTAATAAACATCCATGACTACTTTGTTACTTCTTGAATTTTTAGTAAATTTTCTTGTTCTGGTTAGGATATTAATTTTGTGACATAGAGCAACCCATTTTAAAATTTATCATGGCGAGGAGCTCTGGTTTCATTTAATTCACTCCTATAAGGCCACATTTATCCATCCAAATTTTGCCTAAAAGCAGCATCTCTCGACATTGAAAGGGCTACCAGTTGTGTTACTTTTGAGGATTTTCCTTTTTTGGCTAAGAAACACAAATATTGAAGTTATTCATTGTAAAAAAGTGCTGTGGGCCAATGAAAGAAATAAATGATTTGTAGAGACCGTAAAAATATAATAGCTAGTATAATTTTCCTAGAACAAACTTTAATTTTTAAAAAATTATATTTTTACGTAACATTTATTGGAACAAAGATTTAAAAAAACTGGTGTATTTTTTTTGTATGGAAAGCTAAAATAGTTAACCATTTTCTGAGATCTGGGAACCCTAGACATTTCCTAACAACCCAAAACCTGGAGAATGTATAATAAATCCTGAGACTACCCTAGAGAGGTATAAATCCTACTGCTGACCCAGCATTAGCAAAATAATCCTATTAACCCATTTCTTTGGAATATGTTTACAAACAAAGGTGCTGGAGTGTATCATCTCCATATTTCACAGTTATTGGGAACAATGTGACTAATGTCAATGTTTACCAGCTTCATCTGGCTCACGTCACATCAAGGTTCACCAAGTTGATAAAATCCACATGCATCAAAAATCCAATTCTTATTTCACACAACAACTTAAGACCTTAATTTTAACACACCAAATTATCAATACCACAAAAAAATGGTCAATTTTAGTGTAAAGTACATCACAATTTTTCCTAGATACATACCTTTACTTGGTTCCATTATATTTTCATAATCCACACTAGAAAATAATACCAAATTACAAAAATCCATAATCATATTTTGTGTTAGAATTTTATTTACATATAACATTCGAGATATTAAAATTTGTGTACCTCATAAATGAAAATCTTTTAACAGCATGCCAAAGAATAATTATTTTCAGAAAATACCGGAATAAAAAATTATATTGCATTCCTCGATCCTCAAATCATTAACAATTCTATTTGTGAAAAAATACAGAAATGAAGGGAAGACAATGAATGCATGCATTAGGAGATGTAAAAAGATGTTGGATGAGGGGAATTAGCATAAAAATGATGGAGAATAACAGCTTATGGCTTTACCCCCAAAAAGTAAAAAAAATAATAATAATGTACAGTTAACCTAATAACAATAAATGCAGAATTTGAGCTAATACCGTATTTACCCTAACACAAGACGACCACGAGTCTAAGACTAAGCAGACTGTCAAAACAGAAAAAAGATTTTATGACCTAATTTCTCACCGACTGTATTCGGTGTATATTTCAAACACACATATTCATTCATTAATTGAAATGTTTTGTTAGAAATTTTTTTTAAATAAAAAAGAATTTAAAAAATTTATTTTTAAAATTAAGATTTTTATTAATTGAATTCCAGATCGTAAGCTTGCACTGAAAAATACAATTATTTTATCTTGTTTCATTTGTTTAAAAAACATCGATTAAACGCATAACCATACTTCCTACAGTTCTATGACAACTCGTTGCGGTCATTTCATCGCGCATCAATTCGTTGTTAATGCATCGCACGACAAACTCATCACTTCATCTGTCGACATATTCGTCATGGTGTCTCGCCTTCCAATGTCTTGTGACTAATGTCTTGCGACAAATTTGTCTAGCAATGAATTTATGCGCGATGAGTTTGTCGAGCAATGTACTGATGCGCGACAAGTTTATCGTGTGACGAATTGATGCGCATTCAATTGACCACGATGTATTGATGGTATATGTTGACACACTCGAATTTAAGACGACCCCCGATTTTCACAATCTGAAATTTGGAAAAAATATAGTCTTGGATTCGGGTAAATACCGTACCATTAAGTCTGCAAAAGCTAACATGTTGAAGAATTGGCATGGATTAAAATGTTTTCATTGTTATACTCGTGGGTTTTATCATTTCAACATAGCCATTCTACATTTTGGTAGGGCGACTAGCTCATCCAACTCAATTTGTACTATCCTTGGTGGCAGAGTAGATTAAGTGCCTGATCCCTAATACTTAGGAATCAGGTTCAATTCCAGTGGGTTTATCATTTACATTAGTGGAAAAAATCCTATATTGCTGTTTTTGCTCTATTCTATTTCACAGGAATATTATCCTCTTATTTTGATATCGTCACTCTTTGCCTCTTAAGATCAAGAGGGAAGAAGCTAGAAATTAAGCTAACACAAAATCTCAATCCATATTGAACCGTTGAACATTGGTCATTTTCACTTGTCACTTACCTAGATCCTTTTATTCATTCATTAGGAAAGTCAATAGAACCAATGGTGTTTATCTTTACACCAGCAAAAAGCAGTTACATCCTATATATTATTTAGTAACATATGTGTATCATGTCCACTGCTACCCACATGCCTGCCTCAGGCTACCCGCATGCCTGCCTCAGGCTGCCTGCATACATGCCTCAGACTGTGAGCGTGCCCATGACTGAGCAAGTTCAGACAGGATGGCGAACATTCGTTTGTTGGAGACGTGGACTAAAATAGAAGTGCAAGCTGCTGTCCGGTACGAGTGGGCACATGGCTTGACAGGAAGTGCCATTCACAGTAAGCTGGTGGAAGTTTATGGAGAAGAGGTGATGTCTGAGCAAATGGTGCTGAGATGGTGTCTGCTCTTCAATGAAGGGCGAACAAGTCTGGGCGAGTCTGCATTACCGAAAGGATGGAAACACCTTTCTGCATCATATCGTGACAGGTGATGAGAGCTGGGTGCACCATTTCACTCCTGAATCCAAGATCACGTCAATGCAGTGGAAACACACGACATCTCCCGTGAAAAAAAAGTTTAGGTAACACAGTCTGCAGGAAAGGTCATGCTGACTGTTTTGGGATGCCAAAGGCATTCTTCTCGTGGAATTCATGGAAAGAGGAACAATAATTAATGCTGAGCACTATTGTGAGACCTTGGTTTGACTGAAATCTGCCATCCATCGAAAGCGCCCAGGCCTCCTCACCAAAGGTGTCGTTCTGCACAACGACGATGCCCGCCCACACTGCCAGATTGACACAGACCCGAATTGAAGAATTTGGTTGGGAATGACTAGACCATCCCCCCTACAGCCCCGATCTGGTCCCTAGTGACTTTTATTTGTTCGCGATGTTGTTGTGCGCAATTTCCTTCATACACTGGGCACGTGCTTCTTTGCAGAAGCATTTGAGAAGTTGGTGCACCAGTAGGACTAATGTCCAAATGTAGAAGGGGAATATGTGGAGAAATAGAGGAAGAATGATGCTAATTATTTATGTAGCTCTCATTAAATGGTATTGATTTACGAAGCCACCGAAACTTACTTATTGAACACCCCACGTATTTTTTAAGTTTAATTTTAATAAAATGAGTTTCTTCTTCAGGTGGTAATTATCAATGCTATTCTCATTATGAATACTACTCACAATGCATTTGCCTGGTTAATGAAGACATCTAAGGAAATATACCTAACTTGTTTAGTTTTTGAATTCCCTCAGTGATGATTTTAAGTTGAAAATTTTCTTCCACTAAAGTGATAGGAATGAAAGCATTGTCAATATTTATGCCAAACAACCACATTCATACTAGGGTTATTTTATAGCTGATTGAAACCCACCTGTAACTTTTGAATGCTTATCTGATAATAAAAGCAAAATTATACTGGAGTTGGTGTAATTGAAATTTGACTAAGTCAAGCATAACTATGTGGAAAACCATTATAATAAGAGATATAATAAATTAGCACATTTTTCACTTAAATAATTTATTGTGACTGGTATCACAGTTCTCATGTACCAACATTGCTTTTAAGAACAAGTATGTTGATGGTGTGATGTACAACTACTCCCTCAATAAAAATCTATCAGGAAAAAATATTCCATTTAACTAGCACTACAAATTTTAGTGTAAATTTTTTTGAAACGACTAATATTTTATGAGATAGGACGGAAAGCTCATTTTCCGTTTCCAGTACATGGGACCCGATTGGGTGGTGTGAATCATTTATAACATCTTCTTACTGTCTTTGCCCTGAAGGCCTTAATATCAAACTTTATTAAAACCACTTTGGTAAAAGGCGAGATCAAACATGCACACGGATGGACGGACACACAGACCAAAGCTAATAGACTCTCACACTGGAAGTGAAACATCCTTAAAAACAGTGCTAATTAGCAGTAAATCTAACATCTTCCTTAACTCCCCTTCTGGCACTGGAGGTGAAACATAGATGTTTCCTCCTGTTCCTAGACAGCATATCCTAAAAGTTGTCTATCTGCCCTTCACATTGCCTAAAAGCAATCCTCCCAAAAATGTGATGGATAAAATTAATATTGTGCAAATTTGGAGTGTTTAAACTATCATGTGATGACTGTGAAACTGATTATATTGGTCAAATGAGAAGAAAAATATAATTAGAATATTGGAGCACTAAAATGCCGTTGGCTTAATAGACCATGCATCACTTTTTGCCCAACATTTTTTCACATGATATTTTTACATATTCGATCAAAAGGGCTTAAGCTGAATGCTTCGGAAAACTTGAAATCATTCACGCAAAGATAATACTGTAATTAATGACTTTATTTCTTAAACATTCCTCTCTCCTTGCATTTTCCCACTACCAACCTTCCTTTCCCCTAGTTCAATAGTGCTCATTGTCATTCCCATTACAGATATTGTTCAACGGTCATATGCATATCTCCTTCTGATCCACTGTTAATAACCATCAACCTTGGAGTTCCTCTCAAACCCACCCACTCCCCCTCCTCTCTTCCTGCCATTTGCCTATATATTCCAAAATCCAATATTCATGATTGACTGATGATGCAATAATAACTAAGAAACTGGTCACAATAAAGTATTCAAGTGGAAATTATACTAAATTATTTAATTTTATTGGTCCGATTTATTGTTTAAAAATAATCCCTGATTACAGCAGTAAATATACGAATAAATTGTATTCCAAATTTCAAGCATAAAAACTCTGCTCAACATAAAATACACATTCTTTCTCCTACCTGTGCACTTTTAGTCCAATCAATAATGTCAATAGTTACAGTTATATGTATTTTTGCAAGAAAAATATTTTTTTGCATTTATCTCATGGCAACAGTGCAACTCTCTCAACGAGACCAGACCAGAAACAAATGTAGGGAGTAGTCTCCTGGCAGTAGCTGGGCATACAACTTGATACTTATGTAAAAAGAAGTTGCACAGTAAACTTCCAATTATCCATGCACAGATTATCCAGCTTCCAGATTACTCATTCTTTTTAATAACTTTTATATTAAGGTCACCAAGTATATATACATATATAGTTATATGCCAGTTTGTAGAAAGCCTTATAAAATAATTAATATAACAGAACCAGTAAGAGAACAAAGGATGGGTGTTTTGAGAATTCAAAAGTTTTACATAATAGTTCACTTTGTCGAGGTATACAATGAAATAAACCTTCAGCATCACTTTGTCTGCCCGCCACCATTCAGAGGCGGTATGAAATCTTCAGTAAAAATGTCTGGCAATATGAATTTCCAAAGGAGATTACATACTGCGACTAAAAAGTAAAAAATAAAATAATTAAAAATAAAATAAAAACTTGTATTTAGTACTAAAAAATAAAATTTTATTTACTAGACTTGATTTAAAACTTTTGTAAAATTTATATGGCTTTTAACTTTCTTATAATTTCGCAAAGCCATATAACTATTACAAAAGTTTTAAATCAAGTCTACTAAATCAAAATTTACTTTTTAGTGCAAAATATGTTATCATTTAAAATTTTTATTTTTAATTAATTTATTTCGTTTATTAAACTAATTTGTAATTTTATAAAATTACACACTGGTATTCAGGAATGTATTGACTGATAAAAGGTGCCTTTAGCACTCGTATGTTGAAGGTCGAGGTATCTTCGGAGTACGTAAATTTTTTCCAGATCAGCACATGATTGCATTTTACTTTCTCATATGCATAGTATATTGAGAAAGTATTATGAAAAAATTTGACCTCGAGATTTTGATGGAAATACATGTTTTAGGTG
Source organism: Tanypteryx hageni (assembly GCA_028673005.1). NCBI lineage: Eukaryota > Metazoa > Arthropoda > Insecta > Odonata > Petaluridae > Tanypteryx > Tanypteryx hageni. The sequence continues at coordinate 81,096,841 of CM054113.1, read as the reverse complement.
ACCCCGAGTCCATAAAAGTGGTTTTCGCCATTCCATCTGCCTGTCGTCTGTTCTAGGGCCCAAATGCATACATGAAATTGAATGATATTTCGTATTTGTGAAATATATCACCTTTTGCAGACCCTTTTGTCATAAAAATGATATCGCACAAAAATAAAGGGTAGTATATTCTTGGCGATTTTTAGAAAAATGTTTACTCAAAAATGGTTACAGAAAATTTTATTATAATGTATCCAATTGTAGCGCTTGATGTCACAAATAATACTGCGTAAGCCATATGTCTCTTGAAATCACTATATGGCATCCAGTGACATTACAATGTATGCTAAGCTACCTTACCTAAGCCCTATGACATCATACCTCCGCCATGATCCACTAAAAATATTATTACAGCCTAAACGGTTATACTGAATCGAATGATACCTCATATTTGTTGATAATATCATTCATAATAGACACTCTGAAGAGATGAACGATATTGCGAAACAATTAAGGGTACTTTACTCTTAGATATTTTGAAACAAAATTTGATTTACTCAAAAATGGTTTATAATGATTTGATTAAAATCCATCCAATCGTACAACCTGATGTCACAAATAATACTTACTAAGCCATATGTCCCACAAAATTACTAAATATTGACCAGCGACATTAAAATATACAATAAACTAAGGTTAACTTTTATTTATAAGCGTTTTTCTTTTATAAACGTACACAGTCCACCAAACGTAAATGAAAAAGTTTTTTGCAATGTATATTGCATCATTTATTTTATTTTAAGCAACCACCTGTAAATAAACAAGATTGGAAAGGTGTACTCCATGTCAGAGTACAAAGAGTTTCCAAATGCGTTCTTTGAGATTTCACTATGTTCTCAATATATTTCACTCAGATGAGAATTTAATGAGAAGTAAGCGAGGTATGTTGTAAAATACATCTAGGTCTTCATGTAAAGTAGTCGTAATTATTGTCCGATTTTAACCAAAATTGGAATCGGTCAATAGATTTTAACAAAACTCCCCAATACCAAAGTTCATCATAATATGTAAAGCGGTTCCCGAGTTGAAACAAAGGAACATTGCAAACTACATGTAGGTCTTCATTTCAAGTGGTCGTCATTATTGTCCGATTTTAACCAAAATTGGAATTGGTCGACCAATTTTAGCAAAACTCCCCAATACCAAATTTCATCAAGCGGTTCCCAAGTTGAAACAAAGGAACATTGTCAACTACTTGTAGGTCTTCATGTAAAGTGGTCATAATTGTTGCCTGATTTAACCAGAATTTTAGTAAAACTTCGCAATACGTAATTTTATTAAAATACGTCAAGTGGTTCCCGAGTTGAAACAGAAGAACATTGTAAACTACATGTAGGTCTTAGAGTAAAGTGGCCATAATTGTTTTCTGATTTTAACTAAAATTGGAATCGGTCAATAATTTTAGCAAAACTCCCCAATACCAATTTCCATCAAAATACATCCAGTGGTTCCCAAGATGAAACAGGAACATTGAAAATTACATGTAGGTCTTTACGTAAAATGGTCGTAATTGTTGTCCGATTTTAAACAAAATTGAAATGGGTCGACCAATTTTAGCATAAGTCCCAATACCAAATTTCAACAAGTGGTTCTCGAGTTAAAACAAAGGAACATCGTACTACATGTAGGTCTTCATGTAAAGTACCTTAAATGGGGAGTCTAAAATTGAAAGATCAAATGGCAGTTTATTAACATCAAATTGTTATTAATATTTTAACCAAAATTGGAATTGGTCAACAAATTTTGGCAAAAAAATTCGTTCACGTAATCATGTCACCGCGACTTTCGTAACAGATGACTTAAGGACTCAAGGTGCATTAAGAAAACATGGCACGATAAAATATCGAGTTCATTTAATGTAACAATGTCGGTATATGTTGTGTCATTGATGGATAGTGTGAATTATTGCATTACAACTTCACTAAATAATATATTTTTGTGTCGCATAATGTAAACGCACCTTAAATCGAGACGAAGTCCATCTAGAGACAAGAATTTTGTCCCTTAAATGCAGGAAATTCACAAAATCGAGAAACACTAAATCGGATAAAATAATACATTATTTATATGGAGCTTTGGTCAGGGCCACAAAAAAAACAACCTTAAATGCGGGAAAACCTTAAATCAGGACTTCACTGTATGTAATGACAAATGGAGAAACCTCCAAATAACCATAAAAAATAATAAAAAGGAAATTATTCCATGCCAGGGACCGACCACTCAAACAATGCCATACACTCGCCGGGTTTAGGGAAAACTACTCCATGCTAGGGACTCTTTTCTCACACATGCACAAAAAACACAAGCAATCAACCAGACACATGTACTTCCTTTTTAAAAATGCCTAAATACATATTTCGGAATCAAAGATTCCACCTTCAGTAGGCTGATCATAAGGACCCCTAAACCTGATGATGCTGTAACAGGCGAAACCGGTTGAATAAATTTGTTTAGTGGAAATATACAACATTCGTTTTTATTTACATTATGGAATCTTTCCACAAAATCAAACCTTCTCAAGTGGAATTTGTAAACTCAAATTATAGAGACTAAAAATGTAACCAGGATTATGGCTTAAATCACGTGACCTAAAGATATCAAAAAACTTGCTGCATTGCCTTCAGTATATATTTGTACTTTTTGATGGCTTTTGTTAACAAGAACATTTAAAACGTGAACAAAAAAACAGGGTACATTACACCTGAACAAATTTATAAATTTTGTCTAATGTGTGAAAGTTTTAATTACACAATGGTAACTTGAATGTATAAACAGAGATGGCATTAATCACAATAAGAATTTTTTAAAAATAGGCTTTATATACATAAAACCACATTTACACAACACTCTCATGATGTTGAAGGACCTTTGCAAATCTTTAATTAATCACAAAACACTTGTTGAATGTTAAAAAAAATACCTAACAAATGAAAATTAAAAACTCACAATTCAGGACAATGCACACATGATTTTCAGCACTCCATAGCTCAAACCTTGTTATTAAAAATAATATGACAGTCAATGAGATCATAGGTAACAATATGATGGTACAAAAGTTTGATTTATGATACTGAAATCCATATCAGTGCAATGAGCTGTTATTTGTGAACATTTATATTGCAACGTGCTTTAGAATACAATAACTGTGTTTGTACAAATGCATGCTTTCCTCATCGTCATGTACATCATTTACCATAATTATTGTCTAACTCAAGTACCAGATATTTACTAACATAACCAGCGATGCACCATAACAATTTACACAGGAATAATGCATAAAACAGTATCATGATTAAAAAGCCAGATATTTTTTAAGGTTAACACTGAAAGAAATGCTCTTGAAAAACGTAGTATAAACTTTTTAGGAGATAATGAAATGATTAAAGATTCCCATCATATGTACCGCAGAAAATCTGCCAATGAGTTTTGTATACACTGTATTCAGCATAACCACAAAGGTTTGCGGATTGTTCTCGATACCATCCAATCATAGTTCCACTCTCATTTCAAAAACTCTTCCTGAGTAAGAGGTTAGATTATACACCATCAAATCTCAATCAAAACTATGCATTTGACAAGATTGTAAGTGGCCAACAACCACCATTCTTTTTTCAAAACGAGCTCACACTATACTCGATCTAATGCCCCTATAACACGAAGCACATTTCTCATTCATGAACTTGAAGGAATTACACCATAATTTAGTTTTATATAAACACTTTTTACTTAAAAATCGAACAACTGAAAGAGTAGATGTATCCAATTCAATTATACTACACTCTAATAACATGATATCTTTAGATTTACAAAACCATAATGTCATTTCAATGGAATCATGAAAAGCACCCTGGAAAATGTTCAGATAAAAGAGCTACATTGAATTTGGCATTAAACTTGCAGTCCACCTTCGACAAAAAAAATTTCAAATGACACTGACAACAGCAATAAACTTAAAAGTCTGCTCACCTTCAGGTGTGAGTCACCAAACCACTTCAGCAAAAAAATGGCCCACTTAAGGGTAAAAATCCTATAACTCTTGCATTTATAAGTATTCGTACCAATTAACATATTCGCCAAAATTTGAATTTGACCATATGTTGAAAAGTAATCAAGGACTAGCTTTATAATTCACTTTTCCATAATGTCCACATGAAATTCCCATGTATATAGAACAGGAAATCACAATTTGTACAGGTTAATAGTAGAAAATAATTTATGTATGCAAGTATGACTATGCTATCATTAACTGGAACTTGCTCTTTTTTATTATTAAGATCCCAATAATGTTTACATTCTTTTAAATGTAGCTTCAATGCACAAGGACAGGACTTCAGGTTTGCCACTTACAAAAAATCTTAGTCATGATCCCTAAGCCATATGATCATGTTTTCTGATACAGAAAACAATTAAAACTGAAACTTTTCATCTAAAGCCTCAATTTTTTCCTACCTTATTTTTAACTAATTAAACCATTTGTGCATATCGATAGAATGGATTCAGAATGCCTTTAAGTGTCTTTTTTTAGTGATGGGAGGCTACAAATTACACAAAATGACTTAGTTAAGTGAGGCAAACTTCTCTGGTCACACATAGCAATGTAGATTTCTAAGATAGAATTGTCTTTCAAAAACATTCACACAGTGGCAGACAGGCTTTGATTTCTTTTTTCAAGCACTCTCTTGCTATCCTCTTGAAATGACATCTATTTTTGCTGCTGTACAATTAATGTGACCTTCTCACCTGTACAAAACATGATGGATGTAGTCTGATAGACTAAATTATGTGGAAAACTTTCATTCTGCAACCCAAAAAAAAAAACATTTCTAAATGAGTTATTTCATGGACGTTCTTCAAAAGCTTTTATGACTACATAACAAGGTCATACTTACCTTTACATAATATGCTACCACAGTCGATGTAAATGCAAATTGCGACTTAGAACACTTCTTACATCATGTGTAAAACGTAGCGCATCCAGCACTGGAAGTAAATTTAGCAGAGCTGTGTCCATTGGATCACAAAACCAAGATTGGATTGGAATTGCATTTTCTGAAAGGAAAGGAAATTCTGTCAAACTTACATAACCCATCACATCTTCAGTTACTCTTAAGCTGTTTTAGTGGCAATACAAAGCAAAAAAATAAATGCACAGACAAAGAAATTTGGATTCCTATAAGCAACTTCTGTAAATTGGGCCAATTTTTGGTGAAATGCCTCCATTAATGAAAACAAAAAGACTTTAGGTTACTCTACAATTACACAAAAGCATTGCATTATGTTCTGTTTGATTCCAGACAAGTAGTTTAGCTAGAAAATGAAAGCAGACCAACCTCAAAATAATTCATGAGACAGTTGGTCAAACAGATGAAGTACAACAAAATGGTAACACAACATTTTTTAAAAGAAGCTCAAACTGGAGCGTAAACTAGATCTTGAAAAAATTCTTAGCCTCATTTATCATAACTAAAAGCTGACATTTAGGTATAGCTAACTTCTCTAGTAATTTTGGATCTTGTCTGTGACTGAACCCAGTCGCAGTTGTATCCCACGCACTTATTCTTTTATCCTGCAGCTAATCTCCACGCAATTCCATATCTTGCCACGTATATTAACCTGGGTGGGTGGCAGATAACAGACAAGACCAGTAATTTTTTCACCAGGCAGGAGAGGTTACTTTTTAAAATGCCCCTTTTTGATTTGTAAATTTATGCACCTGACTGAATTTCAGTACTGACTATTAAAGGACATACAAATGAGGAGGACCTTCATCATCTTATATGTTAATTAACCCCTCATAGAATCTTCACCCATCAAAATTTGAGGAAACTTAAATTATGATTTTAATGCAGCAAGAGAAATTCTAGTAAAAACATGGTATTGAATCACTATTGTAGGTATGTATTCCTGACATTAAAATTCCATCAATAAAGCTATGGATGAATACTTCAATTTTTAATTTAAATATACGCCTTTGTTTCCATAATATGCATTTCCTCAGTAGATAAGAATGGCATTCTCCAAATAAAACAATTCTATAAATCTAAGAGAAGCTACTTGGAGTAAGCCTGAGAGATATAGGAAAATAATTTATGGAAAATAAGCACCCAAAGAACCTGAAAGACTCGAATATTAAATGCAAGAATTCCTGCACCAGGGTCCAGGCCTTAAATGATTTTATCATGTTGTTACACTAATGAAAAATTTAGCCTAATTGAACAAAGCAGGTAAAAAAATCAACCAATTAAAAATTAATCAAACTACTGATAAGAGACCTCTATGAGAAACAATAAATTTCTCATCTATTCCATTCTTAAACCAAGTAAAATTTGGTCAAAATAGAAAATGTTAAGCCAACAAAAGCAGCTGTAAGAAGAATCTTCTCATATTAACCAAAATAACATGCTTAAACAAAACAACTTAAATTAAAATACCTGGATAAGCTCTGTAAGCACCAGGAGAGTTATCTAAAATAAATATACTGGCTAGGTTGGGACATATGGCTGACAAGTCTTTCGTGTAGCTTCCCAATTCTGGAGTGCAATGCTGCCTGTAGTATCTTCGCCTTAAAATCCCTCGATTGTTGTCTAACTTGTCAGCCACAGCTGCACCATATATTTCCATGCTTGCAGTGAAAACCACTAATTCATACCACTGTGATACCTTAAAAAAAATCAAGAATAAGTAACAAATCACCATGAATCATATTTCTAACAGAATCATTACCACTTTTTTAGACTAAGGGGAGATGAGCTATACTTTGACAATGGTTCATTTCATTTTGACAATGCATAATTTTATTTTAACAACAGGTCAATACATTCTGAAAATGGCTAACTTGTAATTGTAATTAGCGCAGAAGCAGTAACTCTGTGGAAAATTCGCATTTGTAGATGGGCAAATGAATGCAGAACCACATAAAAATTCCCTTAATGTTAATTTTCATCTTATACATCTTGATTGATTGGCAACTCCTAATGAACACAAGAAAACATTCCAAAACTTCTATAGAAAATAGATAAAGAATGTATGATGATATTATTCTGAAAAGAGAGCAAAAAATTTCATAAATTGTGGAAGTTAAAAGAAAAGATCATTTAAAAAATGATTTTATTAAAAAATTTCGATTAGGGTGGCCCAAGGTACAAAATTATTGCAAATGATTGCTAAGCAATAGATCAACAATAACTGCAGCACGACTTTAAAATATTGCAGAAACAAACATCAGAAATAGGAAATCGAATTTAAAAATCATTACTTGATGTCCGAGTAGAATTTTGAATATGCTATTATGTAAGAACACCTCAAGCCTTTTTGCATTTAACCCTTGGGTCTTAATTTTGCCCATAATGGAGTCATTTGTCTGTCTTTTCCCAGAAAGATGTAATGATCAAGCAACAACTGAAGCAAGACGTTGCTCAACCACCAAATCAAATATCACAAACTGAAATGTTTCTGTTGATGACTTTGGCTTCAATATTTGCATGACAACTTGAAGATGTTCATCATCACATAGAACATGTGCCATATAAGGAACAGAGCATGAGATTCTCTATCTGCTGTGCAATGAATTGCCAGTGGTTTTCTTATTCTGCCCAAAGAGAGCATTCAGCAAACACCTTTCTTGTAATATTCTTCAAAATATTTTTAAATGTTTGGCCAAAGTCAAATCAATAATGCTCTATAATTATAAATACTGTTCCATTCTGTAAACAAAAGAAAAAACCTTGTGTAAGATAATGAGCATAAATTATATTATTTCTCATCACTTTGTTTAAACTCACTGAAAACGTGTTTGCTAAATGGAAGGGATCTGTAATAAATGGCTGTCTTGAAAATGAAGCACATGAGTTTGAAATTAATGCACAATGGAGCTATTTTTAAATTAAACAACGATTTAACTGTTTTTCGTCTATTCACAGCAACTTATTTCTTGCTGTATAAAAAAAGAAACTTTAATTAATTACTCTAATAATTAAATAAGTCACATTCAAAATGAGACAAAACGTCATCAAAATAAGAAAAAAAAATTGTCAAAATAGACCACTAAACAGTTTACATAGTTGACAATTTACATAGCCATCATATTAAGTTCACAATAACAGACACTTGAAGCAAAAATAATTTCACAAACTATATAAAATTAGATAAAAGTTGTATTTTTAAAAGTATACATTACTTAAGTTATAATTTCTGTAGCTTTCTGTATTGGAATTATTATTTTCAAGATGGGCAGGCATAATAAAATTCCTAATCCTAAAATACATCAAGCATTCCCGCACATCATCCAATGTTATCTTTATACATGAAAGTGAAAAAAGTTAAATTCATCGGATTAATATAAAAATACTTAGCAGTTACCCTAGAGTAGTTTCAATTTAACTTTTATTATAAACATTTTTCTTGATATAATATCTGCTTAAGAAAATTTCTCTTAATTTTTGTGGTATGCTTAATACATTATCTATTTACACTTACCAAACTATGTTTTTTAATTGTTTAACTTATCAATAACAGTATTTTTATACTGTATTACAAGACACATTGAAAATTAAGTTGCTGGTACAATTTACACTATTAAATAAAAGGTTAATCATCAAATTCAACTCAATGTTGTTTCAATATCATTTATAGATCATTTAAATTTAAATGGAAAACTTACTTTTAATGCAAGTAACAACAAGAATAAAATAAATATCATGAACACTGGCCAGTAAAGACAACAACTAAACAAGAGAGAATCATAGAAAGGCAATTCGTGAGCTTTTCAGAAGAAATAATTATTTTATGAATGTTTCAAGTTCACACTAACATTTGAAGTAAAGAAAATGAAAAGTTATACAATATTAATAGTAACTATATATCAATCAAATAAAAAAAGTTAAAATTACTTCAAAATAATGTATGTCGATGGATGATAAATTCCAATAAAACAAAACCAGAAAAACATGTCAAGAAATACATAAGTGAGTTAAATAATTCTGAACTAGCAAAACAAAAGAAATTATTTTTGCTTGAGTTCAATTCTGAAAGTTGTATCTTAGGTGACTGTGTACTACTGTAAAAACCTAACAATCTTACAACTTTCGTTGAAAGAATGGATGAGAATGACCCATTAACACAAAATGAAGGATGATGTCACAGTTACATATAGACTCCAGCTATATTGCAACAGATATTATTGTTTGCTTGTTAAGTTACGTAGTTGTTTGATAGTTCTCCTACCTCAAAGTATGCCTTAATTATGGGTTAATGCATAATTATAAACTATAGTAGATTTTGTCAGTAAATCTGAGAGCATTGAACAAATACAAAACAAAGGATGGCTGCAAAATCAGACATAGGCTTTATTAAGTATAATGCCAAAGGTTTTAATGTTTCCTGATGTGAATCTTCCTTCAATACTGAAGAAATAAATTTCAACATTACAAAGCTTCACTCTACATTCAATACAAATGTCATGTGTGTGAGATAAATCTGATTAGTTGAAAAACACACTTCTAATAAAATCACATGTAACTTGGGAAAAATACTTACAATGTCCAGGAAAAAATCTACGTGAGGTCTTTTGTGCACAAAAAATCTAACAGGATGCCTGTCTATCGTCACTTTGAGGACAAAATCTGGTGGCGTACTTGGCTTCACTGTTTGTCGAACTACCCCATCATGGTGCGAATGTATAAGTGTTTCATCCAAATCCAAGACCAGTACTTTTCTGTTAACAATACCTGAAATTTCAAAATAATATAGTAAATGAAACTGATTGATATACATTTAATATCTATGCTATACGAAAGAGGTAGCAAGCATACTTCTTAAACAGAGACAAAATTATTTATTCTAAAATCAACATCCAAATAGGCATTATAAAAATGAAATTTTACCAATTTCAACTACTTTTTAAGTGCATATTAAGCAGCAACAAAATACGTTAGTTGAATAAGAACTTTGATACTACAAATTAGAAACACATATCACAAGCTCAGTTGAAGGTATTTCACAAAAATTATACAAGCACATAACAACATTAATTTCACAATCATCAAGCAATAATGATGCAAAAGTATAAATAGGAGCAAGAGAGAAAATAAAAAATTAATGTAACTTCAGTAAACACTTACTAAGTCTGTGTCTGGACAAAGGTGAGAGAGGGAATATTTCATACTTAACAGGTTGATGCTGCACAACCTGAAAATTTGGACAGAAAATTACCTTATGAAAATTGAAATAACCTTCTCATAACAAAAAATAATTAAATCGAGCCATCGGTGTTACATCATGTTATTAGGAACATTTACTGAAATATGAAAAACATATTTTAGTTATTTATCATTGAGATTTTCCAAACTCAGATATTGCATAAAATTACTTCATCCCACGAGAGGTAGTTATTTTGGTACACTTTCCCAGCTGGTTCCAAAGAAAGTCAAGCTCAATGGAAACATTTGCCAAGTGGATGATGAGAATGGCCAAATATTTTGACAACGAAATTTCGAAAATAATGCTTTTGAAGACGACATATGGTCTAAATTTAAAAATGGAGAAAATCTGTGAAATTGGTGTATTTTTTTCTGAAGAACCGCGAGGAAAAATAAATCACATCATAGTATCTCCAGTCACTAGGAATAGATTCATGGCAAATTGCCATAGATCTTGATAGCATGGCAAGCAAACGGGAAAAATTGCAACAAGGTGGCGATAAATTATATTGACTATAAAATCAATCACATTTATCATTCAATAAAACAAAATCATTACGTTCTATACATTACTTTTCTATTTCATTTATTACGTCGTTTATAAATATTATTTTGGCAAAAAATGTCATTTCATAATTAAATAGAATTATTTGATGTTAATTATTAGCACACACAATAAGTCTGCAAATGAATTACCCTGTAGTTACTTTAACACCGGCGATAGATGACAACAAAATGACAAGAGACAACTTACAACTCATAAATAGACTATAAAATAAATACAGAGAATCGAAATGGCATATATGTCGGAAAATTACCAAACACAGTAACATAGGTATAAAATTAATTCCAAGAAATTCATATAAAACAATATATTCAAATGAGTCATTCAAAAATGGTACGACACAAACACAATTTCATAGATTATTAAGCTTTTCAGTCCATAATTTAATGGTATTAGTGAAAAATTAAAGCGGCATCCAGAATAACATTAAGATGAAATGGTTATAAGGCTTACTTACAGCTCTAACCTGCTTCTTCAACACGTAACAAACACAAGTCCACACTCTCGATGCCAGTAACAAGAACGCGCGAAGGCCCATTTGCAATTGCTTCAGCATTGGTATGCACTTATTGAACGGCCTTTAATCGCTATAAACCTTAACTTCAGATACGACCACTCCAACGTTGGAACAGAAATAATTAATTTTATTATATTCCTAAAACCGCCGAAACATACAAAGCTGCCATGATCGACCCATTTTCTACGCGCATTCACAGGCGCATGTCATAAGTTCAGTCAAACGATAGAGGGAGACAGTGGTATTTTTCAAGGAGATTCAAAATGTAACAAATTCAAATCTTGATCCGCAAAGCTGCAAAGTTGCATATCACGCTTGTATTAGCTCTGTTTCTCAGAGTATTACTTATTGTCAGGTCTGATAGCTATAAAGGTATCTTTAGATTCAAAAGATAAATTTTGCTAGAATTAAATACTTAACGTCTTATCGCAAATATGCAAATTTGAAGAGATAGCAAAAACAGTCATTTTTTTAAATATCTAGGTATACGTAACTATAGAAATGGCAATATATTTAGATTACAATGCTACCACACCTGTTGAAGGCAGTGTTGTGAATTCCATTTTAACCGCATTGAATGAAGAATGGGGGAATCCAAGTTCAGGCCACCTATTTGGAAGAGTGGCAAGAGTTTCGATAGACAAAGCCAGACAAAATTTAGCTCAGATGATCCATGGACTGGAACAGGATATTATATTCACATCGGGAGGAACTGAGGTTATAAGATAACTAAGTGTTTTTGTTTAACATTGAGTAACTACTTAAGCTGACATACTTTTATTTCCCCTGGCCAGGCAAACAATATGGTGATAAATAGTTCATTAGAGACTTATAGAAAATTGTCAACATCCACAAAGAACTGCATTCCAACATTGAAACCTCACATTATAACGTCTAATGTGGAGCATGATGCCATTACTTTACCATTGAAACATTTAGAAAAAAGAAATGACGTAGGTAATGATTCCATGTATTCGCATTCTCATATAATTTTATGTCAATTTTTCATTGCCTCAGCTGAATTTTCCTTAATTAACATTAGGCTAGGTAACTTATACTTAAAATATTCTACCTTGTGCTTTATTATATTTTTCTTAGATGTATCCTATGTTCCAGTCAGTTCAAATGGATGCATTGTGGTTGATGACATAATCTCTTCCATTAAACCAAATACATGCTTGATAACTATAATGTTTGCCAATAACGAAACAGGTGTAATAATGCCAGTTGCTGATATAGGAAGGTAAGTGTATTACGTTTATAATTTAATCATGATATCTAAACAAAATAAAACTATGAAACCTTGATGAAGCACACTTGGAATAGAATGCCAGTCATCAAAATTAAAATGATTTTTATTCTATTCATATAAATTTCGAATTACGAACATTTCTCCAAATATCTGATAGAACTAATTATATTTCAAATCTTTTCCTAAAGATGACATTACTTTTCTAGTTTAATGAGCACATTTATAGTTATAATAATCACAAAAATATTGAATTTTTTATATTGGATGTAGTGTTCTTTTGGAGTTAAAAATTTCATCCAATTACTTTAATTATTTCCCAATGACCTGGTGATATAATTTAAAATTTTAGCCATTGTAACATTATTGTGGAACTGAACTTGTTTTCTCCAAAGTTTTGCAATAATTAAGGCAGCCAGATTTCTAAGTAGCCAATGCAGGAGATTTCTAAGCAGTGGGACCCTTAAAAAAACATCCCCTAAGCCAGCGTTTCCCAACCGGTGGTTCGCATACCCCCTAGGGATTCGCGAAATAAATTGAGGGGTTTGCGAGAAAAATTTGGTAATTGCGTCTTTTTCACTTTCTTGGCTCTACAATTCTTACCAATACCTATTTTAATTTCTTTCAAATCAGTTGCATGGTTTTATTTTCAATTTTTTCTTATGCTGCAAGAATTATATTTGAATTTTACAGGGTACTAACTAGAAACTGATGACAATGTCATTTATTCTGATTTTATTGTAAACGTTTACATACATTGTGCTATAAAAATGCCTTTTAATGTTGACCTTATTAAAAAATCTGGCAAACCAACAAAAGCTGCTTGGAATATAATCAAAAGTAATACCTCCTCTTGTAAGATAAAATCTAGTATAGATTCCATTAGCATTAGAGGGAAACTAGTTACTGACCAAAGTACTATTGCAAACTCTCTCAATGACCATTTTTTAAATTTGGGCAATCAACCTATCATCTCTCCCCATTCCCAATTGTTTATCCATAACAAACAATTAAGCTCAAATTAAATTTTTCTCTATCCCACTGATGCAAAGGAAGTAATGGTGATCCTTAACAAACTTAGCTCTAATCATTCTAGTGGCATTGATAGCATTCCTGGCATAATAATCACCAAAGAAGTTAAAAAATGTATTACTCCTGTTCTTGTACAACTAGTAAATGAATCTTTTATCTATGGTGAATTTCCTCAGAAATTTAAAATAGCTAAGGTTGTTCCCATTTTCAAAGGAGGTGATTCATATGGTATTGGTAATTATAGACCCATTTCTGTTCTTTCAATTTTCTCTAAAGTCTTCGAATATGGAGTGTATAATAGAATTATATCTTTTATTAATAAATTTAATATTTTGTCTACTAACCAATTTGGGGTTGTCAAAGGGAGGAGTACAGAAATGGCAATATACAAATTTATTGATTCCATACTCCAGGGCCTAGACAACCATGAAAACATCACAGGGATTTTCTGTGATCTCTCTTAAGGCTTTCGATTCTATTGACCATGATATTCTATTACGGAAGCTACATTCATATGGTATAACTGGAATTTCCAACAATTGGATTAAATCATTCTTAACTAATAGGACACAAGCAGTAACTCTCAAATCATCCCACTCTAAAATCCAATATACTTCTAACTTTCAAAAAGTAACGAGGTATCCCTCAGGGTTCCATTTTAGGACCCTTACTGTTCCTGTTATATATTAATGATCTCCCCAACCTCTTTGATAATGGAGAATTATTTTTGTATGCAGATGATACCAACCATCTCATTAATTGCACCAGTAATGATGTAACAAACCACTGTCAACAAGCCATTGATAAAATGGTTTCTTGGTGTGATAATAACAGGTTACAAATCAATTATAAAAAATCATGTTTCATGCAATTCCATCCCTCTCAAAAAAAGATTACCATATCTCCCTCATTACGTATTTCCAATCTAGATCTTCCCTCCCAATCTGATACCAAGTTCCTTGGCTTATTTATCAATAACTGTCTCAAATGGGAAAATCATATTAACTCAGTCTGTTCTATAGTTGCTGTAGGTTGTTATATTTTAAGACGAATTATAAATGTAACAAATATTGAAAGTTGTTTATCTGTTTATTATGCATATATATGTAGTAGACTAAAATATGGCATTTTAGCCTGGGGACACTCTCGACATGCTGACAGACTTCAAATTACAAAAATGGTCAGTACGAATTATGGCAAAAGTCAATAGAACCACAAGTTGCAGAAAGTACTTCAAGTCCTTGCAGTTACTTACCTTACCCTGCATCTACTTATTCCATGCAATTTTATTTGTTATAAATAATAAAACTTTATCGATTCTGGAAACTAATAGTCAGCACAGAATTATAATACCAGAGGTAAACTTGACTTTAAGACCTCTCTCCATAGTCTTAACATGTACAAACATAGTCCTGCATTTGCAGGATCCAAATTTTATAATAAGCTACCTTGCAAAATAAAAAGCCTTAATAACCCCACTCTATTTAAAAGGGCTTTGAAAGAATGCCTGTTAGAAAATTGTTTTTACTCAACAGATGAATTTTTGGTTAAATGTTGATGCAATTCTGTGTTATTAATATAAATTGTTTTACCTAAATGTTTACCGGTCATGAAATTGTTTTTATACCATTTTCTATTCTCACTTGCTCTGTATAGCCAATTTGATCTATCCTATACATATATGTATATGTCCTGGGATGAATAAAAGTATTATTATTATTATTAAACTTCATTTTCATGAATTAAATGCATTCAAAAAGATGTTTTTATAAAATTTACTCTCCATTATAAGGGCCTCCACAACTATTACAATTCAAGGGGTTCGCGAAGATTAAAGGTTAATCCAAGAGGTTTGCGACGAGAAATAGGTTAGTGCAAGGGGTTAGCAAAATGAAAAAGGTTGGGAACCACTGCCCTAAGCGCTCAAGATATGGAGAATGCGGACAAGTGGTACTAAATTTAATTTTTGATGCTTACAACTATATTGGAGTGACGTTATACAAAGCAGAAATATACAAATATACTTAGTAGAATTGTCCACGTGGAGGGATAACAAATGATACGACAAGTAATGGACTAACAGGGAAATCTTCCGCTGGCCGGTTTAAGGCTGCTCTCTCTTTTAGATGCTTACAACTATATTGGAGTGACGTTATACAAAGCAGAAATATACAAATATACTTAGTAGAATTGTCCACGTGGAGGGATAACAAACGATACGAAAAGTAATGGACTAACAGGGAAATCTTCCACTGGCCAGTTTAAGGCTGCTCTCTCTTGCTGCTTCTTCGTTCTCTCTCTCTGTCTCTCCTTCCTCTTACTCAGGTTCGACACTTATGACTGTCGGCTGGCAGTCCGCAACGTTGCCAGGTCGGAAGTCTGCTAGTTCGGTCTGTTCTCTGGGAAGAGGGCGCACCACTCGCGAAAGTCTATTGGTTAAATCGCAGCATTCTCTTCTGGGCTAATGTCTGTTGCTTTTAAAAGTAGAGACTCTGTACATATGCACAAAGCTGAAGTACTCACGTCTGCCGAAGTACGAGCATATGTAGAAATGCGTGCGTATGCAGGGGTGCGTCGTTTTCTGGAGTAGAAAAACTGAGGGGGAACTCAATAAACTGTCAGAGGGTTAAATGCTGCAGAGTAAATCATCACCACAGATGAAACTTGAGTGCATCATTACGAACCAAAGAGTAAAGCTCAGAGTATGGCTTGGAAACACCTGTCATAATCCTGTGGTTAAGACATTCAAAGGTCAAACATCAGCCGATAAGATTATGCTTACACATTTTTGGGGATATGTAAGGTGCAATTTTGGTTCATTTCATTCCAAAGGGTGAAACCGTTAACAGTCAGAACTATTGTGATGTGTTATGAATGAAACTGAAGCCCGAGATCAGATACAAATACCGTGGAAAACTTCGAAAGGGCTTCATCTTGTTGCATGACAACACCCATCCTCATATGGTCAATCGGACAGTAGAAACAGTAAATGAGTTGGGATTTGAATTGATGGAGCACCTGCCATAGTGTCCAGATCTCGCTCCCAGTGATTTCCATATGTTTGCCCTAATGAAAAAAGCACTAACATAAGAGGAAGAAGATTTTCATCCAATGAAGAAGCCATTGACGCGGTGCAAAATTGGTTCAAGACACAACCAAAAAATTTTTTTCTAACAGAATTAAAAAACTTGTGAAATGCTAGTTCCTATTCCTTATTTCCAAATTTTTCTTCTTGGAAATAATCACTTAATCTAGAAGATGAAGTGGCCAAGTCTAAAGCTTTTTTGTGTTTGTTTGAGGCAACATGTCTTCTAATATCATTCCTATCCCCATGAGAAATAGAAAATATACCATTACATTTGTTGCATCAAACTTCATATATAGTGTTTCCTTTAAAAAGGGGAGTTCTTTTTCCAAGTCTTGGCTAAATATACATACATATCCTTCTTTTCGGTGGTATTTCCTAATGAAAAAGGTTTTTTTTTAATGTTAAAGTTTTTAAAATGAGAAAAAATTAAAATGAAGAGTTTAAATTTGAAAACCGTTTTAAAATGAGGATTGGCTGTTTATCTTACTTAAATGCAGCTTGCTTGCCTTGGCTGGTCTCTTTGGTGGAGCCTCTCACCACTGAAATTCTTTATATAAATGTGCAACGTGTGCAAGATGTCAAAAGCAACTTACTCAAGCTTGTAAAAGATGCTTTGTAATTTAAATCAGGTGAGATTACAGGAATATTTCGCCTAGATCAGGAGATCGATCAAGTTTTAGACTCCAATAGATTGATTGCACCACTATACACCACATAAAATAAATGGGAAATTACAATACACGAAGATCAAATCTTGTGCTTAACTCAGAACAAAAACTGAGTGTGTGCAACCTTAAAATCCATTTGATTTATCTTTTTGCATGCTGGACATCAACTACACTTGTGATTCTCAACCATCTTGATGGCAGCCTGGTGAGCGAGAGAGTGTGTCACTTATCGCCTGCGATAATGTATTATTTCAAACGTATACCTTCTAATTTGAACTGACTAGGCTAATCTTGAGCGATGGCGACAAACCTCTTAGCGCATATGCAATTTGGTCAACTTTCAAGCGTATTTGATTCTGAAAAAGCGGGGCAAGTGGGACAAATTATAGAAATGTGGGACATTTTCCAGGACTCATCATCATGTGGGACAAATAATCAAAATCCTGGACTATCCTGCCTAATCTGGGATGGTTGGCTGCTTTACAGTAGTCATTCTGAGTCTATTATTCTACCAAAAGAACTATGTTAAAAGTAACCGGTTTGTGAAATGACTGGTTTTTTGTTTTAATCTGTTACTCTCAAAGACGTATGAAAATACCCTAGGATAGGTGTTTTCCTACTATGTCTCTGAGCTCAGGTCATGTTGATTGTTTATTTTTGCGGTACTCTTGTCATTTCAATGTGAGCACAAGGTGAGTTGCAAAAGAATTTTCTCTTATCATTCTGTTTTTGTTACACCAAACTTGTATATCAAGAAAAATTAAATCTTCTTCATGGCATTAATTAATCTCTTTAAATAATGAGCTAAGAAATCCAATCATCCTTGACTATTTATGACTGACTGTAGTGCTATTTTTAACAAACTCCAATTAGGTTGAAGATTGAAATTTGGAAGGAATGTTTGATTCTTATAGTAAAAGCTATTTACGAAAAAAAATTCCCAGAAAAGATCCGGGTTCAACTTCAGTAGGTAATTTCTATTTCCCATAAGATAGCACGTAAAAATCTATTTTTTGACTTACAAGCTTTTACTCATTTGTAAATTAAAATAAGAAAGAATTGGCGTATGATATTTGGACCTGGACCATTTTAAAGAAAAATAAGTAACGTTTCTTATTTTCACATTTTGCCTACTATTCAAAATTGCTGTAGCTATACGTTTAAATCATATTTATAAGAAAATTTAAGCTTTTTAACGATATGTTGCCTTGCTGACCATGTCATTCTTAAACCTCAAGATTGTATTGTCGTCTCAATCCTTATATTATATACATAAGGAAAGTGTGCTTTGAATGCTTTAATAGGAAAGAAGAAGAAGAAAAAAGGAAAGAGGGAGTGAGAGAGAGAGGGAGACAGAGGAGGAAGAGATATATAGATAATGTTCCTTATTAGGGCAAGATTGGACTAGGAAAGTCTATTTTTCCAAAGAGGGAGGGAGGATGGGAGAGAGGAAGAGAGAAAAGGAGTAAGAAAGAGAAGTGCCTTAAATTTAATACTTAATCTATGCAAACCCATCATATTTGATGGGCAATTATGCTACTATTATATTGTTAACATACAATTGTAATTTGTGAGATTACCACAGAAGAAACAAAAGGTGTTATTCATATAGGATATTAAGAGCTGAATATTTTTCCTTCAATCATTATTGAGCTGTGTGAGCACAAGGATATGCATGAATTGTTTTACCATGGGTTAGGGTAATTGGTGCAGAACATACAGGATATGTCCTATTGTGTTGAGAGTATGGATAATAATAAGGAGATTCATTATCTATATAATATTAAATTAGTTCAGATCAGATGATGATTTACAGTAAATGCAATTGAGGGAAAATTTTGTTGTGATTACTTATCCTAGATTTGTATGCTGTTTCTGAATCGTTATTCAGGGCAATCAGTCAAGTTAACCAAGACAGAAAGAAAATTGGTCTCTTCAAGATTTTGTACCATACTGATGCTGCCCAAGCAATTGGAAAAATACCAGTGGATGTTGAGGATGCCATGGTGGACTACCTAACTATTGTTGGGCATAAGGTAGTTGTTGCCTTTCCAAAAATACTTTATTTTTGCTGTCTATAAAGCAGTAATTTTTCATGCTTGGATTTATTAACATGGATTACTTATGAAAGAGATTATTTAATTTTGCTTAAATATTTTTTAAAAGTTTTATGGGCCTAGGATTGGATGCTTGTATGTCCGATCTCCAGGGGTGAAGACACCTTTACATCCAATGCTCTTTGGGGGTGGTCAGGAAAGAGGTTTCAGACCAGGAACTGAAAATACCCCAATGATTTGTGGCTTGGGAAAAGCAGCTGAGCTCGTAACATGTAATTTAGACAAATATATGGAACATTTTGCAGCTGTTAAACTATACCTGGAGAAAAAGCTTAAGGTAAGCTTATGAAAGTAATTATGTGCAAGTAAAAATGCATTTTAATCTTGCTGATCTTAATCAAGAAATGATAATGATATATTGAATTGAAAGTATTCAGAACAATAGTTTAAGAAATTAACCAATATTTAAATAATTCTCTAATGAGGCAAGTTTTTTTAGATGGAACATTAATTTTGTCATACTCTGAACTATAAGCTAATAAAATACAGTATTTTTTATGCCTAGGGTCATTTCATAATAAATATAGTATTATTTGATAGTTGTTTTTGACTGTTAAATTATTATTGATATGTATTATAAATTGACGAAATTTTAAAAATAGTTAAAAAATTTGTTTCGTCCATTTTGAGTATTTATCTGAGGTTAGTTTCACAATTACACTACAGGCTGAGTTTGGCAATGGTGTGGTGTTTAATTGCAAAAAGCAAGGAGTTGATATTCTTCCAAATAGTTGCAGTATAGCATTTCTTGGAAAAGGTATTACAGGGCAGCAAGTATTAGCCCACTGTCAAAAAGTTGTTGCAAGTGTTGGAGCTGCTTGTCATTCAGGAAATAAGTGTTCAGGTAAGAGAAAATAAAAAAACAAGCAATTATGGTAATGAATGATTGTTTTTCGTACCTTTTCAGTTGATTTTTTACTAAGGAGAAATAGCTAGTTTTTATTAAGCATGAATGTATTTCCAGTTTAATTAACTTTTTATGCATCTTCTTTAAGCAATTCTGTTAGCTTCTGGAGTGCCTCTGGAGTATGCACAAAATTCCATCAGATTGTGTATTGGAAGAGAGACAACTTATGAACAAATTGATTCAGCTGTTGCTGATCTTAAACAGGCTGTAGAATTGCTAAGAAAAAAATAGATACATCTCTTTGTCTTGGTAATTCTTTAATATGTATATCAACTTCATATCAAGGTAATAGATATAATAATGTCAGTATAATGGGGAATAAAAGGATTTAATTTTATTTGATCAAAAAGTCGAGAGTATTGTTAATACAAGATAACACGAAATGTCAACTAAATGTTTTGCTCTCTTTTGTAATATTGATAATTTTGGATCACATGAAGAATTTCCCCACTCTCCCAGGTAGTCCACCAGAAGAATCTTCTCCCCAGCATGCTCCACCTGAAAAATATCCCCCCAGATCATGCTGTGAGATGGGGGAGATGCTTTCTTCATGTGATCCAATATTTCCAACTCCCAGATTGGGTTAAGTGGTTGGTGGTTGGATTCATTCTATTTCCTCTACTGGGTTGGGTTAAGTGGTTGGAGGTTGGGTTCATTCCATTTCCCTACCCTGGGTTGGGTTAAGTGGTTGGGGGTTGGGTTCGTTCCATTTTCCTCTCCCGGGTTGCGTTAAGTTGTTGGGGGTTAGAATTCTCCGCCTGAAGAATCTCCCCCCCCCCCTCCAGCAGGCTCCATATGAAGATTCTCTCCCCCCAGATAGTGCTGGGGTGGAGATTCTTCATGTGGTCCATAATTTGTATAAGTAGTTATGCTATGAAAAAGCAAGCAAAAAGAAAGAAGTTAATTTTATTTGATCAGTCAAGGGTATTATTAACATTGTGATACAACAGATCATGAAATGTAAACTACATGTTTTGCTCTCTTTAGGAATAAAAATTATTTTTAATAGGTATTTATGGTATGCAAATCAAGCTACTTTTCTCTCCTTTCATCAAAAGATGATATCCTTTCAGTGGTGTAACTTGGAGTAGAAGGGTCTGCAGCAAAATATCATCGATGGTCCCTCTCCTCTCATCAATATGCTCAATTAAAAATGAAACCCATTGTAAAATCTATCAAGTTACTCTTATTAATCAATTGTTAGAAATATGCTGAAAATGTTAGACTTTTTAAATTACTCTGTTTAAAAATAATGATTAACTGAAAAGTTGTTCAAAAATTAGGATAAAAAAGAGAAATTGCTAAACAATTTTTATTCTTTCTATATACAGAAAATTTGAGGTTCCCCAGGTCCCTGGGTCCGAGGCATTTGGCCACCTATGTCACCCTATTGTTATGCCACTGTATCCTGTTATCAATGAACTGTCTAAAAATGTATAAAATTTGAAAAACTGCATAGTATTATTAATTATATTTCACAAAAATAATTTATAAGAAATGTAAAAAGTTCAGAATCTATTTTGCCAATCCCTCTGTGTCTAGTGGAGAATGTAGGTAACTTTTGCACTCATAAAAAGTTGAGTGAATCAGATGCATTTTCGGTGGTAATTCATTGATCTCAAATTCTGATCTAAATTACATACCTGGTTTCCTTAACTCTTTTATTTCTGTAAGAGTTACCTATGGTATCATTTGGATGTAAGCATTTAAGGTGACATTAATAAATCATCTTTTGAATGTCTAATTTTTTAATCCATTTTTTAAAGAAATCAAAATACGATTGCCGAGCTTTTGAAAATCCCAAGATATGAGAATCTGATAGAAAAAATGAGGGAAAAATCCTTAACCTGTGATGCTTGAGAAAAGTAAATGTCCTAGGCAGCCATTTTAAAGAGAAATTTTCAGAAAATATCTGAATACAAAAAGTTGAACAGATACAGAAAGACTGACAAAATTATAACCAAGCTATGCATCTTTAAATGAAATGGGCTAATTAATGGTAAGAACTTTTTATTTTACTAAAAGCTGGTGGCGATATTTACTAACAGTATTTATTATTTATTGAAAACTAATCTTGAATTTTGAAGAAATATCACCTAAATGTTTAGTCAAATGAACATTGTTGACAGTTTTCTGGGTATATGAAGGGTATTTTATTATATGAAGCATATATTTTCTTGTATAACCTTGATAAAATGCCATGTGAAATGGTAACTCATGATATTAATGTAATTCTCTGTGGTGATTTTAACGTGGATCTGCAAACAAAATACACATAAAATGTTATTCTTGGATCTGACATCCTCCTTCAACTTGATACCTATAATCCATTCTCCTACAAGATTAATCACATCCTCAAGCACTACAATAGACAATAATTTTATCACAAATTTCTTCAGTAGTTCTTGTATAACCTTGATAAAATGCCATGTGAAATGGTAACTCATGATATTAATGTAATTCTCTGTGGTGATTTTAACGTGGATCTGCAAACAAAATACACATAAAATGTTACTCTTGGATCTGACATCCTCCTTCAACTTGATACCTATAATCCATTCTCCTACAAGATTAATCGCATCCTCAAGCACTACAATAGACAATAATTTTATCACAAATTTCTTCAGTAGATTCTCAAGTAAAACTTTAGACTTAGGCTTCTCAGATCACCTTGGGCAACTTGTAGAACTTCAAACAGAAGATAACAAATTGACGAAGACTTATGAGTACAAAATACAATATAGCCCAGCCAAAATTAAAATCTTCTTACATAGACTTTCAAACACTGATTGGCACACTGTATATCATGGGTCGGCAACCTTTTCTGCATGGTGGGCCACATTTGCAGTTGTGAATGTTTCGGAGGGCCGCATTGGAGTCAAGAAAGCCTCGGCGGGCCGGATGAGCGAATAAATCAAAAGTTTTCTAGAGATTCTGTGATTTCATATGAACGAAATCAAGTCTACATAATTTACTAGCATTAAAACTTTGTCAGAAAAGGCTTTGAGACCATAATTTTACTCAAAAAATATAAAATTGCCCATGAGAAATTTTCCTGATCACTTTTTTTATTACTGCTTTGCGGGCCACATAAAGCGTTCTCGAGGGCTGCCTGTGGCCCGCGGGCCGTAGGTTGCCGACCCCTGCTGTATATGAAGCAACTACAGTAAATGAAAAATTTAATACTTTTTATGAAATATTTCTCTACCACTTCAATTCCTCATTTCCATTAGTGGTAAAAAAACAAGTCACAATGCAATGCAAAAAGGGATTATTCCAGAACTAAAACAAATGGGTCGACATCTATGTAACCTCCATGCAAAAGCATAATTATCAAAGGGTTCATAATTAATGAGAAACTACAAATATTTATTGAAACATTATAAAAAGCAAATAGTAATAGCAAAAAACATGACAATGATAACTACCTCAACAAAGTCACATGCACTTCTAAAGCAGCATGGCAGATAATTAAAAACTCATTACAATAAAAAATTCTCTGATTAACAACTTTCAATTACTCCAAGACAATAACAGAATTACAAACCCTTTAGAAATAGCTAACATATTTAATAATCATTTCTGTTACTATCCAAAAATAACCCCTAATAAACCTTCAGTTGTAAATAATCCTGAGAATGTAGATTGCCACAACACATCCAACATATGCACAATATTTCTGAAACCAGTTGATAAAAATGAGGTTGAAACCATTTTAAAGAAAATAGGCTCAAAACACTCAGCAGGTAAAGATAAAGTTCCAGGTTCAATACTGCTAAAATCAAAACAATATATTATAGATCCCCTTATTCACATTATAAATGGATCACTAAGGTGTGTTATTTTTCCTTCCAAACTAAAAAATAGTTTAATAATACCCATACACAAAAAGAATGATAAACAAAATTCAGATAGCTACAGACCAATATCTCATCTATCATCCTTTTCTAAATTATTTGAAAATATCATGACATGTCATCGAACCATTTTCCTGGAAAATCATAACCTCATAAATCCATCACAACATGGTTTTAGAAAAAAATGTCTATCACAACAGCCACATTCCACTTCCTATCACAAGTATACAATACCCTTGACCAAAATAACAAAGCTCTAGGTATATTCTATGATTTTCACAAAGGTTTTGATGCAGTTGATCATGAACTATTATTTAAAAAGTTGTACACATTGGGAATAAGGGGAAGTGCCCTAGACTGGGTAACCTCCTTCATGACTAACAGAACCCAAAAGGTAACAATACCCTGTATAAATGGGAAATGGATAAGCCATATTTCCTCAGACCGTAAAAATACAAATTATGGAATCCCGCAGGGGTCAGTTATTGGCCCACTATTGTTTATGATTTACATAAATGATATAAACATTATCCAATTTAAAGGAGTTGAAACAATCTTTGCAGATGGCATTTCTCAATTCGTATAATCCCAAATACTCACAGATCTAACCACAGATACTGAACAATCAATAAGAAAATTAGAAACATGGTCAAACAAAAATCTTCTCAACATAAACATTTGAAAAACTACCTATTTACATTTCCATCCATACCAAGCAAGTCATATTGCCCTCAATATAAATATCAACAATAACTGCATTAAAAAATCATCCCAGACTAAATTTTTAGGCCTAAGCATATCAGACACCCTAGATTGGATAACACACATACAAGCAGTTACCAATAAGGTCAACCAGACAATATTCATAATTCGATCACTGAGTGACAAGATTACCATGAATTCTCTACTCATGCTTTACTATAGCCACATTCACTCAATTCTGAGATATGGCATAATCTTTTGGGGATCATCACCCCATACAGCCAGACTATTTATAACGCAAAAACGAGCCATAAGAGCAATATATAAGTTAAATAAATATATATCATGCAAACCAAAATTCATAGAAAATAAAATGACTCTTCCTTGTATATTCATTTATGAATCAGTAGTATTTTTAAAAGAGAACTCTCATCTTTTTATCCGAAATTCTGCCATACATGATTACTCGACAAGATATAAAAGTGACATATATATAAAAAGGTACTGTTTAACCCTAACAAAACACAATCCTAGTGTTATGTGTGGTATACTTTTTAACTCATTACCCAATGAAATAAAAGACATAAACAACATAAATGTATTTAAAAAACATGTTAAATTGTATCTTGTAAAAAATGGATTTTACAGTGTTGATGACTATTTACAAAACTAGTAACAGGGCTTAGGTATATATAATATGTATATTATTACTAATTTTCTTTGACCATCCTATTTATATTTTGCTGACCTATTCCATGTTTATTGTGTAAAACAACGGAATCAATAAAAATACTAATATTATATACCTGTTGCAGTAGTAGATTTACAAATCTTGCTCTCTTAGACATTTAGATGTATGTGTTCCCCCTTTTGCACATTTTTCTAGTTAAAATAAAATACCTGTTTTTTATTCAAGTTCATTTTTATTATTTCTAAACAAATATCACATTAATGGTTTTTATTGACATTTTTTACTATATTGAAATAATAAATACAAAACATTATGTAAAAAGTATGAGCCCACCCCCTCTATTTGTTTGCACCCTTAGGCATTGCCTACCCAAACCTTAAGGTAAATCCACTATTGAGCCATTGTTAGGAAAAGCTAGTCTTGGAACTTTTATTCCAATATTATTAGATTTTTATAAAATATGAACACTGTATTCTTAAAAAAAACGTATTATTTTGTACAGACATACATTAAAGTTGAAAATGATTTAATAATAATTTATGAACAAAGAGTAGCTATCATTTCATCTCAAAAATGCTATTATGTGCAGTGATCTTAGCAGTCGGTTAAAGTTCATCTTTGGGATTATCTTCTAATTATTAATTAACTAACATAATTGCCCATAAAATATAACTGGCATGTGTGAATTAAGTATTAAATAAAAAATTAATGAAACCAACTTTTATATGCACTAAAAAGTAAACAACTAATATGTAATACACATAATTGAATGTTCCATAAAGTAAAAATAGTTTTGTGCAAATAAATGTGTGGCTAAGAAATATTAATGAAGATTTATTCCTTAATTATTATGCTACACCACTGTTATATGTCTAAAACTTTCTGGAGCATGCAGTTATATGAATTTTAGATTTATTTTTGACTTTTTAGTGCGTACAGAATGTGATTTCATTAAAATATGGTAGTAACAATTAGAATATTTTTATCTCTTCCTGTAACAGTAGCAGAAACTGAGCTATTGTTTAGTAAATTAAAATTGATCAAAACATACTTATTGTAGCGTTGCTTGCAGCATCAATAAAATATATGCTTACTGCCTCCCGGCATGGTAAATTAATGCAGTGGAATTCAAGAATATGTGTGGGTTTACTTATTAGAAATGTATTCCAAAATACTACAGAGCCTCCTGGTGGAGAACACTACAACTGGCTCTGACTTGCCCGCATTTAAGGCCAAGCGGAAATTTATACCAGTTCCTTGCAAGACAAAAATATTTTGTCAAAATTTTCTGTTCAAATTAAGTTTTGCGATAAATGCAGCTATTAGATATTTGTACTTTTTAATTTTAATGTTTTTTGCGATATTAATGTAATGCAGGGCCATGCAATGATATCTTGGGGCCTGGGTGCAAAACTTCTTTTTGGGCCCCTCTCCCCCACCCAAATTTTTGTTTATAATTTTTTATTAGATTTGTTTAAAAACTATTGGTAAATTAAAATAAAATAATCTGTAATTCTAAATTCTTATTTTGATTTATTACAAGAAAATACAAATTTCACAATAAAAAAATGACAATTGTTATTTCAGTTTCTAAGTAAGTACATTTTGAATATAATATAATTATATGTATAACATTTCTAATCATAGGTACACTCACTATTCTTATTTATTTATTTGCAGTAGATTCTACCCAGTTCTGTATTAAATTTTCAAATGTACACATTTCAGCTGTTTCCTTCTCAATTGATAATATTGCACAAGCATTTGACCTTTCCTTTAACATTGTTGATCAAAAGTATGTTTTGATCAATTTTAATTAATAAACGATTGCTCAGCTTCTGCTACTGTTACAAGAAGAGATAAAAATATTCTAATTGCTATTACCATATTTGGAAGTATTTCTTCCAAGTTATTTTTACTTTCTCCATATAGGAAGTATAGAGAAAGTATTGTTTTCATGAAAAAAATCAAATTCGAGATTTTAACTGAAATACATGTTTTAAGGTCCCCTGAACAGGTTTTGACTATTTTCTTGATGATGTCTGTCTATCTGTCAGTCTGTCTGTATGTGATAGGATTTTGTGAGCACTCTAACTAAAAAACTTACACATGTATCAATGCCAAATTTTATATTTCTAAAGATTACTATATAATGAAGAGCTGATTAGGTATTGGCAACAATCACTCAACCGGAAGTGGATGTTTACTCTAGTCATATTTTGGTTTTTGGCAAATAACTTTTAAATCTTCATAAATGTAAATGTTGTTTGTGATAAACTTCATAGATAATGTTATAATAACCTTTGTTTGAAACATTTTTTCATAGAATGCATTGTTAAGGAGATATTCTATTTATTTAATATTTGATGAATGTAAAACCACTGGCATAAAAGTCAAAGGAAATTTAATTTTCTACAACCTTTGTTCAAAACATTTTCCCATATAATGCATTGTTGAAGAGATATTTTAAAAACTGAATTTGTAGCTGCCACAATTACACCACCTACTGGCATCTATTGTAAATACTTGATGCTCCTTTTTATTTTCTGAATTGTTGGAGCTTTATGGCTATATCCAATATCAGAAGGCTACGGTTTTAGTTTATTTCTGTTCTTTGTAATGTCTTTAAATTCTTCTCGCAGTTCCTTAATATATTTATTATCATTGAACCTATTTGGAATTCGTAGAAATATTACAGGTATGGAGAAAGTCATGCGTGGGCAACATCAGATTTTTTATTATGTATCTTAAAACAACTATAGGTTTTAAGACATCATTATTTTTTATTAACATTGCTTGTAAATATGAAACTTGCAAACAAATTTCAAAAGAAACAACATTAGAATATTCTATATAGAAATCTCTTGCACTGTTTTCTAACTCTGCAAAAGTGGCAGTTTTAATATTAAGGAAAAAGTCAAATTTGTTTAGTATCTTAGGTACAGTATCAAAACGTTGATCTAATTGACTTATTACAATATCGATTAACGTTAAATAAAATGAGACTAAAATTTTCCTCAGAATTTGGTAGTGATTTGTCTTCACAATTTTCATCTAATTGTCTTCTCTTTTATATAATGTGAGTATTTCGAAATTCCGTACATATTCCCATTAGGCGGGCTTCAGTTTTTGATAATTCTAATATATCATTGAATTTATACCTTTTTTCACAGATTTTCTCTTTTGTAATTGAATTTGTGTTTGAGCACAATCTAATGTCACTTCAGTTGTTTGCATATATTTGGTAATTTGATTCACATCATTGAGAATATCATACCATACAATTATAGAAATGATAAACGGCAATGTTTGAATATGCTTTAGTAAACTATTAACTTCTGAAACAATTTTTGAAACGAGAAAAAAGTCTGCTATGACCGGGAATTGAACCCGGCAATCTCACCATTTGAGAGGTAGGAGTTTCTTTCGATGATTCTCTTCGAGGACTTCTGTTGGGGCAGTTTGATACTAGCTTGGCTAGTTCCGTCCCACCAAGGGAAACATCCGTGTTCAGAAACGAGAGAAAATGTTCTACTACGATAGTTCAGAGGTAGAATATCCGCCCGGCAAGTGGAAGACCCGGGTTCAATTCCCGGTCATAGCAGACTTTTTTCTCGTTTCAAAAATTGTTCCAACTTTCACAGCTTATGCCTGTCTGCATAGGATCTTCGGATCATATCATTCCATCAATTTTATTAACTTCTGAGACAATTGCATTATCCTATGCTGAGTTTATTTTAACTGAAATATAATCTTTAACCTATTGAATTCTAGCTTCCCATCTTGTGTCACTCAGTGGTTTTAATGTTGTTTTTAAATGTTTACATAATATGCCCCCCTAATGGTCGATGGCATATAAACGTTGAATAGTGCCAAAAAAAAGTTTGCATGACATGCTACTTGAAGCTGCATCACAAGGTAAAAGGCTGAAAGAATGAACTACGCATGGTATGTATGATGCGTAGATTATTAGTAAAATAATCTGATATATTTTTCTGTATCGTATGTACAAACTTGTAGTGTTTTTCAAGTTCATCCTCAATGTAGTGAATAATATTAACTTTCTTTTCATTAGTCTCTTTTGATTCATAAAACCGTAATATCACTTTGCTTGCATAGCTTCATTAATAGTTAGAACGGGTTCATCTGGTTTTCTCCCATTTCTTCATCATCACTACACTTTCCCTGCTGCCCTACCATTACCTCCTGCACAATGTCTAGATCCGTTTGAGCTTCCATTGTTATCACATCCTGATCAATTTCTGTATATAAATTGATACCTTCATAATTTATTAAATTTTCTACATTCATCTCCTCCAACCATGCTATAATATTTGTTTCATTAGAATTGATGTCAACTGGCTTGGTTTTAGAAAAACCGGCAGACAAAAACAGTTTTTAATCATATCCAGTATCACTTGTCTCCATGCTTTCTCTAACATTCTGATTGCGTCCAATAATGAAGTTCTGTGATCTTTGTTCTCAATGCATTCAACCATTCGAAGGAAAATAAATTTTTGAAAATGGTAGAAGAGGGTGTGTGTGTGTGTGTATATATATATATATATATATATATATATATATATATATATAAAGATTATAACACCCTTTTATATTAATTTAGGTAAAAATCAACTGGGTCTATTAGTCATTATTTCAAAATGATGCAATACTGGAGCAAGAGATAATTTATATATATCAAAGTAAGAGATTTCTGTAACTCTTAAATTTCAGTTGATTGAATCTTGTTTTATTTCAAGTAGAATTTGAGCTATCAGGGTTACATTGTATATCGTGAAAATATATCTCTAATTTAGTATATGCGAAATCTTCAAACATAAGAATGAAAAATAATTGCATAGTCATTCAAAGTAAGTTTATCACAAAATAAAGTTATATCCTGCCCATGCAAATAAAATCTTTTGTACTATTTTGGAATATGTTAAGATTAATAATGATATTGTTATCATTGATATAAATTAAATAGGGCTAGTAAGGTATAAAAACAACCAAATTTGGAGAATCATAAAGAGTATCCAAATCTATAGCAATAAAGGCGTATTTAGTCTTAATTTTTACCATTAATTTCTAATTATTGTTGAGTGAGCGATTCCTTTGTAATTACCAGTTCAGTGTTGAATGTGTCGAGTTGAGTCTCTTCTCTTAGTTGTTTTTCAAATAAGTCTGAAATATGAGAAAATTTTGTATAGTTAATCGCAGGATTTGCATCAAAATCGTGGCTAAAAAAAGCAAATATTTTGGGTAAAATTTACAATTAGTTGTGAATGCATCTGAACGTAATTTGGATGTTACGTTCCAAAAAATCCTCCTTGCCTTTTAGGCGTTCTTGACCAGCGAAGCGGTAGTAGCAGGATGCCTTATGGGCACGTCTCGTCCGTCCGTCCGTCGTAACTTTCATCTCCTAAACCGCTGGACGGATTTTAATGTAATCAAGTATGAATGATCGTTATTAAAATATATCCCCCAATTGTGATTTTTAATTTAATCCGTCAATTAGAACTTCCACTTTACATAATTACTTGAATAAACCTATACTCGTATCTCGCTAAATGTCATCTCTGAAGCATCAATGAAACCTTACTTTTCTCTCCCTATCTCTTATATGATCTGTGAGGTATAGATTAAAAAATTGATTCGGATAGAGAACAACATTTACTACAAGAAAGTCCTCAATGCCACATAATTACGAGTTATAGTTTCGGAGATCAAAATTCAAGAAAATCTCGAGCAAAACAGCATATTTTGTTTACATCGATCTCTAAGACGGTTCTCTCGGCAAACAACTACATATTAAAATCCATGTTTTTCTATCCCGAGCCCTTATATGATCTGTGAGGTATAGATTAAAAAAATTGTTCGGATGGAGGACTTGATTTACTACAAGAGAGCCCGCGAGACCACGTGATTACGACTATAGTGTCGGAGATAAAAATTCGAGAATCGCTCAATCTTTCGATACCGTTTCATACGTATTTCCCATTAAGAACGCCTTTGAAATCTCTGCGTATTCCATTTATGGAGAATACTTTTCCATCTCGTTTGATCGGAATTTAGTTATGGAAGATTAAAGTTTTAGAAGAGAACAATAGCGTCCAAATTCGCGAAATTTTTGCAAGTTAGGCGTACATTCTTCGATTTTTTCTCCATAGATTGGCGCGTATATATCCACTGCGATCTCGTGCGCAAACGGATAAAGCCTTTATCTATCAAGCAGTTGACATATTATAGTGCTCTATCGGATGCAATCCAGTATTTTGTATCGAAAGCTCGACCAGTCAAGATAAAAAGCTCTCCTTTATCAGATGCCTACATATGGCTAAGTCGATGAGAGATCGGCAGTATTTGTTAACTTTGGCGTGTTACCGTCGGTTGTGAGTGGTGCTAGTGATATATATATCGTTGTTAGTGGAAGAAGATACAAGAATTTTTCCTAATTGCAAGGTACGCCCTTATGTTCGTTTAGTGTTATATCGATAATTTTTATTTTTTTTGATCGCGAAAGGAATTTTACCTGTGGGCGTGTGTACAAAAAGTCGATACCGCCGAGATTTGGTTTACTTGAAATGCTTTGTTGCGGTTATCCGCGTTCTTTTATCGAACGAAATTTGTTTGTGAAGCTTTAAACGTTTCTAATGAAAATAATGATGCTAACATGGTCGTTTCTAAGATTAAATTATTAAATTACTTAAAACTAGCGAAAAAAACGAAATAAATATTGCTTTACGTATTAAATCTTTTCGAGCGTCATCCCATATTCTACGTATTCTCTGCGGCATGACGTACAGTGTTGTGGGCATCACATTAGAGTAAATGTTATAATCACCGACATGAAATATTAAATTGCAAAATTGCTTTCTCATCTTCGATTGCCTATCATCATAATTTTTGTACTTTCATAGTATGGGTAGCTGCTCCTCATTCGCAAGAATATGCCATTCTGCTACTCTACCCAGGGTAAAATATTTTATTCATACTATTGCATAATACTCGTTTTCGAAAATTAATTTTGGTGGAAAGGGGTGACAAAGATGGGAGTTCGCCTAAGGCAGTGATGCGCACCGTTTTCTATCGATGGGCCGCAATAGCCATTTTCCCGAGTCCGCGGGCCGCAGTGGCAATTTTCGTCAGCCTGCGGGCCGCATTGTGAAATTTTAAAATTCAAAAATAAAAAAAACCGAAGCTCAAATTTTTTATATTATTTTTTATTAACTAATCTTTTAATTGAAATATTGCTTGAATTATTTTTACGATGAATTAAAAATTCGTAAATGCAATATTTTGTCCTAAAAAGCTGTTCCGAAAAAATTCACCCGTTAAGACATTAAATCCTATCAAAAATAGAACAGCCTATTTAGCGCTGAATTTCATCACGATTCAATGCAACCTCAGCCTGCATTTCCGAAGCCAACCCTTTCAAATCGGGTGCAAGGCTAGTTTTGTTCAGCCGCATGATTGACTTCAAATTTCCGCCTATCAACTGGTTCCGATGTGTTGATTTGTTCTGTTTCATCAAAGAGAAAGCCCGTTCGCAAATATAATTGCTTCAGAACAAACCTGCAACAACGGCTTCCTTCTGGGATAAGAGTCCTTCGGAAGGATAATAATAATTTATTGATCCGAAGTCAGCATTACATGTTGAATAGGATAAGGGAAAGCAAAAAGAGATCATATTTACACAAAATCACAGTAAATGTAAAATACCAGTAATGCACAGACAGAGTGACTCATAAAGCATTGCCAGTCAAATATTCAGTCACAGAATAGCAGTATGACAGTATTCTACATTTACATAGGCCTCTGCGGGCTACACAAATATCCCTGGAGGCCCACATGCGCCCCGCGGGTTGTGCATCATTTGCCTAAGGAAATCTTCAAAGTACTGTAGCTCGTGTACTATAATGACTTATGTCGCAAGACGACAAAATGTTCGCACTCATTACATGGATTTTTGAAATAGATCCGGACGTAAATGGAGTCAATTTCTATCATTACATAAATTATTTCTTCGCTCTATTTGTTACTACCCCTTCGTAACTGATAGAGAAAAGGTTCGTAGGGATAAGTATTTTTCTACCACACGGTCGCGAGACAAGTAATTTGAAAAGAAAAAAACATTCGCCCAGGGCGCCTAATAACATCGTACCGGCAATGCAGTTATCTCCCGAGGCCATAAAACGATTGGGTAAATCAGAGGCGTGTTTCTTCAGCAATTTAGCCTCCCTCGTTGGCAGTTCCATCATACGTTTATGGCTATATTAGTTAATGTGTCGTATATATACCACAGGGTTAGATCGACAGTTAAATTTTAGTCTTCGCTGGAATTGTTTTTGTGAGGGCATAATTTAAACGAAGGTTTTACCGTTCATCGTAACTATCCAATCAAATCTATATCCGGCACCTGTCTGTCCTCTGACGTAGTCGTACGTGGAAATGGTGTGATATGCCAGCTTTCAGATTGTATGCTACTGAAAATGACGGAAAATCACGTATTAATATTTTTCTAATTCCTTCAAATAAATCAAGCGAAATTTTATATGAAGGTATAATGCAAGAAATGTGCAGGTGAAATTCAATATCCTCATACGAGCAAAGCTCTTGGAATATCGCGAAACATTAAACCTTAATAATTATTCAAGAAGGTCAACAAAATGCCTTTGTATAAAATTTTCTATTTTTACTCATTTGATGGGATGATATCTTTTTACATCGAATTTAAAACCTGGCGAATTCTCGAAAAATATTACATCAGAACTTATCAAAAACTTATTGGTAAGAAAATCCGTAATTGATGAATGCTGTCACTTATAGTACAATGATTAAACCCATTGTACGAGATAGTAAATCTGCTGAGACATCATTTATCAGTGATGAGAATTATTCCGTTGCCAATCTACTGTCGAAACTATTAAGTTGCGTAGCCCAATGAGTCATACAATTTATGGTCATAGTTACATAGCAATTGGAATTAGTACTAATGCAATTTTCTTCGGAAGTCGTTTAGCCTTATCCGAGGAAAAGCATCAATATCTTGTTCTGTTTAAACTTTGAACTTCAAGATCCATGTCCAAATGAATCTTAGCAGTAAATAAACCATCACTTAGAAAAATTGAAAAGGTATATTTGATGAAACGCCATTTATTTTATCATGTCTTTTCACGAATTTGTTTCGGAAACTATCACATTATTCAAACCAATATAGAGCCAAAATGTATTTTACTGAAGACGTTTCTGCGAGGCAAAATTCGAACCCAAGGTTTCTTGTGAAATGACTGTGAGATATTGAAGCATATTATGATTTCTTCAAACAATTTGGCAAATTTTATCTAAGAAATTTATTCACTCAGTATTATTAAATAATCCTTTTGAAGTAAATAGCGTACATTTCTAGCCTTTTCAACCGAATTTCAACTTATATACTGAAAGTGGTTCTCCAAATAAACGCATATGGCCTCGGAGGAATAAACGGACAAAGAAATGAACATGCTGGCACGCTGTTCATTCTGACACAATCAAGTTCGCGATTTCTGCGTTGTCATCATCTATTTTTTGTTGATCGAGTAGATATGAGTTATATAAATGTAAGATAGTGGCGTTAACATGCAAGTTTATCTATAAAAGATATTTGATATCTGAGGTGAAGGTCTAGGAATGCTTA
The DNA here is from genome assembly GCA_028673005.1 of Tanypteryx hageni. Lineage (NCBI taxonomy): Eukaryota > Metazoa > Arthropoda > Insecta > Odonata > Petaluridae > Tanypteryx > Tanypteryx hageni. The sequence goes on along the minus strand of CM054113.1, from coordinate 81,061,537 downwards.
CAATCAGTATTTTGTCAGTTGCACATTTCTGTAAAATTCTTCTGTATTGTGATTCATAAAATGATGAAATCCAAATTTCTTCTTATTTCCAAATTGACTTTAACTGTTTAGTTTGTATTGAAACATTATTAATTCAATAGGTAACATACTGTAATGTGTACCATAGTCGAATGCGTGAAATTCAGAACTTCCCAAATTTAAAATAATTATTCGCGTCATTTTGCTCCCGGCATGGGAGGGTTCAACGAGGCGAATTTAAAATGTCCATACAGTCTAAAATAAATAAACCTTCGTTAACTATATGTTAAGAATGACAAATATCTGAATAAATCAGTATGCTTCGTTAAAAAAGTGCAATTTATTTACAATTTTTGCTAAAAATATAAAACAGTGATTTATGTTATTACCTATTTCTCTGGCGATCTGAAGTTGTGAAAACATGAACCAATGTGAGTTATATAATTGCAGATTACAGTAGTTTTTAACTAGCTATCGAGGATATACATATCTATCTCGAGTGGCCGTTTCTAGAAATGTTTCCGTAATGTTTTGTCAGTTGTATTCAGAACAAATATTTTCTATCCCAAGCATTTGAGTGTTTTAATTAAACTGCAGTCTATCATGAACCTCGAGGAAAGACAAGAAATTTCGAGTATTCTGAAATTCACGTTATGTAAATCAGAGTTATCGAACAGTAAGTATGGAAATGCAAAAGGCAATTTTCTTAAAATTCGATCTACGAACGACGGTGTTGCAGATTTTAGTAATTCCCATATAACCTCAAACGTCAAAAGTCGACAGAATCAAATTAAAATAAAACGCACATTTGAATTTGTAACCCCAAAAATTATTTCAGACTACATAGTTAATTTACTTCTTTTTATGAGATATTCAGCCATTTATGTCAGTTAAAAATAATCTTGTGAAAGATAATAGTATTTAAATATTCCTTTACTCTTTCTTTCTCCTTCATCCTTACGGCAGGTGCGTGATCAGACTTACTATCGTTCTTAATTTTATTTCTTTTACGATTCATTATAGAATTATTCCTTCCTCCATGTTTTTATATTCCTTCTTTCGTCATCAGTAATCTCGACTGTTTAACAAACTCATACAAACGTCCACCGTTGATTATTTTATACGACTTGTTTATTGCGACTTTTTCAATGGTATGAACTTGCTTTTTTGTTACTTATTCCTGAAATTTTTAACCAACCATATCTAAACAAGCGTTTGTAATGCTCGTAACTTTCCCTCCACGTTTATAGCCAAATTGGAACCGAAATTCATGGAAAAATTCAATGAATATTCTCATTCGACTAATATAAGGTAGCCGACAATATTCTACATCCTAGAAAGATTGTATTGGTCTTTTTTCACCAGTTCGTCCTTATACTTATTTCACAGGTATAGAAGTTTACGATGAACTACGGCGATAGTTTTAGTTTTATTCCAATAGTTTTAATAATGACTTAGTCGCGTTGGAGAATCCATCCAATTTTATTATAGAAAACGTGCTACAAGATTTTAATGATTTGGATTTTTTGTGTCGCCATCGTGAAAATTTTGGCGTTGAGGGTAGCGCTGTATCAGAGACAGAGTCATAGATCTCCATCTCTAACAATAAGAAAGAGGACATGCTCAATTTAGAACCTTAAATGATTTGGCTGCAACGTGGGATTGAGAAAATAATTTGGGCGGGGAAGAAACAGTGAAGCGTTAAATTAAGGCGATGAAGAGATAAGGTCGAATGAATGGAAACGGAAGCGATAATTTAGAGGGAGGGGAACAAGTGAAAAAGGAAACGGACAGAAGGAAACAAATGAAAAAATCGTATCAAATTAAAGCAGAGCTGTCCTTGTGCAAACCCCTTCTTGGCCGTCCTTTTCTAATCGAGATAGCAAAGAAAAATAAAAAGGACGTTTCAAGAATACATTTATCAGTAAAATAATAATCAATCTTGAGAGCCAGAAGATGTATTTGGATCGTTTGCCGCCTTTGTTCTTTGGTTACGTTGGACACAATCTCATCGTGAGCTTGTATGGGAGAAAGTAAATGGGTATTTTGCCATTTCCGTTCTCGCCATTTATGGAATCGGTAATACAGTTAATATTTTAAGTATGCGACTGATAAAACACTGTGCAACGTAACTTGTATTACGAGCAACTCGCTGATCCCGATCATCAGGCCACCCGTATGCGTCACACGTATTGCACACGCCCCTGAATAAAGGGGAATATCGTAATTATTGCCCGCTGAAGTTAGTCCTTTGGACTTCAACCTTGAAGTATAAGGCCTTAAAGTTACGTAGAATTTTAGAGCTACATTCAATCAAAGAAAGCAGAAGGAATTGATGGTCTCTCGGTAGAAATGTCAAAGGAAATAGAAAAAGAGAAAAGGGAGTTTTAAAGAATTTGAGTCGTGAAATATATGAAGAAAGAAGTACTTCACTAGACTGATTTTCAGAGAAAAAATCAGGTGGGACAACGTTTGTAAGAGGTGTGAGACAGCATTGCCCACTGTCAAATGCCATGTTTAATATTTATGCTGAAGGAATCATAAGAGAAGCGTAAGAAGATGTAGATAATGGATTAAAAGTAGCCTAGTCAAATCAGATTTGTAGATGACAAAGCTTTAGTGAGTAATTCTGAAAAGAGTTTGCAGACGCTAGTGGATGAAAACGCAGAAAGCATTCGGAGTGAAAATTAAAAAGAAAACTATAGTCATGAGATTTTCCAATAACGGGGAACTGGAAGTCAATTTTGCAGTGGATGGAAAATTGCTGGATCAGAAGGAATATTTTACTTATTTTGGTAGTATTCTATCTAAGGATAGAAGAAGTACAAAATAGATGAGGACAAGGATAGCAAGAGCAAATGAGGAGAAGGAGGAGGGTTATGAAAGGAAATATGATTTGATTTTAGAATCTAACCGATTAGTGGAATAAATTGCCAGGAAGGGAGGATGAAAAAAGGGGGATGAGGAGACTACGGCGGATAGGTGAATTAAAAATTAATAACTCCAAACCGCAAATTTTACCCAGAGAAGCGCTCAAAAGAAAAGGTTTAAAATAAAAATACAAGTTTGCTGGACAATGGCCTAACAGGGACTTGTGATCAAAACCTAAGCCTAAAAGGAAAAAAGAAAAGCACGAGCACTGCACAAATAAAGAAAAACTTCTCTGGAACAAGCACTAAATACGTATTTCGAGAGCTACGCTCTGATCTTCAGTAGCTGAAGTCGTATGATTTGAAGGTGTCTTGTGTATGTTCGGGGTAAAAGTGAAAGGATGAAGGGGGGGCGGGGACCGAAGTGGCCGTTAACGCATAGAGAGGTGAGTGGGGGATGAGTCCCTTGTCGTTATTCATAACCGTTTCTCGGTATTTGTTTATGAATATGCTTTCGTAAGCGTCAAGTTTCCAGTCTGTTTTTATTGATTTTAAGAGAGTCATGTTTTCGATTTTAATGGGGTGATTGTTTTCTTGTATGTGTGCTGCGACGCTAGACCTGTTAAACGTGTTGTGTCTGAAGTGTGCGATGTGTTCTTTGAATCTTTTACGGAAACATAAACACAAGATTCACATTCAAAAACACACCACTCTCTCAAACACACCTATCAAAATACCAAAATACGTAAAAATCCCCTTCGTTCCCGGCATCACAAACGGCCTTTGAAAAATACTCTCAGAACGTAACCTTAAAGCAGTGCATGTTAATGAAAACAAACTCTCCAACTTACTAAACAATCCAAAAGACCCGATCTCAACCCTAAAAAAATCCGGCATATACAAAATCGCCTGCACAGAATGTGAGAAAATATACATAGGTCAAACAAAACGGAAGCTATAAATCAGATGATAGCAGATCATAGCAAATTTTACTGATTTTTCATAACGAAATCAAATATCTATGAAATAATTTTATGATGCTTTAATAAGAGAGAGAGAGGAAGAAAGAAAGGAGAGAGAGGGAGTGAGACAAAATTAAATGTTTCATAAATTGAAAATAGTTTTGGGCATATAAGAATTCTATAGCGTAATGTATTTCTTTGTCATACAATTTCTATTCGCCCAAAACTATTTTTACTCTCTGGAACACTCCATTATGTGAATTTTATATTTACTGCTTACTTTTTAGTGCCTATAAAAGTTGGTTTCATTCATTTTTATTTCAGTCTGAGCTTAATACTTAATTCACGGTGGCAGGACAGTTGCGTCCCGGACATTTGCGTCCCGGACAATTGCGTCCCTGGTCAATTGGGTCCCTGGACAATTGCGTCCCGGACAATTGCTTCCATGGTTAAATTGCTTCAAATTCTTCACACTTCGCTACACACTTACTGAACCATAACCACACATATTCATACAGTATTTGTCAATGATAATAAATTATCTAATTTATTAAAAAATCCCAAGAACACGATACCAACTCACAAAAAATCTGGCAAAGTATCAAATAAACTGTTCCTCCTGTAACAAAATATACATAGGACAAACAAAGAGGAAAGTAGAAATGTGTTTTAAGGAACACATTGCTATGACCTGAAGAGTTGACTCATAGTTTCACTCGCCCTAGTCTCCTCTGTTATTTATAGAACACATTGCTCATTACAAAAACAGCAGAATTGACAAATCGAGTGTAGCTGAACATATTTACACGAACCACCACCCGATTGCCAAAGACAATTTAATACTTCTCAAATCGGTAAACAAACATACTAAGCTAGATGCATTTGAAAGTATTTACATTCACAAACATCAGGACAATTATGAATAGTGACCCAGGCCCTATCCCCAACTCACCCCTTTTAGTGACTCAGGCCCTATCCTCAACTCACCCCTTTTCCTATTAGAATACCTTGGTTGCGATGAATATTACGACGGTAAGAAATATTAAACAATTTATCGACATTCACGAAATTTGGACGCTGTATTGAAGTTTAAACAATACCTTGGTTGCTATGGATAATACGACGGTAACGGATATAAAAAAGTTATAGGCATTCACAAAATTTCGACGCTGTTTTGAAGTTTAAACAATATCTTGATTGCGATGAATAACACGACGATAACGAAAAAATAAACAAATACTCATTTTTTCGTTGAATTGTTTTAATGGAGTCAGATATAGAGATTAAAATTGATGTTTTTTTAAATCTTTGTGAAAATGTTCTGTGAAAGCACAATAAGGTTATATGAATATTCACATAAAATTTCCAAATTCCAGCAAGGAAAACTGTCTCAATTTTGGCTAAAATAATCCAACTTTATTATGCAAAACTGAAACAACACATTACGTTTACATATTTATTTGCGTAGAGAAGTCACAATTGTTACTCGTAAAAAAGTCACAATTTTGCCTATGGTCACAATAAGGGAGGAAAGGAGGAGTGTCTTGGGTGCGCGAATTTTGAAAAGGAATTTGAATGAACATTCGGTAGCTGGAGGTTTGTTGCTCTAACAGGACACATGGCATAGAAAAATCCTCCTGGTATAACCCAAGCAGCCCTCCTCCAGCAATAAACCTCCCGCTTAGGAAGTTTCACGTAACTTCCTTTTCAAAATTCGCACACCCAAGACATCTCACCTCCACGCTTACCCTTAACCCACCCAGTACTTCCCTCTCGACCACATCCGTGTGAAAACAACAAAAATACCGCCACACGTGTTCATTTACTTCCTTCCTTCCTTCCTAAGTATCGTTTTCATGAAAAGTTGTATTCGAGATATCAACGGAAATATACGTTTTTATGTACCCTGAATGTTTTCGCTATTTTCTCGGTGATAAAAATTATTCGGACGCTCTAACTTAAGCTACTAATGAGATAATTTTTTTAAACTAAGTAAAAATAAAAACTGTACGTACTTGTCTCCGTATTGGAGAAGAATGGAATCGACATTACTTTCCGTTAATGCAAAAAAATAGGTTTTATTTATTGGCGCCATTTTAATTATGATTTTCAGAAATTTATTTGTAATATTTAATTATGAACTCTAATATTATTGAGATGAAGCGAGAAAATTGCCACAGTAAATTAATCAAACTTTAATAAACAAAACTGAAACTGCCATACGAGTACATATTTATTCGCCTTAAAAAAATCAAAATTGTTGCTCGGAAAAAGTCACAGTGTTGGGTAGGAAAAAAGACACAACTTTGGCTAGGAAAAAATCTTTTCGTCAAACTAGAAATATTTCTCTATCATCCTATGTAAACAGTTTTTTTAATCAATCATCCTTTTTTATTCTTGGTGTAATTTGTAAATATCTGTACATTATTCTCCATTTGTGAGCATTTAATGTTTATGTATTTTTGAATGCCCTACGAAGCTGACATTTTTTTGTTCAGTCAATTCCTTCCAAACCCTTTATTAATGAAAGAATTTAATTTGTAATTGTCGCCCCCCTGTTTGGCTGATTCGGTCCAAATATACTATTATGGTTTCGAATATATATATAAATATAAATAAATAAATAATATAATATATTATATATATATATATATATATATATATATATATATATATATATATGCATTGTAAATATTAAATTTGTTTAAAATTGTCGCGGACAGTTCAACACAAATATGCCGCTTATTCATTATGTACTTTACAATGGTAAGAAAAATTCTGTATCTCTTGAAATGCTTAATGATATAATTTATTTGTGTGTTATAAATTCGCATTGAACAAAAATGTCTCTGACCAACCAAGAGGGATTCGGGTTATTAAGTAGATGAAAACGCTTAATCGTTTAAGTTCCGTAATTTTTTACGGGCTCACAGCTCGTAATGATATATAATCTACCATATGATTGTACGCAAATTAATTTTTAAAAAGTAATACCTACTTAATAATAATAATCTTTAATACAGATTTTACAATACAATACTAACATTATGATACAAAGATCTGATATGTTTCAGTGACAGCTGTTTCAGTTGTTTATATATCCTGTTGATTAGCAATACAATGTTATAGTGTGCCACGTATTTCCTTAGCGTTATATATATCGTATATAGATTTGGTTCTATTTATGCGTCACTTTCCTGGCACGCATCCCCCGCATAAAGAGAGGGACTGTTGCATTATATTTCTTAAAAGAAGGGAATGGATCTGTGAGAATGAAGAGACAAACCCTGAATACGACAGATTGGGTCGGATGAGCCAAAACCATGCCGAAAGATTGAATGCATGCGATTGGTGATGACAAAATTAGGTGAAAAGACTAAGGAAATGGATTCAGATAAAAATTCTTGAGCGTTATCGAGCTGAGGACCTGCCAATAAAAAGGAAACACCATGAGAACCGATGAAAGAGATTATTTTTGGTAAGCGTGGAGTTTCGATAAGAAAATGAAATTACTCTCGTGGAGATAATAACCTTGCCGATGCGTTTCTTCTTTATTGTTCTGATGTTAAATTTGGGAGCGAGATATTTACCCGCAGACGTAAAAAATTAGATAAGCCGTTGATTCAGCTGATTTCGGCGTATTTATGATGGCGGTATTTGAGTCGAGTAGGTTAACTTTGAAATGAATGAATAAAGCTTTATCTAGATATTCTTTCATGATGGGTGAAATTTTTAATTGAAAAAAATAATAGACGTGGACTTATAAAAGAGTTTATGTCATAATTGGGCATTTTTCTCATTCGGTTGAAATTTATTTACCCACAAAATAATTTAACCATATTTGTAATGCTTTTAAGATTACTACGGTATCGATTATTAATTTCCTAAAGATAAATACAATAAAATCTTTTTGTCCATTACGCCAGTCGTTCACTTCAGAGAGCTCTTTAACGTGAGGCGTGGTGACTTGATTTTCTTTATCAGTTACTAGCAAAGGTTACCCGGCGTTGGCCGGGCTACGCCGGACGCCTTCGCCGGTTCAAATTATATCCCACCCACCACCACCAAGTCATTTTTGCATAGTAGAGCAATCCTGTGTTATGTTTTCCACTAAGAGAAGCTTATTTTTCACAGTCGCTCAGTGATTTAATTCCCACACCGTAATTACTAGTATTCAGTCTTATACAAGTTAAAGGAACCTGCGATAAGATAGCCCGTCAATAGTAACGTTTTTAGAAAGTCGCCTGATTTTTATGCCTATCTCTGCGACTCTCTTCCTTGATTATATTGAACTAAAAAAATAAACGAAATATGGCGGTGTTTACAGAATTTTAACAATCGCATAGGAAAAAAGTAACGTGTTAGTTTTGACTCAATTTGTAGTTTGGAGTCAAAAATCGACGAAAATATTTTTTCTATTTTATTATATTTTAAATTAAGATAAATTTCCTTTTCTTAAATATAGCTTTACTAGTCTTCGTGATAACCTCATCAATTCGTCCATAAATAATTTCTTGATGACAGTACCGGACACATTCTCTCAGGCACCTGGAGAAACGAACTTAAAAGACTCTCTTAAACTCTTTTAAAGGTTAGTCCGCCCGATCTCCACTCCACATCGATATTGGATCCCAGGCGGATGACCTCCTCGACCGCACCTGGAACCGGCTCTTCTTGATAATTTCTCGAGATTCAGGTAAAAAAGAAGCACCGTATTATCCGACCGATGAGTCGCTCATTTTTCCGAAAATAACTCGCCAAAAACACCTGCGTTTTATCGGCCCAAGGTACTCAGTCACTCCGTTTGTTATGTCCGCGTGAGTACAGTTTAGCTTAACAACTGTCGCCTGTAGTAGGAGAAACTGTGTCGTTGAGCTTAGTAAAACCAATTCCCCGACGAAAATGATCCAATGGTTTTTTTTGACGATCATGTTGGTATAACGTGATAATCCGAGGAAGCAGGTGCTTTGTATTATTCTAGCAATAGAAGTAAAATATAGGAAATAACTCGTAGGCCGACAAAATTTGTTTCACGAAACCGACGATACGTATTTCGGTTACAAAATTACCGTCGTCATAGTAAAGGAACAAGATGGGCATCTTGTAACAGAGGTCTAAAGCGATCTTGGCATAGGCTTATGAGCTTAACGCGATAAATTTTGCACTATGATCTCAAAACTGAGCATTATGCCGCGAGCCGACGTTGCCCGCACGGTCCTTCCATATACCGGTGTTGCGATATCAATCCCATTAACGTGAAACTGCAACATTTTTCATGATTTTTTTGTAAATTGTTAATTGAAATAAATTTGTTTCCGTTGCTTCTCTACAAATAAATGAACTACTTAAACATTGAAAATAAATTTTTAGAGTGCAGAGCAACATCATAAATAAGTTATTAATTGAACAATTAGAAGAATATCGCCATTAAAAATGTTGCGATTTCGCAAAGTTGGGCGTTAAAGGGTTTAAGGGAGCCTTGTTGGTGTGTTGTAATTAATAATTGGTTGTTTCATGTGAGTATAGGTCGAACCTCACGTTCCAACATTAAAAACTTTATTCTAGTTGTGTTATAGAGTGCAACGTAGCTATTTTACTATCGTTAATGTGAATATACGCATTCAAGTTTTTCTGAAAAATTTGTCTTAGAATATAGGTGAGGGCTTTCAGCTGCACCCGATGGTAAATTGTATACACGAGCGACTGCCAGTATTTTATTCAAGAGAAAACTCTAAGTAAGTTTGCATGAATTTCATAATTTCTTCGAGATAATATTGAAATCAAATAAGTATCGTAGCAAACAATAATCTCACGTAGAATAAAAATTCTTTCGCAGTTAAAATCACATTTATCTTCTTCGAATTGTAACGCGAAATGTTTTCAGATTTAAATTATAAGATACCAAAACGATATCCTGGAAGCGTTTTGGGAAAATCGATTGTTAAATTTTCTCGAGTGAATGTACATTTTGTAACAGACCATCATTCGAAAAAATGGCAAAAAGTTTCACCATTTAATATTAGGAAAGCGTGGAAATTTTCGGCATATTTATTAAACTCAAAGAAACTTAGTGAAAACCTTCGTAAGAAATTTTGTTTTTGCTTTGCATCATTACCTATTACCAATTGAAAACCCATTACTCTAAGATTAGTACAATATGTAATCATATTTTTTATTAATAGGACGCACGAGTGTACTTTAACGGGGAGATTTGAGCGTAATTGTTATATTAAAACTGCGGAAAATTACTTACCAATATAATATAAAATTACGCGAATTATTACCGAGAAATTTTAAACTTCTTCTGGAATAGTATAATGCTTTTAAAACCACTTGCATAATTTACTCATTATAAATTTTAGATTTTTAGAGTGATTAATGATGTGAATTTTCATCATAATTCAATTTCAAAGCAAATATAATGAAATCTGTTGCAGACGTTAAATCAGCATGAAAACAGAAAAAGGTAATTATGAGGAGAATATCAGAACTTCACTGTATCGCAAGTACAATCATGAAATCACCGAAGTAAATGACAAGCCCAAGGATTCATTGTACATGTAAGTGACACAAATTTTGTCATATTTGGTTGATTATGCACAATTTCCATCAATCGCAGTGAGGTAAATTGATTTTATCAAATTAACCATAACATAATAATGCCTTATATAAAATTTAATTTTACAAAACTGGTAGTTTCCTAAAATACAAATTGATTGCTGCACTTTATGTAATTATTTTCTTGAGTAAATGTGAAAAAAATTTAATCTCAGTGAATTTGAAGGATCAGCTGCAGATAATGAAAATGAGAAGGAAAAGGAAGATCTTCCACCTCGAGTCCCTTACTACAAACTGGTGAGAATAATCTTCTATTGCAATTTTCTCTGTGAATGTAGCTTCATGAGTGCTTTGTTACAATCTGCTTTTTTAGGGGGTGCCGGTGGTGTAGTGGTTAGGACGCTGGCTGCTACTCGCCAGATGCTTGAAAAAGTCATCGGGTACGAATCCTACGCAAGTAGGATTTTTCCAAGGTCACCCGGCCCCCTGTTTGTGTGGTTTGAGGAGACCGCGCAAATTCAGCTGTTCCGTCCTTCGGAAGGGACGTTAAGCCGTTGGCCCCCCTGGTGTTCTTCGTAAGAGCAGGCAAATGCCGGCACCGGGTTTCCCTCCTCCCTTCCCCGGCTATTCATTGCACTACCTCTGAGATACCCATTTGTGCTGTAAGAGAGGCGAATTGGCTGGGCATTCAAACAAACAAACAATCTGCTTTTTTGAACTCAGATGCATTTTTACATTTTCCATAATAATAGTCCATGACTAGATTCGCAACTATTTTGCAATGAGTACTACTATTATTATTATTGTTATTAGTATTAGTATTTTGAATTATGAATAATTGGTTCAAAAAATCCTGTACTTTTAGAACTTTGATGGAATAACCTAGCAATGTTTAAAATCTCATGCATTGTTGAATTGTATTGTGGAATTTCCTGTAGTTGATATAATGCAGCGATTTGAATAAAAATATATAAAATTCATAAAACTTGGTGAAATATTTATTCTAAAGAAACAATAGGTTGTATAAGCTTTTCTGCCAATTGTTAATTTGATTTTGGCATGGATTTCCATATGATTCTTTGGCTTTTTTGGTAAATTTCCTTTCTTTTCCACAGAAATAAACTGGCTATTCAATTTTTTAAATTAGTTTCAGTTCTCAGATTTGTTCGACCGATGCCTGATGTTTCTGGGGGCACTTACAGCTGTGGCAACAGGTTTATGTCAACCTGCAAACACCATAATCTTTGGAGATCTCACTGGTGCCATGGTGGACAAAGGATCTCAGCTCACTCTGAACTTAACAGACATGTGAGTTTGTTCTCAGTTTTCCTTCAAGTTTGAATCAACTTACTCGGTAGGATTTATGATATTTCCTATTATGGCAGCAGAATGGGTATTTTAGCCTGATGAACAAGTTACGTTGAGACACTTTCTGGAGATTGGAAGTGGCTGCTAATAAAACTAATGGAAAAAGTAAATAATGACCATTGAAAGTTTGGCATGGAAGTAGGAAAAGTAAAATGAGATATGGTTGGCAAGTAGGTGTTAAAGAAAGCCCAGTGGTCTCATCATTTGGAGAGCTAATGGATGTGTCATTGTGGCACATAAGCAGGACGATTGCTGGATGGAAAGGTGCCCTGGGTGAGAATCACCTTCGGCACCCTCCACCATATGATTAATTTTGGGGCTCACTGGCGAGCGAAGCGACAGCAGAACTTTTAAGAAAGTGTGCATGACCTCTTAAAATATGTTGTAAGCATATTGGGAATCATTTTCAAAAATTAATATCTTGACCAAAAATGAACAAATTTCAGTTACCTCCATTAAGTCCTTTTTCGAGAGAGGGGTAGAACAATGCAAATCTCAGGAGTTTGTTGGTAAATTTTGTCTGGAAGAATTGATAGTGCATTAGTATTACTGCATTTCCCTTCCTGATTACTAACATGGATGCTAAATGATTGAGGGCTGAAATGCTATCAATGAGCACCGAGCTTTTTTCTTAAAATATGATCCAAGAAATTGCACCTTTTGAAGCTTTTGTGCCCTGGGCAGCTGCCCATCCCCTGTGACAGCTCTGAACATATATGTGCACATATTTTGGAAGATTTTGTGTAATACCATTCTTCAACCACAGAGAGATGACAACTCTCTTATGATGTACAATCTTAAATAATGGCCGTTGTCCTCCATATGCTTGTATATCCCTCAGTGTGGTAGTGGTCAGGTACACAGGGTGAAGGCCGAGGGTGCTAAGAATCCCTGGAGCTTAGAAACTCTGTCACTCTTTCCATTCCTATCCAATTCCTTAAACCATAACCTTATAGCTTTTAACAGCTGGACTCTATCCTGCGAAGATAATCTTCAAGAGCTTGAGGAATAAATGGAAAAGATCACTGGAGACATTCTAAAGCTTAGTGAGGCAAGAAGAAAGGGTGAAGACCTCTTTGAACTGAAGAATGGAAATATCTTTTATTACAGGGGTACAGGTACATGATGTGCAGTAGGAGTTGAATTTATTGTTAACAAAAAATTGAAAGGTAACATTGTGGGGATAGAAAGTTCATCCCAACAAGCAGCTAGAATAGTCCTCCAAATAAATTAGAGGGACAACTGAAAATAGTTCAAGTGTATGTGCCAACTTCAAAATACTCAGATGAGGAAGTAGAAGATTTTATCAAGAAATTGGAGAACTGCATGGCAAAGGAAGTTGCCGTCTAAAATAATATGAAATAAAACACCGTAATTTTCCACTGTTTATAAAATGGGGCTATGGGACTATGAACACTAACTGAGACTTATATACATACTAACCTCTACATAATGAACACCTTCTTAAAGAAGAGCCCAAATAGAAAATGGTCCTGAAAGGTACCCAGTGGTACTAAAAACAAAATTAACCACCTAATAGTCAAGTAAAGTCATGCAGTGTTCTGTCCTCAAACAATTTAGAATTAGAAGTGATCACCAATTGTTTTAATGCAGGATTAAATTCAATTATAAATTAGAAAGACATAAGCTGGCAAGGAAACCTAAGTCTAGTATCACTATACAAGTATTGATAGAATGGAAAGAGGAATTTCAGATTGAACTCCAAATTCAATTTAGTATACTGAAAGACCAAGAACCTGAATTGAAATTAATAAAGGTACTTAGAGAAAACCCCCAAGAAATTGGCAGGACTGTTAAAGTAAGCCAGAGATAAAGCCAACTCATCACTGCTGACATCACTTTTTAGTGAAATCAACAGGAGAGTGAAGAAAGAATGCAAGCATGGGCATCCGCTGGGAGGGGGAGGAGGCAGTTGCTCCCTCTGGATCAGGCCTGTGTCAAGGGAAAACAACCATTGATGTCTAGTGAGGTCAAGAGATTAACATGGTAATTTTTCTGAGGTCGAGCAAATTGAGTGAGAGTGATGTATCTCAAGGATCATTTGAAGAAACAATTGGGCAATAATGAAGACAGGTATATGCAAAGTAATTTTGAGAGTAAAGGCACTGAAGTGACTATAGGTAGGTCATATTGCAAGAAGAAATGATCAGCATTAGACATCTGGCTTGATTGAGTGGATCCCAAGAAACATCAAGAGACCAAAAGACAGGTTGGACAGAGAGACTGAAGTTATTATGGCCTAATCAGAAAAGGGAAGCAGGTGATAGGAAAAATGTGAAGGGTCTGGGGGAGGCTTTCATCCATCAATAGATTGAAAAGGGCTGATGATGATGATGATAATGTATGTATGTGTGTGTACATAAAAACACACACACACATATATGTAGGTTATCCATTTAGAAGCAGTGCACCCAATATTATTAATTCAACAGGGAACTATTGAGCTCCTCTTATGGCTGAAAAAAATTCAAGAACAAGCAATTTAAAAATGTACTTGCCTAAGGTATTTCCAATGACCATAACAAGGTTAAAAAACCATATGCACATTTTGGCTACAAAGCAGCCGTTTTCAGTGGTAATTCACCTAAAATAGATTCTAAAAGAATCTATTTTAGAATCTATTTTTGGTGAATTACTGCTGAAGATGGCTGCTTTGTAGCTGAAATGTGCATATGGTTTTGTAACCTTGTTGTGGCTATTGGAGATACCTGAAGCAAGTACATTTTTAAATTGCTTGTTCTTGGACTGAAAATTATTGTTCATAATTGTGTGCTTGGCTGTGTCTGCATGTTCAGCAGGTGATACAGCTCAACAGTTTATCTAAAATACTTCCAACCTTACTAATTTAAGAAAATCATTATATTTTTATGATTCACATTTTTGCATCAAATTGACATCACAATAGAGTGAACTCACCATTACATACTTAATGTCCCAAATACTGATATATTGGGACCATTACTTTTTTTGCTGTCTAAACTCCAATCACATTTCTGACAATGGCTTTTCATTCTCCTTCCAGATCACGCAGCAAATTGAAACAGGAATTTCTTGATGCCATCAATGACTTTGCAGTTGGAAATACTGCCATTGGAGCCCTCATGCTGGTTCTCAGCTATGCATCAATAACAACATTCAATTATTCGGCACAGAGACAGGTGAGTGAGTGCTTGACTGCTTCCATTTGGTTACCAAATATTTAGGTGACTGTTATTTCAACCCAAAAATGGAAGTGGGCCAAAAGAATTTTTTAAGCCTTAAATGTAAAAAGTCCTTATTTTCTGGTAGATATTCCGGATACGTCGAAAATATTTGGAGGCTGCTCTTAGACAGGACATCGGATGGTATGACACACACCAGACCGGAGATTTTGCTAGTAGGATGACAGAGTGAGTATCTCCTATATTGTATGCCAGAATTTCCAGAAAAATTATAATTTATTAGATGCAAGGAGCACACAAATAATAAACTGATAATTGCGGAGTTGAAGTTTATTTTTGTCTATTTTATATTTTACAAGGTGAGGTTGAGTTTGGAAATGAACCCAAATTATTAATAAATTTTCTTAACTCAAAGAAGTATAGACTTCATTTAGATTTGCTATTGATAATTAAATGAAATTACGTCAATGACCTTTTCAATCATTTTGGTTTTTGGACTTTAAAAATTGTATAATGTGAAAAAAATCAATGCAACAGAATTTATGATTGAAATTTAAGTAAAAAGAAAATTGAATTAGTATAAATATTCTGCTTTATTGCAAAAACATGACGGATATGTAACCTTTAAATGCCTGATATATTTTGAGGCATTTTTGTTTGTTTTATAGAAAGATCACGTACCTCATGAACTATTGATAATAAAATTTTCAAATAAAAAGCATTGTATAGTGAAAATAATTAAGAATTGCATGCTTCTGTTTTTTAGTGAAAAGATATACGTCAAAAAAATATTATGCAAAATATACGTCCATGAGTGATTGCATTTTGCATGCACGTATGGACACATTCAGTGTTTAAAGGTTAAACATTAGAATATCATCATCAGGTAATTTGACCCGATCTTTACTAAATTATTTTTTCTTTTTACTTAAATATGGAATTCCACAAAATTAAGGATTTCTGAGTGCATTAAGATAAAGAAATCCAACCTACGGCAAAAATGCACATAGATCACACTGTGTTTTTTATTTATCTGCAGAGATCTTGGGAAGCTGGAGGAAGGTCTGGGGGAGAAGGTGGTTATGTTTCTCCATTATCAAGTGGCATTCGTCGGCTCAATCATTCTTGCTTTTGTGAGAGGTTGGGAGCTCGCACTCATCTGTCTAATTTCTTTACCAGTAACCATGATAGCCGTTGGAGTGACTGCACGAGTGAGTCGGATTAATTGTTTTTTTGTCTTTATGTATTTCTTAGAAGATTATTATGCTGATGAAAAAATTTACTCTGTAAATTTTCACTAGAAACTATTTACTGTTGCTAGTTTCATGGTAGAAATTTTTAAATCTTAATATTTTTTTATTAACATGACTTTCCACAAAGTCACATGCCTTATTTAGTTAAGAATATTCTCATTCTTATACTAATTTGACTGTACAGATTTCTCTTACATTGCATTTATAACAGTCCAATTAGTTAATCTCCATGGCTTTTATTCATTCCTTGCTGGTATATAAACACATTTAAGAAAATTTTATCAGGTTTATTTTATGTGATAATCATGGGGAGAGTGGGAAGGTGCAAGGGGGGCAGTTGTCCCCTCTGGATCAGGCCTGTGTCAAGGGAATACAACCATTGATAATTTTTGTGATCCCCTGCAGTATGCTTCAAACAATCCACTAAAATATTAAGCCCACCAAACCCGACTGTGGAAGCTTGCCTATCCCCTTGCTCCCCTCTACCCTCTCCTAGAAAAGTTCCAGCGGATGCCCATGGTGATAATGATTTGTGTATATGTTGGCAAAAAGTGAGCATTTTACTGCAGGTTTGGCGTTGTGCATGTCTTTTAAGAAATCATGAAAGGTTAGGAGTGACATGTAGTCCTTACTTTAGTGTTCCTTGTAAAACTTTGTTTGTTCTTAGTGAAAAATTCTTTGGCGAAGAAGAAACAAAACTAGTCAAATTTTAGAACATCCATTGACCTTTTTTAATGAAGCGAAACACTGTTGTGAGAGCTTAGATTCCTCCTGAAGAATTAGTAATTGCTATACTTAGATTGTTATATGATGGCTTAAAAATCTCTTCTGGAATTTCTACTCAAACATTCAGATACTTAATTCCAGAAATGTGCAGAGAGGCATATAAAAATTTGAAGGGAGAATAAATGATGGCAATAATTCATTTAAATTTTACTTATTTAAATTATGCAAATAATAGAAGTCACAATATATAGGACTTGATTATAAAACTAACTCAAATGTAATATTTTATATTTGGTATAAAATATTACATTAAAAAAAGGTTCAAGTCATAATTTCTGACGCATTGGCCAGCTTTCTCTTAAAATTCCATAATGGAATTGTTATCGCTGCCTGCTGAAACATTGGCATCAGTTTCTATTTTCCCCATAAGCCATGTGTAACTCATCTCAAAAATGCAAAAACAGTACTTTCCATGAACAACAAAAGCCAAGCACATATTTGGAATGTGGTTAAGTTCATGGCATGTAATGTCACATTCCATGCACAGTATATAGAGGTTACTTGAATGAACATGCTTTTCCATGTAATTGGAATGAGACTCACCAATCCTGCAGGAAAGCATGTCCACATAAGGTGGGTTAATATCTTATCCTGTGCTATCTTCATTTTCTCATAATTTTTTTTCCTCTTCAAGTCGTTTACTAGCTGAATTCTTTTTCTTCCACTTTTGGTTTCAGATTTTCTTTAGATTACATCTTTAATCAAGTAATCTCTTCTCAGAAAATTCCCTATTCAGCTTGTCTTTCATTTTCTTAACCGGTTGAGTTGACTATAACCACAAAAGCAACAATAAACAGTGGCGTAGTGAGGGGGGAGGGCAGAGGTAGGGCAGTTACCCCCAGGTGCAGGGCTTAAGGAGTGCAAACTCACAGACTGATTTTTATTGGTGAAAGCAGATCTGCTAGGAGGTCACGGAGTAACTTAATACCCTAGTGGATTTAGACTTTAGAGAGGTGGGAATCACCAAAATTGAAATTATTTATGTCCGAGTATCAAAAGTTCCTAATACTGATTTTGTGGTTCTTTTAGTTCACTAGGCCTTTATATTTAAAAAACTACTTTAAACTAGTTAATATATTTGATTAGATTAGGATATCTTTTTTGATAGGATTTTGTTTTATTTGGAGCATTAACAATATATCACTAAGTTTATCCGGTCATTTGTATTTACGTATTTTCGTATATGCGCAATTTTATTTTTACCACCATTTTTTGACTATGCATCACGTATTTGCATTAACACAATTCCTTACACACACAGTATGTACCATTAATATATTTTATTATTTATTAAATATTTCGTAGATTTTTTCCCATTAATCATCCGTGCAGTGATGGCATTCATTACATCATACAACAGAGCAAGGTTTCCCAGGTGTTCCTATGATAGCAGAATCTCTCATTTCTTATTCCCCTCTTTGGGCAAGCAACACACTTGAACCTACTCTTTTTTGTCCTTAAGAGGGGTTTTCCTCTAGAAAGTGATACACTGTTAGCAGTCAACAGCTGTAAGGGGGAAAACCCTTGCAAAAATATTCATTGAGATAGGCGAGGAGAATATATTCATATAGGAATGCTCACTGATCGAAGGAGCTTGAAGACTTCTGTGATTTATGGCAGAAACTCAAGGCTCAAAAAGTTAATGAATTGTAAAAGTGGACAATGCACAGGATGCCATATATCATCGTACATGCTTGAGGGGTTAAAACGCTCATCAAATCAAATTTAATGATGTTTCTAAGTAGAAAACCTCGGCTCAGGAATGTAAACAATGCCTATTTTGAATGGGAAAAAATATTTTCGATTTACATGACGATTTACAGGAACGCAACTCTCGCATACCTGTATATAATAAATAATCTCAAATATGTTTGCTGCATGCTTGAGTTTCCCAGAGCCACCGTAATTGGGTAGCAAAACAGGGAATTCTCTAAGGATGCCAGCACGCTAAATTGAGTACAGAAGACCCTGCATACCCCTCCCCCCTGGAACTTGGTGACAAGAAAAAATGGTCATATAGCCCGGACTGGAGATATAACCTACCCCCCCCCCCCCCCCCCCCTAGGGGCGCCAAGAAGAGGCCTTGCTTTCTGGTGCTGAAGATCCTAACTATGCCACTGACAATAAATAACATTTTTTGTAAATTATCCATTTCAGATTACATCATCTCTTTCTCGGAAAGAAGTAGAGGCCTATGGCAAAGCTGGTTCTATTGCAGAGGAAGTCATCAGTTCCATCCGAACAGTCATTGCTTACGGTGGCCAAGATAAAGAGAGCGAAAGGTAATCTAAATTTTTTTCAAAGAAACTTGCAGTAGAGCCTCATTCAAAAAACTAAATGTTATTTTAAATCATAATAAAATGTCATTCCCTACTAAAAATTTTACGTTTTATCAATGTATTTTTTGTAACATTTTATTTATAAATATTAATGAAAAGAAAATTTATTTGTAACTTTTATTTCTAAAATTATAAAGAGCTCATATTTCTACCCAAAGTGCTTTACATTGAAAAAGATATTGTAGGTGTTTTTAAAAAATACAATGGTGGCATGCTCATTATAATACCATATTTTTCAGGCTATAAGTTGCACCCTGATTTTTCAGAAGATTTTTCAGGAAAAAAGTATGAATTTGATTCTCCAAAGCATCTAGGAAAGGTCATCTTGTGTATCATATGTAGCTGTGATTCCATATCTGGCAATATTTAAATAAAATTTTATGGCATGATAAAAGTTAAATATAACATTTTAGATAAATTGAATTCGTGAAAGTGAATAAGGAAACATGAATAACTGCTTCAAAACTTGCACAGCTAAATGAAATGTGCCCTGTGTGCACTCAGCAGTTCTATTAATTAGGCTGTTGGAGTGCACCACACACATTTCATATATAGACACCCCTTAGCAACAGTATTTATTAAACCTAAGTGCAGGATGAGATTTTAATTTCTAATAAATGGTATACATATATAATAACAATATGTATTCTAAACCAGACTTTTTTCTTTGGCAATTCTTTTTGCCTCGTACATAACCATTTTGACTGATACATCAATATCTAACTTCCTCTGTTTTATTATCAACATCATCCTCTAGTTGTGGCCATTTAGGACCAAGCTTGTATCTCTTTTCCCATCACCTTCAGTTTTTCCTCTTGTTTTTTCCATTCATGGATCATTTTTTTCTGTGGGAGGTGGACTGAAATTATGTACTGTTGCTCGGTTTCGATGTGTTTTTACTTATTGAATTACCTGAAGCTTATAGGTAATAACATAGGCATATCTTTTCATTTTTGTAGCCATTGTGATCTCAATGCACTTAATGTTATTTATCCTAATTTTGTATAAAATTTTTATGACATTTATACAAATTCTAATGTTCCATGACAATCATGCTATTCATTGGGTTCATTATGAACTAAAACATATGATTAACATTGCAAATGCACCAAATTTGTGATCACTATGAGCAAACATGTAATAAAGTGCTAAGATGAAAATATGTTGTCTGTATTCATATTGCATCAAGTTTTACTGTATATATCAGTGACGGATCTAAAGAGGAGATGATGGGGCGATTGCCTTCCCCTTGGATGTCCCCATTGCCTTCCACTGGGTGCATTCTTAACCTTTTCGCTGCTATCGATGCATATATGCATTGAGGTAGTGCACAGCTGCTACTGCTATCGACACATATATGCAGGCGGCAGAGCGGTACCTTGACTGCTAATGACGCATATATGCGTTTCAAGCTTTTTTGTTTGCTGCTCAAAACGCATTCAGTCGTATCAATGCTAACAAAGTGCCGTGGATTTTTGTGGTACTAACAGATGTTTTAGGCACTCTGTAGATGGCGTAGACATATATTTTCAAGCTGTTTTTAGTCTAATCTTGGATGATGAAAAAGGCTGCTTCTACTTCATTTCCCTGGGCTATTTGCACCTGCATAAAACCTTTTTCATCCCTTGGCCATCACTTTTCTCACCCCCTATGCCATAAAAGGCCTAAAACAGACGGAAAAAAGCCAGAAATATCTTCAGTTCTGTGTCAACTTTCATACATAATACATCCCATTCTCAAACCAAGTTTTTTAGTCGCATTTAGATTCTTTCGTTTTCTTTTGCTATTAATAAAAAGAATCAACAAAAAAGATGAAAATATTTTTTCGAGATGGTTAATAATCAATATGAATGTAAATGATTGACAAAATAACTTGTAAAATATAAAGAGACTAAAAGACAAACGAATGAACGTAGACGCGGAGCTCCTAGGGAAAGTATTCAGCACAGGGGTGCTTTAAGGTCACTGAACTTGGCGCACATGGCTGACGCAGAAGCTTAAAGTCCATAGCAGCTAAAGGGTTAAATTCATTCTGCCCAACATTCCTTGTTTTTATTAAGTCTATTTTGCAAAGGAAAGAAAGATTCTGATGGGGGTAGGGATTTTCAAAATGTATGGTTGTTGGCAGAGGTGGAAACAAGAGTGGAAGGGGCAATTAGGGCGATCACTTCTCCTTTGGGAAGTTTCTGGATCCTCCCCTGATAAACATTAACAATTTTTTCACTGTTATTTATTAATAATGTATATTTTAATGTTTTTTGCATCGAATGACTGTTATTCCATTTTGGGGATCAGTGGATTCGTGGGTGTAATACTGAGGACAGTAATAATCATACCTTCAGTCTATAAGATGCAGGCTGGTTTTGGGAGTCATTTTTCTGGAAAAAATGCATCTTATAGGCCAAAAATAAGGTTATTTGTTCCATATTTTTAATTTCATTAAGTAACTAATGAAGTGCCTATAATCTCTATTTGGTGTACAAGTAATTTTGAACACAGTTCAAGACATATGAAGGTACATACATAATTATTTAATTATCTCCGCTAACATGGAATTTGTATTTTTATATATAAAAAATATGATAACTATTAATTTATGTTGATTCACTTTTATTATATTTTTTATCTTCTCAGATATACGAAGAATTTGGTGTATGCCAAGAAGAATAATATAAAAAGAAGCTTCTTTTCTGGCCTTGGAATGGGTTTGCTGTGGTTTTGCATATATGCAAGCTATGCTTTGGCCTTCTGGTATGGAGTAAAACTTATTCTAGAGGAGAGACATCATCCAGAAACTAGGAATTATGATGCTGCTACTATGGTGACGGTGAGTTGAGACAAAAGGCGTTCGCTAATTAAGAGTCCATTTTTTTATTTATACATAATTTAAACACAGCAGGAAATATTTATTTACACATCCCTCACATAATGATGTAAATTCATTCCATGAAAAAGCGTCCTTATGCAAAACATCATTATGCGATTAATTGGATTAACTGGTACCTGGCTGAAGGTTATTGGACTGTAAATTCACAAACAAAAATGAAAATCTACATGGTAAAGGAAATACTTATAGTAGTAGTATGTGCAGTAGATATACAATACAGGAATCCTTTGTTTAATGCCGTTGATGCATTTCTGAAAAATACCGTTACTTAAACACACGACAAATGAAAATGAATTTCTCATAAGAATAGATGAATGATAGGATGCGTTTCTAGCAAATGATTACTGCCCAATGTGTTTTATGGTGTTAATAAATGAAAATCGTCAAATATGCATTACTGTAAGGTACCTTAACTCTTGCGACTGGTCTCAATAAATGAAAACTTCCGTTATGAAAACGGTTATAATATGTAACATGCGATTTGGGTTTTCATTTATTGTAAAAATATGAAAATTAAAATTAAGAAAGGAATTAAAATAAAAAATAAACATTGAACAGACCTAATCAGCTTGAAAATTTGGACTTGTAAGTCCTGCTGAAGAGTTGAGCTGTACACAATTTTATTCTCTGCTTGAAGGGGCTGGTTGAGACTTACTGACGGGAGCCCCGGTGAACTTTTAAAGAATTGGTCTAAGGACAACTGCATTGTTGCTTTTTTTCTTCTCTTGTAGAGCTCTCTGTAGCAATTGATAGCATCACTCACAATTCTATTTTCTGACGAACTGCATTCTCTCTTAGGATCATTTTCTCAATGTGTTGCAGGGCATCACTAATGCATTTGGTAGTAAGAACATGGTTAGACTCCTCATTTTCTTGGCCATCACCCTCCCCAGAGAGAGTTCTTTGATGGCAGTCTCATCGACTTTAAATACTTGTTGAAGAGTGTAACTACCCTCCTTAGTAGCTGTGCTCAATTGACCTTGATATTCACTGGCTGCCTTTTCATCAGCAATTGCAACTTCTCTACTAACTGCTACATTATGCAATTTGGTACACCATTTGAACCTTTCAAACCATCCTGAACTAGCTTACAATGATTCAATATGGGTACTTACGTCATAGTCTTTCTTAAGGTCTTCAAAAATTGTTCTAGCTTTTTCTTGAATAAGCTGGGTGCTAAGAGGCATCCGATTTTGAGTTTGGTGCTCAATCCATACAGATAACATTCATCAATGTGATGAAACCATGCAATGTATAACTCGTGCACTCGAAGGTGGCAGGTGGAGATGCATGAGAGGGGAAGGGAAGGAATGTGAAGGAGAAACTTCAAGGGGGAATTGACGTCAGAGCCTATGCGCAGTAACACAATTTTGGTTAGCACATGTCCAAGTTCGTGCATCAAATGTTCACACCTAAACACCGCCTCCCCTATAGGCGGTCCCGCCTCGAGGATAGACTCGTTCTACTGTAAATATGCCTACTGCACACTGCCATGTTAGAGCATTTTTACTATACTTGCTCATGGTGAAAATAAATTATTATTATTATTTCATGTCCACCATGATGGAACTCCTATTATTCTTAAACAAGCATTTGGCATCCAAAGGAGTTGCTACTTTACCAAACTCTCTTATTTTATCGCTGTGCTGAATTATGGCCCTTACCGTCGAACTTGACAGATAGAGCTTATTAGAAATATTAATAGCATGTTCACCCTCATTATATCTCTTCAAAATATCCAACTTCTCCTTCAGTGTCACTTGTTTATGTTTTTTTTAGATAAAGCACTTGTACAATCACTCGATCTTTTCTGAGACATGATGAATTAATTCCAGAGCAAAAATAAAAAATATATAACAGACATCTAGTCCATAGAATGAGACACATGATTGGATTAATTTCATGTAGTCTTGTCTATGTTATTTGTGTTGTGTGACTTTCTTTCTCATATATGAGAGTTGTGTGAGTAATGTTAAGGTGATAATAGTCCAAGAGGCTGATTCGCCATCTAACACACACACACATATGACAGAAGACACGTTGAAAAATGAACTACAAACAAAATCATCCAAAATCTTATTTTTAACTAATTGCCTGTCATGACGAGTGGTGGTCGCGTGATCCTCCTAGACCTTACACTGGAATTTCGAGCTGTGGTCTCCATGCGTCACCGACCACTTGAAGTGTTGGCATTTTTTAGTGTCAATATATAAGTATCCTTTGTAAGAGGAAGAATGGGAGAAATCCCCCTGGGTTTTTACTGCTATGTTTAGAATTACCTCCTGGGGGAGAGTTTTTATCGGGAATGATAGGTGTGAAGTTTTTCTCCAGCGTCGTAACCGCGAGAATTTTTATGAATCAGAATGAGAAATAAACTAAGTAGATTTTTAAAGTGCTGATTTAACTTACTTCTTAAATTTCTTAGATTTATGTGAACTATTTTATAAGAAATACATTGAGTTTTGGCCATCTACTGTAAACTAGCTTACTTTGCCGACTGCAGAAATGTACCACGGAGGCCACATACAGCCTGTGGGCCATGAGTTTGAAACCCCTGCTCTAAAGTAACACTTCATTTAATGTGTGTTCAGCTGCTATACAGTGTAATGGCCTTGAGTTCTGTTTAGAATGAAAATTTGTGTGGTGATCTGTTTAACCCAATAAATGCAAAACATTTTCTTCACTTCAAATTCTTTTCTACTTATGAACTACTTAAACAGGGAATCATTCGAGTAGTTCTATTGAATAAGTTGTCAAATTGCAGCATCGCATCTTATCTTATAATATTTGCAAACATTTTTTGTTAAAATATTAAATCAAGCTAATATACTTTTTGATAAGGCCTTTAGATTTATGTCAATTAAACTTATGAAACATTTTATTCCACTATATCCTCATTAGGTATTTTAAAAGATTGGCAATATAACATCCATCACTTCTTAATCAGGTTATGGATGTTAGTAATGATTTCTCAGTTAAAATAAAAATTATATGACTCAATAACCAAATTTCATGTATACACTTGTTACATAATTAATAAATTCTACTTGTTAAATATTGTTTAACATAATTTTACTTTAGGTTTTTTTTAGCGTTATGATGGGATCAATGAACTTTGGCCAGTCCTCCCCATATTTTGAGACATTTGCCATTGCCAAGGGCTCTGCAGGTAAAATATTCTCCGTATTGCAAAGGATACCTCCTATTGACAGCATGTCTAAGGAAGGAAGCAAACCAGAAACTGTTGAAGGATACATATCATTTGAAGATGTCCACTTCAATTATCCATCTAGACCAGATGTGAAGGTAGGTAAATTGTTTATTCTATAGTGCACACAAGTGCTTCCTCTGAAAGGTTGTTGAAGTTTTCATTACTGACAAATTTATAGGCATTCTTTACCAGTGAAGCAATAGTAGGAGCATGCCTTTGGGCATGTCTCCTCCATCTGTCCCTCCATCTGTCTGCATGTTTAATCTCTGAAACTACTGGATGGATTTTAATTAAACTAAGTATTAATGATCCTTATTATTATGATTTTGAACTGCATCCGTCAATGACAACT
Source organism: Tanypteryx hageni (assembly GCA_028673005.1). Taxonomy (NCBI): domain Eukaryota; kingdom Metazoa; phylum Arthropoda; class Insecta; order Odonata; family Petaluridae; genus Tanypteryx; species Tanypteryx hageni. The sequence continues at coordinate 81,035,751 of CM054113.1, read as the reverse complement.
TCCACTCTATGTAAGCACTTAAATAAACTTACACTCGTATCTTGTTAAATTGCATCCATCAAGCAACAGTTAAATAACATATTTTTCTCTCCCACACTTATATGATCTGTAAGGTATAGATTAAAAATTTTATTTTGATAGAGGACAACATTTACCACAAAAAAGTCCATGGGAACACATAATTATGACTTATAGTTTCAGAGATAAAAATTCCAGAAAATCCCAAGTGTAACATCACATATTTTGTTTACATAAGTCAATACAATGTTTCTATCAGCAAACAACAATTAAAAACCCATATATTTCTCTCCCATGCTCTTATATGACTGCCCAATCTTTTGATACAGTTTTATATGCATTTCCCATAAATAACATTTTTTAAATTTCAGTGTATTCCATTTATGTAGTATACTTTTCTTTCTTATTTAAATTGAAAAGGAGATGGAATTGCTTATTCTCAGAAAGATTTTGACTACTCACTGGAGAGTAGTGTACTATTAATGAATTGTCGATTCAGGTCTGCTCATCAAAATCAAAAAATCAAAAATATAATAATATTGTTGTCTATGTTCTTACTGCTTGTAGTAATACTCAAACACTTTCATGTTAGCATTTAATATTGAGTGAAAACAAATGCATAACTGTATTAAGGACTACAAGATTATAAAAATACACATGTTTTATTACAATACAACAAAATATTGAAACATTTATGGTAAGTTTCTACATGCAGATTCTCAGAGGCTTAAACCTGACAATCAACAGAGGAGAGACAGTTGCATTGGTTGGAAGCTCTGGCTGTGGAAAGTCTACGTGCATCCAGCTGATACAGAGATTTTATGATCCTACGGAGGGAACGGTAAGTGAACACATTATCATTTATGATTTACCTTTATGATAAATTTGTATGTACCAGAAAAGCATGTCTCAGCTCAGGAAAATTGAAGTAGTGCAATAACTATTTATTTTTTTAAACATACAGTATTGCTCCATATTTAAAATAAATGTGCAACAAAATCGGTAGTTGGATCCAAAGGATAAAATTAAAAGTTACCCTTGGCAGTCACTCTGTTAAATTATGAGAATCATAAGACTGTTTGGTAAACCCAGTTATTTGACTTCAATATCATTCATTCATTGCAAATTTAAGAAATGTTTCTATTTAAAATTCAAGCACAAACAAGGGATCATCTGTTTTAGTCATGTTCAGTGCCTCTTGATAAAACTTCAATGGTGAGAGTAATACTTTATCATTCAGGTTAAATTGGATGGGAATGACTTGCAATCCCTCAATGTGGAGTGGCTGAGGAGCCATATTGGTGTTGTTGGACAGGAACCTGTTCTTTTTGGTGCCTCCATCACAGATAACATTCGATTTGGAAGGGAGGACGTCACCAATGAAGAGATAGAATTTGCAGCAAAAGAGGCTAATGCTCATGATTTCATCATGAAGCTCCCTCAGGTTGGAATTATTTTGTAAATAAATTTTCCGTAATGCTGTTTTTATTGAATCTTTCCTTAAAATGAATGCATGGCAATTTACTCTTGATATCCATGTAAGTAGTGGCTATTTTTTAGATTTAGTTTAATTATGTAATTTTATTATGTGTAGTATTAAGTAATTAAAATCTTTGGAAATCATTGAGTGGTTAGTTAAGTAAAAGAGTGGTTAATAACAGAGAGATCCATCATTATTACATCATATACAATGCTTGAATTGGGCGGGAATGCATGGAAACACCATTCTACTAGATACAAATGAAGCTGATAGTGTTTCCATTGTTAAAAAATCGGATAAGAATGTTCAGATTACTAGCGTTACCATAGTTAAAATTTTTCAATTCGTTCACTATTATATTTTCTGGCTGAGAAGATACCATTTTTTCAGAAAATAGTAATCCAAAAAAATGATCTAAATCTTGTTGGCTGAAGGTATTCAGATACACCAGTTCATTACATCGGTGTAAGAACAGGTTAGGTTAATGATTGTCACTGGTAGTAGGAGACTCGGTTGCATTTCCTCTCTTAAGGTTGATTATTAGTTCTTATTGATGCAATACATATTTCAATTATAAAATAGCTATCATTATGGTAAAGGAACAAGATGGTCACTTTGTAACAGAGATCTAAAGCAATTTTGGCATCAGCTAAAGAGTTATAAGCATAATGTCAAAAATTTTGCATTTTAATCTTAACACATTCAATGCCATTGTTGACTATGCGTCGACGGATGCAACTTAGAGCAGGCAACCGGCATCAACACATAGTCAACGCATCTGCTGCTCCGTAATAAATGTATCATTACGCGGCAGATTGCTTGTTTGAATTCGCCTAGGCCTCCGGCTCCTTAGTTTAGCTTTCATCCATGTACGTGTTGGTTGGTTTCTGTTTTCGGCGAGTTTTTCCTGAATTCTGAATACAACAGCAAGGTACAGTATTTATATACATATGTGTGCACCTTATATAAATAACTTTTATATTACTATTAATTTATTATTATTAAGAAATAATATACAAAAAGTGAAATTGGTTTGTAATTATTTTTATATTTCTTGGAAAATTATTAGAAATTCTCTGGACATTAAAAAAATATGGCAGACTCACAACTTGGACCATCAGGACTTAAGCAATGCAGAAAACAAAAATATTCTGAAGAATCTTCCAAGAATCTTCTTGCAGAAGAATTTTCTTCGTCTGAGGACAAAGATTTTAGTGTTAGTGATAGTGATTTAGATGAAGGTGATATGGCAGATGAAGAAGAGGAATCAGATGAAAACGTTCCTGTAATTACAAAGAAAACTGATGTCTCTCGGAAAGTGAAGAAAGGTAACTTGCCATCTAGAGATGCTGATGATGGTGAATGGATGGATCTTCCTTCTGAGAATCCGCTCTTTCGTTTCTCCGGTAAATCTGGTTTAAAAGTGAACATGTCCGGTACTGAGCTGATTGATTATTTTCATTTGTTGGCAAATGCAGATTTTTATGATCTCATTCTAAAACATTGAAATTAGTATGGTGAAAGAATATTTACAATGGGACAGTGGAGACAACTGGCAGTGGAAGAATTTAATTCATTTCTTGGGTCATTGTTTCATACAGAGACAATGCAAATGAACAGACCCCAAGATTATGGAAAAAGGATGAACTTCTTAATTTGACATGTTTTTTGAGGCACATGAGTAGAAATAGGTTACTGAAAAAGGGGAGGTTGTCAGCAAGTACAACAGAAGTGGTATTTGTGTTGGAAAGAGGAAAGACAAGAGGGAAGTACTTTTCATTTCCAGCGAATTCAAGTGCGAAATGGTGGAAGTGGCAAATAGAAGAGGAATGAAAAAAATGAAATCTCTTCCCATTGCAAAATATAATGAATTTATGGCAGGAGTTGACAGGCAAGACCAGCTCCTATCTTACTATCCATGTGAGTGAAAAACACTGACGTGGTATAAGAAAGTAGGATTTCATATTATACTAATAAATTCATTTATTTTATATAATAAGTATGGCAAAAAGATGAACCTTTATGGTTTTAGGTTAAAAGTTATTAGATCTCTTTTGAGTTATAAATCAATTTTAATGCAAAACCTGCCTAAAACGTCGGAAAGAAGTGGTCATTTACCAAGTAAGATACCAAAAAACAACAGGAAAAGATATTTACAACGACGGTGTCGAGTGTGTGCTGAGGAAGGGAAAAGAACTGAATCACTTTATTATTGTAAGCAGTGTAATGGTCAGCCTGGACTTTGCTTAAATGAATGTTTTAGAAAATATCACGTAAAATAAAACATTGTAATGTTTGATTTTTTTATTTTGAAAATTTAAACAAATTGCACTTACCTGTATTTATGATAAATAAAGCTTGTGTTAAGAAGTTAGCATTGATATCAAATATATATATGTGTGTGTGTGTGTGTGTGTGTGTGTGTGTGTGTGTGTGTGTGTGTGTGTGTGTGTGTGTGTGTGTGTGTGTGTGTGTGTGTGTGTGTGTGTGTGTGTGTGTGTGTGTGTGTGTGTGTGTGTGTGTGTGTGTGTGTGTGTGTGTGTGTGTGTGTGTGTGTGTGTGTGTGTGTGTGTGTGTGTGTGTGTGTGTGTGTGTGTGTGTGTGTGTGTGTGTGTGTGTGTGTGTGTGTGTGTGTGTGTGTGTGTGTGTGTGTGTGTGTGTGTGTGTGTGTGTGTGTGTGTGTGTGTGTGTGTGTGTGTGTGTGTGTGTGTGTGTGTGTGTGTGTGTGTGTGTGTGTGTGTGTGTGTGTGTGTGTGTGTGTGTGTGTGTGTGTGTGTGTGTGTGTGTGTGTGTGTGTGTGTGTGTGTGTGTGTGTGTGTGTGTGTGTGTGTGTGTGTGTGTGTGTGTGTGTGTGTGTGTGTGTGTGTGTGTGTGTGTGTGTGTGTGTGTGTGTGTGTGTGTGTGTGTGTGTGTGTGTGTGTGTGTGTGTGTGTGTGTGTGTGTGTGTGTGTGTGTGTGTGTGTGTGTGTGTGTGTGTGTGTGTGTGTGTGTGTGTGTGTGTGTGTGTGTGTGTGTGTGTGTGTGTGTGTGTGTGTGTGTGTGTGTGTGTGTGTGTGTGTGTGTGTGTGTGTGTGTGTGTGTGTGTGTGTGTGTGTGTGTGTGTGTGTGTGTGTGTGTGTGTGTGTGTGTGTGTGTGTGTGTGTGTGTGTGTGTGTGTGTGTGTGTGTGTGTGTGTGTGTGTGTGTGTGTGTGTGTGTGTGTGTGTGTGTGTGTGTGTGTGTGTGTGTGTGTGTGTGTGTGTGTGTGTGTGTGTGTGTGTGTGTGTGTGTGTGTGTGTGTGTGTGTGTGTGTGTGTGTGTGTGTGTGTGTGTGTGTGTGTGTGTGTGTGTGTGTGTGTGTGTGTGTGTGTGTGTGTGTGTGTGTGTGTGTGTGTGTGTGTGTGTGTGTGTGTGTGTGTGTGTGTGTGTGTGTGTGTGTGTGTGTGTGTGTGTGTGTGTGTGTGTGTGTGTGTGTGTGTGTGTGTGTGTGTGTGTGTGTGTGTGTGTGTGTGTGTGTGTGTGTGTGTGTGTGTGTGTGTGTGTGTGTGTGTGTGTGTGTGTGTGTGTGTGTGTGTGTGTGTGTGTGTGTGTGTGTGTGTGTGTGTGTGTGTGTGTGTGTGTGTGTGTGTGTGTGTGTGTGTGTGTGTGTGTGTGTGTGTGTGTGTGTGTGTGTGTGTGTGTGTGTGTGTGTGTGTGTGTGTGTGTGTGTGTGTGTGTGTGTGTGTGTGTGTGTGTGTGTGTGTGTGTGTGTGTGTGTGTGTGTGTGTGTGTGTGTGTGTGTGTGTGTGTGTGTGTGTGTGTGTGTGTGTGTGTGTGTGTGTGTGTGTGTGTGTGTGTGTGTGTGTGTGTGTGTGTGTGTGTGTGTGTGTGTGTGTGTGTGTGTGTGTGTGTGTGTGTGTGTGTGTGTGTGTGTGTGTGTGTGTGTGTGTGTGTGTGTGTGTGTGTGTGTGTGTGTGTGTGTGTGTGTGTGTGTGTGTGTGTGTGTGTGTGTGTGTGTGTGTGTGTGTGTGTGTGTGTGTGTGTGTGTGTGTGTGTGTGTGTGTGTGTGTGTGTGTGTGTGTGTGTGTGTGTGTGTGTGTGTGTGTGTGTGTGTGTGTGTGTGTGTGTGTGTGTGTGTGTGTGTGTGTGTGTGTGTGTGTGTGTGTGTGTGTGTGTGTGTGTGTGTGTGTGTGTGTGTGTGTGTGCGCGTGTGCGCGTGTGCGCGTGTGCGCGTGTGCGCGTGTGCGCGTGTGCGCGTGTGCGCGTGTGCGCGTGTGCGCGTGTGCGCGTGTGCGCGTGTGCGCGTGTGCGCGTGTGCGCGTGTGCGCGTGTGCGCGTGTGCGCGTGTGCGCGTGTGCGCGTGTGCGCGTGTGCGCGTGTGCGCGTGTGCGCGTGTGCGCGTGTGCGCGTGTGCGCGTGTGCGCGTGTGCGCGTGTGCGCGTGTGCGCGTGTGCGCGTGTGCGCGTGTGCGCGTGTGCGCGTGTGCGCGTGTGCGCGTGTGCGCGTGTGCGCGTGTGCGCGTGTGCGCGTGTGCGCGTGTGCGCGTGTGCGCGTGTGCGCGTGTGCGCGTGTGCGCGTGTGCGCGTGTGCGCGTGTGCGCGTGTGCGCGTGTGCGCGTGTGCGCGTGTGCGCGTGTGCGCGTGTGCGCGTGTGCGCGTGTGCGCGTGTGCGCGTGTGCGCGTGTGCGCGTGTGCGCGTGTGCGCGTGTGCGCGTGTGCGCGTGTGCGCGTGTGCGCGTGTGCGCGTGTGCGCGTGTGCGCGTGTGCGCGTGTGCGCGTGTGCGCGTGTGCGCGTGTGCGCGTGTGCGCGTGTGCGCGTGTGCGCGTGTGCGCGTGTGCGCGTGTGCGCGTGTGCGCGTGTGCGCGTGTGCGCGTGTGCGCGTGTGCGCGTGTGCGCGTGTGCGCGTGTGCGCGTGTGCGCGTGTGCGCGTGTGCGCGTGTGCGCGTGTGCGCGTGTGCGCGTGTGCGCGTGTGCGCGTGTGCGCGTGTGTAAGAGATATACAGAGAGAGGGAGAGAGTGGATTTACAGGGAAGTTTTTAAGCGTGTTTAGGCTATTCCTTCGTAGGTGGTTTTACAAAAAGGAGAGTCATGTGCTTTTACTGTTATCCTCATGGGAGCTCAAACAACCCGTTACAAAAATATTCGGGTTGCACATGCATCCGCAAAGAGTTATCCTTATAGGAGGTTCCTTCACAGAGTCATTAAGCCATTGTTAAGGGATTAAGCGGTTGTTTCTTGGGAATGGAGTAGTCCAAGGTAAGAAGGGTTTTATTAAGAGTGGTCTGTTAGCAGCTGCTTCATATAACACATACAGGGTCAATCCTGGGTGGGTGCTTGAGAAAATAGGAAAATGTTTCTGCATTGTTATTTCTACCAGAATTTTACAAATAGATTATACAGCTCAGGGGTGGGGAACGAGTAGCCTTTTCTGACATATATTGTGGTATTTTGTATAAAATAATGGTAGTGAAGCTGGAAAAAGAGATCGAATTCTTACGTAAAACAAACTATCACAAAAAGTCATTAAATTATAATTGTGCCAAAGACGTAAAGTGTTAGTAAATATGAAAAGCTAAAATGTACTTAACAAGTCGAAAAATTGTTTTTTTTTGTCTTTATTATTTCAAGGCTTAATTGGCAAATGTAGGCAACCTGCAATGCAATAAACGGCATAATATTTCAATACATTGTTTAGTGTATTTCGGCATCTGTATAAAGAAATTGTCACACAAATATTCAATTTTGACTTAATTGCAATATTTGGTATTAAAATAAAAAAATAATAATTTCTGATGAATTAAATTTGTATCCGAGGAGCCGGCATTGACGCAAATAAACTTATGTTAAAATATTGTTAATTAACATTTCCTCTTAAAAAATTATGATATACGTTATAACAAAAGTATTTTTTAAAAAATAATTGTAATAATTCACTTTGGCTATACAGGATGGATATACTAAACCAAGGTGGCATTGAATGTGTTAATCCCAGTAGCAGATTTAAAATAAGGCCAAAGTAGGCAATGGCCTAGGGGTGGGAATAAAAAAATTAGTATTATGCAGACTTTTGATCAGTTCAACTATTATGATCCACAGAAGGATGGATAGAGAGACAAACCAAATACATGAGTGATTCTTTTTGGAAAAAACCACCAAAAAGTGGGCGAAAAAATAATTTGGCCTAGGGTTGGGAAATTTCCAAATCCTCCACTACTCAAACCTAGATATTTCCCACAAGTATGCATCCTACATTGCCTTCCCACGCTTCCCCATACAAGCATTGTGATATCACTCAAATGAATGCATTTGTTGTTCTATGCGAGTTTATGTATTTTTTCAGGTTCTACCACTAATAAGCTTCATTTTAGTTAGTCATTTTAGCATGCTAAATAGATTTTTTCCTCATAAATTATCTAAGAAAAAAAATATTAAAAAATTTTCTGAAAAATGTCTTAAAACCTAGGTCCATCCTATTGACTGATCCATCTTATCAGCCAGAAAATATGGCATTTGTTATTAATGACAGTAGATTAATTTACCGTCAAATAGAACAAAATGGAGGCAAACCATTGAGAACAAGAAATTATCAATTCATTTTAATCCTAGGTTCACCTTAATATTCTCCCCAGTTCTATGTAAATACCAGGATGACAAATTTAATTATTCCTCCAGAAATATTCTACATTGGTGGGTGAGCGAGGAGCCCAAATGTCCGGAGGTCAGAAACAACGAATTGCCATTGCTAGAGCTCTAGTTCGCAAGCCTGCCATATTGCTTCTGGATGAAGCAACTTCAGCATTGGACACAGGAAGTGAGGCTAAAGTGCAGGAGGCACTGGACAAAGTGAGTGACAGCAACACAATAAAAATATGCGCTGTACCAAGTACATACCATAAATGTTGTTAATTGGTATCAGATATCTAATCTAAAAAGACTGAAAACAGTTATTTGGATTCTAGGTCATTGTTTTTAAAACCGAAATATTTATTGGTTATTTTATTTCTCTTTTTGCACAAATTTTCACTTCACGTAAATACCATATTTACCTGAATCCAAGATGACCCCAGAACTAGGACGACCCCCCTTTTTAGAAGACTGTCAAAACGAATAAATGGTTTTATGACTTAATTTCTCAGTGACTCTATTTGGTGTATATTTCAAACACATGTATTCAGTATAGGTTTACTAGTCCATTCATTAATTGAAATGGTTTGATATAAATTTTTTTCTGAAAAAAAAATTTTAAAAATGTATTTTTAAAATTAGGGCTTTATTAATTGAATTCCGGATCGTAACTTGGCAATGAAAAATTCCAATCGATACAGTTATTTTATCTTGTGTTTCATTTCTTTAAAAAAACCGATTAAATGCGTAACCATACTTCCTATGGTTCTGTGACAACTTGTTGTGGTCATTTTGTTGCATGTCAATTCATCGACAAAAAATTCGTCCCGCATCAATACATCGCATGAGAAACTCATTGCATGTCAATTCATCTCTCGACAAATTCGTCGTGAGAAAAATTGGAAGGCGAGACACCATGACTGGTGTATGGCAGGTGGCAACACTTTTCCACAAAAAAATTTTCTTTATATTTTGATAATGCCAAAATGAATCACAAATCTCTTTGCAAATTATGCAAGATACATTGGATGGTGTATGGCAGGGAGTGACTCCCAACCCAACAAGTGTATCCCCCTGCCGTACACCAGTCATGGTGTCTTGCCTTCCAATTTGTCTTGCGACCAAATTGTCATGCAATGGATGTCTAGTGAAGAATTGACACGATGAGCTTGTCATGCAATGTATTGATGCATGACGAGTTTGTTGTTTGACGAATTGACGTGCCATGAATTGAAGCTGGAAGAATTGATGGGCAATCAATTGACCATAATGTATTGATAGGATATGACTTTGTACTTGAATTTAAGACGACCCCTGATTTTTGCAAGCTGAAATTTGGAAAAAAACCTTGTCTTGGATTCAGGTAAATATGCTATATAAATTAGTTTTAGGCTAAATTTAAATGTGTTCTAAACTGTGAATAATTACAGTGTTAGGTAATGTAGATAGTTTAACTTATTGAATACCTTAATAAGGAAATTTGTTCTGGGCAAAAGAAAATTATGTTGAGTAAAATATCATGCATGTATTTGAATGATGTGTCTTTATTGTTAATATTTAATCAATTAACATGTATAATAAATGTTGTTTTCAGTAAAATATTAATATTTACTCTTTTGATAGTGTGTTTAGTCTTATGAGTTTCTCTGCGAGCCTGAAACCGACCCATCTCCTTTTCCCTCATACCCATGGTATTGGTATCTACTGTTTTTTGCATTTGCTGTGCTTTCCAGGAACGTGACTTCCTTGAATAATAAGGGCACACTGTGTCTTGAAAATATTTACTTTTAACTTGCTTTCTTGTAGGCCAGTAAGGGTCGCACCACTGTGATTGTTGCCCATCGACTCTCAACCATTCGTGGAGCAGACAAGATAGCGGTGGTGCATGAGGGGGAAGTGGTAGAAGAGGGAAACCACTCAGAACTCATGGCTCTGGGTGGGCATTACTATGAGCTTGTCAATGCTCAGCTGAACTCAAGTCTGGACGAGGATAAAGAGGAATCATTGCCTGGTAACTGAGATATCTCACTAAAAATTGCTACAAGAAGATCTGATGAGATTTTTGTTTCCAAGAATGTGCTAATTACTAACTGCATCAGAGCAATAATAAAAATATTTATAATTGATTCAATCTGTTTTATATATATGTATATTTTTGATGCAAAAAATAACAATAATATTGGATATATCAAAAACATGAAGAAAATTCTTGTCCTGTCACAATTATTTCAACTTTGGTTGGAAATTAATAAATTTATCATGGGTCTCTAAATACATATGGCAAAGTCTAGCTAAGGAGATATTCTTTCAATTTCAACACTAAGCTGTAATCTCTCCAAACTTAATTCTAAATTAAATTTTGATCTAGTTCACATTTTTCACTTAATGTCTGTGAATTTAGAGCATTCCCATTTGCCATTTAATGGACATTCAGCTTTAACGGATGACCCTTCCCCCTATTAGTCCATTAAATCGAGGATTTACTGCAGATGGATGGGCTTAAGGAGGTTGCAATAAGCACAGCTACCTTAAGAAGGTCATAAGATGAATAATGTTTTGGAACTACTGATTTGCTGAATATTTCATGAATGATATATTTTGAAATAAATTCCTTTCTCATTATTATAGCTGAACATAATTTCCAGAGAAGTGTTAGTCGTGTGAGCTCAGCTAGCAGTCAGAGGTCATCATTGACAGATAACGAAGGAAATGAGATTGTCTCCCAATTGGTAAGTATCATGTGTTACATCAGTATCATAACTAGAGTATGATGAAGGTGACATTTGCTTCAAGTGCCATTTGCAATAGATATTCCATGCCATCTGTAAAAGAATATATTTATCTTTAAATATATATTTAATCAAATGTGGTAGAATTAAAAGACAACCCTTCAAAGGCAGAAGAATTGAATCCTCTCCAGTCCATATTTAAATGCCCAGTATCCCCAGTTTTGAGCCTTTTAATTTGCAGGAATCTAACTCAAAGAACATCGGTTCGTATAAATGATAGTAATGTAATAGTTTCTTACCATATTTGATTGAAATTTTCAGTAATTATTTACTTATTGATGTATTATTTATTAAAAATTTTCCTACCTTGTAATGGTTTTAGTTTAATGTCACCCACATGGAAATATTTTGAAATAGATTTATACCTATTAAAAGTCATGCAATTATGAACAATTGGGCAATTAATATAAGGACTGCACCAATAATCCCTGTTTTCTGACAAATCGAATATTCCCATCTAAATTAGTACTCCTAGATATGCCTTTAGTTCTTCTGTTGTAATATCAACTCACTCTTTATCAACCATCCCTGAATTGTTTTTTTTTGAATTGGGCATATATATTGGTGTTATCTGCGATCTTTTAAGATCAGGTAAGAAAATTCATTCACACCAGAAGGCAAATCATGAATAGGGCCACTAAATCCCACAAAATCACCAAGTCCTTCATAATGCTTCATATCTTTCCAGTAAGTAAGATTCATGTGGAGTGATTCACCTGATTGAAGATCTCTCTCGGCAAGAAATCGTGTAATATCATCCTCAGACTCTCTTTCACCTGGAACTTCCAACAACTTTGAATCACTCAATCTATCAGAATCACATGAATATATTTCTTTATTCAGTTCTTCTGCATCACTCAACTCAGCCATGGTCACAACTGAGGGTTGTGGTCGAAAAATAATTTTTCCAGCTCTCGTCATATTAGTGCATGAGGAGAAGGTTTGCTTACAAACGGCATACCAGTTCTATTACAGAGTAAAAGCTCATATGCCTAAGATGATGACAGCCCTTTAGCCATCTCTCTCATCTCAGCCACGGTCATGGCCGACTGATGTCATCGGAAAATAATTTAGAGCACTCAGCATATTGGAGTATATGGAGGTTTGCTTACAAATGGCATACCACCTCCATCACAGAAGAAAAGTTCTTATGCCCAAGATGATGATGACATATTATCTGGCTCAAATATAACGTTATCCTGCTTCATTCATCAGTTGAACCAACAGTCAATGTTTAGAAAATTATTTTTTTCGGAGTGTTTATAAGAGAGGGGAATGAATACGTGAGATGAAGGAAGTGTATATAGTGAGAAGAAACAGATCCAACACAAAGAAGACATTCATACCACACCAGAAGAGAATAAGGAAATCATCATTTTTACGGATGCTTACGGGCATCTCGTGCCGAAAGGTCTCTTTAGGTTCTGACGCTTCATGCCAGAAAGGGTTAAACTTTGGTTCTTCCGTTTATACAGATCAGATGAGGATTTTATTGATAATATTTACCCAATGGAATACTATTTGAGTATTTGCAAATTTGAGATAAAGATATTCTAAATAGATTTGATAGTATTAAAAAGCATATATCAATCAGGCCAGATGGCATAGTAGGCAAGAGTTTAATGTTAGTCCCATATTAGCCAGTATTATTTACAAAAACATTTAATAACAGAAAAATTTCCGAAGATTGGGAGAATGACGTCGTTATTTCATTAACTGAGGAAGGAGAGTGATGTTATTTTTATAATTATTGACCAATGAGCTTTACAAGCGTAGTAACACCAAGACATTAGACAAGGGCAAATATGTATAGTAATAGATTTTTCTAAGGCCTTTGGTGGAGTGAATCATTACTTTTTGATGAGAAAAAGATCAGAAATTGGGATGGTAGAAGGGTGGTTCATTGGATAGGGGAGTTAATTTAAGACCATGAACTTAATGTAAAAGTAGAAGATTAGTTCTCCAAGAATCAGTTAATAATTTCAGAAATTCCACAAGGAAATACATTAGGGCCATTGCCATTCCTAAATTTCATAAATGATGGAACAAAATATCTTAAATTTGAGGCTATACTATTTGCAGACGAGTGTATAATCTATAGACATGCTGATAGTGAAACCAATTGTAGTATTTTGCAGAAGGATTTGGATGAGATATAGTAATAAAGTTAAAAACAAAATGCTTGTGAATATCAAAAAAACAAGGTAACTTCACTTCTATTAAGGAAATGGCATGGGCGTCTATTGGGAGGGGGCAAGGGGGGGCAGTTGCCCCCTCTATATCAGACCTGTGTCAAGGGAAAACAACTGACTGTGGGAGCTTGACTATCCCCTTCCCCCCTGGAAAAGTTTCAGCGGACACACATTGGAAGGGATATGGTAGATAATAGTAAATACGTCTTGGGCAGTGAAAATATAACTGCAGATAGTGAATGTAAGCACTTAGAAATAATTCTAACATGAGATTAATATTGGGGACCTCATATAGATAGTGACGTATCAAAGGTGTATGAAGCTCTACATCGCATAATTATAGTATTGGGAAGGAGCTCACCCAATAAAAAGGAAATAGCATATAAATCACTAATCAGGCCAATATTTGAATATGGAGCTATGATTTGGAACCATCATCAGAGAGGACAGACTGCAAAGCTTGAGATGGTGCAAAGAACAACAGCTTAATTTATATTAGGTGACATTAAGAGAGATATAGGTGTAATAAAAATTTCAGATAAATTCCATTGGGAGAAAATACAATCTTGGAGAAGAATAGGTTAACTGGGATATATAACTCTTATGTGAACAAACCTGTCTGAAAGGGCATTAATGGGAGGATGTGAAAGCCAATCGAGGTAGATCATTAGGATCGTAAGTATAAAATACTGTCATCAAGGCAGAAAAGCGATTGAGGAAAGTATTTATTACTAAATAGGAAGGTGGAAGATTTGTAAATCCTGCTGAAGTCATGAAGTCTTTCCCTTCACACATGGGCCTCTTCAAGGTTAGAGTTGTAAAAAGCATTAGGAGATATTAGATTAGACATCAAATTATGAAAATCGAATAATTCAGTATATGCAGGAGAAATAAGGGATAGCCTGTTGGGGTGATATATGGCGTGGAATTTGTGGGCCATGACAACATTTCAGTAGCAATGATGGCTTTTCAGCAAACTTAAAAACCCTTATATTAGGCTTACATAACAGTTTAAAAATTCAAAATTAATGTTGATCTCAGTTTTCTGTGTTCACTTAGTTTTTGGGGGTAATTTTGAAATTTGAATAGGAGAGAAATTATATTTCATAACAGAAGGTAAAATGTAGGTAATCTGTATGTTTGTAAAACTGTAAATATTACTTTGTATATTGTTTTTATTTTCTCATATACATAGTATATAGATAAAGTGGCAGGTGTCGGTGGTGTAGTGGTTATAGTGCTGGCCTGCTATGCTAAGCGATACTGGGCACGAATTCTACAAAAGTAGTATTTATTCTGAGGTCATCCATCCCCCTGTGTAAAATGAGAACACACAAATCAGCACTCCATCCTTTGGAAGGGATTTTAAGCAGTTGGCCAACTTGTGCTCTTCATAAGAGTAGGCTAATGCCAGCACTAGGTTTCCTTCCTCCCTTCTGTGCATGTCTGGTATGTAAGGCAACAGTAAGCCACCATATCATGAATGTATAGTCCCTAGTCAGTCAAACCAATCTAAGGATTGTTAACCAATGATGATAAAGGAAGTACACCACCTTTTTGAACTTTGTGTGCTTGGGGTTCACGAATTTGCACTTCGCGACAACATTTTTTATGACCATTACTTCTGTTTCGTGCCGATTATTTGAATTTTGCATCATGCATTTGCAATGCTAACAAGCGGAACTTCCTCTACTTTTTTGTTTCGAAGTTCAGTTTAAACTTTGGCATCCTAAAAAAGGACTTACTATTACTATATTATATTTATAATGCTCATTATTAGCAGTTTTTGAAGTAAACAAACGTGATAACTCTAGACTTAATTATTTTGTAGCTCAATTTGAACTTATCACCAACACCGCTATTTTCGATGTGGAACTTTAGTTTAAAATTTAAAGAATGTAAGGTTTTAATTTACCATTATCTTTGTATTTTGTACATAATTTAGCGGAATGTTATTTTGTTGTTAGGTTTTCATTTTTATATTTTGAATTTTTAATGTAAATGTAATAATTGCTATAATCTTGTAACGTAACATATTCTGCCGCATATATTAAACATGATTACTAAATGAAATGTTACCTCTTTAATACTTTGTTTTTATATTTTGTGACATATTTTGAACAATTAAAAGGAATGTTATCACCTTCTTATGCTAGATTTTGATTTTCTGTTATGCATTTCGAACGTAATTAATAAAAGAAATGTTACCACTTTTTAATGCTAGTGTTTTTTGCGGCTTGGGAATGCTTGTTGCAGAACCCAAGAATACATCTGTACTCAACATTCCATTAAAGTAGTTGATCAATTTAAGTGAAAGAATTTCCTTGGAACGATCAAAAGAATATCGAAAATCGCAATGCGAAAATGCGTTGGAGTTAAATTGTACAACTGCTGAAAGAAGTGTAATTGCCTTGTAATGCTGGGTTTTCATTTGCTATTATGCGTTTAGAAGGTAATTAAAAGAATTTTTTTAACTTTATGATGCTAATTTTTCATTTGCTGTTACATTGCTATAACGTTTTCTTTTATTTCCTGTTAAACTGAATTATTTATGATAAAAAAGTGAATATTTTAGGTTGACTGGGAACCGTACTCTCATTATAACATTGCATCTTATGGGAAAATAGAACTTGCATTTCGCGTCAGTTTTCCGGAACCAATTATTCGCGAAGTTCAAAAAGGTGATGTATTGTAATCACAAAAAAATTGGCTTTGTGATTTTGACAGAAATACATGTTTTAGGAATCCCTGAGTCCAAAAAAGTGATTTTCGCCATTCTATGTCTGTCTGTGTGGCTCTAGACCCTAAATGGTTCAATGAAATCGTATGATATTTTGGAGTTAGGCATAGTGTTATCCAGAATAGAAACTTGGAAGAGATGAATAATATAGTGCAACAATGAAGGATAGTTTATTCTTGTATATTTTTACATATTGTCAATTTATTGAAAAATGGCTCTTAGGATGTTGATTAAATTTCATTCAATTATAGAGCTTGGAGTCATTAACAATTCACATAATACTTGATATTTATGTATTGTATAACATTTTACACAGTTGTTGTTTTTGTACCAGTAGGTGATCCTTCCTTTCAGTAAAGAGTATAATGAGACCAAATGCATATGTACCTATATGAGAAAGTTTGTGCTATGTATAATTTACTGATTTTTTTGTTATATTACTGTTACCTGACCTAATGGCCAACTTGCAGCACTTTTATAATAATATTAAAATGCAAGAATTGAGTATATAATAGTGCAAGTAATGTAGAATTCAGTTACTTTAATTGAATTTGTTCCATAGGGGTTTATAGATAAATCTTAATTAATAATTGTGCAAGTTATTCCACATGAACTTACCATTAATTTTTTAAATATCTATATCAGGATGAGGAGACAGAAGACAAAGCATTGGGTAGTGATGATCCAACCATTTCAATGTTTGAAATCCTCAAGATGAACAAGACGGAGTGGCCTTACATTGTTATTGGATGTGCAACATCAGCTATCATGGGAAGCAGCATGCCAATTTTTGCAATCATCTTTGGTGACATATTAGGAGTAAGATGGCTACATTGCTCATAAAAATTATTATATTTCTTTAAACTAAACCTTTTTTAGTTCTTTCATTAAGGTAGTTAGTAACAAATTGGCCTAATTGATTAAAGATGCTAGAAATACTATTGGGATGAATTTTAACATGTTCTCCAAAAAATTGCAACTATTATATTATCCTTTTTGTGTGTGTTAATTCTAAATCACTTTTATGCTATAAATCTGGACATTCCATGAATTATAATTTTCATGTTAGTTCATACCGTGTTTTCTGCATCTTATACGCTGAAGGTAAGATTATTACTGTTCTCAACACCGACACTAATGAACACACACATCCTCAAAATGGAATAATAATAATTAAATACTATATTTTTCTCTACCTACCTCTTAAATAATCTGCAAGGTATAGATTTAAAAAATATTCAGATAGAGGACAGCATTCACTACAAAAAGTCAGTGGGATGGTATAATTACAACTTATAGTTTCAGAGATAAAAATTCGATAAAATCCAAATCATACCTTCACATAATTTATTTACTTTGATCACTAAGACGGTTCTATTGACAAAAAAATTAACAATCCATATTTCTCTCTCCCATGCTCTTATGTGATCTGTGAGGTATAAACAGGACAGGCCAAGCACTGAAGGGCATCCTGATTCAAATATCCATGGGGTCCCCCTGAAATGTGTGACAACTAAATAACGAATATTTATGGCAGTTTTTTTTACTAAGAATTGGTTGATAAATAAACGTTTTAAAGCTGAGTATACAAAAAGCAATACAGTAAACAAAATAATTCTGTGATTAATGGGGTTCCCAGTTTTGAAATTAGAAAATTTTCAGTGTTTTTTATTGGAAATCAGTTTAGCAAGAATTTTTTAGCAAACGTTTATGCAAAATTTACATCTGATACTTTGATGATTGAGATCCACAAACTTTGGGGGCTCCCAATAATTGGGGGTCCAGATGCCTCACATTTGCCACATCCCCACTTTGGCCGGCCCTGGATATAGATTACAAAATTTATTGGAATAGAGGACAACATTTTCCACAAAAATGTCTGCAGGACTGCATAATTACGACATAGTTTTGGAGATAAAAATTCAAGAACCACCCAATCTTTTGATACCATTTTCCCATAAAGAATGCCTTTGAAATCTCTGTATATTCCATTTGTGGAGCATACTTTTCCATCTGGTTTAATATTTTAGCCACAAAAACAGATTGGTTTGAATAAGTACGTAAGATTCATCAGTGGTTAAAAAACAACATAAAGTAAATTAATTATTGGTTGAAAAGAATGTATTGGGTAGTTGAATATCTTTGGAAGATTTTAGGACACATTTTTGTGACTAAAAAGTGCATCTTGTACACCGAAAAATGCTGTATTTTTTACATTGTAAATGTTGGTTGTTGAAAAATTTAAAGCACTGTAATTGATAGAATGATAATGTTAGAGAAATCATGTTTTCAAGGATAATAAGACTGTGTAGAGATCTCTGAGATAGAGGAAATGCAAGTTTTCTGCTTGAAAAATGAAAACGCCATAGTTTCCATTAATTGAATTTTTTTTTACCACCTAAATCTTATGACCTTCTAACTCACAAAGTTTGGTTTAATTTATTTTATAAAAGATAACCTCTGTTTTACTGAGCATCAAGTGATTTATAATTGAGTCCTATTTCATATTTATATGCTTAAAAATGTTCATTGTGCTATTCCAAGTTTAGCATTTTATTTATTTATGCTCATGTCCTCCCTGATATTTATTCCATAGAGTATTTCATAGCATTTACAAATAAATTTTAAATCAATAGGCATTTTTAATTTTTCCTATAGTTTTCCTTGTCATAAAAATAATTCCTGTAAATAAAGTGCAATGTCAGAAATTGTTACATTTAAAATAATATTCTGCAATGTGTTAATTTTACTACCAAGAGATTATCCAGTATACATTATAACATTTCTTTAAAAGCTGAGAATAGACTTATTTATATATAGTAATATTTTCTTTGTGTTTAACCTCCTTTTATTTTGATATTTTTAGGTTTTGTCTAAACCTACAGATCAAGAAGTTCGAGATGAGTCAAATCTATACAACATTTACTTCGTAGTGACAGGATTTGTTGTAGGAATAGCCACCCTATTGCAGGTAAGAAAGCTAAAATTTATGTGTCATGATTATAACATCACATTTTCCTTATGCTATTTGGCCACATTTGTAATAACCATTATAATTGATCCATTTGAGAAAATATTTGCACACTTCTCATCAACTCGCAAATAACTCCAATAGAAAATATTCATTCTTTGCCACTTGTGCAGTAATTGACAATTTTTATAGTAATAGATAAATGCTACTTCCTGTTTGACCTGGGTACAGTTTTGGTTTCAAAGTTAAAAATATGATCATTAATTACAGATAGATAATCTTTGAACAGGTTACAATGTCATGTTCATGTCTATAAACCTTTTCTCTCTAAACTTTTGGATTAAATTTTTTTAAATTCTTAATTTAATTCTTAAAAAATTCTATTTGGAACATAAGTTTCTCATTTGCAATTGCTCCCTCTTGAATGAATTCCTAATCAAATTTTATGGAAAAATCCATCATTGCAAAATACACTGTTGAGCAATAGAAAATGATTTTGATTATCAAATTAGATGAAATTATTTTTCTAACCAACCAATATGAGAAGATTTTTACTAAGATTATTTATGCTCCATAATGTCTATGATGTATGCCAAGTATTTATAAAATAAATATGTTAGTATGCCAATTCCTAAGAAAAAAATACATTGCAACATGTATCTAATAAATAAAGAAGAGAGTTTATTTGTCTGTCTGTTCATTTATGCATGTGCAAAGTTTATCTAAATAGGCTGAAGTTTGATACCATTTGTTCGTCTTTTTGAGCTGCAGATCAAGTAGGCATTTATTTTCCTAAAAACGGAACTGGGTTCAATTCCAGGTGCAAATTTCCTCCGCTTATGGAATTTTCATGCAAAACAGTCTTAGAAGATAAGATGGGACTTTGTAAAATTGTTATCTTCAACACTATGCTTAATTTTAGACAATGATAATTGATTTTTAGATGTTTTTGGTAATTTTTAGTAAATTTGTATTCTTCAAAATATCTTGGTCATAATCATAATGATTCTCAAAGCAGCCACCAAAGAGATCTGCATCTGGGCTACCAAGACATTTCACTTATGACTTACAGAGCAAACTTGCCTTGAATGCAATGAATTTGCTATCTTATTAAACATTACATTTAAAAACCTTTAGTTCACCTTTTATATGCCTCGCATTTAGGGCATGGTAATCAAGTATAATGGATTCACCAACCAACAAACACTAGCTTTCACTAATGTTTTATGTTTGAGTGGATAAATGTTATACCACCCAGATCAATGAAGATTGTGTTGAAAGTAACAAAGTTTTAAAATATCAAAATCTCATGATGACATGCAACATTCATTAATTGCATGCTACTTTAACAGAAGTGCTTGCATTTTTTCTGCAAGAATAATTGTTAAATTTGGTCTAACTGGAGCATAAAATTATTCCTTGGTGTGAACTGAAGCAGATCTTACCAAGTCATTCTGTTAAAAGTAAAGTTTAAAAAATCTTGTCCAGCACATTACTTTTTCCATATGGAGTAATGAATATGATCGCAATAATACTTAAGTTGTTTTCAATATCAGCATCCTCAATAATAATTATTGGCAATTACACTCATGAAATTTTTTAAACACTTTGAATAATTTTCATAGAGAAAAATACTTTGAATGGCTTTTCACAATAAAGAAACAAGTAAAAAAATGTTATTTGTTTCTATAGATAACAAAATATTAATATTGCGCGATTAAAAGTACCATTGGTGGTGCTGGAATCACTGTCAATATTTACAAGAAAATCTGTTTACAAAATGTGATGCTAGATGGTATTGAGATAATTTTGATCTCAATTAAAATTTTTCTCGGTACTGAAAAATCGCTATCAACAATTAGAAAATTTGATCATAGCAATGGATGCTAAGATATCACTTAACAAATTTAGATGGAAAGTGGAAATATCCCTTGTAGAAAATTATATTGTCTACAACTTTGATAACAATAAAGGAGATATTTGAAAAAATGACAAGAGTAAATCTCTATTTTCGGTTGACCAATTTTAGCCAAAACCTTTTCAAAAATATTCAGTCAGTTACATTTCATTGAATAAGTATTATTGCTTAAGTTTTAATTCATTCATCCATTAATATTTGTAGGTAATCTTCATGAACTTATTAATTATTTCACCGAGAAATTTGGCATACACATATCTTAAACACCATAGAGAAGTTTTATTTGCCACTATATATTTTTTATTTCTGTCTTTTTATTTGTGGAATAGATGTATTCTTTTGGAGTAGCTGGTGAGAAACTGACTATGAGACTAAGAAGTTTGGCCTTCAGCTCAATGTTACGTCAGGAGATAGCATGGTTTGATGATAAAGAGAACAACACAGGAGCCTTGTGTGCAAGATTATCTGGAGAGGCTTCAAGTGTGCAAGGGGTAAGCTATTATATAATAAATTGTTTGTCTTCTAAGTGGTAATAAATGAATGTTACTTGTGTGATAGATGAATTGCACACCTCTAATTAGCATTTCACTCAATGTCACAGCTTGCATATGCCTGAGAGAGTTTCAGAAGACAATCTCATTAAATGGTTTACCGATACATTAATTTTTTTGTAGAGGAGTGCTTTTCAACTTTTGATATCTGTGCAACTTGTTGTACATTGTGGATCATTCAGAAAAAGACTGGGTATTTTCTGTCAATAGTATTGCCTCAAGAATTGTGATACTGTGAAACAAATAGCATAAGTCTCTTGGAAGTGTGTTCATTCAATTAATGTTTACACTTTCTTGCAACAATATTATTCACATTGTACAGCAGTTTCATGCTACTTTATTATTTGTTTTGCATTTAGATGGAAAAACCATATTGAAAATATAACAAGTGAAGGAAGAATTTCAGAGCAAATTACATAAGATGCTTTTTTTTCCTTGTTTTAGGATTATGATGTCATCATAAGATTACATATTTGATTAATATCGATGGTCTCATTACATAGTCTATAAATTCCCTTTAAAGGCATTACATGTAATAATAAGTTTCCCATTTTAAAGTAGTGGACGGTTAATATTTTCCATTTTTAAAATTTGTTAGGAAAAAGAAATTTAAATTTGGCACCTTGTTACAGTGAAATGGCAATATAACGAAGTTGTGCGGACGACCAAAATATATTCGTTACAATGAAACGCAATTTAAAAAAATTCAGAGGAAATGCAATATATCCTCCCCTGACACTAGCGCCAAAAATGGTAACTCTGAGAACTGCATAATGGTGAAGTCATCATTGTAATCATAGTAGGAAAAGGGACTCATAAAAATTTAGAAATAGTATGATTAATATATTGATATAAAGTGAAGATGAAACTACAACAACCCAACCCAAATCCATCTTAACAGAAGGTTTTATTGGAATAAAAAGGAAAAGTTTTTCGATGTACAAACAGTGTTTATTCATACGAGAACATATTACTGTAGGATGTAGTTCCATATTTGGCGATCCAACTTTCAGAAATTACATGGCAGCACTACTTTTAAATATTAAGGTGCTCACTGTTCACATTGAAGTCATGGGTTCAATTACAGGAGCATTTATTTTCTCCGTATGATTAATACGGAGATGAGTGGAGCAAATTAATCATTTGCATATTAAAATTAAATTACATTAAAATCATCATAGGAATTCAAGGCTTAAAACAATGAATGCCTTAAAGAACAAAATTTCATTTTCTTGCCATCGATTTTTTTAATACATGTCCACATATTATTTTTCAACGGGAAAATCTGTCTTAATTTTATGTGAAAATCTTTCGTCAATAAGGTGATTTGCATTGTTGCCGATTTAGCATAATTTCTTACGATTGACTGGGATTATAATTAGGCATTGCATCTGTTTACAAATTCACAAAATTTTGACACTATTTTGAAGTTTAAACAATACCTTTGTTATGATAAACAATACAAAGGTAACAAATATAAATAAATGTTCTATTGTTCATTGATATTTTGTTAATGAGGATTACCAAGCCAGATATAGAGATCGCTGAATTTTTAAAAAGATTTTGAGTATATTTTAGGCAAAAGCTGAGTAAGTTTTAATTTTTTACTAAAAACAGAAGAATAAAATTTATAAATTTTAATTTAGTGAAGCAACATTTGAATGTGGATTGAAAAAAAAAATACCTATATATAATTCACATTATAGTATATTCCAGAAAGTTAAAATAATTTTGACCATATAAAAGTTGTCTAACGTAATATTTAACAAATAATATTCATTTTGTATGTAAGATATGTATCTAGTTGATAGAGATAGCTATATTTTTAGGGGAGAGTGAGAAGGAAAGGGCGAGGGAGAACGGGAGGGAGAAAGGGAGGAGAACAGGAGGAAGTGGGAGGATGGAAAGAAGAGAGGGAGAAGAATAGGAGGTAGAGAGGGATGTATAATGGAAAGGAGGAAGAGAGAGAGGGAGAATAGGAGGGATAGAGGGAGAATAGGAGGGATAGAGGGAGAATAGGAGGGATAGAGGGAGAATAGGAGGGATAGAGGGAGAATAGGAGGGATAGAGGGAGAATAGGAGGGATAGAGGGAGAATAGGAGGGATAGAGGGAGAATAGGAGGGATAGAGGGAGAATAGGTGGGATAGAGGGAGAAAAGGGGGGGAGAGAGTGTGTGTGTATTTTTACTAATGAACATCTTGGATTATTATAGCCATAGCTCCTTCCACACTGAACACACTCACAAGGGAGGAAGGAAGCCTGGTGCCGGCATTAGCCTACTCTTGACAAATAGCACCAAGGGGGCCAACAGCTTAACGTCCCTTCCAAAGGATGAAATGCTGACTTTGCGTGGTCTAATGGGAGGGAGAGAGGGAGAATAGGGGGGAGATAGAGAGAATAGGAGAGAGAGAAAAGGAGGGAGATAGAGAGAATAGGAGAGAGAGAAAAGGAGGGAGGATGAGAGAAAGGGAGGAAAAATGGGAAGTACCTTAATTTTAATACTGAATCTGCACATACCCATCATATTTGATGGGCAATTATGCTAGTTTCTACATTAATCTCCAATTGTTTTTTTAGGCTACTGGTACGAGAATCGGTACAATCCTGCAGTCTATTGCAACACTCTTCTTGGCTATTGGTCTGTCATTGTACTATGAGTGGCGACTAGGGCTTGTTGCGTTGACGTTTGGTCCTGTCATCCTTATTACCACATTTTTCCAAAGGAGGGTGTTGATGGGAGAGACTCTGTCTAGCAAGGCTGGAATTGAGAAGTCTTCTAAGGTGAGAGGTGTTATCAGTGTCATATATCTACATGGCCTCAATGGTCCATAACTATGGGTGGCATTATTCCAACAGAATATTTGTTTTTTAACTGAATAGATAATTAAAGTATGTAAAGATTTAAAGCAGTTTTGGATTAAAACAAGGTATATGTTTATTTATTGTAGGATATCTTAAATATGGATAGTCTAGAACGGTCAGGAATAAAGTATGTGGAAGACAATGCTGTAATATATTAAGTTGCACAGAAAGATTTCTTGTTCATTTTTGTAGGACTTAATGGATATGATAGAGTTCAAAGGTGAATTTGAGGCAGGAGCGGCTTGACAGCAGTGCCCACAGTGCAACTGTACTGGGCCACATGCTCACAGAAGCCCCTCGCTCTCTAAAAAAAATTTATTGTGAATGTGAATTATATTTTTTTAATTAGGAAAAAATATTGAATAACCTCATAACGACAGAAAATGTAGCTTTATTTATTGAAATCTAATGTTAAAAAATTTTGAATATGCTCACACATTGCACCCAGTCCTGAGATTTTCCAAGCTGGCTCTGATTTGAGGTGAATCATTGCATTGTATGACAGAGCAGAGTTTTGCCGGGAGTTCCTACGGTGGTAGAATGTCTCTTTTCTTATTCCCATCTTTAAGCAAACAATGCACTCAAACCCACTATTTTTCCTGAAGAGGGTTTTTTTCTAGAAAGTGACACACTGTTAGTGATCTACAACTGTAAGGGGGAAAACTCTTGCAATAATATTCATTGAGTTTGGTGAGGAGAATATATTTGTATAGGAAGGTTTGCTGATCGAAGGAGCTTTGAGACATCTGTGATGTAAGGCAGAAACTCAATGCACAAAAAATTAAGGAATTGTAAAAGTGGATGCTGCACAGGATGCCACGTGTCATTGTCATTGAGGGGCTAAAATGCTCATGTAATCAAATTTAATGACGTTTCTAACTAGAACATCTCTGCTAAGGAATGTAAACAATGCCTATTATATTATTTTCAATAGGAAAATATTTCGATTTATGCATTTTCACCTTACATGACAATTTCCAGGAACACAACTCTCGCATAAATCAGAGGATACCTGTATACTCAAAAGACTTTTTAACAAATCAGTAGTTACATTCCTTAAACATGACCACAAAAGATAAACTTGTGCAATAAAAATAAAATACAGTACGTCCAGCCCCCAACTAACACGAATTCTACCAATACTATTTCAGTTTAACATAATTTTTAAGTAGGACTGATTTTTGACTAACACGACTGGTCATTCAGTTTAACATGATTTCTCCACGACTTCTCTATGATCATGAAAAAGGTCTAGAAAGCAGAAACGAAAACAAAGTTTATTCCTGCTCTTCATTAATTGCAGATGACAATGAGCCCATTATCATAACAACTGCTCCAGATGATGAATTTGACAATTTATAGGGGTCTGATGCAGAAGACAAGGGATTTCATGGTTTTTAAACTGCAATGCAGAAAAATACCATTCTTGAATGTTTTTAAAATTTCCTTTGACCATTTTTGTAATTTTCTATATATCGTATGTTGTTATCTTTTGAAAAATCATTTATTGTATTAAAACAAGAATGTTTTTCTTAGTTATTTGCTGTTTAAAATTATCATTTTACAAATCGACTAAATAACGTCTGCTAAATAAATTGTGAACAGTTGAACAGCTGATTCAAAATGGCGGTCATCTACATCAAAAAATATGCTGGAGTTTATGGTTCATATATTATTGGTGGTGGGAGTAAGAAACTGAAAAAAGTTGTATTGTTACTGCAAAAACTAGATTTACTTAAGCAGTATGAGAACAATGAACAAATACCTGATATCTTTTGTCATACAGGTCTTAACGAAGCAATGCTATGAACGATACACATTATCATCATTTCTTTTCTGCAAAAATGAGTTACATGTATGAAATATACATAAACAAATAAAAACACAAAGCATTAACCAAAATATAGTCATAATAAAGGAATAAAATTAAAAATATGCCAATCAGGTTTGGATGATGGAATGCATCCCTCCCTATTTACATTATTTCTTATTAGAAATTCATGTCTGACTAACACGATTTTACCACCTTACACGAATTTTTTTAAGAATGCACCTATTGTGTTAGTTGGGGACTGGGTGTATAAGGAAATGAGGAGAGAAAAGAAGTGGAATAGAAAGTCAACATATGATCATCCAAGTATGGGCATTGTCTGAAAAGCATATCATAAAATGTTAGAAATAATAAGAATCACTATTTACATATGCAATGTAATTATATATAATTGCTTCATGATAACTATTGATATCTAACATATAGATCAATTTAATATATTAATTCTCAATTAAAATGTTTAGCTTGCTGTGGAAGCTGTTGGGAACATAAGAACTGTGGCTGGACTAGGTGCAGAGCAAACCTTCATCGGTCTGTATGTGCATGAATTGGAACAACCGCATCGACTGGCACTGCGTAACACACACTATAGGGGATTTGTATTCGCCATTGCTAGATCAATTATCTTTTTTGCCTATGCTACTTGCATGTACTATGGTGGACTGTTGATAGCAACAGAAGGCGTTTCTTATGCAAATGTTTTCAAGTAAGTATTTTTAAAGAAACTTAAAGCTCTTCCCACAACAATAGATGACATCATCACAAAAGACCTTAAACTTTTAATAAAAATCTTCAGATTTTCAATATGCAGAGAATAAAAAAAGTTAAAATTGCTAGGATTGTGCAGTAATGCAACTATACTATTTACATAAAGATTCAAGTTTAAGTGCTTCTCATCAACTCTTGACTGCATACAACTGAATAGAAATTTTTGTCTTCTGAAAAGCTATACAAATCACAATATTTTACGTTTAAAAAATTTGAAAATCATAATTGAACTAACAAAGTCCACTTGGGAAGGCTCTACTTTGTGGAAGGATTCCATTTATGAAAAAAGAAACTTGTAAATTTACACTAAAAAGTTTAATAATCGACCGGTTTCGCCTCCTACAGCACCATCAGGTGAGGAAAGCATGGTCAAGAGTTCTATATATACAGAGAGTAGAGTAGGAGTGTTAATTGAATAATGATAGGCAGGAGGGAGAACATACATTCAGTAATGAGATAATGTGAAAATTAAAAAATTTAATTACAAAGTGAATGACAAAATTTAAACAGTTATAAACAGTAATGCAAACAAGGTTAGTAATTAGAAAAAAAGCAATTAACGGAAGTTACAAAAAAGTTGTTAAATTACAAAGTAAAAGGCAATGAATTAAATAATTAGGAAAGCAGTAAAGAGAACAAGGGAGAGTGATTGGAGAAAACAAATTCATTAGTAAGTGAGACATTATCTTTAGTTAATTTTTTCAATCACGTGTTACCTCCTTCAACCTTGGAGTTATTGGATGTGGGCCTGAAATTTTCCCCTTCAGGTCCCCTAAAGGCTGGTACCTCGAAAAACTTCATAGTGGATTGCGAAGCAGCGCTTCGCATGGTACCTACCTCGACCAAACATCTCACCGCCTGGATGATTTCGACTTCGATCATCTCATTGCTTGAAGGTGGTTCTACTCCCCAACCCCCAGTCTTGTGCCATTCCCTCCCCTTGATATGTGCCTCGATTAATTTCTTCAAGAGGAACAATTTAGTCATTCAGAAAGCGGACAAAGGGAACTGTGTGGTTGTTTTAGACTAAGTGTCTTACATGGATAAGTGTTTAGATTTCATCATCACCAACCACATTTCTCTACTCAAAAAAGATCACACCCCTTGTTTCCAATCAGCCATCAAAAAAGCTCTTTCTTCTGTCACCTTGCTCCTCAATGCCAAGGAGAAGATCCAGGTCCTCGCCATGAATCCCCTCCCCCCGAGACTTTACGGTTTACCGAAACTCCACAAACCCAATTGCCCGATCAGACCTGTTGTCTCTAGTGTTTTGGCTCCAGCTCATAAACTTTCCCATAAACTCAATACCCTTTTCCGTCATTTTTCCCGCTTCTCAGCGAAATACGCTATCAAAAATTCTGTTGAACTTGCGAAAGTGTTGCAATTAAATTCTTATCCTAACAACACCAAACTTGTCTCCTTTGATATTTGTAATCTCTTCACTTCTCTCCCTACCGGTGAGGCCCTAAGTCTTGCTAAGGATATTTTAATCAATAGAGGGATTGATTCTTGCACCATTGCTGAATTATCTAACTCATTGAAAGTTTGCGCGAATCAAAATTATTTCCTATTCGATGGCAAAGTTTTAGACAAACCGAAGGCCTTGCTATGGGGTCCCCCCTCTCACCACTTGTAGCGAATATATTCATGAATCACTTAGAAGAAAGTCTTTTTAGTTCTGACTTTGCATTGCTTAACAATGTACAAAGCTGGTACAGATACGTAGACGACATTTTGTGTCTCTGGTCAGGAACGGATCGCCAATTAACTTCATTTTTATCTCATCTTAATACCCTTCACAATGCCATCAAGTTTACAATTGAAACAGAAATTAATGGTTCCCTCAACTTTTTGGATTTATCTTTGTCCTTTCATCAAAATAAGTTACTTTTCTCTATTTTCCG
Organism: Tanypteryx hageni; assembly: GCA_028673005.1. Lineage (NCBI taxonomy): Eukaryota > Metazoa > Arthropoda > Insecta > Odonata > Petaluridae > Tanypteryx > Tanypteryx hageni. The sequence continues at coordinate 81,007,145 of CM054113.1, read as the reverse complement.
TAAACCTACGTATACTGATCAGGTCATTCCCAACCACTCGTCCCACCATTTTTCCCATAAGATCGCAGCTTTTCATTCAATGCTCCATCGCCTCCTTCACATCCCTCTTTCCATAGCTAATTTCGATAAAGAGCTCAATATTATAAAACAGATCGCATTTAACAATGGCTGCAATAGCCAGCTGATTGATCACCTCTTGTCAAACAAACTAAAGAAATTAGCTTCACAGAAAATTATTTCCTCTCCTGATATTCCCTGCAATTCCAAGCACTGGTGTAGACTCCCCTTCATAGGCCTCCTCTCTTACAAACTTTCTAACCTTTTCCCTAAAGACATCAAACCCGCCTTCTTTTCCCCGATAACTTACGCCAAACTTTTCCTAAATACCAAAGATTCCATATCTAATTTATCCAAAAGCGGTGTTATAAATTATCTTGTGATGCTATTTACATAGGACAGACTGGAAGAAGTTTTAAGAAGAGGATAGAGGAACACAAACGTCGCTTCGAGTTGCAAAGCGCGTCATCTCATTTTTCCAGGCACCTATTTGAGAATGGCCATTCCAGTGCATTCCTTCCCGAGTTTCTCCACTTTGAATCAAAGGGCAACAGACTGGACCTCTTAGAGCAGTTGGAAATTGTGATCCATGATGCTAAAGACAATGTCTCACTTACTAATGAATTTGTTTTCTCCAATCACTCTCCCTTGTTCTCTTTACTGCTTTCCTAATTATTTAATTCATTGCCTTTTACTTTGTAATTTAATGACTTTTTGTAACTTCTGTTAATTGCTTTTATTTTCTAATTGATAACCTTGTTCCCATTGCTGTTTATAACAGTTTGAATTTTGTCGTCCACTGAATTTTTTTAATTTTCACATTATCTCATTACTGAATTTATGTTCTCCCTCCTGCCTATCATTATTCAATTAACACTCATACCCTAGAACTCTTGACCATACTTTCGTCACCTGATAATGCTGTAAAAGGCGAAACTGGTCGATTATTAAACTTTTTAGTGGAAATTTACAAGTTTCTTTTTTCATTTAAACATAATTGAACTGTTATCATTGAGACCATATTTCTTGCATTAACATGAGTCTGAAATTAGGAATTGTTATATTCAATATTTAGCAATAAATTGTTTCCATAATACCAGTTTTTCATGCATAAAATTTATAATTTCAAGGAAATTACAAAATGGTAATTTTAGTATTCACTAAAGAAACATTTTTTCCCTTTATAATGTAGTTTTTGTCACTATATCATAAAATATAGCAAATTAATTATTTTTAGAATAATTTCTTCTCTAAATCTGTGGCACTAGAGGAAAATGTTGCAGATAATCTTTGTGAGGTTAAGACAGCATCATATAAGCTTCCAAATTAATTAGTCTGTGATGCATTATTTTGGGGTTGCTGGAGAAGAAGTATTGGAATCTGAATTGTAATTACTGGGATATTTGCTCAATATTGTTTCTAAGCCATTGTTTACTACCAGTGATAGTTTCCTATAGGTTAACATAAAAATAAGTCATAATTAGAGAGAGCTTTAGAAGATGATAACTTAAGATGATGTATTCCAGAAATTTCTGATCACCTCATATTTAATGCTCTAGCCAAGGCCTCCTGACAGGCAATGACTCAAATGGGTAGAGGGTGTAACTAAAATTCAATTTTAAAATAAATGATTAATATTTCTCCGTGATTCTCATGCCTGCTACAATAGGGTTTCACAAGCTCTCATCATGGGCACCTTCTCTGTTGCCAATGCCATGGCTTTCGCTCCCAACTTCCAGAAAGGGCTATTGGCTGCTGATAGGATTTTCAAACTTCTTGCAAGAATGCCACAGATTATGGATCCCCGATTTCCAACAGAAAATTGGGTAAGTGATTTAATTTCATTCTCCCATGTAAATCCATAAATATACCCTGAAGGAAATCCTTTAATTATAATTTTCATGGGTGTTCTTTATCCTTCATCTCCTTAGCCAAAACTTTATTTATATTATTTATTATTATTATTTATATTATATGTATAATTCATGTCTATTAAGGTGTCAAATTTTTAAGGTGATTTAAGTTTTTGTTTTTAAGATGTAGTTGATTTCATGAAATCATGTTAATTTTAAACATTGGCATTTTAAATATTAAAAGGCATTTGAAAAATACAAATTTTTAGCTATGTCTATGGCAATAATCTGGGCAATAGAAGGTTAAATATGACAATTACACACATTTATATTAGTATTTATATACTAGTAAAAGGTGCTTGCATTCTGCAAGTATTTAAGATCACTTTGTTTATTTTAGATTATGAAAACTCATGCACAGTGACTCCGATGAACTCTTGTGCTTCCCAAGGATGAATTGAAGCACTTCGTAAAAGATTGTTTTGTGAAAACACACACCAGCAGTATTCAGTGTACCACACCAAAAAAAAGTTCCCACAATTACAAACTTTACGTGATTGAATGGTATTTATATGAATAGTCATTATAATAAGAGGTGCTTGCATTCTGCAAGCATTTCATAACATGCAGAAAGTGATGCGTTCTAGTTTTCTGCAGCTGCACATTTAGTCTACGTAGTGACCTTGATAGTGTGATGACATATGCTAAATCTTTAAATGCCTTCCCTTGCCCTTATATGATCTGTAAGGTATTAATTAAAAAATGTATTCAGGTAGAGAAAATTTGCTACAAAAAATTCTGCAACAGCAGGTATCTGTGAAGCAGAGTGGTTAGAGCATTGGACTTCCATGCAGCAGTCCCAGGTTTGAATCTGGTGGAGGTCGAATTTTTAAACTTGGGATCATCATGTCCCCTACTTGTGTAATTTGTAGGGATCACGCAAGTCAGCGCCTTGTCCTTCAGAAGGGATGTTAAGCAGTTGGCCCACTTGCTGTTCTTCATTAAGAATAGGCTAATGCTGGCACTGGGTTCCCCTCCTCACTTGTGTATGTGTTCAGTGTGGAAGGAATAATGGCTATAATAATCCAAGAGGTTGGTTAGCCAGAAATTCCATACAAAGAAATGTATCTACGACTTATAGTCTCTGAGATAAAAATTATTAAAATATAATAATTGTAAAAAATACATATATAATAATCACTAATTGCCTTCCCTTGCCCTCATATGATCTATTAGGTATTGATTAAAAAATTTATTTAGATAGAGGACAACATTTGCTACAAAAACATCTACAACAGCACATACCTAAGACTTATAGTTTCCGAGATAAAAATTATTAAACTTTAATGTACAAATGGGGTAAAACCAACTCCTAAAAATTAACGATTTTGGAATTTTCAATTTTTCTGTTTGGTTGTGACTGAAAGCCTATAATGGCACCAAATTTCAAGTCTCTAGGAAATCTCTGGAAGTGCCTAAACATTAGTATCCTCCAAATGTTATATCATAAGCAAGTAGTGTCAATATAGTATAGAGACAAGTAGTTGGTTCTTGCATTCTGCAAGCATTCAAGCCCATATCAAAATCACACTAAAGAATTTATGAAGGGGTGCAGTGCATCAGGCAATCCCTAATGTCACTACTATCAGGTTTGCTTCTCCTATTGTGATCCATGATAGTCCTAGAGAAAATCAAACCTATCCACTCCGTCCTACAGTCAATATCCCAAATTTAATTGTCATGTTTGTGCTTTCAGTAGTATGTAAGAATTTCAATTATCTATGATACTCTCAATCACAGTGTGTGGTGCAATTAGTCTTTTGGATATAGTAATATCTTACATATTTTCAGAAGAAAATATTGATGTTTTCATAATATGCATGATATTGAAAATTAGAGTAAGTTGACTTATATGATTAAGGAAATAAATTGATGTTGATTCAATTAAAGTAAAATGAGGAAAATATATTTACGTAACTCGAATTTTCTATAACTCGAATAATTTTTACTTTCCCTTGAGATTAGAGTTAGAGTTAGTTAGAGTTCAACTGTACTTCATTATGATGTAATAATTTCCATTAAAAACATTAAATCAATGCAATCGTAACATATAATATCAGTTCCATTTAAAAGCATTTAGGTCATTGCCATGGTATTGAAAGATTTCCATTGTTGAAATAAAATCAAATATTTATGCTAATTTGGTACATATTTGAATTCTGCCTTCAAAAATTAAGAACTCAGTTCTTTCAACTGTTTTTTCCCCGAGTTTATATCACAATTTTAAGTAATTTTAAACCACATTTTTAGAATACCCTGCAATGAATCTCGTGCTTTTCTTATGGGGTCTTGAAATGGAACATTGGGGTTAAAAATACCCTTAAATATGAAATTTTTTTGGAATTTTTGATTTTTCTGGCTGGTTGTGGCAAATCACCTACCATCGTGCCAAATTTCAAGTCTCTAGCTCATCTGGAAGTGCCTAAACATCAGTATTCTTCTATATGACATATCATAAGTAAGAAACAGCTATATAGTATAGATATCTCTATATAATATAGAAATCTTGTGTATGAACCTCATAGGTGTCTCATGCCTCATTCTAAGGTACTTCTAGAAGTGCTAGAGGTCTGAAATTTTCCATGCTGGTCGGTCATAGGTGACAACCAGCAAGAAAAATCAAAAATCCCAAAAATTTGCATTTGAGGGGATCTTTTTGACCCCGATGTTCAATTTCAACATCCCATAAGAAAAGCATGGGATTCAATGCAGGGCAATCTAAATATGTTTTATTAATTTACTTAAAACTGATATACAAACTCAGGTTAAAAATAGTTTCGTAGATGAAAGAATGAAGATTTTCATTTTTAAAGATGAAATTCAAATCCATTGGCATAAATATTTGTTTTTAATCGCAAAGAAAGCATATTTTTCTGAGGCACAACAATGAGAAATTCTAACTACCATAGCAATGAACTCAAGGCTCTTAAAAGGGAAATGGCAATCTAATATAAGTTTGCATTGACTCAACGCTTTCATTAATCCATGGTCCATGATTATTCATGGTTAAATCTGGTTCTGCATATACTCCTATTTTCCGCTGTCCTCTTCATATCTTGATAACTCTCTTTCCCTTTCAAACCATCTATCAGCTGAAACCTTGTCTTACCTCTCCCTTTTTTCATCTGCTTTTGCTTCTAACACGTCTTTAATCATACTCTCTCTTCTCAGGTAATGTCCAACCCAGTTTGCCTTCCTCTTTCTAATAGTCTGTATCATCATTCGCTTTTCTCCTACTCTTCGTAGCACTTCATCGTTTTTCATCCTATCTATCCATTTTATCTTCAGCATTCTCTTCCAAGTCCACATTTCAAAGCTTGCCAAGTATTTGATGTCATTTTTTCCTTAGCATCCATGTTTCTGTTCCATACAGAGCTATACTCCATACATAGCATTTTATGAACTTCTTGTGGATATCTTCCCTTATATTCCCTGTAAGTTGGTTTTTCTTTCATCTGAAAGCCACTTTTGTTTTCCTATACTAGTCCTGATCTCATCCGTACATTTTGCTTCTCTTGTTATGATGCTTCCAAGGTATTTATAGTCTGAAACTTGTTCTAAAGGCTTTCCTCCAATACATACTTATGTTCAGATTCTCTTCTTTACCCGATATTCGAATGACCTTGGATTTTTCTGTATTTCCATACTGCATTTTCTACCTGTTATTACTGGTAGAAAATCATTTTCTGGAGTTCTTCTTCCTTTCTTGCTAGAAGTACTTGATCATCCGCATATTTTACTGTTCTTATAATCCTTCCTCCAATTTTGAAATCTCCTGTGCCTTCTAACGCTTCTTGCATTACACTTTCTACTTATATATTGAATAGGGTCAGGGATAGGTAGCAGCCCTGTCCTACTCCTCTACTGATATTTACTTCGCAGGTGTCCGCATTCTCCAACCTGACCTTTACAACTTGATTCACATATAGATTCTTGATCAGTCTTCTGTCTTTCCAGTCTACACCTATATCCTTTTATATCTTCATCAACATTACACACTATCAAAGGCCTTCAGCCAGTCTACAAAACATATGCAGATATCTTGCCTGTACTCTATTGCCCTTTCTGATATGATTCTAACTACCTCTATAGCATCTCTAGTTCCTCATCCTTTTCTGAAACCAAATTGATCTTCCTCTAGCATTTCTTCTGCCTTTTTCTTCAGCTTTTTATTAAGAATCCTCATGATGATCTTTGAAGTGTGTGAGAGAAGGCTTATCATTCTGTAGTCTTTACACTGTGTTGCCTTTGGCTTCTTCTTTAGAGGAATCATTGTTACTTCTAGGAAATCCCGAGGTCACTCTCCCGTGTCGTAAATCTTATTAATTAATTTCGTGATTGCTTTTAGTCCTTCTGCTTCCATGACTTTAAGTACCCCATCTGGTATTCCATCGTTGCCTGTGGATTTCCCTTTCTTTAGTTCCACTACCGCTTTTTCTACTTCACTCTCCATAATACATGGTCCTAAGTTGTCTTCTTCAATGTTTTCCTCATCTTCCAGTTCTATTTTTGCTGATCCTGCCTGCTTGCTGTATAATTCCTTAATGTATTTTTCCCATATCTCTGCTACATCCTTAGTTTCTGAAACTATCTTCCCATCTGTATTCATAATTTCTTTACCATGAATTCCACTAGACTTCTTATCTTCTAATTCCAGTGCTCTAGCGCAGCGTTCTTCAACCTTTTTACACCTGCAGACCGGGGAAAATAGGAGAAATATTTCGCAGACAGGCTGAAGGCTAAGACAGAAACAAAAACCAATGTAGATGGTATTTTATTTATTAAATTCAATGTTATAAAATTACAATTTTTAGCTAGTGCGACATCTGCTGCTGCTTAGAGGTTAGAAAATTTGATATACGTGGCTGGAGCGTTGTTTCTGAGAGACGAAGCGCTGCAATAACATCTATTCGATTTCTCCATTTGGTTTTTATTACTGACATGGCTGAAAAAGTCTTTTCACACAGATAGGAAGTCGAAAAAACGACCAACAATTTGATAGCTTTATAACTCAGAGATGGATATTCTTTTTCGAGTGATATCCAAAATTGAGACAATGATTATGATTATGTCTGGACACCAGAGTGACATCAGAAGACAACTCGATCAGCTTTTCTTTTTCACGAGGATCAAGTGCGCATGATTTTATATCTTCCAAGAAGGGATTATTAAGCCGGAGGTTACCTTTACAAGGATCCTCATTTTCAGGGAAATAATTATTAAAGTTTTCAGCTAACGCCCTTAAATGTTGACTTATTATGTTGAATATGACTTTCTGGTTGACATCAGCAGCAATCAAAAATTCTCCCAAAAGTGGAAACATTTCTATATCTTCCTCTTGTACGCGACTCTCCCAAAGAGCCAGCTTCTTTTTGAACGCATCCATTTTATTTCTCAGTGTAAAAATATTTGTACAAGACCCCTGAAGAAAAATATTAAGTTCGTTAAGAAGGCTAAATATGTCCGCCATATACGCAAGCTTAGCCATCCATTCCTCATTCAACAAAGGCTCTACTAGGTCAGATTTTCGCTCTCGCAGAAACTGCTTTACTTCTTCCTTCAGTTTGAAAAGGCGTACAAGAACCCTTCCTCTTGATAACCACCTCACTTCTGCATGGAGAAGGAGATGTTGGTGGTGTGAGTCCATACTCTTACTGTAACAGTGACTGTGTAAGAGTTACACAGTGTCGTGAACAGCCTGGAGTTCATAGCTCGACTACGAATTTCATTAATGATCTTCACCGCATCATTCATCACAGTGTTTAGTTCAGTAGAAAGCTTCTTTGCAGCTAGGTGCTCCCAGTGGATCATACAGTGAGTGGACAAAACTTCTGGGTGCGCGACTTCCTTTATTTTCGCAACTACTCCTGAGCGACGTCCAGTCATGCTCGCAGCACCGTCCGTACACACTCTGATGCATTTGCTCCAGTCTAAGCCCTGCACTTGAAAATACTCACCAAGAGCATTAAATATCTCTGAACTAGTGCTCTGTCCAGGTAAGTCAAGGCAACAAAGAGGTTCTTCCCTTATGTCTTCATCTTCACTATACCTCACCAAGCAAAGTAGGATAGCATGGTTAATCACGTCAGTTGATTCATCAAGTTGAATCGCGAAACATCTCGATTTCTTTATCCCCTCTACAACTTGCTTTTCAATATCGGTGGCCATATCAACAATTCTCCTCTGAATGGTGGTGTCCGAAAGCGATATAGCCTCCAGTTTTTTAGTGGCTTGAGGACCTAAAATTTCTCGTACGACATCTAAGATGCAAGGCTTTACTAACTCCTCACCAATAGTAAACGGTTTTTTCGTTTTAGCTATTCGAAGAGCAACTAAATAAGACACTCGAGGCAGTGACTTGTCACTAATCGTCATTATTTTCATTTGACTTTTCTGGTCACGTAATCTTTAAAAAAAGTCCAGTGGCTTATCAGTAGAATATCTATGCTTCGAATACAAATGACAAGCAAGTTTGGAAGGTTTCATAGCGTCATTTGACAGAATTTTGGAACATACTACACACCACTGCCAGGGGCTACAATGAAACCAAGCTTTAAATACTCCTTATCGTAATGCCTAACAAAATTTCCTTTTCTCTTTTTGGTTTGTATTGCACATTCCAAAGTATCAACATATTTCTTTTTCTTTGTTTCTTCTAAACTTGAAGCATTAGTACTTGGCATACTTTCGGTACCATCACTACTTTTCTGCTGAATATTGTCCTTGCCTCTACTAAAGAAGGTTAAAAGGTTTTGCTGTTTTTTAACTTTTTTTGTCTCCATTTTGTAAGGTTTAAAATTTTACGAAAGAAATAACTTGTTTTCCGAAATACCACAACACAATATTAAAAAACAATACGGACGAGCGTGATAAAATAAGAATTTTTGCGACGTGTCATCGACAGGCGAGCTGACACAATACTGGCATTCGGCGGCCGTGCACTTCGCCTATACTTCGGGCGCTACATTGTCGCGTGCAGCGTCCTGCTCGCCCCGCAACAATGTAGCGCCCGAATCATGTAGCCGCTACATGATTGGGGAGAAATTTCTGGCGGACCGCCAGGAAATTTCCGCGGACCGGCACCGGTCCGCGGACCACAGGTTGAAGAACACTGCTCTAGCGTACATCATATTGTACCATCCTAACTTCTCCATTTGTTTTATTTCATCACATTTTTCTTTTATCCAATTTTCTTTAGCTTTATCTGTTACCCTTCTCAACTCATTGTTTATACATCTATAGTTGGCTCTACCTTCTTTACTGTTAACATTTTTCCATTTTTGTCTCTTATCCATTTTCTCCAGCATATCCTTAGTGAGCCATGGTTTCCTGATTTTCTTTTCATGTATTCCAATCTCTTTATCCAAGGTATCCTTCATACTGGTTTTTATTTCTTCCCATTCCACGGTCTTTGGTTTGTTTTCCAGATTACTTAGGCGACCTTCCAACTTCATGCTGACTACATTTTGCCTGTCTTTCGGTTTTTCTAGGTCCCAAGTCTGTCTTTCTCTTCTCATTTTTCTTATTTGTTTGAGCTTTGTACTTACATCAACTATTAGAGAGCTTTGATCTGAATCAATGTCTGCTCCTGGTAATGCCTTGGTGGTCTTTATGCTGATCCTGAATCTTTGTTTTACTAAGATGTAATCTAATTGGCATCTCATTCTATCTCTTGGGCTTTTCCATGTGTATAACCTTTATTTATGGTTTCTGAACCATATATATACAAGCTGAAAGTACCCAGTGTTGCTCAGGTTTTTAAGTCAAAACAAAAAATATTGTGGAAGATTTGAGAATAAAAGCAATATTTCTTTTATTCCCATCTTTCGCCCAAATAAATCAATTTTTCCTGCATCCTTTATCGACAAATTTGGTGACTATTTTTTATCAAATAATCATAATAAACAATCGATAGAATAACTCATAAATTATAGTTATTTCACTCAAATTGATTTCCAGTTGAAGAAACTGCATCATATTATTGTCACCATGGTTATTAGCATTTGCCATTGTTGAAAACAGGAATAAAAAGGCTTTATATGTGATTAGAATCAGTTATATAAGTTAATTCGGCATGGATTTTAATTCTGCTTTCAAAAATAATCAACTCCAATCTTTTTTCTATATTAGTTTTTGGCCCGAGTTTGTATCTTAATTTTAAGTAATTTAAAAAAGCATTTTTGTACTGACTTGCACAGAAACCCATGCTACTCTTATGGCCTATTGAAATTTCACAATGGGGTAAAAAATATCCCCATTACAAAACCTTAGGTTGACTAAACCTTGAACATTCACTTAGTTAGGATGTAAGGAAGAATCGTACCAAATTTGGTTATTCCAGCTTTTATCGTTTAGGAGGAGTTCCATGAATAAACAAACAGACAAACAACCAAACTCTTCAAATATATAAAATCTATATACATACATACATATATATATATATATATGTATATATATATATATTATATATATATATATATATACATACATATATATACAGTAAACCCTCCGCATTCGTGAAATTCTCAAATTTGTGATGTGCCCAATGTATACGTACTCAACATTCGCGACCCCTTGGCTTCACAAATACACGAGTTTGCTGCAAGATGATAGCTTGGTATACCGGTGCACAGCTGCACAGGTGTGCACTCCTCTCTATTTCAGTCTTGGACCCATTGTTGCAAGATATAGTGTGAACATGCTGCACAACACATCTTAAATCTTATGAGACCGGGTTATTTTGGAAAAAAATGCCCAAAAGAACATTTCTTTCAAAAATGGCTGGCTCTGGATTTAAGGCAGCAAAGAACCATTTTTCACTTCTCATCTGTGCTAATGCTTTGGGAGACTACATGGTGAAGCCTATGCAGTTGTATCGCTCCTTGAACCCCCGTGCGCTGAAGGGCAAGAATAAGAATCGGATGCCCATGTTTTGGCATTCAAACAAGAAGGAATGGGTAATGGCAGCATTATTCTTGGAGTGGTTCCATGACTGTTTTGTCCATGAGGTAGAAAAATACTTGGCATCCAAGAACCTTGCATTCAAAGTCCTACTCCTCATAAGCTCCAGGGCATCCACTTGACATTAAGTTTGCACATCCTAACGTGGAGTTGGTTTTCCTTCCTCCTAATACAACCTCTCTCATCCAACTCTTATCGTTAGATCAAGGTGTTATTGTGACATTCAAAGCCAACTACATAAGACGCACCTTCAAGTGCATTTTGGATGCAATCGCAGAAGGCCCAACACTAGATGTTACAACCTGTTGGAAGATGTTCAACATCACGGGCTGCATCACTGATATCCAGAGTCGCTAAATGAGATGAAGCCATTTATCATCAATGCCTGCTGGAAGAAACTGTGGTCAGAGGTTTTCAATGAATTCCCTGGATTCTCTTCCATTGGTGATCATCTTCAAGACATTGCTCAGCTAGAGCGTCAAGTTGGAGGAGAAGGCTTTGAAGATATGCAGTCACAAGAGATATAGGAGCTGATCAAATCCCACACTGAGGAGTTGACTGAAGAGGAACTAGATAAGCTCATCAATGAGGACAACAGTGAGGAAGAGGAGGAGGATGCTACAAGGTCTACTCTCAACCTTAAATCTCTTGCTGAAATAATGAAGTTGCAGGGGACGTTGATAGACAAAGTGGTGGAATGCGATCCTGTAATGGAGAGGAGTCTCTCAAATTTAAGAGGGAGATTGAGGCTACATCCATCCCCTACCTCTAAATTCAAAAGGAACTGCAGAAAACAGCAAATCAAATCACCAGGGTTTTTCAGCCCAAACTCTCTACCTTGACCAGCCACAACCCACCTCAATTGCCCTCCTTGGAGAATTCAGATTGACTTCACCATATTATTATTATTATATCGTTATTATTACTATATTATAAACAGTATACTATTATTTAGTGATTTTTGTCTATGTTATTTCACTCGCTATTTTTTGTCATGCCATGAACCTAACCACATCTTTTCCCCATTGAATTATGGTGTCAACATCCACTAATTCCACATTCGCAAGAGTTTACAGGAACATAACCCTCGTGGATGTGGAGGGTTTACTGTACTAGAAGATTTACCTGGCTTTGCATGGGTTGCTGTTTAAATGAAATAGAGAACATATTTTATTACTAAAATTTATATACTTTATTTAAAACTTTTCATATTGATTTTTGAAATACAAATTATCTACTAATTTACTACTTCTTAATATTAAGGTTAACTATATTTAAACTAATTAATAAATTTATTAATAACACTTAAAATCATACAAAATAAGATACGTAAATACCAGCAATATGTTGAAAAAAAACTGTAACTTCAAATTTAAATTAAATAATATACTATATTATTACATCACGTTTAAGCATGATCCACTAAATAAGAATATTTATTAAGTAACTAAATAAATAAACCAAAACAACATTAAGTCCTTGGACTTTAACAATGTCATTGTCGTCAAAGTATTTATCATTAAAAATGCAAATTTAGTCCAAATTAATGGGAATAAACATGAAATGTGAGTGATTTTGAGTCAAAGATGAAAAAAGACGATAAGAATAATAAACTGTGATCATTCTTCTTTAATACTGTGCAGGTACAAAGTTCTTACATCAATTTGTCGAATTTATATAAGCAAATGAATGAAAGCCTGCACTTATAAAAGTCAATTTTTGAATGTTATCTTATGGGGAATAAAAAAATTGAATAACTTTTTTATGGGAAATCTGTCGGAAATTTAAACTACCCTATGGCCTTTCCCTTGGTGCCCCCAATAATTGGGCCAAGTTTCGTTACGATACCTTTGAAGATGTGGATTTGTATAGCAAAACATACATACATCCAAGCATTTGAAATAATAGTATATATATATATATATATATATATATATATATATATATATATATATATATATATATATATTGTGAACTTCTTATCTGCTCATTCTCATTCTCCTCATATTTTTCATGGGTTATTTCATATTTTTGAAAGCTATATTTCTGTTACAGGAGGCTCGAGGAAATGTCAACTTCTCTCAAGTGAAGTTCTTCTACCCTACCCGCATTACTGTCAATGTTCTTAAAGGTCTAAACTTAGCTGTTAAAAAAGGCCAAACAGTTGCTCTTGTAGGTGCCAGTGGGTGTGGAAAGTCAACTTGTATTCAACTGCTTGAAAGGTTTTATGATCCTGTATCTGGCACTGTGGTAAGTGTCCTATATTTATTATACTGAGGAAGTCATATAGAAACTTCATTTATTTATTGATATCAGCTCATAGACAGCCGTTAACGGCCTTTTACAATGAGCGTAATAACTTTAACAAAGACGAACACATACAACCATGCCCTCTGCAGGATTCGAACCCGCGACCCTAGCGTTGGGAGCCAGACACGCTAACCACCCCTCTACCAAGGTATAACTTTCTTATCACTTGGACAAGAAGCCTTTTTCATTTTTAATCAATCTTTTCAACATTGGGTTTGCTTTTTGTCTCTTCCCTATGGAAACAGAGTAAATCAACTCTTATTTATTAAACCTTGATCAAGTTATTTATTGTTAAATAGAATTAACTCCTTGACCATAAAATTCAAAATTAGAGACACACAATGAAAAAAGAATCTATCCAAAACCCGAAATACAAAACACATTTGCCACCTAGAATACAATACCATTAAACAACTAAATAACAAGGACTGCTTTTATTTGAAGGCAGACAAAGGAAACTCGGTGGTCATAACAAAAAAACATAAATATTATGAAAAAGTCAATACTATGTTAAAAGAAGGACCCTACACAAAAATTCCCAAGAACCCCTTAAACAAGATGATCACAGACACAAAAAACACCTTAAAATCTTACACTACAATAATCACGAAAAAAATCCAAACCCAACTTCATATCTCAAACCCTATAATCCCTAGGATGTACTGCCTCCCAAAAATAGATAAAAATGACATCCCCCTCAGACCTATTGTCTCTACCATTAACTCTCCTACATACAAAATTTCCCAATGGCTAAATGAACTGTTCAAACAATGGCCTCTTACTCAAGAGTCACTTATTAAAAATAACACCCATTTCATCAATGAAGTTAAAAACTTAACCCTCAAAAACACTGAAATTCTAGTTTCATTCGATGTTGTGTCCCTTTTTTCCAGCGTACCAATAGAAGTAACAATATATTTCCTTGAATCCTGGCTCAAAGAACAAAACTTACCACAAAAATCAGTTGATGAATACGTCCGATTAACACGCCTTTGCATGAAACAAAATTTTTTCCAAATAAACAATAACATATACTATCAGCAAAACCAGGGCACAACAATGGGAAATTCTCTGTCACCATTCCTTTCAAATTTATTCATGATTAATTTCGAAAACACTGCAAAACCACATTCACATACTTCCCTAAAACTTGGTTTAGATACGTTGATGACATATTCGCGGTTTTTGACACATCAAAATACAACATAACTAACTTCCTTCAAGAACTAAACGACCAATATGACTCCATTAAATTCACACTCGAAAAAGAAAACAAACTACCCTTCTTAGACTTATTACTAACAAGACACAACAACAAGTTAAAATTCAATATTTACCGAAAACCAACACACACTGATAGATATATCCCATCTTATTCCAATCATCACATCTCACATAAATTGGCCCCTTTTCATTGCATGATCAATAGACTTCTTCGCGTGCCTCTCTCCCCATCTGATTACCGTAAAGAACTCACACACATTAAGAACTGTGCAAAAACCAATGGATACGACTCTGAAATGATCGAAAACATCCTGCGTAAACATAAACATAGGCTCCATGTTAAAACGCACACAACACTAACTGACACTTCCCCCACAGACACAAAATACATAAAAATCCCCTTCGCTCCTGGGCTCACCAACAAACTACAAAACATCTTCTCAAAATTCAATTATAAGACAGTATTTGTTAACGACAATAAACTCTCCAACTTATTACACAACCCAAAAGACACAATTCCTTCTTTACACAAATCCGGCATATACAAAATATCATGTGGAGGATGCGACAAAATATATATTTGACAAACAAAACGTAAGATAGAAACACGCTTCAAAGAACACATAGCTCATTTTAAACACGACAGACTAAACAACTCAAGTGTTGCAACATATATTCAAGAACACCACCATCCAATCACGATCGAAAACCAAACTCTTGTAAAATCTGTAACCAACCAAAACAAACTAGACTTATACGAAAGTATACACATAAACAAAAACAAAAATTCCATTATGAATAACGACCGCGGCCCGATCCCCCTTTCACCTCTGTACCTTGTAACGGCTGAACCTCTTTCCTTCCTTTTCACTTCAGCACATAAACATATAAATACCGCCTTCAACACTCCCACCCCTCATTAAACATCAGCTACTGATGATGAGAGCATTGCTCTCGAAATACGTATTTAACACGTTAACTCATTTTTAGAGATCTTGTGTGCATATATTTAAGTGCTTGCATGTGTGATTGTTTCGTCTGTTAGGTCCCTCTCGTTGCTGGAAGGCACATAAACCTACAGGCCACTGTGTGCGATACTAGGTCCCTGGCATGGTTTAATCTCCCGTAAACCCAGTATTATTTCCCTGTTCCTTTCCCCCCTTTTTTTCCTTTACCTCTTGGCATGCATGTGTGCGTGTTTGTGGTTGCTTAGTAGGTCCCTGTCATGGTCGTACTGACTCAAAAACCTTCTAGCAACGGTGTGATTTTTTGGGTCCATGGCGCAGAGTAATTCCTCGCAAACCCGGCCCCGTTTCCTTTTCACCTTAGGATTAGTGCTTGTGCGATTGAGTGAGTGAATGTGTGAGTGACATCAGATTCCTGGCATGGAGTAACAACCCCTTAACCTGTAATTTTATAATTTTTATTGTCTTTTGCCACTTCCTGCCTTTCCCCCCCCCCTTTTTTCATTGTGTGTCTCTAATTTTGAATTTTACGGTCAAGGAGTTAATTCTATTTAACATCAATTTCGCCATTGTCTCCACCTTTACTTATTTAAGTTATTTATTATAATGTAAATGTTAATATAGCATTATAATGAGCATACTATTACATCATCACACTCAATAATAAGCAGTTACACATAAAAGTAAAAAAATAAGTACTAAGTCATCTCGAATATCCATAACAAGGTTATGAGTAACAAGATGTACTTTTCGGCTACAATTGACCCATCTTCAGTGGCGATTAACCAAAGGAAGATTGAAAGATGACTGCATTGTAAGATTAGTATATATTTTTTCCATATTTTATACTTAAGTGGTTATTTTTGAATGAATTTTTCATTATAAGATGAGCTCAATATCTCTCTTATGAAAGATATCTACGTGTGCCAAAGATGTTGATCACATACAAAGAACTATCTGCCAACTAAAGTAAAAACCAGTACGAAGGCTTCCACGGCGTGCTGTTGATATGGTGGTGATTTCCGGGAATCTGCCGTGTTGATCCATTTCCTGGACAATATTTCGCCGACGTTCCAGTCGGCTTCTTCAGGTCCGAAGTGTCGGTGCAGATTTTTGGTCGTCTTTATATAGGCAGGTTCCGTCTAATCCGGTGCGTTCTGATTGGTCGCCGAGTTCGGAGCGCTCTGGTTGGTCGCCGAGTCTGGTGCGTTCGGATTGGCTGATATTGGTTTAGTCTTACGGAAGACTCTCTTCCAGGTGCTGGACAGCGTGTAACCGTCCTCTCGGTTAAAATTGTACGGCTGTTTTGTAATTTCGATCGCCTCCCTGATGAGTCTCGGGAAATAACGATTTTCTTTTACTAAAATCTGTGCGTTGTCGAAGTCGATGTCGCATCCGGGATCGGTCCACGCGTGTTCTGCTATGGCGGAAAGGCGGAGTTGTTTGTTAGCAGTTGCCCTCTGGTGTTCTTTCAGGCGGCACTTGAGAGATCTCGAGGTTTGACCGATGTATGACTTTCCGCAGCTGCACTTGACTTCGTACACGCCCTCATAGATGTTTTTGGGTAAGTGGTCTTTGGCGGTGCGGAGGAGGTCGGCTGTCTTCGTCACGCAGTTGAATCTCGTTACCACGTTGTGTTTGGCGAGAATGCGTGCGACCCTCTCCGAGGTGCCCGCCACGTAAGGTATCATGGCGTATGCCGCAGGTTTCGGCTTGTTTTCCGCTGTGTCCTCGGCGGTCCTTTTCAGGGCCATATCCCGTTTCTGGTCTTCCTTTTTGATGGTATTGAGTATTAGCTCCCGACGATATCCGTTTCCTTGGAGGGTGGCAAGTAGATGTTTCTTTTCGGACACTATGGAGTCGGCGTCGGAGATGGAATGCGCCCTGTGGTATAAGGTCTTTATGACGGAGGCTTTTTGCTGCGGATGGTGATGTGAGGTAGCCTTCAGATACCGATCGGTGTGTGTCTTCTTCCGGTAAACAGCATGTCCCAGACTTCCATCTGGCTTCCTGGTTACTAGGACATCAAGGAAGGGCAGACGCTGGTTCTCTTCTATCTCCATCGTGAACTGTATGGCGGCATTCTGGTTGTTCAGGTGTTGCAGGAACTTATTTAATTCCTCCATTCCATGGGGCCAAATCGCGAAGGTGTCGTCCACATATCTGACAAAGAGTTTTGAGAGAGACTCTTTGTCAGATATGTGGACGACACCTTCGCGATTTGGCCCCATGGAATGGAGGAATTAAATAAGTTCCTGCAACACCTGAACAACCAGAATGCCGCCATACAGTTCACGATGGAGATAGAAGAGAACCAGTGTCTGCCCTTCCTTGATGTCCTAGTAACCAGGAAGCCAGATGGAAGTCTGGGACATGCTGTTTACCGGAAGAAGACACACACCGATCGGTATCTGAAGGCTACCTCACATCACCATCCGCAGCAAAAAGCCTCCGTCATAAAGACCTTATACCACAGGGCGCATTCCATCTCCGACGCCGACTCCATAGTGTCCGAAAAGAAACATCTACTTGCCACCCTCCAAGGAAACGGATATCGTCGGGAGCTAATACTCAATACCATCAAAAAGGAAGACCAGAAACGGGATATGGCCCTGAAAAGGACCGCCGAGGACACAGCGGAAAACAAGCCGAAACCTGCGGCATACGCCATGATACCTTACGTGGCGGGCACCTCGGAGAGGGTCGCACGCATTCTCGCCAAACACGACGTGGTAACGAGATTCAACTGCGTGACGAAGACAGCCGACCTCCTCCGCACCGCCAAAGACCACTTACCCAAAAACATCTATGAGGGCGTGTACGAAGTCAAGTGCAGCTGCGGAAAGTCATACATCGGTCAAACCTCGAGATCTCTCAAGTGCCGCCTGAAAGAACACCAGAGGGCAACTGCTAACAAACAACTCCGCCTTTCCGCCATAGCAGAACACGCGTGGACCGATCCCGGATGCGACATCGACTTCGACAACGCACAGATTTTAGTAAAAGAAAATCGTTATTTCCCGAGACTCATCAGGGAGGCGATCGAAATTACAAAACAGCCGTACAATTTTAACCGAGAGGACGGTTACACGCTGTCCAGCACCTGGAAGAGAGTCTTCCGTAAGACTAAACCAATATCAGCCAATCCGAACGCACCAGACTCGGCGACCAACCAGAGCGCTCCGAACTCGGCGACCAATCAGAACGCACCGGATTAGACGGAACCTGCCTATATAAAGACGACCAAAAATCTGCACCGACACTTCGGACCTGAAGAAGCCGACTGGAATGTCGGCGAAATATTGTCCAGGAAATGGATCAACACGGCAGATTCCCGGAAATCACCACCATAATAAAGTAAAAACCATATAGGACTATGAACTAAATTTTACAATTGGAGTACAATACAGCCTTTACATTTGGTATTCTCATGTAAGTTGTAAAATTGACCTTTGCCAAATCTGATATGAATTTTATACAGACCATTATCCAAATTTTTCCCACTTGAAACATTGACATAGTTGCTCTTATATACCAATTTTACATTTACCTGTAGTTTCTTAGTTTTTATGTAGCTGCTTATCTTTGCTCATATTTTCACCTAAAATCATAATGAAGTCAAAATAAAATTAAGCAATATTTCTTTCAGATCATATATGTTCCCATTATCATAATTTTAAGATCGTATGCCAGAACACTCTTTTCAACCATGTCTTGGACTTAGTTTATTAACAGTGACTCATTTTAAATGTCATATTTTCTCTGAGAGGTTAAAGATTTGTGATTCTAAATAAAACTTATTTGTTTTTTCATAACATTGTGGAATTGCATAATTAAAATGAAAGAAAGTAAGAATTAATTTGTAAAAAATCCCACTCTATTTAATAATAAAGTGGGATTTTTTATAAAGTAATTCTTACTTTCTTTCGTTTTAATTTGCGATTCTATTTATTTATGGTAACATTTTTCCTTTATCTACATCAAGAAAAGTTATCTCATTTAATAATTATTTTTAGTGTATTATGTTTATGAATTAATATTGCACAAGTATGATACTATATAAAGTTCATATCATAACATTTTCCTTTGGTACAACATGGCAGGTAATGGATGAAAGAGATGTGTCATCAGTGGCATTGAGAGATCTCCGCAGTCAAATGGGTATAGTGTCTCAGGAGCCAGTTCTATTTGACCGTACAATAGCTGAGAACATTGGGTATGGAGACAACAGCCGCCAAGTACCAATGGGCGAGATAATTGAGGCTGCCAAGAAAGCTAACATTCACACTTTTATCGTTAATCTACCAAATGTAAGTGAGACAAAAAAGATCCTCTGGTCATAAAAAGGAAATGAAAAAATTCGATCTTCATTTGCTGACTCAATATGTAAAAATGCATTTTATTTATTGAGGTTTATATTTAGAATTGTAAACTTAAAATTCTTTATAAATTTAGTAATATAATTATATGACATAAAGCGGTTTGTTCAATGATTTAATTAAAAAATTTAACTTTCTATCTATAACCATTTGCTCAGAATCTTAGTTTGAAAAATTTTAAGGCACTCCCTGCCATCTACTGAATTTTGAAAAACATTTCTTCTGCCGAGTTATAGATGACATTTAAGCCCATACAAATACTGAAAGTTTTAATTTTCTATCTCTATAAATTTTCTCAGAATATTACCATATTTTTTGGGCTATATGGTGCACTTTTTTTCCAAAAAATGTCTCCCAAAATCAGTTTGCATCTTTTAGACTGAAGGATTATTACTGTCTTCAGTATTGTACTCACAAATTCATTTATCTCCAAAATGGAATAATTCTCAGTCATTTGATGCAAAAACATTAAAATATACATTATTAATAAGTAATAGTAAAAAATTGTTAATATACACAATAAAAATTTATGCAACATGAATACTGAAAACATATTTTCATCATTGCGCTTATTACATGTTTGCTGATAGTGTTTACGATTTTGGTGAATTTATGATGTTATTCATACATTTTAGTTCCTAATAAGCCTGTTGAATAGAACAATTAATGTCATGGAACATTAGAATTTGTGTAGATGTCATAAAATTTTATACATATCTAGGATATATAACATTACATGTATTGAGATCAGAATGGCTACACTATTAACTATAAGCTTCAAGTGATTCAATATGCAAAAATGCATAGAAACTGAGAGCAGCATGTGATTTCAGTCCACCTTCCACAGAAATAAATGATCCGTGAATAGAGAAAACACAACGAAAAACTGAAGGTGATGGAAAAAGAGAAACAGTTTTCATAAGCTTGGTCCTAAATGGCCACAACTAGAGGAGGAAATGATGGATAGTAGAAAGAAAGAAAGAAAAATGTCTTTATCCACCTAACCATTACAATTTGGTTACATCAGGATTTACATATTTAACAATTTTTTAAAAATTTACAATCTTAATTCACAAAAAATGGTTACCACGAGAGCAATATACATATACATTCTCTTATACATATGTAGATAAGTACAACAGAGACAATTTTGAATAATTATAAATATGGAGAATTTTCATTTTATACTTTCGAATATAAATGCTTGCATTACAAATAAAAGAAGAAAAAGAAAGTTAGGAGAAAATTTAAAAAACTAAAATAAAACAAAAATAAAATAAAAAAATTACAATTAAAAATATATTTTTAAAACCACACTAGATAGACTTGAGCATCGGAGTATGTAAAATACCAGAGGCTGCATACAATACAATGTTTCCATGTTGGAGTTGATAAATCTGGCAGAAAGTGAAGTGTGTGTAGGATTACATCATTCAGTTTAGCACTTGTTCATCAAACGAAGAAAGCAGGAGTTGCGGAAGCCTTCCAGTGACTTTAGCTTTGTTGTCTTTATGGGTAACTCATTCCAAAGTCTGCAGGATGCTACATGAAATGAATTACTGAAAATCTTTGTTCTATGAGTTGGAATATTTAGCGTTCTTGAGTTACGGGTGTTTTTTCATGTAGGGATGAGAGAAAGGAATAGTTCGACGAAAGATAAGAGGGTGAGTTTGAAGACAGTAGCCGAAATAGTGTATTAAGGATATGGAGTTTCCTGCGGGAATCGAGATTAAGCCATGACATCTTTTTGTAATAGTCAGATATATGATCTGATTTTTTAAGGTTAAAAATAAATCTTACGCAGGAATTTAAAGTTTTTTGAATTTTATTGGACAGCTCTACTGATAGATCACTGTAGACCATGTCACAGTAACCTATATGAGGCAGAAGAAGAGAGGATACGAGTTTTTGCTTTAAATTCTGGGATAGGAAGTTTTTTAGTCTCTTCAATGAATAGAGGGAGCAGTTTACTTTTTTACAAACACTCGTGATATGGTCTGTCCACGTGAGCATGTCATTTATAATAAGACAAAGATTTTTTACGGTTTTAAAGAATTGGATGGGTGCATTATCAACTTGCAGACAGTCGATATCGAAGTTGATGTGGGAAAGGAGCTTTGGGTAACCTATCAAAATGGCTTGTGATTTAGATGGATTTATTTTTAGGACATGATAACTGCTCCAATCGGTTAGTGATTTAAGGTCCACATTCAGTTTACTAATGGCATCTGGAAGTTCTGAGGGTTTTGAATGTATATAGATCTGAAGGTCGTCGGCGTAGAGTTGATAGGAGCATGATGTAATTGCCGTGGAGATGTCATTAATGTAGATGGAGAACACATGTAAAAATAATAGTTTAAAACAATCCCCAAATGTTGCAATTTTAAATATTTTACACTTTCTCCATTATGGGATACTAATGCTACAAATTTGAGCCAAATATTAAAGTTGTAGCACTTCTAGAAGTAAAATAATATTTTTCTAATTGTTTAAAATTTAAACATTTTTAACGGTTGCCGCAATATATATATGGAGAGATTGAAATGTTTATTTGTGCAAATCCACTGTTCTGTAAATAATTTGAAAATTGCAGCTTCCTAGCTCATCCCGTAGAACCTAAAAAATTATTAAACTTTAATGTTCTAATGGCGTTAAAACAACCTCTAAAAACTAATAATTTTTAAATTTTAGATTTTTATAGTTGGTTCTGAGAAAAGTTCTATAATCTTTCAAAATTTCAGCTTCCTAAACTTATTTGATTGGTCTACACACTGGATTACGTTTTCCCATGCTAACTTATGGGAGATATTCCGGGGTCTCTGGAGCCGAACCCAAGACACTGTGAGCAAAAGTGACAATAATTCCTAATAGATATTGCGGCCATCTAGCAACACTGAAAATTTCATTTTTCTAGCTTACCGGCAAGTGTCCATAATTAATTTACAAAAATGGCGCAATGCTTTTCTTATGGGAAAAAACGCAACTTTCGGAATTTCTGTAGTCGAACACATGTCACTTAGATAAGAAGTCTCATTTTATCTGTAGGTTTCTCCATCATATCTACAAAAACGAAAACTTTCTGCTCTCTAGCTCTTGTAGTTTGGGCTGGACATTAGTATCCTCCTATATGTTATATCCTCTGTAAGAGTCGTCGATATATATATACGAGTAGTTGGTGCTTGCATTCTGCAAGCATATTATCTCAAGATAAAAAGACAATCATTTTTCATATTTCATCATTACACATATTTTTAATTCTAAATATTTCACCTCCGCAGCGATTTTCGTTTTTCCCAAATGTAAAAATAATAGTTTTAAACAATCCCCAAATGTTGCAATTTTAAATATTTTACACTTATTTCATTATAAGGTAATAATGCTACACATTTTAGCCAAATTTTAAAGTTGTAGCACTTCTAGAAGTAAAATAATATTTTTCTAATTGTTTAAATTTAAATAATTTTTAACGGCCGCCGCAACTCATATATGGTAAAATTGAAATGTTTATTTGTGCAAATTTACTACTCTGTAAATAATTTGAAAATTTCAGCTTCCTAGCTCATCCCGTAGTACCTAAACAGTTATCTATTTGTTTAAACTTTAAGAATTTTTAACTGCCAAACAAATTAAAATATCAAAATTTGCATAATCCCTATTTCGTTATTTTAAGAATTCTACTTGTAAAAAAATTTCAACTCCGTAGCACATGCGGAAATACATAAACCTTGAAAATTTGTTTAAACAATTGCGAATTTTTAGCGGCCGAATTGTTGCACTTTTTCATGATTTTCGTTTTTTTGTAGTTGGTTTTGCACAAAATCCTAACTAAGAAAAAAATTTCGAATCTCCAGCACATCTGGAAGTGCCTAAACATTAATATCTTCCTGTTTATGTTATATCCTCCTCCTCTGTAAGGAACGTCTATATATAATGATATCCTCCTCTGTAAGAGTCGTCGATATATAATGATATATATATATATATATATATATATATATATATATATATATATATATATATATATATGTCCCCTTCAATAGTTGCTACAATGTTAGGATTATTTGCGCTTTACCCTATGACACTCCTGCCCCCCTTCTCCAACACTGGGAACTAGCACATATCCATCTTCTCGACTCTTTCTCTCCACCTGGCCTCAACCTCCACTAACCCTATTAGCCCCCTTACAATGTCTCCTTGTTACATTGTAGCTATTCGCACTTTCCCTTACCACACTCCCTCCTTATTGGCTATCCACCCCTCCTACTCCCCACCTCCTCCAATCATCAACCTTCCCACATCACCCTGTCATTCCCCACCCAGTGTGTCACTTGCAGATACTCTTTCGCTGATAAGCTTGCGTGTTTTTTTGTCTTTTTGTGTTCGTGTGTTTTACGTGTCTCTTCGACGCCCCCAGCAGCCTGCCAGCTTGGTCCTCAACTTGGTAAGTGTCCACTGGGCTTCCCTCAACACCTTGTTGCCACCCTCATCACTACCTTTTCTTTTCCTTTAGTTTATATATATATATATATATATATATATATATATATATATATATATATATATATATATATATATATAATATATTTTTCGCACACTCCTGCCACCACCTCCTCATCTTGCCAACCAGACGAAGTCATGAACCTTTTCTCCCATGTACTTACCCCTGCTGAGAATGAACTCCTATCACACAGCCTTTCTTTTTGTCCCACTACCAAATTTGATCATTTTCACCTCCTTGTCGACATCCAGTCCTTTGCCCGCACACTACGTCTAAAAACCAACCCTCCCAAAGAAGACTCTCTTGCCTCTGCCAATCCAAAACTCCCTCCCGGCTTTCCACCTAGCTTTTCCATTTTCAAACCTCCTTCCCAATTCATTCCACCCACCTTTCCTTCCCAACACCCTGTTGAACAATATACAATTATATCCTTTTCAGAATCTCCCAACCTAACTTTTCCAGTCTTGTCGACCACATAGACAATCTTACCAGATGTGAAAGTCATGCCATTTCTACCCTTAAACATATTGACAATATCATCATCCTCCCTGCTGACAAGGGCACCACCACAGTTGTGATGGATCACACCAAATACAATGAGGAAGCCAAACACCAACTTTCTGATGAAACCTTTTACCATCACCTTACTTCCAACACTACAGACCACCACTCCTCCCCAATTTTGTCCTATCTTAATTCCTCAGGAAAACAAGAAGGCCTTCCTGATTCCGCCATTGCTCTAATGATCCCCAACAAACCCCGCACACCCACATTCTACCTTCTCCCAAAAATCCATAAACACAACATCCATGGCCGCACCATTGTTGCCAGCTTTAATTCCCCTACAGAACGCATCTCCACCTTCATTGACTCTCACCTACAACCTCTCATTCGTCAATTCCCTTCCTTCATCCAAGACACTAACCACTTCCTCAAATGCCTCAAACACCTTCCCTCTCCTCTCCTACCCAATACCATTTTGGCCACTATCAACGTCTGTTCCCTCTACACTAACATCCCCCATGATTACGGACTCTCTGCCCTTAGTAAACTCCTGGACTCAAGACCACCCGATGCAAGACCATCCTCCCATTTCATATTTGACTTGGCAGAAATAGTGCTCAAAATGAACAACTTCTCCTTCGGTAGGTGCCACTACCTTCACATTTGTGGTACTGCAATGGGCACTTGAATGGCGCCCTCATACGCCAATTGTTACCTTGGAGAATGGGAGAGCCTCTTCCTCAACATACCTCTCAGACCACTTTTGTGGCTGAGATACATCGACGATGTCTTCCTCATTTAGATGCATGGACCTGACTCTCACCTTTCCTTTCTCTCATGCCTCTCCTCCCACCCTTCACTCTCCTTCACCCACCAATCGTCTACCTCCCACATCACATTCCTGGACATTGATCTTTACCTCAAAGACAGCAAAATCTGCACCTATGTTCATATCAAACCCACTAACTGCCTCCAGTACCTCCACTTTGATAGTTGCCATCCCCTTCATGCCAAAACCTCTATCCCCTATGCCCTTGCTCGACAAAGATGGAGGCTATGTTCCGATAGAGCATCCCTTCTACAGTATTACTCTGTCTTCGAGGACACTCTTCTCAAACGTGGCTACCCTCCAGTCCTGGTCCACGAACAGACCCATTGGGCGATGACCACAATAGATCCCATCCTTACACACCCACTATCCCTGCATCAACCCCTCCACTCACTCTTACGACACTTTTCCTTCCTGGTATCCACGAGGCCCTCAAAACAATCCTCCATGCTGCCCACCCAATTCTTACCTCTACCTCCCACCAGTCCCTCTTTACCAATCTTTTTGCCAATCCCGCGCTCCTCTCCTTCCACCGGCCCCCGAATTTGGGAAATATCTTGTGAATGAAGGAACTTCCCACTTTTACTACACCTCTTGCCATAGGGTCTTACCCCTGCTGCAAACCTCACTGCCTCACTTGCCCTATCCACCTACCCTCATCTTCTTTCTCTAGTTCCTCCACCATCATCATCTACCCCATCACCTCTAGAAGCAACTGCACCATCCGTAACATTATTCACCACCTTACCTGCACCCTATGTACTGCGTTTTACCAGCAACCTGTTAAACATCCGTATGAATGGTCACCAGAATAGCGTTATTCTCAGATGCCCCCTTCCAGTTGCATTGCATGCCAATGCCCACAATGTCCCCTTCAATAGTTGCTATAGTGTAAGGGCTATTCTGCATTACCCGATGACACTCCTGCCATTTCTTGAATCTTGTCTTCTATTACCACAGGGATATGAAACTAGACTAGGAGAAAAGGGAACACAGCTGTCAGGAGGTCAGAAACAGCGAGTAGCCATTGCGAGGGCATTGGTTAGGAATCCAAAATTGCTGCTGCTAGATGAAGCAACATCTGCCCTGGATGTCGAAAGCGAAAGGGTGAGTCGAGATTATATTCATTGTTGATCATAGATTTATACATTCACATTACTACCAGGACTGGCCAAGCACTGAAGGGGACCCAGGTGCAAATATCCATGGGGCCCTCCTGATTTATGTGACATCTGAATTATGAAGTTTTATTGCAATTTTTTACAAACCATTGGTTGACAAAAACATTTTTAAGCTGTAAGTATACAAAAAAATTACAATAAACAGTAGATAATTCTGTTATTTATGAGACCTCAGGTTTTAAAATTATAACTTTTTGAAGTGTTTTTGTTAGAAATCAGTTTGGCAAGTGTTTTTTTTTAAATAAAATTTGATACAAAATTTACACTGATACTTTAATGCTTGAGATCTACAAAGTTCAGGGTCCCGGAGGCCTAACATCTCCCGCACCCCCCTCCCCTCTCTCCCACTTTGGCCAGCCCTGATTACTATTTTGTAAGCCCCCAATAGCATTTGTCATTACAACATGTAATTCTTACTTTTATGGTCTGAACATTTAATATCAATGACTTTGATATCTTTTATTGATGGCTTGCATGAACCAGATTGTTCAAGAGGCTTTAGACAAGGCAAAGGAGGGAAGGACGTGTATAACGATAGCCCACCGCCTATCTACCATCATAGATTCTGATGTCATATTTGTCATCGACAATGGTCGAGTTGCTGAGATGGGAACTCACCAGCAGTTGCTCGGCAGGAAGGGAATATATCATCATCTCTACACACTTCAAGGAGGAAGGAGCAACAGTTGATGAGAGAGAGAGACAGGAACCAGGGGTAAAGTTATGTATAGAAAGACAGAGGGATTGCATGTGCCTCTTGATGTCTAATGTGAGAAATCCCTTTTCACAAGAAGGAAATATTTTTTATTTCTTTACGGAATTGACTCTTATGAAAATTTTTTGACATCTGTAGGCCCATGATGTAATTAATATCTGTCATCAGGAGACCAAAATAATTTATTCCAACACTTTTTTGTTTTTGATTAGAAATAATATATGTATCCTGCACTTATTCCACCATTTTAAAACATGATTCGTATTCCCTGTCTTTGATGATTGTTTCTTTGGACATGCTACATTAACACTTCTTTATCAGAGTCAGTCATTTGTAAGGTCGATCAAAACATCCATTAAGTTTGTAGGCCAATTACCTATTTTTTCTTGAAGTTATAAATATGAGACATTTCTGGTACATATCTGTTGTGTTATTGTCACAATTGAAGGTTAAGCTCCTACAAAGTTTAGGCAGTTTGTGTGAGGAATTGTGAATGATAAAGTATTGCTGTAATTCCAAAAATGTAACTAATTTTGTAAAATGTTAACTTTAATTAGTACTATTTGTACTCAGGTCAGTTAATCTTAAACATTGTGTAATTTATTTTATAGGTAATTTTGTCACACTGTATAGCAACCCATTTAAAATCATTGTTAATAATATGTATTGAGATTTCTGTCAGTGATAGGGATCCAATTTGGTAAACCTGTTTCATCATTTCATTGATGAAATATTTCTTTTAAATAGCTCCAAATAGAGATATGTAAAACTGTATCATGGCCTCCTATATATAAGATATTAATTTATTATGGCAATACAAGACTTTTTTCTCATTACTTATTCATGCCATTCCAACTTATCATATACCGTATTTACCCGAATCCAAGACGACCTCGAATCTAAGACGACTCTCCTTTTAGCAGACTGTCAAAACAGAAAAAAGATTTTGTGACCTAATTTCTCATTGACTGTATTTGGTGTATATTTCGAACGTTTTCAATATAGGTATACAAGTTTATTCATTAATTGAAATGGTTTGTTACAAATATTTCTGAAAAAAAGAATTTAAAAAATTAAGACTATTAATTAAATTCCAAATCGTAAATTTCAAATGAACAATACAATTATTTTATCTTGTTTCATTTGTTTAAAAAACATTGATTAAACGCGTAACCATACTTCCTATGGTTCTAAAAACTCATCGCAGTCCTTTCGTCGTGCATCAATTTGTCATGGTTATTTCGTCGCACATCAATACGTTGCACTACAAACTCATCATGAGTCAATTCATCTCTTGACAAATTCGTCATGGTGAGTTTCCTTCCAATTTGTCTCATGACAAACGTCTCGTGACAAATTTGTCTCGCAGCAAAATTGTCACGCGACGAATTTGTCTAGCAATGATTTGACACGTGGTTAGTTTGTCTAGCTATTTATTGACACGCGACAAATTTATCATGTGATGAATTGATGTGCCACGAACTGAAGAGCAACAAGTTGATGAGCAATCAATTGACCGTGATGTATTGATGGTATATGACTTCATACCCAAATTTAAGACGACCCCCGATTTTCGCAATGTGAAATTTGGAAAAAAATCTCGTCTTGGATTCAGGTAAATACGGTAGTTATCACTATGTAATAAGAGTCATATAGTAGATATTATATTTTTATTAATTTATTTATGTAATACTATTTTTGTTTATTAACCTTCGTTTATATTGTATATGGGAAATAAATTATTTTATATGACTTACATTTTTTAGAATGCTAACCATTTATGTTTGTTTTTGTATAAAAATTACTGAGTTTTTAAAACTTTTTAGAGAATTAACCCAGTAATTATGCCAAATTTGTGCATTACCTTATTGATGCAGGATTGACAGTGTCTCTCTTCCTCTTATCTTACTCCTTGGAATTTCTTTCCTCATAATTTTCATTGAAACTGCCTCTTACAAGAAAAAATGGACTTGGAGGATCATGTAAGGACTATCATTTTCCACTATTCATAAATATAAAAAATTAAGGTGGGAGAATCTTGTCAGTAATTTTTGCACATGTACAACTTTGGAGTAAAGGCTATTTGGTCAATACTGTCTATTAACCCCTTAAGTGGGGCTAAGTGACTTTAGTCACAGAGTGCAGCCTTCTACAAGGTGGGGAGCATGACTATGGTCATGCTTCAGGAAAAATCGGATATCTCAGTGAGGAAAGTGACTAGAGTCACAGTTCCTTTTTTACCTGAATCATAGTCCCTCCTGCCATCTGTGTTTTTGCTTAACTTGGTTGAGCTAGTATGAAGCTGCTGAGATGGTTTCTATTGGTCAGTTCATGGCACATGTTTTAATTAGTCTTTATTGCTTATCTTTATGTATCGTCCTTTTATTTCTTCAAAGTAATAATTACTGTTAATTTACTTAGTAAATTAATTAATAGTGTAAATAGGGAAAATAAAAAAATTAATGTAATTTTGAAAAATCTTAATTGTGCACATATCAGATCGACTCATCAGCCTGCTATCTCTTGCTAAGTTAACTAATTTGTTTTATAAGATTTGCTAATTTAAACGAAAAGGAGTTGCATGAAATTATATGTAATTATTAGGCATGCATAGCGATTTTGTTAATAATTATTTTATTTTAAAAACTCACGAAAATTTTAAAAATATGTATAATTCGCGGTGTGATCCCTGTAATGTATACTACATGGGAAATGCAATATGAAAATCTTTAACTAATACATAAATATGCACATTTAGTAACATTGGTTTTCATTTAAAATATTGGTAAACTAACCACTAATGATGTAGAAAAATATCAAATTTATTAACTTTAAACTAGTGTAATATCAATAATATTGTTATATTTTCATTAAAAACTTCATGGTATAGCATAGATGGTCTCTTATAATAAGGCAATAGTAATTTTATATTGTTTGAAAAACAAATTAATTCCCCACCACGGGAGAGATAAGGAAAATTAATCCCCAGCTAAAGAGGTTAAATATCATTGGGAATAACTGTATGGGTTTCCGTAATGTAGTGGTAATGACATACATCTGGCATGCAGAAGGTACTTTATTGGACTTAAAGAGGAAACACTAACTGTAATTTTGCCATCAATTCAGTGACAGATTTAGCAAGCATGGAGCCCTAGGGGCAAAAAAATGCATGGTCCAAAGCTCAATAGAAGTACTGTCATTTTATAACAAAATAATTTACAGTGCAACCCAGTTAACATAAAAATGCATGACATGAAATATCAGTTAACACGAAATGTATTCTCAGTCCGTTCCAGAACCTATATTTTTCATTGTATGCCATATTTTTTGATGTACAAGATGCTCCCTTATATAAGACTCACCCCTAAAATTGCATCTTTTTTTAGGCTTTAAAAATACTTTTCCATAAAGGAGATGTTTGGACCGTTTCAATGTGTATTAAAAAATTCGACGGCAAGAAAATGGAATTTCATTCCTTTAGGTGTTTGTTGTTTCAAGTCTCGAATTCCTACAATGATTTTAAGTAAATTTTATATGCAAATGATTAATGTGCTTTACTCATCCCATTATTGATCAAATGGAGGAAATAAATGCTCCTGTAAACGAACTCATGACTTCAATGTAAACAGTAAGTGTCAAAAAATGTTCAAGTAGTGCTGTCATGTAATTCATGCAAGTTTGATTGAAAAAGAATGGAATGCATTTTTGTTATTCTTGCCGTTGATTGCACAACTGAATTTATAAGCTTATTATTTATATAGATTGCATATAGGACTTAAAACAACACAAGTTTACATAATTATAGCTTTAAAATTATTGCGAAAAACTAGGGGTTAAACAGTAAACTGAACTAAGTTAAAGCATAAAAATATGCAAATGAACACTCCCGCAAAGCAAACAGCTCAAAACGAATGAGGGGAATTATCTATTTCTCAGTGGAAGGATACCCAAAGAATGCCAACTTTTGCTGAGATCGATTCAGGTAATTTTGCAGGTTTATTTTGGCACTGCCTATCCCGGTGTTTCCCAACTTTTTTCGCCATGTGGCCCAACTGGCTTTTGGCCTGGCATGTCATGGCCTAGTGTCTGACTCAAGTGCACCACAAAACACAAGTGAATAAGCTGTCAGCAATTGCCAGAAACCAAACACTATGCAGAACACGGTATGACTCATGCAAGTTGCATGAGTCATACCGTGTTCCGCCAACTTTGTCAGATACTACTGGAAAATGGTGTGGCCATATGCCTGTCAAGAAAAAAAGACAAGAATTGGGCAGTCTCTGTGGCCCAACTGGAAAACGTGCTGTGGCTCACTGGCGGGCCATGGCCCACGATTTGGGAACCCCTGGCCTATCCCATACAGGCATCCATTTCTTTCTCAATCTGACTCAGCTGACATAGTACTTCACGGCATCATTTGCTGTGCTTTTCTTGATTACGCCATATATTTTGGGTTGAAATAGTTCACAATTCACTTGGAAGGTGTCGTAATCATTACAACACCTTACGGCAGGTGTCTAGTGTCTTCTTGTGCTGACTTTATAAATCATTATTATATCATGTTATCATAATTATATATTCTCATTTACTCTAATTTTTTTAGATAAACATGCTTATCCTCTTCAGATATTTTTGATATAATCATGAAGTAATTTGTATCTGTTGTTCTAGAATTGTTTTTGTTAGTATAAATTTGATTTCTTAACGTATATATTCATGTACTCGAAAAAGAAACAAGAAGTCTTTGCACTGTACCAGCTTCAAAATATTTCAAACTTGAAAGGATTTTTAGCAATTTTAAGTCTAAAACCAATGAACAAATGTATTAAATTATTTCAAATCTTAATTTGAATAGAATGATGTGATTACTTCACTTTTATGTAAATAGAAAATTACAATAACATCAAAATAATATGTTTAAATTTATGTAGAATGACTACTGAATATAGAAAATCTTTTTCTATACCTAAGACAGCCTTACAAGAATTATATAAATACCAAATTTAATTAAAATACCTCTCTGACATTTGAACCTCCATTGTATAAGATGCAGTATGATTTGAGGAAGTTTACGCGAAAAAAAAGTGCTTCTTATACACTGAAAAATATAGTATTTATTTGTTTAATGCAAAACGGTTTACACGAAACACATTCAACGCAAAAATATTTTTCGGTCCTAAGAAAATTAATCCATGCAAAATTCTTTGTATAACACAAAATGGCAGTTGACATGACGTCAGATTGGATAATTTCTACCTTACCTACACTACTGAAAAACTCTGTGGCTAAGGACATTTTCAATGCTGATGAAACTATAGTTTTGCAGCCATCCCCTCCAAACTTAATATCTTTCACTTACAAATAAATTTTTTAAAAGCAAATATTAAAAAACATGTGACAAGAATAAATACCCACTTTTGGTTAACCGATTTTTACCAAAAACTAATCAACTCTTCTTATTTTAACAAGAATGTCAAATATAAAATTTTGCATTGATCTGATTTAGTTTTTGAGTTAAGAGCACCCACAAAAAATCTTTCACATACAGACATTGAGAAAATGATCAAAAGGTGTTCAGAGGACCTCAAAATGTGTATTTCTGTTGAAAACTATAACTCAATTTTTTTCGTGGAAACAATACTTTCCCCTATACTATGTATGGAGAAATTAAAAACTGATTTTCTAATTTTAACTTCTAAAAGAATAAAAGTCTGCAGGTCTGGCTCATATTAAGGCACTCAATATGTACGTATATATTACTCATTTGAGAATTGTGACAATAATGGGGTCTCAGTTTCGACAATGGCATGATTGTCAAGGCAAATCCTCATAAAATTGCTAAATTTTGCCAAAAAAGTCATTTAAACATTAAATTCAAGCATTTGCGGACTGAGGGAGACAACTGACGATAAGATTATGATACTTAGTTCATTTTCCTTCAAATTAGTTCCAGTTTGAAGATCAAGAGTCAATTTTTAATTAGCAAAAGAATGAAAGCATTCATGTTGCGAAATTGATTTTTATGTGTTATCGTATGGGAAATAGGAATTTTCTTCTGGAGTCGAACCCAGGTCTTTTTTGGGGATTTTTTTTCGTAAATGGCTTTTACTACAAGAATCAAACATTCCTTCCAAATTTCAACCTTCTCCATACTTGGAATGTTTGTTAAAAATAGCATTTCAGCCAGTCATAAATAGTTCTCGATTCTCCCATTCTTTTATAACGGCTCTTTAAGAGTGGCATCACAGTCGAGCATTACAGGATTACAGAGTAGCAAAGGATATTATATAATATAGATAACATGCATACATACATTGCCATGTGGAAATTGTTATTTCATCCGAGTGATTTGCCACAACAAATATAGGATAAGTCACAAATAACAAAAAAAATACTAAGCATATGGAGACAATGAAAACACAGAATCAATTTTATTCAGCGTAGATCATGAAGACATGAACTTGTTAATAGAATAAAAGCATTTTTTAATGAGTTGATCTCTTGAATTTTTCTTGAAGACATGGAGGCTAACCTCATTTTTCAACCATACTGGCAGTTTGTTAAAAAAACACAGTTCCTGCATATATTGGGCTTTTACAATATAAGTGGAGGTTGTGAGATAGGGCCAAAAATCTTGATTTTTCCTAGTATTGTATTTGTGTACATCACTGTTACATTTTAGGCTGAGAAGACTAATATTTATTTATTTAACTAAATGAAATAGAATAGAAGATGTAAATGCAAGGTAGAGTAAGCAGATTCAGTTGAACAAATAATTCCGTACTGCTATCCCATTTTTTGGCTTTAGATAGAATTTTAACTGCCAATTTTTGCAGTCTGAATAGGTGTAAACAACGTCAAGAATGACCCCAGACAATGATCTGATATTATAAATGACTGTAGATATAGGCATAATATACTGACTGAGCAGTAGATTGATTGGTAATCTGCATCAACCTTCTTAAAAGGAAGCAGCCTGTACTAAGTTTTTTACAAGTCATTTCTTCATGGGCATCCCACTTTAGGGATTCATGTACATGTATAGCAAGGAATTTAACAACAGAAGAGTCATTTGTTGACTTACCAGCAATTTTTAGCAGTGGAATCTCCAATATTTTCCTCTGATGTGAATGAAACTATGCAAAAGTAGATTTCACACAGTTTAAGAAAACTTTATAGGTTTCATACCATCTTTGCATTTTTGAAACAACATCCTGGAGATGGGAAGGATGGCTGGTTTTTAGAAGTAAATGGCTGGTGTCATAGATGCAGTCTATAATGTCAAAGTCCATAAGCAATTAGCAATTTCTAAGATATTACCTAAAAAATATAAATCAAGAATTTTTTTGTTTCAGTATATGCTTTCATTACAAATAACAAGGTTTTACTACATGCCTAGCTAGTATACCCATCGCACATTCTGCTACATCTTAAATGAAATGGAACATGGTTTCATTACAAATAACAAGGTTTTATTACATACCTAGCTCGTATACCCATCACACATTCCGCTACATCTTAAATGAAATGGAAGGTGACCCCACTATGACTGTCACCAAATGCTAGAAAAATTATACCATTCCACATTGCATACAAAACATTAAAGAGTCAATTGAAGAGGTGAAACCTTTGACTATAAATGTATGATGGGGAAAATCATGGAAGGAATCTCTCATTAACTTTGATGGATTTCCTTCACTTGATGTAGGGGTGAAGATGATTGCAAGGATGGCACATGATATTGAATGGCAGGGATTTGAGGATTTGCAACCAGAAGAGATAGTAGAACTTAAAGACTCGTGCAGTGGAGAGTTAACTGAAGAGGACCTTGATGAACTTGTTCAGTTTAATGATAAAAATAATGATGTAGAAGAGGATGTGATGACAAAGTCTAAGTTGAATTTGAAAACATTTGCAGGAATAATGAAACAGGCATCTGAACTTATGGAAATGGTGTTTGATGTTGACCCAGTCATGGATTGAAGCATTAAATTTAATAGAGGTATGGAAGATTTACTAAACTTCTATAGAAAGTCATGAAAAAAAGAACTTAGTTACTTCCACAAGTTTAATTTTAAACGACCGGTTTCATCATCAGGTGATAAAATATAAAAATCATTCCATATATATAGGGTAAAATGAGGGGAGGGGGAGACAGGGAGGGGTTACAAAGAAAATAAATGGAAGGTAATTGAATAAACGGTTGGGAAAAGGAAGGGCTGGGAAAGGAAGGCAAAAACAACATAGTAGCAAAATGTTACAAAAAGTTACAAAAACTTGGTAAAAGGACCAAAGACAACAATGTTGATACAAAGTATTACAAAATATTCGTTAAGCTAAATAGAGGAGAATGATTGTGGAAAAGGTAATCATTAAGAGAAGCGAGTCTTCATAAATAATTATCTCTAGCTGTTCAAGATCATCCAATTTGCGACCTTCAGTTTCAAAGTGGAGGAATTTAGGGTTGAAGGAACTATGATGATTGAGTTTTAAAAGATGTTTTGCAAATTGAGAATTCAAATTATTTAAATGGAAGTATCGCTTATGCTCCTTAATCCTCTTGTCAAAACTCCTCCCCATTTGGCTGATGTAGACTGCTCCGCAATCATCACAAGCAAGTTTATATACACCACTTCTTAATGACAACTGTATCAGGTGTTTAGCATTTAGGAATAATTTGGAAAAGTAACTGGGGAGTAGAAAGCAGGTTTAAGTTTGAGTTTAGGAAAAAGGTTAGACAATTTAAACCTTAAAAATGCCGAAGCAGGTGCCAATCACAAGCTACTTTAAGAGAAGCTCAAATGCTGTCGCTCCAAGTTCTCCTCATTAATCAGCTGGATCACCAATGATTGATCCATAAGAGGGAGCCTCGTCCAACTAACATTTCCAACGCTGCAATTATCATTATCATTAAAGGGATATCAACACCGTCATTAAAGATGATTCATTATTTATTTATTGTTTTTATGAATGGATTAAATTGTAAATAAACTACCATATTTACTCGAATTATTCTCGCAATTTTTCCTTAAAATATTGCAAATAAAACATTGGGTGTGTTATTACGTCCACCGCATATTTTTTCTTAATTCCACGTCGAGAAGTAAAGATTCAAGAACTACAGGTTATGCTTATTAATACTAAATACAAGTTTAAAAAACAATAACAATGTTATTACTATATAAACTGGAGGTAGTTGTTCCCCTAACCCCATTTATCCCATAAGCCTTTAGTATTTATATTCACGGTTTCTATATTCACAGCGTTTTTAGTAACCTAATCCCTGTGAATATGAAGGGATTACTTTATTTCAAAAGCCTAGATTGGTCAGTGCTTCCTATATAAGGGATTAAAGTTTTATAATATGTTAATCTTGTTCTCGGATTGTATCCAATGAATTTTCATAAAGTTTGGTAAGTAGAAAATTTGTACTTAAAATGAATGGATCGATCAATGTTACCAATATAAGTAACTAAAATGGTATCACATCAATTCCATCTGGGCATATATCAAAGGGATTTCCATGATATTGGCAATTAGCATGTCCTGCAATATATTTTAATGATAGGAATGAATTTTTTGGGTGAAAAAACATTTCACATATAGATGGATTGCATAGAGAAGTCCTTTGAGAAACATCATACAATGTAAGTGAGTTAGAACAATTTATTTGTCAAAATTTCTAGAAAAAAATTCTAAAAAACAATTTTAAATTCCATTCTAAAAAATTTACGATAAGCATACTTATAGCATAACTACATTTTCAGAATAAAATTGCAACTGTATTAGCATCACCTGGAATTCCAGCCACTTTGCTTCATAGAGGCTGTACTGTGCATTCTTCATTAAAATTACCCTTGAGTTTACATCAATGCAAATTTCCTGTTTGCAACAAAAGCAAGGGAACAGGATTAGCTAAATTACTCAAAGAATGAAAATTATAGTTTGGGATGAATGCACATTGATGCATAAAAATGGATTGAAGGAACTCAAAAACAAAGTCTTCCAAAACATTTGTTCTAATTATAAAAATCACAAATGGCTGTGTGAGTGCACTATCCTTACTCCAACAAATGAAAACATTGATGCCATAAATTATTGAATTCAGGAACAATTACCCGGAAAAACAGTATCTTACAAATCATTTGACTCATCAGTAATCAATAACGATGCTGTTAAATATCCATGTGAGTTTCTAAATTCATTAAACATAAGTGAAATGCCTGCAATTAAGTTGGTGCTAAATGAAAAAGATACAATGATTCACTTTAAAAGACTGCAATTTTCAATCCAGCTTGCCTTTGCCATGACAATCAACAAAGCACAAGGGCAGTTTTTTAAAGTTGCAGGTGTTGATTTGTCAAATGATTGCTTAGCCCATGGACAAATTATATGTAGCTATGTCTGGAGTAGGATATGGGAAAAAATTGATTTATTTTGGCAAAAGATGAGAAGACAATAAATATTGTATACCAACAAGCATTACAATAAAAATTAACTTGGTTTAAATACTTCATTTATTCCCAAATCTTCTTCAAATTTTTTGTCTTGATTTAAAAACCCGAGCAATGCTGGGTATATATACTAGTTAAGATATAAAATGAACAATAATGGACCCAAAACAGATCCTTGAGGAACTCCACATTTGGAGACTTGTGATTTAGAGAGAAGCATTCTGATGATTTCGTCAAATAAGTACCATATTTTTCGGCGTATAAGACAATGGAGCATAAGGCGTATCCCGGTTTTTTGGAAGATTTTTCAAGAAAAAAGTATTTTGTTAACCAAGGCATTTAAGAAGGGCCACGTTGTGTATCATTTCTAGCCATGATTATCCATATCTGGCATCATTTACAGAAAATATTATGGCATGATAATGGTTAAATATAATGCTTTAGATAAACTTGATTCGTGAAAGTAAATAGGGTTGATCTAAAACATAAATAAGTGCTTCAAAACTTGTATGGATGGATGGACAGATGGATGGGTGTACAGACAGAAATGACCTCTGCTGTATGCATTCACTTCATCCAAAGAATGCATAAAATTCTGCTATGACCAGGAATCAAACCTGGGTCTTCCATATTCCTGTTATGAAACAGGAAACTTACTCTTATACGGTAGTTTGGTGGTAGAATATCCACCCGGCAAGTGGAAGACCCAGGTTCAATTTCCGGATATAGCAGATTTTTTTCTCCTCTTTCCAAATTTTCCACATATTCCCGTTTGAGGCATTCAATAAAGATGACACGACTGAAGGGCCAAGGGCAGGTATAGTCTGGAATGAAGACAGTGGCTGAATCACCTTTCTTAGAACAAAACTGTATTTGCATCACATATTCAACTGTTTACACAAACAACCTCTACAAGCCCGAAACAAAGTCTTCTAGTTCTAAAATACTAAAACAAGTGTTCGTGTAAACCAATTACTTGAGTTTTTGGTTCCTGAATTTTGTTCAAAGTTCGCTTTAAGAGAATTTTGTGTTAACCAACCAACTGACATACATAAATCCATACATTCAGGGTCAGGGAAAATATTTGTTCATGTTAACTGAGTGTACGTGTTAGCTGAGTTTGTGCTAATAAGGGTTTACTGTATATTAATAAATCACAAAAATGACATATGGTACTATACTACAAAACATTTTGTGGTATAGTACGATATGTAATTTTTATGATTTTTTAAGATTGAATACCACCAAGTAAAGGCCAATACAGTGAAGTTTTTTTAAGTAAACTACAAAAAATTGCTGTAATGATTCTAAATTTGAGTGAAAAGAGCACAAAATTTAGCTGAGCCTTTTTTAATAAGAGCAGTTTAAAAACAAACCCCTTAAATACCCTGGGTGGCCAGTATCACTAAATTTTTATAAACTTGTCTTTATTGTTAGCAAACAAGTACAAGTTAAAGTTAAGCAAGCAACTTACAATCATGAGATGTATGCTGCTTGCTTTCCATTGTGCAACTGCTAATCTGTCAGAAATGACATTGGTACAGAATTAAACAAAACCATATTGCAAAACATTCATGCCCACGGGCTTCTTTTTGCTTACCTATGTTGCAAGAAATACTATTATGTGTTAAATTAAAATGTTTTAGCACATCCGAAAAGTTTTCTGAGCACCTCCTCTTGGAGTTTATTGCCCCTGAATTTCAAAAATGCTCACTTGGGAGTGGCACCGCTCAGGTTGGGAAACTCTGTTCTTTAATTTCACCATTTATGTATGTTTGTATGAAGAAAAAAGTGGGAGGAAAAATTAATATTTTCCACGAAACTTGCACCAGAAAGCCAGGACTTCACATTTCAATTAAATTTAATTTAATTTTACTGAATGGCTTATGCAGTGTGATATCATTAATCAAATCAGGCATGACTTCGTGGAAGTAGGCAATATAATTCAAGGATAAAAATCTGTGGAAAGTACGATGTGTATTATTTAATATGAATAATATGTAATGTGAGTTATTTGGCATGTTGGTGGAGAATTTGCTTCTCTACATTGTTCGAAATTTTAATTTTAAAAAACGATGTTTCCAGCACATGACTTTCTCCATACAGAGCGATGTATATGATTGCATTACTACTTACAATTTGCTCTCGGGAACAGCGTTTTCAAGAAGAATTATCATAAATTACACTCTTAGTTTGTTCTTCCTGATTTTAGCAAATGTCGATTTATTAAAAAACGGATCTAACGATTTTGATTAAAATTCATCTATTTATAGAGCTTGGTGTCTTAAAACATGCTACATAAGCCATATTTATAAAAAAAACTGTATAGATTCCAGCTACATTATTATTAGGCTTAGTAGGATTCTATTGAAATCGATAAATGTCAATAAGGATCGAATTCGCAAAATTTTTAAATTCGACGAAAATGAATTCTCGTCGATAATAATCTACAATTATTGTCGATGCTGTGCGTTTATGCGTATGCATAGTTTTTGTTTCGTTATAACCCTCCTACGTGCATCGCATGGTTGTAATTCAAAAGAGGCTGAGAGAACCATTTTGATGTCCAAAAGCGGAAATTCTATTGTATTGATGCTAAGATAAAGCTCAGGAATAAGTCTCGCCACAAACAACTCGGATCATTCGTCAAATATGAAATTTCGTATTCATTGTGTCGCAGTATGACAATCATGCACGAACTCGCATTTTATATTTGTTAATAATTTATTAGTACAAGTAGCTTTGCCTTTAAATGTTGATTTTAAATAGTTTGTAATTTGTATTTCCGCACCTTATCCAATTTTTGTCTACGTAGCAAATGTAATAATATTTCTTTATTAATTATCGTTTTAATTCGGTTTGACTAATGCGTTTTACAAAAAATCTGTTGCTAATTTCATCCTGATCTAATACGGAAGACTGAATTAAACGTTAAATTTGAAACATGGATGTGGTGCAGCGAGATATATTCTTACCATTAAAATTGGCTTCGAAACATATTCTGTCCACCATCGTGAGGAATGAAGTTTAAAATACAAAATATATGTTGTCCTCATATTTCTGAACGTATTCGCATGCGAAAGTGCTAAAATGTGATATGTAGATGCATTCTTGTAAGATGTTGTCGTAGATGATGCAGAAATAACATCCAGTGTAAATTGCTAGTTTGTTTATTATTTCAAGAAAATTTAATCCAATTGAGGGAGATCTGGAAATATATGTGGGTTTAAAAATTCTTCCAGAGCCTGGTCTGGGGCATTTGGAATCTTCGGGAGAATATATTTTGGTTGCCGCATAATATAGCATACTATGCATAACGTCATATTTTACACTTATCATTAACGAACGTAATGTACTCTAAGTTGCAACTTTATTTTTAGTTGTATTATGAAACAGGAGATAGTATTACAATATCGATTATCTCATGTTACTTATATTACATTTTTTGCTGATGATTTTCTTCATATAGCCATAAAACCGTTTTTATAATGGAAATTAGATAAAGATAGACTTGTCTTTTCTGGCCTAAAAGCATCTTGATGAGTTTTATGTTAGAATAATTCGTTCATCCGAAGGAACTGTTTCCGGCGTTGTCTTCATTCCTTTGTCTAGCAAATATTTGTGTCTTGAGTTGAAGAGAAACGTGAAGGGAACTAAATATTAATAATAAATTGACAGCCTTTTGAAACAGGCGGCCCTCTTCTGGTTCCTTGCTGGTATGTACCGACGACTGCTACTGCTCAGTGCAATTGAAATTAAAAAATCGAGTGTAATTTTGTCTCGAGAATGTTTTAGTCTACTACTAAATACATAGTTCACAAATTGGTTACTTTTATCGTAATTTTACCAATCAGAGAATGTATGCTTTGAGAAAATAAGATGTGAGAAGTTATCGAAGGTCAGGAAACAGACGGGAGGGTATGTAAAGTATCAAAAGGTAGAGTAAATATGGTAGATAATGTTGCAGTGAATATATGCATATGTATGTAGTAGTTACGACGAAGAAATTTTCTGATGACCCTATCTATGTTTATTTCAGATATACACGTGCATATAAATTTATTCGTCCGCAAAATTGTGCCCAACATTTCTTCTAAGAACTTTTGAAGAGAACAGCCAAAATTGAAGATGTCCATAACACCTGTTACACTCCGCCAACTGGTGAGATACATTTTCTTTATCAAATTCCTTTATTTAAGTACGATTATCCCGAGATCCATATCGCAATAATCTAAGCGATTCTCCTTCCTTATCTCTTTCCTCCCATCCTTTTTTAATTCTATTCCTCCTTTACTCTCTATGTACCTTCATTTCTATATCCTTTCTATATCTCCCTCCCCACATCTCCCCCCCTCTCTCTCTCACTCTACGTCTATACTATAGTCGTTTAGCAAAGCAAAAGAATCCAAACTAAATCCCAGTCCCATTAGGATTACGTATTTTCGCGAAAAATCCTACGAAAATTTAAGCCAATGTATGCACTCGTATATATTACACGTATGCGGGTTGTGACAACAATTGATTCTCGAAGTGTAACAATGATGTGGTCGGCAAGGCAACATACCGTTTAAAAGCCGATATTTTTCCAAAATATGTGATTTAAATGTTTAATATGCGAGATTTCAAACGGTATGCGGAAAACGACGAATAGAATAAGAAACTTCATTAATTTTTTTAAATCTAGTTTAAATTTGAACATCGTACGCCAATTCTTTCTAATTTTAATTTCCAAAAGAATAAAAGCCTGCACTTTAAAAAGTTGATTTTTACGTATTACCTTACGGGAAACGGAAATCGCCCCCCTGGAGTCGAACCCGGGTCTTTTTCTTGTTTTTCTTTGGTCATTTAATTTTTATTTCTGAATAAAACATTCCTACGAAATTTCAACCTTCCACCTAATCGGGAAGTATGTAAAAAAACGCGCTAAAAGTGCCATTGATAACGTCAGCGCTAGACAGAGAGTGACATTGAGATTTTTTATGTATGATTATTCTCCAAAATTTTTGCATTTAATAAATTTGCATAGAACGTATTGTTTACAACTATGAATTGAACGAATGAATGCTTACTAATGCGCAATTTATTGTTCCTTCTTCATAGCTCCTCGTCAAAAGTAATCACATATCCGGGGCGTATTGGCGTGCATAAAAATCTATGGCGATTATTAATGAAGTTAAGCCCTAAGAATCCACGGAGCCTCCGATTCCAGATTAGAAAAACATGAAATATTTCCGTCATCAGCATTTAACTTTTTATTTTATTTTTGGCCACCCTCTGTATTAAAAAATGTAACACAGTATAGTTTACCGCATGTAATTTTATGTTGGGTGCTAAATGCGATGCCAAATTATAATTTTCTGCCATTATGTTTAATTGAACACGCTCGCTTTGCATTAACTCACAGAGGAAAGTAAAAATTAATCGGAAAAATATTGTACAAATTCTTTTCATTTCTAATAGTAGCTAGAGTGAAATGGGTCCTCCACGTTTCACACAAATTTCCCTTGACTCTCCCAAGTTTCGATAAAAATAAGCAAATATTTTTCACAATATCGGTTGAATTTATTTTATGGGCTGGCATCGACAAAATAAAACGTGCAAGCAATAAAAGACTGTGGGGAAAACATGTTATACATTATCGTCCCTTGTTTAAATTCGTAAAAGAATTGAAATTGCGTTTATTTTTTGTAAGGTTTTGCGGATTCGTTGCAAACACATGGAAGCTGCTCTCATGTCAGACAAGACAATACCTGGCACGACAATCTGATGAAGTGCGTGGACACAGTGAGTATACTTATAAATGGGTAGGAACTCTCAAACGTTTTTCTCACGTGCCGCTTCCGTATGTGAATGCGACACAACATGCCCGTAAACTAATGTTACATCATAATTAAACATGGTTGAACAAATTTCGATCCTGAATTTCAGTATGGATTTTCCTACTTTTTTTAAGTGCAACGCACATGCTATTTCAAAATAAAAGTACATATAAATGCGATTGTAGACAAAACATTTATAACGCATTTTAATGGAAACGACTCAGTTGTTCGATTAGCTTATCGGGCACGGCTTCCTCAATTCTAGAACAAAATATTTTCAGTCAGAAAGCAACAAGTCTGGCTCCGACCGCTGAGAGTTGAGTTTATGAAAGTGAAAAAATGAACGATTACGTATTTCCTATTACGTCCGCGTACAAGCCACGGCGGCGCAGGTATTTCATTGTTGCTTGATGGATGCCATTTAACGAGATACAAGTATAAGTTTATTAAAGTAATTTTGTAAAGGGGAAGTTCTAATTGATGGATTTACTTCAAAATCACAATTGAACGATAAATTTTAATAAGGATCACTCGTACTTAATTTAATTAAAAGTTACGACGGTCGGACGGACGGGCGAGACGTTCCCATAAGGTTTGGCTACTATAGCTTCGCTGGTAAAGAACGCCTAAAAAGTGGTTTTAGCCACGCCGTCTGTCTGTACGCGGCTCTAGAGCCTAAACGGTTGAACAAAATCGAATTATATTTCGCATTTAGAAATACAGCTACCTTGAATAGACTCTCTGAAAAGATGAA
Organism: Tanypteryx hageni; assembly: GCA_028673005.1. Classification (NCBI taxonomy): domain Eukaryota; kingdom Metazoa; phylum Arthropoda; class Insecta; order Odonata; family Petaluridae; genus Tanypteryx; species Tanypteryx hageni. Next base: position 80,962,582 of record CM054113.1, on the reverse strand, counting down.
CTATATAGCAAAAAATGAAGGGTGGTTTATTCTTGTTGATTTTCACCAAGTGTCGATTCATTCAAAAGTTGCACTGACGATTTTCATTAAAACTCATTCATAAATAATACTACATAAGCCATATTTCTTAAAAATAACTCTATGGCATCCAGCGACATTGTAATATAATGAGTTTGACTCCCAGCTCTCCCACCCTCTCCCTCCCTCAAAAATCTTCGTCCAGCAATCATGCTTCAGCACCTATGTGGCTTCCTCAATCCACATAATATTTGATATTTATGTATGGTGAAACTATTTATCAAGTTTAATTTTCCCATATACGAGGTTATCAATATATTAATATCATGTACATGTAGAAAACATTTTACGCAGTTGATGTTTTTGTAGTAGTAGAAGTTACCTCCAGTGAGGACAGTATGTTGATACCAGATGCATGCTTAAGTTTGTGCTATGTATATTGGACCGATTTTTCTATAATTCTTTCTCTAAAATTAATTCACTTTTTCAGAAACGATTAAGTGACAATTGCTTCAAAAGTTATTAAAGTGCCAAATTTTTATGGAATTTATGCCTTAAGCGTGTGCGACATAATGAAACACGGCACCAAATTTTGTTTTGAGTAGGGCACCAAAACCATTAGCGCCGGCTCTGGACTACGTTTACACGATGCGATTTTTCATGCAATTTGTCGCATGCTTTGTATCACATGCTATTGTAGCGATTCCCGCCTAATCATGACATGCTACTCCCTCCCCTCCCCATTGTTTTGCGCTTGCGCGTGTCGAGGAGGTAAGACCTGTCTCTCTTTACCTAGGGCTACGCTACGAGAAGGCTGAGTGTGGCACCCAAAGACTAGTACCCCTACTAAATAGGTACTATACATCAGCTACTGATGATGAGAGCATTGCTCTCGAAATATGTATTTAGTATTTTACATCATCTTTAGAGATCTTGTGTGCGTGTATTCAAGTGCTTGCGTGCATGATTGTTTCGTCTGTTAGGTCCCTGTCATTGCCGGAAGGCACATAAACCTACAGGCCGCTGTGTGCGATACTAGGTCCCTGGCATGGTTTAATCTCCCGTAAACCTAGTATTATTTTATCTTTTCTTCCCCCTTTATTTTTTTTCCTTTACCTCTAAGCGTGTACGTGTGTGTGTGTTTGTGGTTGCTTAGTAGGTCCCTGTCGTGGTCATACTGACTCACAAACCTAGCAATGGTGTGATTTTTTGGGTCCCTGGCGCAGAGTAATTTCTCGCAAACCCGGTCCCGTTTCCTTTTCACCTTTAGAATTAGTGCTTGTGCGATTGAATGAGTGAACGTGTGAGTGTCATCAGGTCCCTGGCATGTAGTAACAACCCCTAAACCTGTAAGTTTACAATTTTTATTGTCTTTTGCCTTTCCTGCCTTACCTCCCCCTTTTCATTGTGCGCCTCTAATTTTGAATTTTACGGTTAAGGAGTTAATTCTATTTAATATTCTCTTCATGATAATATACTTTATCACACCTCAAATAATAACCAAAACCCAAAGATAGTGGTTCCAGTGGAAATCAGGCCCTTGATGTTCCAATATTTTCATTCCCTTCCCTCTGCTCGACATATGGGGATAAGGAAAACCTGTGAATGAATTTCAAGAGAGTATTGGTGGAAAACCCTAAGAGCAGATATTTCCAATTTAACCAAAAATTGTCTATTTTGTCAGACTTGTAAACCAAGGAACAGTCTCCCTCCAGATCTTATGTCTTCCACCCTAAGCACATATCCTTGAGAACAAATTTATATAGATTTTGTTGGTCCGCTACCCCATAACCGTAATGGCAATGCTGTTGCTCTAACTATAGTCGATGATTTTAGCAAGTTCACACTTATTGGACCAATTTGTTCACCCTCTGTTTCCCAAGTCATTAACATATTATCTAATAAAATTTTCTCTAAATTTGGCTATCTAAAATATTTGGTCTGTGATAATGCAGCTCAATTCAAGTCCCATGCCTTCCATGAAATGTGCATAAAATGTGGAGTTAAGCATGTGTTCACAGCTTCCTATCATCCCCAGCTAAATCAGGCTGAATGAGCAAATCAAAATCTCAAATATTCTCTCACTATTTTATCTAAGGATAATCATACCAAGTGGGATGGATATATTCCTAATTTGGTATTTGCATTCAACTCAGTGCTACATAGTAGTACTGGTTATACTCCAGCAAAAATATTTCTTGGCCATGAGCTGCCTCATCCTTTGAGTAATATTTGGTCTATCCCACAGTAGTAGTAGAAAAAAATATCAAATGTGACTAAAATGATATGCTAATTAGTTTTAAAAAATACAGTAAATGAGGTAATGAATCAATAGATCATACTGAAGTTCTGCTTCTCCGAATTGGCAGCGACGGGAATCAAGGTGGAAAGAACTACACGGAGAGCAGGCAAGTTAGTGTCATTGGTAGCTATCCAGAAATTATTACATGTCGTTGACTTTCTCGATACCCACCTCCTGGGCCATTTATACAACGTTAGTGATAATAAAATTATACTCTTTTTAATCACCTTGTGTGGAGTATTTTTTTATATTTCAATTTTTTTGCAAAAATAATGCAGACTTTGTTATAAAGGAACTTAGTTCTTAGAGGATTCGTTAACTGAGGTATTACTGTACATGATAACTGTTTATTATTTGTTTTTTATTGTTTTTTTGTATATATATATAATGAGAATATTGATAATTTAATATATTTAGCAAACAAAAAATCCAAATCATTAAGGGAATTTAAGTAATAGCTGATTTTTTAAACTCTTTTAATTAAAATTTTCATTCGTGCTCTTTCAGAAAGCAGGAATATTACACAAAGGGACTGAGGTTTTCTTCAATGAAGCATGAGCTCATGAAAGCACATGTTTTAAGATATTCTAAAATGCATATTGCTTTTTCCAATAATATGCTCATTAAAAATTTCAATTTTGTATAGGATCAACGAAAAATCTTTCCAATTAGCGATAAATCAGTGAGTTGGTTTGTCAGGATAAATTCATTTACGAAGTTTCATCTACAGCAAATTGCGTAAACTAAGTAAATTGACTCAATCTTAGCATTAAATCCAAAATTTATAGGGTGAGATCTAAACTGCTTTAAAAAAGTAGCAGAAAAGAAAGACAATGACTTAAATCAAATTGCGTAATTGTTTTTCCAATACCCATAAACAGCTTACCTTTCCATATCTTCCACTGGAGAAATGTTTAACTAATTCACTGCAACAAATTATGTGCATCTTATTTTAGGATTTCATTGGCTCTCATCTTTGGCGCTTTCTCAGTTGCCGTCCTCATGAACTACGACCCCAAAATCCAGACAGGTTTATTGTCTGCTGATAAGGTCATCAACCTGATTGAAAGAATGCCAGACATGATGGATGCTCCTGCTTCAATGGAAACCTGGGTGAGTATCAGAGGTCTCAAACACGCCTCCCATCAACTGCATATAGTCTAACATTACAATAAACACAGACCTTCTATCACACATATCCCTCAATTTACGCGATTAATACCTTCCTGAATATCATCGTGTACATTTAAAGCACGTATCTCAGAAAAAAATTTCCCTTAGAAAATAACCCAGCAAAAGTGTGATGGGTTCTGTTTTGGATTATCAGACTTATTTCACAGATTCACTTTTATATATTAATGTTTTATAGACACTTAAAATGCCAGACACAATTATATACATCATGCACACGATTATACATTATACACATTATATGTGTAAATTACTATCATAATTTTTAGAAACCATTCAATGTATACTGGCGCCTTATCGATCGGATGATGCGGTCATATGGATGGTCGCATGCGGACTCGCATTAACTCAAAACGCATCAAGTATTTCAGAAAATGTTTCTAATGATGCAATTTGCATATGTACAGAAATCCACATCTTAGACCTACGTAACTTGAGGGATACCTACGCTTTGACTCTTCTGTTTGCAGACAGATGAGGGAGGGTGATGATATCGTGCATCAGATGGTGCAAGATGCCTTGACCAAGGTGAAGGAGGGAAGGACAAGTATTACGACAACCAAACGACTCTCAACCGTTGAGGATTCCAACGTAATATTTGTCATGGACAACGGAAGCGTTGCAGAGATGGGGATGCATCAGCAGCTGCTAGACAGGAAGGGACTTCAACATTATCTTTACATATTCCAAGGAGGAAATATCAACAACTAATGCGAGAGAGAAAGAGAGAGAGGAAGGGAGAGAGAAGGAACTGTCAATGAGCTGTATAGGCATCCCGTTGATGATCAGGGATATTCTATGGATTCACCTGCCAAGAACACTATAGTGAAATTGGCGATAATAATGAATTCTTTAATATAAATTGAATTTTAGTAACAAGTCAACAAAAGCATAATATATTCCTCCAAATTTGTTTGATGGTAATTTTTCGCGCTCTTCTCCACAGGAGGATGCTGCATTGTCTCTCTTCCATATTCAACATTTTTCCATTTAAAAATTCATGCTTATTCCGTATAAAGAGCAAAATATTACCGTGCTACAAACTGCATTGCACAGATATTGATTTTTAAACATTTAAGACTATTTTTTCACTCATTGATGTGGTAATAAACAAGTCTATGCTTCAAAAAACACCTTTGAATAGCAAGTGTATTCATAGTGACACATATAGGCAATTCCCCCATTTTTTGGATTTTTCAAATAAATTAAATTTAAGCCCAAAACACCCAGATGTTGGAAAACTTATGTATGTATTGTCCATTATATTTACGGTCTATTTATTTGAATTCTCTCTCAATTCCTTGAAAAGTTTAGTTAATTGCATGTTGTTATAATTTTTAAAGTCCATATTTATTATATAACAGTTTATGCAAATGTTTTTTCTGGACTCTACATAAAAATATACTTTTATACTGTAAATATGATTACTCTTAGGCTACTATACAATAATATTATTATTTATAAACATTCACAAATGTGAAAGTAAAGATATTAACATATAATGAGGAAATTTTTTATCATGACTATCATCTATTATTCTTACTAAATACGTTACAGTTATTTAGATTATAAACTTTTTATTTTTTATTCTGAATTTAATTTGTATTTATGTATCTTAATTGAATTTTGTCAAGCTAAATTAAATGTTTTATATTATTTTTATGTATTTCTCCGAATTGCCTTTTTATGGTCGCAAACGTGTTTAAAACGGCTTGTGTGTTCAAAACTGCTAGGATAATAAAATCAAATGTTTATAAATGGTATTCATTCTGGTGCTGGAAGGACGCGAGTTCTCTTTGGATGCCACTAAATGAGTTTTTGGTTAAACTACTTCCATGAATTTTATAAAAAGACGTGCTATTTAGTTTCTCTTGCCGCCATTCAACTTGCCGTGTTTGAGTTAGCATGCGGAAAGGAGATATCGAGTCTGAATGTTTCACGATAAAGAAAAATGCAGTGAGGTATTTCGACCCTTCCCTCTCGAGTTGCCTTTTCGATAATGTGACTTTTCTCAGCAGATCAACGGAGGGCTTAGCCTCTTTAATACGCAGCCCGCAAGCTCATTTATTCTTATGAGGGAGAAAACGGCAGAGTAAGCATTCAGCTCCACACTGTACATTTGTGTGTGCATAGTATTATGCATCGTCTTTCTGGAAATGCTCGAAGATGTATATCATTTAACCTTTGCATTTTCCACATTTTTTATCGCTAAGGAAAAGAGTAAATCACGAAAAGGTGAGTCCCACAGATCTTGCAAGAGACAACATTTTCTATTCTATGCGGTTTTTAGCCGTAAAATGATTTCGGGTACACCTGATTAGGTATTTGGTTATTTTTTTAATCCTTGTCCTCTCCAAATGGAATAAAATCTCGCCTAGGAAGAACATCAAAATACGGCAGCCGATGACAAAGAAAGGTCGTGGTCGTCCTATTGACGCTCTACATAATTGAATCGAGGTAAGAGATGCCCTTTTCACATGTCGCTCAATCGAGAATTCTCTTAACGTTATCGCTAGAATGCTCGAAGATATTTCGCCTTTTGAAGAATTAAATTCCAAGTCAATTTTCGAATGGTTGAATTTTTTCTTTGACCTTTTAGAAGTTTCGGAAAAGCCGTCGTTGAGTTCTGACTTGAGCAGTGGCGTAACCATGGCCGCGCGTGCTCTTGTGCGAGAACTACCGATCAACAAATTCATATTTGAGGTTCAAAGAGGCATTTAATTTCGCAAAAAAATATCGGAATCCTGCGGGTTATAATTAATATTTTTCAAAAATTTTATTTTTATAGTTTTTCCTATTTTTTGTCTTAAAATACAGTTTAGGCATTGTTTCTTTGCACCAGGTAGCATCATCTTTATCCATTTTTTCACTTCTATCTATGGTTGAGTTAGGTTGTGTTTGGTTTTGAATAAAAGTCGATTTTGAAATTTTTGAAAAATGATGGGTTATTATAACCCACAAGATCCAAAAAACCGCGTAGTTTTAATAATAATTATCTATTCATTTAATTAGCGAATAGGAGATGTAATTTAGTGCACGCATGTATGAAATGCAGTCCAAATTGGTAATTTTAGTGTTTATTTGTGGGCCTATTGAACCGATGGATCTCTTCGCACTGTGTATTTGTAGCTACGACGCAAGACTGGAGGCTATAAACAGAAATATTGATAGGGCGAGCTACGCAAGCACGTGTGGCAACCCATTTTCTCTGGAGAGGGATTGACAGGCTAGTAGAAAGGAAGAACGGAACAGAGGAGTAGCTGGAAGATTAGGCACATTAGGCAGAGCTCAAGTTAGCGCTCTTAAAAATAGCTATTATTTTTCCTACTTTGAAATTACAAACATTTTATTCCGGTCAAAATAATCGTAATTTTCCATTTTAATGGTAGATATTTTTAAAGAAATTAAATTGGGTATTAAAAAAAAATAAGAGGTAATTTCCATCAAATCGACCTCTAAATGAATTCCGTGCCTCAAACATTTAATTATCCTTCGTAAGAATATTCGCTCCGTATATCCAGACAAATTTCTTCTTTGTTACCTAATTCATCTGATGTTTTTCTCTCTCAAAAACCTTAGTCACTTCTGCCTAGCCTCCATGACAATAGAAAAGTAAACAGCTGAATGTAACTATCGCGCCCCGATGCTTACTTAAGAAAGTGCCTCTCATAGAAATTGAAGCGTATGTGAGAAGAGGTAGAGCAGTTAATCGTCGTTTGAATCAGGAGTCGACAACCTATGTCACGCCTGCCCAAGGTGTCACGCAAAGAGATTTTAGTTCATGGTAAAATTTAAAAAAATATATGTTTTCAGTGTTATTTTAATCTCACCCCATTCTTTTAACTTTCCTGCATTATATCCACGATATTTCATATAACAATGTAACGCTTCGTAAACATTAAATAAAATTAATTTAACGTTCGCGCGGGAGTCATAAATTTCAAAAATTGGTAATGAGTGGCATCCGACCGAAAAATATTGCCGAGCCCTTATCTGGATTATGTAGTTAAGGTGCCACCAAACGTTTCACTTGAACGGCCACGTGAGACTTATACACCACTGCACTGTGCGGGCTACATACGAACATTCAAATGACTGATCTGGCTGCACGTAAAAATTTCAGAGAGTAATTTTGATTGTGTAATTTTTAGTACGTTAATATTAAAAGTAAATTGCATCCACGTACTATAAAAATTTAAATTAGATTTAAATTTCATAAATAATATCTAAAGACACCATCTTCTGGAAAACTGTTATTTCCCTGCAGCTATTTGGTATTGAGGAATTTCGCTAATATTTGTTGACCGATTCCAATTTTGATTGAAATCGGACAATAATTACGAACATTTTACATGAAGACCTACATGTAGTTTACAATGTTCTTTTGTTTCAACTCGGGAACCGCTGGACGTATTATAATGAAATTTGGTATTGGGGAGTTTGGCTAAAATTGGTCGATCGATTCCAATTTTCGTTTAAATCGGACAATAATTACAACTACTTTACATAAAGACCTACATGTATTTTACAACGTACCTGGCTGGCTTTTCGTTAAATACCTATCCGAGCGAAAAATATTGAGAACATTGTAAAATCTCAAAGAAGGCATTTGGAAACTGTGTACTCCGACATGGAGTACACCTTTCTAATCTTGTTCTTATGTTAGCTGAAATCGTTAATTACAGATATAAGTCGATTAACTTGAAGGACATTTCTATATTGAAATAAAACAGGACTTAAAGAAAAATATCTCTTGACATTTTAATCTATCGTTTTTTATACCTTGTCGCAATTAAACTCGCAATTAAAATTGCTCAATTAATTATAGCTGCTCAAAAAATGATACAATTTTTAAATCTCCGAAATTTAATTGAATCTTCTTAAGAAAAATGTTACCCCAATACTTTTTGGCGATGATTGCTTAAGAAGACCCTTGATTATCTTAATGTCCTTCTTACACAATGGAGCGAATAAGGATAAAAGAAAAATAACATTTGTTTAAGATTAATAATATATTATCATATTAAAAATTACAAATAGATATAAATTAAAAGTCTTAAATTGCTTGCATATTTACAGTGGCCATCAGCTATTTACAAACATAACATAGATAAAACATCACAGGAGCGCACATTTCTTTTTCTTTCTCCTGAAAAAATAACCGCTCAATGAACAAACAATCCATCTCAGGAGCATTAACCGTACGAAACAATTAGTAGATGAGCCAGTAATACTGATCGATACTTATGGAAAAGATACACGGCACCAAATTTAGCGAAGGAAGATTAAAAAAATCTCTTGCCGCCTCGAAATCCATTCCAGAAAACTGTTCATATATATCGGAAAGTAACGTTTTTTTTTCATTCTTCTCCATCTCGGCAGTAAATAGTCTCTCATCAGGAAGACCAACTTGTCAGGAAAAAAAATAAGTAAAATTTTCTGTTTTTGAAATCTCCAACGTAAATTGTCGCTCAGTTGGAGCCCTCTTCCTCGCGAATCGTTCCTCTTGGGCCGAAGAACACGTCGTCTTTGGTGTCCTGTTCCCCTTCTTCGTCCAGAACGACGATGGGCGAGACGCCGTCGTGCAGACTGGTCCTCGACATTGACCTCTGGAATATGTCCCTGGAAACGCTCTTCGTGAAGCTGAACTGTCGGGAGAGGCGTCTGAACATGGCCTTCTCTCCTTCGTCTTTCTTGCCTCCGGCAGCAGCCGGAATTGGCGTGAGGGGTGGGATCTTCACGGTGTCCACGCCTATCATCTTCTCTCCGTTCTCGATCTTGTACGAATCCTTAATCTCCTCGGCGATCGAGGTGATCACATCCCAAGCGTGAACTGTAGCAATGGATAAATAGGATTGCGTGATGAGGAGTTGGAACATTTAAACGGTACTCGTAAGGGAAGAAAATGCAATCTTAAAATGGGGCGCAGTGAGGTCGCGATTTTCTAAAAACTAAAATGTTGCAGCCTGTTGGAAATGGATTAGTTTGTCGAGATGAATATACAAAAATACTGAGTCGCTAATTATTGCGCGTGGGGCTTGGTTATGGTAATTGGGACATCGAGAAGATGGCGGCTATGCCCCCCTTTAACCCCGAATAAGAAAACAAACAGCGAAAATGTTAAAATTTCTCCGATAACTAGATTTTCGTGAATAATTATTTTTGAACTCATCTTCCCGAAAGTTTAATTCGTCTTAAAGTGCCTATGCACATTTTTCCCGATTTAGGACTTTATTTTAACTTTCTCGGAAACGATTATCGAACCGCCTTAAAATATTCGACGTAAAAAAATTTCTAATTCCGAAACATAAATAGGTGAAATTAACAATGAACGCAAAAACAGTATCCGAAAAGTATTTAACGCCTTGATTATCGCATTAATACTTCAAATTCCTCGGAAGAGGATCAAGCAGCATTCGCGCTAGTATGATGAAAATCTTCTTTACGTAATGATCGTGATGGAAAGGTGTTGTAACTCACCGATATCTTCCTCGGTTGACTTCTCCGCGACGACGCAGAATCTTAGTACGTATTTCCCCCGGATCTTGGATGGTATCATGTGCAACTTTCCGGAGCCGTTGATGCTCGCTAGGAGGTCCGTGTTCATCTTGTTAGAACCCTTGAGACGGAAGCACACGAGGCCCAACTGCGTAAAAAAATAAAGATAGTTCTTCACATTATTCAGTCGTTTTGGTTAAACGTTCGCTCCACTCCTGAGCACCAAACGAAATTTCATTCTTCCCCAAGAAATTAATTGCATTTTCCGCAACTTTTTATGAAGAATCAACAGGTGCTTTTTTACATAGAACAGTCGGTTATCAGCTCGAAACATACGATGTCGTAATAATTATTTCGAAATCTACTTCAATTAACATTTCAAAAGTTCGTGAACGTCATGGATACCTATATTTAAAACGAATCGAATTAATAAAAGTACGATAAAATGGTAAACATCTTAATTTGCTGTTTTTTCCGTTATTTATTATTTTTTCACAGCACTTGTCAGGATATAGACGCTTAAATGCATAATATTGATAGCGTTTTCAGCATTCGGTGTTTTCAATTATTCCGCGGGATAGAATTATAAACTGTTAGTCGTAGACTGCGCCAGCATGTTTTCGAAAGTATTAAATTAAAAACGCAACGCAGGAGCTAAGGCAAGAGTCCAAGAATAAGCGCGTCAATATAAAAAAAACTTAAAAGGTAAGTACTTATCTTAGGTATCTCCAATAGCCGCAACAAAATACAAGTGCTTAGTTTTTTTAAAATTTTGGTACTGAAGTGCTTACTCTTGAATTACTTGAATTACACGAGCTCTGCAATTCTCAAGCGAATGAAGACCAGAGTCGTTAAACAGAATAGCATCTAGAACAAAATCGACTAATGCCGAATGTCCGCTTACCTTAACGTCGTTGCAGACTTCGAAATTCTCGTCCTTTTGGACGAGTTTCTCAAACTTCTTAGCCAGCCTGCAGTGGTTTCGGATGTAAGCCCTAAGTCCTTCCAAGCCGTAGTTTCGGATGACGAACCACAGCTTCAGGGCTCGGAATCTCCTGCTCAGAGGGATTCCCCAGTGTCTGTAGTCGATCACCTGGTCCGCGTGGCTGTGCTGTAGGTACAACGGGTCGACCACCATCGCCTCGGTGAACCTGTAACGGTCCTTAACCCACATGGTTGAGCAGTCGAAGTTGGTGAGGAGCCACTTGTTAGGGTTCGTGTTGAACGAGGAAGCGTATTCGATCCCCGACAGGAGGTACTTGAACTCGGGGCATATCATGGCGTTGCCGGCATAGGCGCCGTCGACGTGGAGCCAGGCTCCGAAATTTTTGCAGACGGGTCCAATTTCCTGGAGGTTGTCGAAGGCGCAGCTGGATGTCGATCCGAAGGTGGCGGACACGAAGAATGGGACCAAGCCATCTTCCTCGTCCTCTTCCATTGCCTTGAAGATGAAAAAATAAGGAAATTACACCTGGACTTCGTATGACACGGAGTAATATAACACGCATTCGCTACAACATGGTTTTAGCGCGTTTTCTTTAAAGGAACAAGTAAGAGATGGAAGCATGTTTTCTCAAAAAATTTCAGGTTTCTGGTTTTCCGCTCCCTTTGATGGGGGGACAATCCGCACCGTTGGAATGTAGACTCTCACTTTTATCATAGATGTCATAGGTTTTACGCTAGGTGGCTTCAAAGTACGAGAATTCAAAACATTTGAAATGATCTTGTAGCCTAACTGTTAAAGTTAAGAGGAGTGAAGTTTGCACGGATTGGAAAGTCTATTGAAGATCTACAGTCCAACGGTGAGGCTACTTCGCTCTTCAAAGGGGGAGGCAAAAGAAGTGCATTTTAAGAAAACGTACTTTCACCCCGTGCTGTAGCAATGGTATTTTAACTGTTTGTAATAAAAAAATTTAGGGCAAAGCGGATTATGGCTCGCACTAATGCAGTTTTTTTTTGGACCTCGGAGGTGGTATTCCAAATTGCTGAACAAGGAAGGGACATTTTGGAGTAGAGCGCTCTGTTTATAAGCATAAATAATTGACAAAAATACTAAAATATTTTTAGATTTATGCGCATCAGAGATAGGTTTGGGAATGGAGGCGAGTGCCTGAAGAACTCAACCCTCCTTTTGCTAGGTAACGCTAAGTTCGCATAGCGCGGATTCACATTACACGGACATTTTCAGAATCCGCGTCGTCACTAGGAAAATTTTTTATCAATAAAAAAGCAGGTAAATGTATCTGTACACGTTGAAACAGATCAAACATACAAATAGCTGAAGTTTAAGTTGGAATTCATTCATAATATTATTAGAACTTTTATACTTTCTACAAATAATAGATAGAACTACCCGTGAGAATGTTAAGGTCAAGAAAACAACCTATCAACGTAATCCTTGTTTCGGTAAAATGTTGAAGTTTCAACTGCATCGAGTAGGGTGATGAAGAAATATTTGGCATCAGTAAAAATCCATTACAAAACCGTTCAAAAATAAGGCCAAATTAATCGCAGTCATTACAGACCCCATATCTAAAAGAATTTACCACCCAAGTATGTTTTTTTAAAGTCTGTACCAAGAAATTGTTTTTAATTTTTCAAATAAAGATTAAATTTAAAATATTTTTTTTTTAAATGTCGGTTCCTTTTCGATTTGGACCGAAGGTTCATCAGTAATCAGTTTTTTCCACTTTATTTTTCAAAAATTCGAAATGATTAATTCAAGAAACGAAGGAGTCTGCCGATTACACCGGTCGAACTCGTTTTCGAAAATTCGCCGTCAGAAAAAAAAACTCGACTCGCGAAAGAAAACGAAAAATGGCCTACGTGAGCGTACGTGGAAAAGAATTTTCTTAAAAACCGACCAGCGCAGATATAAACGGCGGCCTTTTTTTATTTTCGGTCCCGGATCGTCTTTTATTTCGAGAGTCCTCACCTTGTGCAGTATTCCTCCCCTTAGGCTGCTCTTCTCGTCTGGATCGAGGATGCGCAGCTTCACGAGACAAATCTTCGCCGCCTTCTCGACGCACGAGTGCGCCTCTTGCGAGCAATACGCCACGAGACGCGTCAGAAGGACTCCGTCCTCAGCGTCCGGACTGTCTTTCTTCAAGCGCTTCAAAGCTTCGTTGCGCGCCGCCAACATGTTGACTAGGATGCATTCGCTAGCGGAAGACTGCGAGCGGGAACAAAAAAAATTGCGTGGTTACTCGGGGATGTCGCGCACCAGATTAATTTCACTTTTTTCTCCAAAGTAAGAACGTTGCCTTTTAGTCCGTAAAAATGACAGCCGTGCAAGCTCGCGAGATTAGCAATAATCACCTGTAAAACTCCGCCGCCTTTCCCACCCTCGGTGCATGCGAGAAAATCTTCAGGAAGGCCGATGGCTTTTCCTGCGACAAACAAAAAAGAAAAGAAGTTTAGATTATTGAGAGAAGAAATTAAATGCCGAGTTGGATGATATTTTCAGAATGGGATATAAAACTTACCGAACCAGTCCAAGACGATTGTCTCGAGCTCCTGGCAAGCAGGGCTGGCAACCTGCGCGGAAACGAAACGATACAATTAGATTCGATGCCCGTTTTTCATTGTTACGTGGTTATAAGATTAAAGCCTGGTGTCGAAGTGGTTCATTTATATAAAAGCTGTTTCGCAACGATTCTTACCCAAGAGAAACCGATGCAGCCGATTCCGTCGGCGAGCATGTCTCCAAGAATTGAAGGGTACGAATTCCCGGATGGGAAATAGGCGTGGAAGCGAGGGTGCTGCCAGTGGGTAACCTAACGAGAGGAATGGAAATTACAGTATTAGTTTCCATTGTAAATAAAAACCTTAGAAATACATGCATAAATTTAAGAACAACAACCAATGCCGAATTTATTAATAACGAACGGTAACTTGAACATATTTCAGATTAAAAAATCCCTAGAAAATAAATTATTAACTCTCGATTCGACAAAAACTGAATGCCAAATTAATTAGCAATAAATGATAAGCTAAGCATATCAATATTTTTTTAATTGTCAAAAAATATTTTGCAATATAAAAAATTGAAATAATTTAATAACATTTAAAATGTCTTATAATAGTTTAAAAGCGTTAGAATGTTAATTCGACGGGATGCAAAAAATAAATCCTCGCACGAAGCCGGATTCATTAATTTCCCAACGTCTCACATTGACGGCGAATTTAAGTTAGATAACGGGTTCGGACTCACCCCTGGCATAATCTTATCCTCGATGTCCGACATGATGTTGTCCCATGGCTCGGGTTTCTCGGGAGCTTCGCTCGGGATCATGTTTATGAGGTAGCCGGGTTCGACGGCGGGCGTCACCCTCCTCTTTGAGCCCAAAGTCTCCATGTAATCGCAGATGTAATCCACCATCTCCTTGCCGGCAATACGGAACTCGTCGGTGTTCATGATTGTGATGGGATTAAGTTGATTGCGACGGATTCAAATGTTATATTCTTTACGCTTGTATTCGCGTAACCCTGAAGGAACACAAATAAACAATTGTTACAAGTTGGCATGGAAACTTGAAAAATAATATTGTCGGTTCGAATCGTCTTAAGCGATCAGAACTGTAGCACTCAGAATTGTAGCTGCTCAGAAATAGTTCAGTTTTTATAATTACCGCCGGAAGAATCAACCGGCAGCAATTTTTTTCGTGACCAATGAAGGATTTCCTATGGCAAATGAAAACTTTTCTATTAAACATTTTTATCTCGCGGAATCGCCATTTCCGCCTCAACTTAAATGTATTTCCTTGTTTTGCGGGAAAGGTTTTTTTACTGCCATGAGAGTCTTATGCTGCACATTGAATAACGCGGCTCAAATCACGAGGATAAATGAATGAAAGGAGAGAAAACGCGTATAATTTAAGGATAAAACGCACGAGATATATTAATTAATACACAAACGACCCGTGTCGACGAGTGCTGGTTATCATCGCGAACATTTTATCTTGCGGAAAAATAGTAAAAGCTGTTAATTTTACTAATTATACGCGTTTATTTTATCCTTAAAACAAGCGTGTTTCCTCTATCGGCCTCGATCGCCATTTATATACACGAACCAATTAATTCAACCATATCATCGGAGATTAAACCGACATAGTTCATTATATATATAATGTATATATAATTTTCATTAAGTAATTTAATATTGTAATCCGAATTATTCTGATCAATTCGAAACATCAAACTTGTGTAAGCGGAAAATATTTTTTTTAAGTGTGAACGACAATAGATTTATAGTAGAAAACAAGACCACATAAACTCGCATAAAAATTCTAAAAATATGTCCAGAATTTGATTACCATATTAAACGAGACTCCAATAATGCTTACGCGAACGAGTTCGCGCCAAGAAATAAGACTTGCTCGGTATTGAAGTAAGTTTGATTTTTATCAATCGATATAAGGATGCTCGCAGAAATTTCTGTATTTCATCGGAATTACGTCTACGAAGAAAAATTAATATCCAAAAGATGCCTTCAGACTCGTAACACAAATTTGAGCAAAAAGTGATGAACATCCTTATAGAGGCAATGTTTTAATATCTTTTACACACCCAGCAACTGAAAATTCATCCACCTACTCGAAACAAACGTAGAGTTTGCGTGAAACAAATCGCCTCGGCACCGACGTACTTCCGATTTTCACGCGTTCGACAAACATTCACACGTTAAAGCCGTGTGAAAGCCGACGAAAGAATCCCTAACCCGACCCACGTGGAACGTCATAAACATAAAAAGGACTATAAGGAGGATAACTTCGAAAGACAGGATCGTCCGTGGACCTACCTTCTGGTCGACGCTAAAGATGTCCGCCAACAGAAACCTCCGACAAACGTATGTATATTCTCCCGCGCTGGCGATGGGCAGAGACTCACACACTATAAAGAGTATCCAAGGTCCCTTGTGGTCGGTCACTCCTCAGAACCTCACACACGACCAAAGTCAGAATGATCTCCTCTTGACTCGGGCGCTGAAATTTAACAGCGAGCGGTTGAGGGAGAAGGGGAAGGAGGGGAGTGGGAGGGAGGGGAAAAAAGAGGCCCTCCGGAGGAATGAGAGAGAGGAGAACGCGGCAAGCGACGGGGGATTCCGGCGCGGAACACGTCAGAGGAAGTCGGCTCGTCGGGCGCGCCATTGAGGGGGTGGGGGAGGTGGATAACGTATGCGGGAGGAGTGGAGCGGTTCCCGTGGAAGGGAGGCGGGTGGAGGGGTGGAAGATAGAAAAAAAGAACACCGTTATCCAATCCCTCGCTGAGTAATTGTTACGTTTTCCGGGGAACTCCCTCCCCCCCCCTTTGCTTCCTCTATTCCCTATCGCTTCCATTCTTTCTCATAGATAACGCGAGCTATTCCTATTCCTCGTTTTGGTTTAGATTCCATCGAATAAATAGTACGTTTTTTCCTTTTTGCGGAATGAGCGGGTGAAACACGTCAGGTTAGCTCTGTGTCGTTGAAATGCAGGAAAACGCACGAATCGCTGCGTCATTATTTGTATAACTTTAACGCGGTGCGTATACAATCTCCAGGAAGGTTTCTAGGTAGCAAAAAAACTGTTAAAGTGTTAAAAAAACAAGCCGTTTATGTGGGTTAAAAAATTAATGAAAGTTTTAATATCTTTCATTGGGCATCCAAACTCAAGTCTCGGAATCTTTCTGCGCTGTCGGTAAATGGGATTGAAAAACGATTGCACGATACGTATACCATCCCAGGTCTATTCAATTAATCAGAGAATTTTCACTGGTTCTTCTCTCTTAAATATAACGAGTGGCGAGGGGTGAGGGTTTGGGGGTTATAACCCCCCCATGAGCAACATATACTTACAATATCCTCTGGAAAAGGTATTGACGCCCCAAGATAATTGCGAACGTCGGAACGAGTAAATAAAATTCATTAGTGTTTTACTGGCGTCCTACAAGTTAACTTTCTTTAAAAGATGAGTTACGCGACCAGGGCTTACAAAACTGAAGCAGTCTCGTGAGAAAGGCATTCCGGCGGACGGAGAGGTAGGGTGGCCGGAGGAGTGTCTCTCTCGGTCTAACGATAAGTGGTCGATTCCATTCGGGCCTTTTTCGGGCCTTAAATGTAACCTATGTTATTATTTGCTGAATGTAAACACCATAGCTCAGCTTGTTGTTTCTCTCTTTATTAATACCTAGGTCTTCATCTTATTTTCCATAAAGAGAAAGAAATGCAATGTGGGTTGGAGGGAAAGGCACTTAGTGGGGACACTTCAGTGTCTTCTCACGAAAGAAATTTGGTGCTGTGAGGATTAGCCGAGATAAACGAAGAATTTATTAAAACCACTCCATAAACAGAACATTTATTTATTTATTTAAAACTTAGTGCTACAAGTTGGCGATTTGCCAGGTGGTAACATAAAGAAACCTCGTAGGTCTCTCACACATCCAACAACGAGATCTAAAGACAAACAATAAGACAGCAATAAAAAAATCTATAGTAATGACATAACAAAAATATTACCCATAAGAAATATCACTGCAAACAAGAAAATTCAAAAGTTTCAAAAAGGAAGGAGAAATATTTTTTAAAAATCACTAAAGAATCACAAAATCACAGAAAAATCACAAAACAGCTTTACATCTATTCCTAAAAACATTTACACTCTTTGGGAAGGGCTCAAATAGTTCAGCAGGCAACTCATTCCAGTCAACAATAGTTCTGTTTAAATATGAATATTTTTTTACATTTGTTTTTTGTTTTCTACACTTAAATTTGTATTTGTGATCATTTTTCCCTTTAAAAGATGGTTCTTCCACCCCCTTGTGTAACTCACTCCATGCTGCCTACATATTTATTACAATAAAAAAACCACAAAGTCTACCCCGCTTCCTTCTCCTTTGCAAGCTCTCCCAGCCCAGTATTTCTAGCATCTCCGTCACGCTATCCGTTTTCCTGTGCCTACCCAATACATATCTGGCCGCCTTTCTTTGAACCTTATCCAGCTTCCTGATATGTCCTTCTTCATGCAGATCCAATATCAAGGAGGCATATTCCAATATCGGCCGAACTAGAGATTTGTATGCTTTCTCCTTTGTAGCTGACATAACTGACATGACTCAACCTAAGCGAAAGATTTGAGTCATCTGCATCTGCTGCCCGGCTAGTAAAGCAAAGCGCGTGTATGTGTATTTTTGGCTAATCAACCTCTTGGATTATTATAGAAAATAGAAACGCAAAAACTAAACATCAAATACAGAGAACTTGGAAGAAAGCTGTAGGTCTCACATGTTCTGATACTGCATGTACTCTCACTCCATATAATTTCCAGTCACTTTTCGTCAGTCATTCATTGCTAGTGGTCGAAGAAGGATCTCCTCGTTGCCTTTTTTTACACACACACACACACACGCACACACACACATATATATATAACATATTTCCTCGAATGTACCGCTGTGTGAAATTTAGTGAGATTGCTAATTTTTAGAATGAAATTTCCGAAAAGTCTTATTCCAAGTTAAAGCAACAGATAACAATCTTGGCTGGGTTCTGCAATCATGCTTTACAAGTTAGTGACTTTATTTTATTTCAATATCAACATGTCGCGCCGCGCATCATTTATCTAAACATTTTTCTTACATTAAATAGCTAAACATAGAATCGTTATTTTTTATTCTACTTTATGAAAAATTAGCTCGTTGTATTGAATACAATGTTACGACAATTGACTAACACAGGAGTGGGGAGACAGCGCATATTCGTGTATCACAGCAGGTCAATAGGATGATCTTAAAAAAACTAGTTTATTCTTACCTTTCCCTTTCAATTTTTACTACTCCTTCATAAACAATTTCTTGTATGTTTTGGACTTGGTCCCTACTTGTACAAGATATCTCAAGAAATTCCAGTGGAACTAGTCATTTTTTCAGGATTAAATTTCTCATACCTTGTGTTCGGAATGGTAAATTTTTGTTCGGACTATTAGTCAGAGTTCTAATCCCAAGACGACTTTCTCAACTCGTGTAACACAGGAATGACAGACACGTAGGAACTTTTTAAAAGTGAGATTAAAATATTTAAAAAATACAAAATCAAGACATTGACATAGGATTGTATGAACGATTGGATTTTCATTTTATCATTGCCAAAATAAGAATCTCATTCTATGACTTAGGCAAATCGACTAAGAACGCAAAGGTAGATGGATTTTAATGTTATATCATATCTATTTGTTTATTATACGTGATTATGATCAATGTATCGTGTCATTATCTACTTATGCAACGTATTTTGTTGAATCTCTTAAAAAAAGGTCAGTGGAGATGTTAGTGATGAGGCTGATAACCCCCCTTGAAAAAATCCTGTATACACCACTAAATATAACGTAAGCATTTTAAGAAGAGCGATAGGTCGAAAGATGGAAGCAACGACAGCTTCAGCACAGTTTGTCATTACTCGTCCAAACAATATTTAAGAGGAATATTGAGCAATAATAAATGGAAACAAGTTGGAAAAATATACTCCATAAATGGAATACACCGAGATTTCAAAGGCGTTCTTTATGGGAAGTACGTATGGAACGGTAACGAAAGATTGGGTGGTACTTGAATTTTTATCTCCTAAACTATATTTCGTAATTACATAATCTGGCGGAGTTTTTTTGTGGTAAATATTGTCTTCTATACGAATACATTTTTTAATCCATACCTTATAGATCATATACGATCGTAGGAGAGAAAAATATGATATTGATTTGTTGCTTGACGGATTCCAGTGAACGAGGTGCTAGTATTAAGTTTATTTAAGTGATTATATAAAGTGGAAGGTCTAATTGACTGATGTAGTACAAAATCGCAATTGGGCGATAAATTTTAATAAGGATCACTCGTACTTAATTAAAAACCGTCGAGCGTTTCAGGAGATGAAAGTTACGACAGACGGATGAGACGTCCCCATAAGGCGTTCCGCTACTACTGCCTTGCTGGTAAAGCCCGCCTAAAAGTGGACAGTTTTGCATTGTGAATTTTTCATGGATTATCAAAATAACGATCGCATGAAAAAGTTTTACGGGTAGGCGACTTCCGGATACAGTAGCGAAGTAAACACGGTCCACAAACTTCGCCTTCTCGAACGGTCAGGATAAAAAATAGTTATGATATTAAAAGGGACTAGAAAAAAGATTTATCTTTCCGAGATCCTATTGAGGAGAGGAGCAAGTGTGGGAAGGATTGCAGAGCAAATTGCATAAGGCGCTCTTTTTCTTGTTTTAGGATTATGACGTCATAAGAATGCATCTTTGGTTAAGATCGACGATCTCATACTGTTGTTAGTTAATATAGTTTCCGCGTCCTGTCTCTCGGTTATAACGGTGAGTGTGTAACGCTCCCTCTATAAAAATGCGAATAACTCGGTAAAGGATCGGAGATACAAGTTTGAAATTTGGCATAAATGCTCGATTGGCAAATTTTAAGGTGATGGCGGACAGAAGTCTTGAAAAAAGTCCTAGGTTCGACTCCAAGGAAGACATTTACATTTCCCCCAAAATGGATTTTTCGACGTGCAAGTTTTTGTTCCTTTGTAAATTGAAATTGGAAGAAACTGACCTACGATCATTCGAGTTGAACTATTTTAAAGAAAAAATATGAAGTTTTTTATTTTCAATATTCTAGTAGTATATAAATTCCCTTTAAAAGCATTACATCAATGCTATGTAATAATATGCTTCCGATATGCACTCGTCGGCATGGCAGTTGATATTTGCCATTGTTAAAAACCGTAAAATTCTCCCTCTTTTTTGTTTAAAAGAAATTGTTCGCTCTTATTCGATAGAGATTTGAATTCCATTTTCAAAAAATCTGATCTGACCACCACATAACTTTCTCCATACCTATAATATTTCTAAAAATTCCAAATAGGTTAAATGATAATAAATATTTTAAGGAACTGCGAGAAAATTTTAAAGAGTTTACAAAGAACAGAAATAAACTCAAACCGTAGCCTTCTGATATTGGATATTGCCCCAAAGCTCCAACAATTAAGAAAATAAAAGGAGCGTAAAGTGTTTACAATAGTCGCCGGTAGGTGGTGTGGTTGTGGCAGCTAAAAAATCTAGTTTTAACAATATCTCTTAAACATTGCATTATATGGGAAGATGTTTCAAACAAAGGTTGTAGAAAATTAAATTTCCTACAACTTTTATTCCTGTACTTTTTTACATTCATCAAATATTAAAGCAAGTATTAAGAAAAAAACGGAAAAATGACAAGAGCAAACACCCACTTCCGGTTGACCGATCAGTTCTTTTCCCTTTAACAGAAATGTCAAATATAAAATTTCGCGCTGACCTGATTAATAGTTTTTGAGTTAGAGTACCCACAAATTTCCGGACACAGATATCATCGAGAAAATAGTAAAAACGTGTTCAGGGGACCTTAAAACATTTCCGTCGAAATCTCGAATTCGATTTTTTTCATGTAAACAATACTTTCTCTATACTTCGCATATAGAGAAATTAAATACTACTCTACAATGACCTGAAATGATATCATGCTTTTCTTATGGGGGTATAAATGAAAAGAAGGGTCGGAAAAATACACCGATTACTTTCCACCAGCTGTAACTAGATCCAACAAATTTGTATCATGTCTTGCCCTCATATAGATTGCCCTATCCTGAAAATTTTTTTAAAGAAAAATCACTAAAGATCGCGGGAAGATATTCATCTATTTCATTTTAATCTCCAATTTTTCTGCATAAACTCCAACAAAAAAAATCGACTGCATCGTTTTGAATCAGCGATCGAGAATAATCGTATGTGACCGGAAGTATTACGCATCTTGCTAAGGCTCTTTTATTTATGCGCCCTGACTCGAGGATATAGCGGTTCCGGATGGGATGGACTAAATGCGGATCAATGTTTACAGGCCTTGAAGAAAAACAGGAGCGGAGATTTGAGGAGGAGGAAAAAAAGTTGCGAAAACACTTGCTCGATCCGAGGATGCTAGTGGGCGCTAGCGAGAAAAGGATGAACAAGTTGGGAGAACTGCATGCCAACGAACTGATCGTTAAGGTCGTCCAAAGTCAAGGACGAATCTCTTCACGGGCTAATCGTGCTCGTATTAGCGTCGTTGCGTGTCACAGTCCAAGTGTTAGATTTAAAGATGGACTTCCCTTTTGACCTAGGGCACGGGCGGATGCAGAACCTTGACAAAGGTGGCGATCGTCCCAATCACCCCTCTTGAATCCGCCACTGCTGAAAACTCTATACTTAGAAATTTCTCACCGTTTTAAATCTTTCTTTCCTTTGTCCTATGTTTACTTACGGTGACCATATTATCCTAACCAAAAATCGGGACACGTGGTCCGACAAAGGATTTTTACTGATTGGTGAATTTATTTAATAATTAAAAATATAAAAATTAAATCACATTTAGATACATTTAACGATTCGCCTTTATTGAAAAGAATAAAATTAAATGAAAAAATGCGAAATTCAGCAAAAAAATATATCAAGTAATACAATAGTTGCGTTGTTATTTTCGTCATTCGTCTGCTTTTGAAGTTGATGGCATATTGTTCCACTCGTACCTACTTGTTGGAAGAACTCAGCTTGCTCAATAATTGTTTATTCTTCTTATTTTTTTCAAACATTTCTTGGCAAGTCTCTGATTAATTCATTTGGATTATTAAGAGATATTTTATAGTTTAAAGTTATTAATTAGCGGAAATGACCTTCGATCGCAGCGTTCGTACCCGGCAAATGGAGGACGAATTCGCACATTTTCTTCGTTTGGAATATTAATGTTCTCACGACGAAAATCTTTAAGTACTTTCGGCCATATCTGATCTGTAGATACTTTCTCCTTCTCCCATTCGGCTAGCAAGTTGTCATTAAGCTAGGATTTATTGGAAAGTTCATTAAAAAGATCATCATATGATAAAGTAGGAAGAGCACTTTCGAAAAGATTCCATGTCTTCTCCAGACAAGTGAATCCAGGATAATTCAAAGAGGCTATCAAGATATGCCTTCCAAAGGTTTAGATATTTCAGACAATTTACATAGAACTCCCCTGTTATCTGCCGCACCAGATCCAAATAGCAATGAATACCATCGTTAGTAATTTTCTTCTCCAATTTTCTTACTTTATGCGGTAAAAACTTAGATTTCTTTCTCTCTTATAAATTCTGATACAACCGCAAATATTCACATGCAGCTTTCGGTGCTGATACGTTCTGCCCCTTCATTTTGGAAATGGTAGCTTTTCGTTTGGATGTTACCATTTTGAACAGGATCTGGTTCACTGAACGTAAACTTGCGCAATAAATCCAGTTTTCAACTCGTTAATTGCACCAACACACATAAAATTAACACACGAATATCTTTCGTATTGTTTTGAATAAGATATCATTTAGCAGCACCTCCATTATTTTTGAGGAGTATAATCAAATTAAATCTCTAGTGAATATCTCGCGGTCGGCAAATATTTTTCAATAGCCCGGCCAAAGAGAGTCCAGTGATGAGTGTGTATTCAGCACCTATTCCATTTGCTGACGAATCGTCGAACCGTAAAACTAATGCATGAAACGCGACTTGAAACGAACGCGATAAATCATTGGCAAACTACGACGAAGATAAGCAGAGAATGGTGCAGTGTGTCAAGCAAGGAGCATAGAAGCTATTATGACAATAACAGTACCAGTCGTAAGATCGCGTCGGTCAGGAATTCGAATCAAGTGGGAACGCAAAGTTATTGCGTCTGAAATGAATAGGAACAGAAGCGTATCCAGAAAATACGCAGTAATTGAAAGCTTTAAATTGGTACCGGAAAAAATTATTCTCGCGACTTAGGTCTTTCATTCCCGGACTCGATCTCTCAGCCATGACGCAGTTACATTTCTAGGCATTCGAAACTCTTTATTTATCTTTCCTTTTTTTAAGCGATGTTAGCACCTCTGAAGAGGATGGTCCTGTATCCATTTTTACGCGGACACCTGACGCGGACGAGTTTTCAAACGATCCCCCGAGATTTGGCAACATCCCACTCATTCGCAGTTAGCACCTCGACGAAGTTAATAGTTTCTAAGTAGCCTCTGGCAAAGAAGACGTAACGTTTGCGGTGACGGATCTCAAGCTGCTACTCACATTGTGCAGGTCCTTGTTAAGCGTTGGTAAACTTTAGGAAAGACATAAATAAGATACGTTCAAAGTTCTGAGAAGAGTTCGAAGCGTGTTTGTATACATATTATCGTACTAATCAGCCTGATATTGGCAAATGACCGATGCAACCATATCAGAAAAAAGTCACAGACACTAAGTTTATACTTCTCGATTCGACATTGAGAGGGAGGTTTCACCATACCTATCAAACAGTTACTTCATTGGGCGCGGTTTGAGATTTTTATAGTTTAAGCATAAATAATTTGTGCTACTGTCATATAATCATAAACTTCATCTGTGGACTTCTACTATAAGCTCATTATAAGTAACGATGAAGACAAATTCTGCATAGCACATGGCAAGATTCGACCCCAGTTCCTCTTATAGAAATTAAGACGTAAACTTCACCTCAGCAAAGGCCTGAAAATACGAAAAACGAGTAGGAATGCCGCGCATTAAATTTCATCTCGAATAAATCAAAATCTTCAATTTCGAAGGAGAATTCGATAGTTTACTTATGTACCAAAATAAAATTTATCACATCATGATTAAAATTTAACGTCTTTTCTCGGCATGTCTATGCTTCTCCTTTATCACAGTTCTGCGAAACGTGCGGAGCACACGTGAAATTGGCGATGAATTAATTATCATGCAACAGGTTCTCTACAGCGCTTCCTCTACCAAGGAGACGCTCATAATTTTTATCTTTCACTTACACAACCAAAAGATCAACGCACAAAGTTGGCAGACGTATATACTGCTAAGCCCGACCTTCACTCTCAGTAAACCATGGAAAGCAAATTGCGTTTCTGTTCCTGAAATTAAATTAAATAAAACCAACCGTCTCATAATCACTCGACCAGTGTTATACATTTATGCTTTTTACCGAAAATTGCAATAAAATGCAGTTTTTTTATATCATTCGGAATTTTACGACGAACGCGAACCATAGGTTATATTATAGCCTCATCGGCACATTTACGCCTAAGGGTTATTATTAACCGATTCTGAGCAGAGTTTTAAAATATTGGGACGGCATATCGCAAACATTTTTACGAATCTTCACATCACGCATTAGAAGAGAATCTCACGAATCTTTGCGCGATTAAGTAATGGACAACTCATAGATTAGTGGAAAGGAAGGTGAAAAATTGTCCATTTTAACAAATGAAATCTCTTTATGTCATCTAACGATGTGTATTTCCAACGCGCAAGTCTCTAAATGAGGAGCTGCGGGAAACCGAAATTATGATATATTTTCGTATTTCTTGTCTGAATCCTTCATTAATATTTTTGATTATTTTCATCTCTTGATTGTTTGAAGAATTTAAGATTCATTCACTAGAGAATTATCGAGCTCATCTTATGGCTAAAAATAAATTCCAGAATAAGCACTTGAACATCAAAACTTGAAAAGTAAGTTCTTATCTTAGGCTTCTCCTATAGGCATAACAGTTTTTTATAACCCTCTTATTGGAGAAATCCGAGACAAGTAATTAGTTTTTCATTTTTTGATACTTAAGTGCTTAATCTGGAATTAAGAGGGGTTCAAGCGCTAAACTTCACGATGGATATCCCGCGTCTCCTTCAGTTATCAAAAGACCGATTGGGTTATATTTGTCTCACGACGCTTCGACTGCATCCGACGAGGATTTTCTATGTCGCAACTCGGGAATTCTGTTAAAACCTCTTTCTGTCCGTGGACCACTGGAAGCTGGAATCGTTGACGCAAAGGAAAGCTTCTACGCAAAGTACTCCACGCAGAAAGAGAGAGCGCCGTAGCGTAGCACTGTGACGTCAAAAGCCTTGAACAGGATATGAAACGATTGCCGCCAGGTAAATGTTTGCCTTTATGTCTATAATTCGGGAGGCGGAAAGAGTAGGCGAAAGGTAAGAGGACGTGGGAAATGAAGAGGAAAGGAGTGAGATAGAGAGAGGAGGAAAGGTTTACGAAGGGAGGGTAACAAGGACGGAAAGAGAGAGAGGAAGGAGGGAGGAAAAGAGGAAAGAAATGAGGAGATAGTAAGGAAAGAGGAAGTGGGAAGGAAGAGTAGAGGGAGGCAGCGCCGTAACTATGGCGGGGCAACTGCCCCGGGCGTAACTAAAGAAACATTGTTCAAGGCAAGTTGTGCATGTCACAAGGACGGGAGATTTCACTGCTATACTTGTTCCAGACATTACGCGTAGCAGAAACTATAAATTTCGATGATGCTATTGATGAGTTTGCTGCATTAAAATCGCATAGAATAACTCTTTAATATTAAAATATTTATACTTTCTGTATTTAAATTATGCATGTGTGTAATTGTATGTAATTATATTTATAATTATGTATTTAAATTATGTACATTTATAGTAAGAAATTATATCATTTATAGTTTATTTTTATTTAATAATTGTTCACCCTAAATCCATATAGGTATTAGAGAATTTTTTTATGGAGGGGGCGCATGTTTGGTAGTTTGCCCCGGGTGTTAAAATAGCTAGTTACGGCGTTGGAGGGAGGATATGTTACAGATGAGATACTAGGAAGGAGAAGGTAAGGAGGGGGAGGAAGGAGGGGAGAATGGGAGACGAAGGGGCGTAGAAAGCATTAAAAAAAGAGAGGAACGAGGGAGGTGTTGAAAAGAGAGAGAAAACGGAAAGAGAAATGAGAGATCAACAAGTTTCCCCTATACGTCGGAGATGGGTTTTCTGAAAATCGCGGCAAGGAAACGGCCTACAGAAAAACCTATTTTTCCCGTGCACTTAATAGTGAAAGTAAGAGAGACAACACATTGCGCGTCGAAAATAGATTGCCATAATTAAATAAATGAAATTAATACCCATAATCACGTTCACCTGACATGGTTCTGAAGCTTGTTTTTGGAGATTTGCGTTGGTGTCGAGTGACGATTTGGTTGGGTTATGTAAAGGGGCATACTGATTTATGCCGCATTATATTATGTAAAGTTTTAACGGGCCAAGGCCTGCAAATTTAATTTGTAACTCTATTCTTAATAATTAAATAAGGAATAATATCGTCGTAAAGGCGAGCTGCTTCAAAATATGATTTTTAGGGGGAAAAAATCAAGGGCAACACAAAATCGTTTTTGATTCTTCCCTCAATTATGAATCATTTAACCCTCCATCGGGCGCGCCAACATTCGTCACACCAGCGGGCGCGCGTGGCACCGAGTGCAACACCTAGTTTTGTGTGCATTATCGTATTTTATCTTTGTTTCTTCATCTTCATTTGAATCCCATCCATCTTCGATGCACTTCTTCTCTTCGTCAGATAATTTCTGAAGTACTTGAGCGTAATCTCTTCCTCCGCAACATACTTATATATTTCAGACCTATAAGGGGAGGAAACGCCGTGTCACAATTTCTGATGCATTGACGTTTTTTGAAATTTTTAGTAGAAAGGAATAATAAATACGAAATATATTAGTAAATATACAGGTGTTACATATTGAGTGTAACGATTAGAGGTTTCGGCGAAAATAATACGTGATCAGGCGCGTGACGCATGGAGTGCAACGTTTGGGAGCTTTCAGAATTCCAAGAGTTCCTGAGAAATATCTGTAGCGGAAAACTAACCAACGGGTTCACCTGCACAAAGCCAGTATGCTATTGAAGGATTACGCTGGAGAATGGCTCACTATCCCCACCACTAGTAAGGCAATTCTTGGAAAATCCCAGACTCTTGTTACAAGGTAAATAATATTTACCCGAACAGGCGCGTGATTTATAGAGAGTAACATTTGGTAGTTATCATCTTTCGAAAGGTTTCTGAGAGTTAAAAGTGGCACAAAGTAATCAAAATCGGCATCCCCGCAAGGTAAATATACCGCTGGAGGGATACGTAGAAAGATGGTTCATCAACCCAAATACTAGGAAGGAATTTCTTGAAAAAACACGGAATGTTGCACTTTGTGCCGCAGCGCGCCCGCTCGAGGGTTAAGTAAAATATCACGATGAAACAAGTTAAATAACAACTTTATCATAATTGGAATTCCTTCTGTTGCTCTTCACAAACGACACGCAAAGCGAAGCGAAATACAGAGAAACTTCAACTCATTGACGACTTAACAGTCCAAGCGACGTACAGCGGAGCAACTTGTATCGGTGACATACTGTATAGCAGCGGTTCCCAACCTTTTTAACTTCGCGAACCCCTTGAGCTAACCTATTTCTTGTCGCGAACCCCTTGAGTTAACCTTTTATCTTCGCGAACCCATTGAGTTGTAATAGTTTTGCCGGCGAACCACTTATAATGGCGAGTAAATTTTGTAAAAAAAATCATTTTGAACGCGTCTAATTCATTAAAAATAAAATGTTTATATAGCACATAGTATGTACACGTTTACAATAAAATCATAATCTCTGATATTGTCATCATTTTCTAGTTGGTAGATACCCTGCAAAATTCAAATATAATTCTTGAAGCATAAGAAAAAATTAAGAACAAAGCCATGCAACTAATTTGAAAGAAATAAAAATATTAGTAAGAATTGTAAAACCAAGTCATTACCAAATTTTTCTGGAGAACTCCTCAAATTTATTTGGCGAACCCATATGGGTGCACGAACCACCGGTTGGGAAACGCTGCTGTATAGCGTGGGAGATGAGAGGGGAGGAACGGAATACGGTTGAAGGCACGGTCCGAAAGTCTTTTAACATTTTCATTCAAAAACGCCCGGCGGGCATTATACTATCTATGACGTCAGAAGAGAGAGAGAGAGAGAGAGAAAACCAGAAAGGGTAAGAGGTCAGATTAGAGTGATTTTCTCAAGGGAGAGCGAGAGGCAGCAACGTATTTGATTCTCAGTGACGTGGTTTGTTTTCTCTCTATCTCTCCCTCTCTCCTCTCTGTCTCCCCCCCCTCCATCTCTCTTTAAAGCCAGACTGACTCGATCTGCTAAATTTCCAACGAGAAGATCGTAAAAACGTATTTCTCGCTCGTTCAAAGCGAAAAAAATAAATGCGTCGGCAGTATTTCGGTGCGAATCGTAATGTTTTTGTCGTAGATAACCGGACGTTCGTGTTTTCGTTCCCGGTGAAGCCGAAGCGATTTTCCACTTTGACCGCTTGAAAACAAGCAAGCTTTAGAATCGCGGAAAAACATCATCCCTTTTCCTTTCGATTTCGCAAGAATATAAATAAATAATTTGACAAAATGGATGGTTCCGTTTGCAAAATTTTCGGAAAAATCATTTTCTTGTTTCGCTGGAAGCGTTTCGTTCGGTTGGAAAATCCATAAGTCATACGAAAGTATTTTTCTATCCGATGTTGTTTCGGTAACTATTGATTGCGACCTTGCTTCGAGGCATGACCCGAGGACTGTTTCAAGAACGAATAGGGACCTTATGTAAATTCAGAAACATTAACTCGTTACAAAAACTTTGATGTGGCCACCACATACTTTCTCCATGCCTGTCATATTTCTAAAATTTCCAAATAGGTTAAATGATAATAAACATTTTAACCCTTAACTGGGCGCGTCTAAATATTTCGCTGCGTGCGCCGTTGCATTGTGTGGAAAACGCGGCTGTAAATAGCAGTAATAACGATAAATTCATTCTAATTTTTTGTTTATTCAGTATTTTAATGTATATAATGATTTATAATTCTCATTGTTAAAATTTTCGTATGTATTTTCTACGTTATTTACGAGCTAAATGTTCATGATATATTTAGGAAAATATGGCATTATAGTGTTAAAAATTTATTAGTATGAAATATTAAAATAAGCGCCATTTTAGGATAAACATTGTAACAATGGAAGAATTAATGCTAAAAAAATTAACGTTATTGAAATATTTAAACTATTACAGACAAATTGCGATGCGTGTATAGCACGGTAGAAGCGACGCACACAACTTTGAGTCTGTTTTACTCCTCAAGAACAATAGCTAAAAGGTTGCAAACAATTTATTCGACTACTCAGGCAATACTCATAGGTTACATAAAAGAAAAATGTATATGAAGCAAAATTTAAAAATTGCCAGAATTTCAAAATGCGCTGGAGTACTCTGTACGCCAGCGCGCCTATCTAAGGGTTAACTACGAGAAAAATATAGACAACAAAGAACAGAAAGAAACTCAAACCGTAGCCTTCTGATATTGGATGCCAGGAAGCTCCAACATTTAAGAAAATTAAAAGGAGCATTACTAAGACGTAACTAAGCGTCAAGTGTTTTTACATTAGTCACCGGTAGGTGGTGTGGTGGTGGCAGCTAAAAAATATAGTTTTTAAAATATCTCTTAAACAATCCTACACTACGTATGGAGAAAGTAAAAAAGAATAAGCGCCAAGAGTAATCATCCACTTCCGGTTGATCGATTTTTACCAAGAACTAATAAACTCTTGCCCCTTTAACAAAAATGTCAAATATATAAATTTGCGTTGACCTGATTAATAGTTTTTGAGTTAGAGCGCCCACAAAATTCCTAACACGCACGCGCACTCACGCGCCCTCACTCACACACTACTCTCTCTGTCACACACACACAGGCATCATCGAGAAAATGGTAAAAACGTGTTCCGGGGACCTCAAAACGTGTCTTTCCCTCGAGGTCGATTTTTTCATGAAAACAATTCTGTCCCCTTTACTTTGTATGAAGAAAGTAAAAATGGCACATATTTGTCTATTAGTTATTTTCGGAGTGGGGTGGGGTTATCCGCACTCTTTTTGTCAATGAGAAGCCAAAGATGTTTATTTTTTGTCTCGAAACATCTGGCAACGCTAAGTATAAGGGCGAATGAGCGGAGAAACTGTGGGAGTTCGGGGCAAGCCCTAATTTCCGGGATTTTTTTATTAGCTATACTCTTCCTGCTCCTCATGCGTTCATTCATATCGGTTGAACCAACAGCGTACGCGGGGTTAATTCATACCGGAAACGCTAGATGGAATAATTTCGCCCATAAACAATCTTTCAGTTGATCTCGATATTATGTCCCTCGCGCAGCGGTGCAACGAGGACCAACGCACCGTCGATCATCCCGCGGAAAAAAATAACGCGGCACGACGCTCAACTGTTGAATATCAACATGCCGCACTCGTCGTCCCTCCACATTGTTATCTCCGCGTACTGTCTCCCAGGCTTCTCGCATGGCTTACCATATCCCCATGGGAATTCCCGCATTCTTTTTGAGCCTCTGTTCTATGCCACTCTCTCTCTCTCTCTATCTCCTTGGCATCGCTGGTATGTTTTCGCCTTTTTTTGTGGCTCACGACAGCGCGACCGGCTGGGTCGGATTCGTCATCCATTTTGCGTGGGAGAGAGATAAACGTTTGAAAGGGGCCGAGGAAGGAAGTGTGGAAGGAAGGAGGGAGTGGGGGAAGGAGGGGTATGGGGAAAGGGGAAGGAGGGAGATGAGAGAGGAAGCAAAGGTCTCGGAGAGGGGGCGCCGTTTCGAGTAAGGCTCATTAATTCGGGGAATTCCCGAGCCTCACGAGTCGCGTGGACCACGGAGGCAAGGAAACTACCTCACGCTGTACGAACTTACGTATATCTGTTCAAGGTGGTTCGGTTTCTTTGCGTAAGTGAGGTCGAAAGTTCGTCAG
Organism: Tanypteryx hageni; assembly: GCA_028673005.1. Taxonomy (NCBI): domain Eukaryota; kingdom Metazoa; phylum Arthropoda; class Insecta; order Odonata; family Petaluridae; genus Tanypteryx; species Tanypteryx hageni. The sequence continues at coordinate 80,930,888 of CM054113.1, read as the reverse complement.
CCGCCCTCTCTGCCCAGCCCCCTTACGTGCGTGTCTTTAGGTAAGAGAAAAAAGACCGCCTCCTGCGTTGTTCGGCTCGACGGGGTTTGGTTTTTCGCGACATAATTGCAGTTCGTCCTTTTGTTAACCATCCGCAGCAATTGGGCGAATACTTATATTAAAGAAAGAAAAAATGTCTATATTGACGAGATTGAGGCTGAGTGGCCCCCCTCTTCCACCTAATCATTTACAATTTGTTTATATTTAGATTACGTAGATTCAATAATTACATTTTGATTTACACAGCACAAGTTGATAACAGGATTGATAAAAACATAAAAAAATTTAAATGCGCATTACTTACAAAAGTTTGTTCGAAATTTGTAATAGTAATTGATAGAATAATATTTTCAACTGTGTGTGTGTGTGTACTCATGTATACACACAAATACATTTATAGATAAATATTACAGAAGCAGTTAGTTTTGAATAAAATACAGGAAAAAGTCACTAAGCACTTTAAACTTTTTGAATGTGAAGTGCTTCTTTATATAATTTAAAATTTGGCTTAATAAATGAAAGAAGGAAATTGAGAAAAAAGTGACGCATCTTTGTGGCGATTAATTTTTAAAAACTTTTTTACTGGTCTCATAAAAAAACTCATCGAACAAGAGTCCTTGAACCTCAATTGGAGATGCTTTTCAAAGGTCAAAACAATCGGATTGGTGAGGGATGCGAAAAATTAATCTGACGAAGATAAGCTCGTGATTGACGGAAAAACATTTTTCAGGAGAAGGGGAGTAATACAAAAATCTCTTACATCAAAATCGACCTTGAGTTTAACTTGTCGGACAACATCCACGCTGGAGCAGAAAAAACGGAGGTTTGCCCTATGTCTCGTAATAAATTTCACTACGGAAGAATTTACCTGTTGGGATTAAGTTACTGGTGAGAATAGCGGAAAATAAAACTTTTAAAAATTTTAAGCTTCTTCGTCCCGAATCGTGCACGTATCCAGAAATTTACTTCGGAGGGGAGGGGGGGGGGTCTGAGGCCGAAAACCAATTTCCAGCAATTGATTAAATAAAAGTCTTATTCAAATAATATAAACTTTTATTATGTTTTTAGTTCTCATAACTCAATTCAGCAAGTGGCAGCGTATCAAGAGGCAACGTAGCAAGTTTGTTGCGTGGTTATTGCAGATTCCACAAATGTCTGTACACCGAGGGGGGGTCCAGACCCCCCGGACCCTCCCCCTGGGTACGTTCTTGTCCCGAATCGCTTCCTTTTTCGACCTCGGTGATCGATAAAATTTATTTTTAATCTCCTGGAAGTCGCCACTCGCAATTTTTGAACCGCCGACCCATAAAATCTAAATCAGAACACTTTATAATAAATCGGATCATTTAAAATAATTATTTATAGCGATGGATTTCCGTTAAGGTATAGTTTTAATGGAAGAAAGGAATCTTCTAATGCAAGAATCGATCGATCTTTCTTAAAAGCGATTATAAACTAGACGTTATGTAGAAAGTTTTACGTTCGATGGGCTCTCCACGTATATTAAGCCGTGAAATTTGACTTTATTATTCGAAAAATACGCTCGATCAGGGTAATGTACGATTAAATAAACGAATAAAAGGCTATAAAACAAACGATTTAAGTTTTCTAAGGACCGGGTTGATGTTCAAAAGTCAATATTACCAAAGAGGTACGAAGAAGTTTTAAGAATAATTGTGTGATAGTTACAAGTCAAGCGGAAGTCTAGTTGTTGTATTATTGCATCGAAAATCCGTAAAACGTATGTAAATTTTCGTAAAAAGAACCCTTCCCCATAAGCATGCTAACCTAAACTTTTAACACGTAAATCACCTGTAAGATTTCATCGAGAAGTTATATAGACCTTCACTTTCAGTTTCTTAGCTGTTTGCCCGTTATATCCAAATAAAATAAAGCAAATATGGTAAATAATGAAATGTCACAAATAAAAAACGAATGAAAATATGATTTTATTAATATGAAGACAAACTAAATAGGATCTGGATTGCCAGACTCTATCAATGCATTAAAATATGCTGAATAATTTTGTTTATGTTAAAATTCTAATTCTAGTTTGTTATGCACTCTGTGGTCTCTCATTAGTGTATTTATGGTTAAGTTTAAAAAAAGTAATTGTCGATTCAATTATAAATCTGTTTTCATCTGCTTGTATTTCCGGTGTTTATCCCATTGAGTAATGTGACGTATTGGATTTTTTCTGGTTTTGATTTAGCAGTGTTGGTTCTCGGCACCTTTGGCAGCAATCTCAGATTCGATGCAACCTCTTCCGAAATAAATTATAGCCTACTTGAAGCATTCAAAACACGCACTCGAGAATAGAGGTTAATATAACTTCATTCATTCCTGGAACCAATCCAGTTTTAACCGACGTTTCCGCGGTGGGTTCTTGGTGCTCAGTACATTTAACAGGTATATAACAGAGTCCCATTCTAAAAACTTCGGTAACTTTGCACGCACGCACGCACGGATTTGGAGAGAAAGAAGTACTTTGAGGGCGTTAAAGAATATTCAACGGGCCTTGACGTCTTCGGCAAGTGAAAGGTCTCTTTATAAGGGAATCCTTCTGACACTGATGCAGATATTCTTAAGAAGAATCCTCCTTCGCAGTTATTCGATCCTGTTGGTAATGTGGGATGGAGAGATTTTTTTCGGCCCTCCTGACGTATCTCGCCAGCCATTCGTAACTGCCGCCCACGCATTCCAAGGACCAGACGCATCCTCGAATAGCTTTTCTCACTAAATCACGCTACATATTATTTTTAACGATTTTTCGTAATTTTATGGATCATTTCTCAGGCGTACATAGTCAGAGGATCGAAAAATAACTCCATCGAAAGTTTTGACGGGCAGAAAGTTTGCCTCCATTTGGTGTGCGAGAAACCATAATTGCGTACGACAAGGAAGCACAAAGGTGTCGGGATTTTACAGTGATTACCTGTGTGCTGTGTGTGTGCATGGAGATGGGAAAATTTTGTGGCGAACATTTTTAAACCTGCCCGTAACAAATGTCCAAAAATTAATCAGCGAAATCGCTTTACGGATGCGATACATTGATCTCGCGATTGTTCCAAATATTGGATTTTTTTTAAATTTTGATATGTAGCGTGGACGGTTTTTTTGGACATGTGATCATGCATTCCAAGAACCACCACGCACAAAAAATAGGAGGTTAAATTTATGATGCTAATATTTACTTTATAGAGGTCGAATCTTTAAACAAGTTAGCTCAACTATAATTATGAGGTTAGAATAAATATTTCCGTCGATAAAAGTGTTAATGTAAATCGTTACGTTCCACGCCAGACCAAATGGTTTCCGACGAAGGTTCGTTTGGGCAAGTGACTTAAAATATTGTCAGGAGTTAAAAAGGTGAGATGGATTAAACTGATTATAAAATTTAACCTTGGTAAATAAAACCAAAAACGAAAATTTCAGGTTAAAGAATGTACAAGATTATCAAATACTTAGTTACAGGAAAATTTTTTCATTTTGTTCATTCACATTTTCTTCTCTATAAACGCATTTTTTACCAATACCCTTTCGTTAACACATTGAAAACCCGAAGGCTAACACGGGCGTTAATGGCCGAAGCGTCGCATTAGACATTTGAATGCGCGATTGGAAATGCGTGCCGACTTAAGTGGTTGTGGGAAAGCGCCGGAAAGTCCTTGAGAACTCGATTAGCCTCGCTATAGTTGGAGTGGTCGGGAAGCTTACTTCCAAACAGACGAGAATCCGATGATACGCAGCCCTCGAATGAATTGCGCCGGTCAAGATCGGGTTTATTTTAAAACGAATGATTCGGCTTCCTCAGACATGGAATCAATCGAAATTGATCGTGAAAGCGTTAATTTTATTTTACCTCAAGTATAGAAGTGATGGAAGGAATAAAGTGGAGAAATTCAGATCGATATTGGAAAAGATATTTTATGAATTTGATAAAGTTGATGTTTTAAATTGAGCCTTTAATTTGAAATAAATGGCGGCTCATTTGAAGGGTCCTTACTTCAATCATATCCAGCTGTCGGGACAACATTGAGCTTACCGTTTAGTGAGTAAAATATCGCATATTTTACGTGTTGCAAAAACTTTTAAACTATAGTCTTAAATTAATACTGCATACGAAAGTTCCCGAGAAAGAATTTTTGTTACATTTCTATCGAATGTTGTGGGATCTAAATTGTAAATTTTCATCTTTTATACACTCTATCGTCATTATTTCTCATTTTATTAACTTGTTGAACTTCATAAACTTTTGTAGGTAAAAACTTGAAGGTATCATTATAAAAATAAGCTGCGAAAAGTAAGACATGAAACCATTTGAACAAATTTTAAACTCCTTCGAGAGATAATCAGTGTTTTTAATATAAAATATTTTTATTGATAAATAACACAAGGTTTGTTGTATAGCTGTATAGCCGAAAACATTCAAACTCGCTGATGTGAAATTAAACGAAATCTACTTTTGAGTTGCAGTGGCCAATGCATTCTCAGAGAGAGAAAGCCTTGCCTCGTAGCCGGCGAGATGATTTTTTCATCCGAACAGCACGTCATTGTTAGCAACTCGACGCATCGAAAAAAATAGAGACTCATATCCGATCACGACGGGGAAATCTTCCTTCGATCGTGCGGAAGGAATGAATAAATTAACGGCGGGGAAAAAATAAATGAATACCGATGCGGTACATGATGCTCGAACGTGGAACGTTGGCAGCCCGTTAGTCATACCCACACAATGCATAAATAACGCGCGCCGCAAGTTCAACACCTTAACCGAGAAAAAGCCGCTTTCCGAAGCTAATCTGGAAGTTGCTCGTCATCGTCTTCCGCTTCTAACTTAATCCGCGCGCGATATCACTTGATTTCGGAAAGGGTTTTTGCTCTTACGATCAGTCATCGTGATGAAGCTGATTGGAGGAAATGAATGGGACAGTCCGCCTCCAGCCTACTGGGCGTTTTCATTTTACGCGATAACCACTTACCAGGCTCCGAGTGCTGGCTTATTTGAACAATAATCTGTCCCACAGAAGATCCAAAGAGGATGCCGCTTTTTCGTTGTTGTGGTGTATAAAAAGGAATGACGACGGTGATAACCTCGGTTCTCGGCTTTTAAAGCTAGGCGCTATAGAAAATTATGAGCAAGTAATAATAAAAATAATTTTTAAAAAAATCTCATTTGTTAAATGTACACCTTGTTAAAAAAAGTGCGGGAATTTAATTTTTTGTGTTGAGCGAAATTGACGCAATTCATAAATTAAGTTAATTTTGTCAGCGAACGATTTAATTAACTAATTAATATTTCCGAAATTTGTAACGTATGACATAAAAAGAACGAAACAAATTTTTGCATTGTTCTAATATGTACGAAATGTATAGGTAAGTATTTTATCATAGAATTTTCTTCTGAGAAAATCTTTTTAAAATGTCAATTATCTGATACCTATTCATAATGATTATCATTTATATATTTGCAATAATTTTAAACAAAATGTTATCCCATTGGATGAATTAAATAAAAGATTATTGTCCTGCCTCAGAAGATATAATAGCAACATTTTCGTGTTGACCAGAGATTTTATTAACTACCTCCGTTATTTTTCTTATATATATATATATATATCTTAAGTCCTAATATATTAGCTTCATATGCAACTTGTGGATACATTACCATTTACTAGTAAGCATTTTCCAACTCTGGTAATTTCATCGATTGTTTCATTTACGGAAAGTGAATACGATGAAATTGCTTACCTCCATCAAGCATATATTGTTCTTAGATTAATCGATATGTATGTAATTCAAAGCCGCGTACATAATTGCAATTATACGACACTAATAATCCATTTCTTTTACTTTATAAAGTACCTTCACTTTTTTTCTCCTTAAATTAAGACACTTTTAACGTCCATTATTGTTGTGACTTGCTGAAAATATTGAAAACTCTGAAAATACAACCTAATCGGTTTGTATTCACTAAAAATAAATATGCTTAAGAATGATTGCGTATTTTATACGGGCTAAAATTGTAATTAACTATTAGATAATAATTTAAATTAAACGATATCGAAAGTGAACCAAATACTTCAGCTCGTTAGCGATGCTGAGTGACCCTACTATTTGCTATGACTCTATTTTTCTATCCAGCATGAATAGAACTTTTTCCGCTAAATAACGATAATCGTTGTCAGATGGGACGAGGTATATAGAAACCGTGATCTACGTTAGAATTTGATTAGGTCAAACTTTCAATGTCGAGACGCGTCCTTGACCACTAATGCAAGAGGTCTCTAGTCTCTCCAGTCCCGAGTGAGTCATTGGCGAGTAGCCTTCATTTCAAACAACGAACTCTCTTCATTCTTTCGCCGTATGAAAGCATCCACGTTTCTTTGAACTTGAGAGCTGCAGAGCATGACGCAATTCATTTTCTATTCGCGTGATATTGGAAGACAGTATCTAAACCGAAATAAATGATTGTAATTAGAAGTTGAAACTTTTCCATTGAGTCGAATACGATCTCGGAGAACGCATCCGCATTATTTCATTACCGGATTCTGCTTCATCGCTGTTTTGATCAATTACCAACGCCAAATGAACAAAAATATTAAGCGCTCGTTGTTGTCGATAAATACTTATTATTATCATCACTGTTTGTTGATATCACCAGGTTATTTATTCATTTTTTACTAGCTCATAAATAGCACTTAAAGATCATTAACGGTGACAGCATCAGCGGTAGCAAAAGCAAGTTCATACAATCGCGTCTTAGGCAGTATTCGAATTCACGACCTTCTAGAATTGGGAGTCAGATGCGCTGACCACCTGCGAAGGCCTCTTATCTAGGGTTCCAAAAATTTTAGTAGGCGAGGCGCCGTTTTATAGATAAACATCCCCACCTTATAACAATCTTTAATAACAGACTAATGTAATAGACAAACTTTTACGTAGTATTGTTTATTCAACAATTATTTATTCGAGGTCATGTTGTTGTAAATGATTTTATTTTTTATTAGCTCTTTAGAATGGAATGTCTGGACATTCAATTGTTTGTACCTCATCATCATCAATTTGTTAGAGGAAAAATTATTGTCCTTATGCACTATCAACATCTCCAAACATTTTTATTTAAAAAGATTTTTCGCGGCACTCATAGCAGTCAGCAGCGGAACCCCAGCGTTCCGCGGAATGTCGTTTATGAAACACTGCCCATTATAATCAAATGCAAAATTTATCAACCAAATCTAGTTTAATAAAGACGGCCGCTTATTGCTATCAGCCGCCTAATGATACTATTTAAATAGAGTCCAATGAGATCACGTTAAGCCTTCATTACAGTTTTTTATTTTTGACTCAAGAAGTTTATATGCGTATTTTTTTATATGGAAAATATAGAAAAAAATCTTTTGCGATTTTTAAAAATTTATATGCCCCTTTCCTATTTTAGCTGTATGCTACCTTATGATAATTTCGTTTTACATAACTTGTTTGCTTATTTCACCTACCTTTAAAGATTCCGGAAAATGTTAATTTTCCACAAAATATCACTCGAGATTGTGCAAATACAGAACTAGCCAGAAATCGTGGCTTTTAAAATATGTCTACATTCTTATCTAAATACTCGTCATCTATTAGCACGAAAAGGTGGAATAATGCAGTGCAGCACCGACAAAATTACTATATTTATCTTTTAATAGTTTAATCGATTTTGTGATTTCAACTGAGATACGATCGAATGAAGGAGTTCTTTATCGAACACACGCAAAGGTCTAAAATGCATACTTGATTATACAACAGGGAAGAGGTGAGCAAAAACGAACAGGATACTTGCAAAAAGTTTTACGCCGGTAGAAATTCACCCTATCAAAAAAACAGAATCATTCCAGACGACACAACAAGACCGCGAGCGTCCTTGGCAACGTGAAGAAACCAAACCCGACGTACACGAAGGGATAATTACATTTTATCATTCCGAGATTTATTGAACCTAATTTACCCTCCGTAAACGAAACGCGAGCGTTATACGTCGACCTAAAAAAACTTTTATTTTTCACCAATCAAACCGCATCATTTTTTTGGGTTCGCGAAACTGGTTTCCTAAAAAAAATTCCCTGGCATTCTTAGACATCGCGTGAGCCATTTGGGTGGAAATGGAGGAGGAAACTGAATCGAGAAAAGAGAAAGAGGGCAACAACTGGGCGTGTTAAGCACTTGGGGCGGTCGACACAAGGCCAACAGACAAAGGAGGAAGAGAAATGACGAATGGTGAAGGAGTTTTCCGGGAAATTCATTCTCAGATTAGGAGATTGGGAAGAGAGAGGATTCGAGTGAGAAAGGAAGGAGAGAGAGAGGAGAGACGGAGACAGTGAGGGCGGTAACCAAAGACTAGTGCGGTAACTAAGGGAGACGATTCCCGGTAGGAAAGTCCGTTTGGTGGGTTTTCGCAGAAGGCACGCGAAGCGAATTCCTAAGAGACGACGGGGGACAATAGAGAGAGAGAGAGAAGAGAAAGGACGGAGTGTAGAGTTCAGTTCTTTTCTTTTTGGAAGGTGTGTAATTTCACTTTTGATTTAGATCGGATAGTAGCCTCAAAATGCACGACACGAGGTTTATCTCAGACAATTTTCTCGTTTCTTCACGCGGATGTTTTCTTGGTTGGGACGGAACTAGCCAAGCTAGTATCAAACTGCCCCAACGGATGTCCCCGATGAGAGACACCGAAGAAAACTCCTCCCTCTCAAATAGAGAGATTGCCAAGCAAGAAATTCATAAATATTATATATAGGTCACGTAATTTTCAATTAATTTTTTAAACTGATAATACAGCAAATATTTCGAACCGAATTTCAAATAGAATTGAAAAAATAACATTTTATGACTTTTATTTAAATTTCTTATACTAAAGTGATTTTCTGAAAAATTTTCTAAGCTAATATAGTTTAAAGAAAATGGTGATCTTAAAATATAGTTAAAACTCATTGCAGTTCATGTAAATATTTAGTTAATAGTAAGTAAGTTACTACACAATTTTCCTTTGATGGTAAATTAACAGTTCGTTTACATTTTATCCTGTTTTTTTACGAGTTAGAGTAAAATAATTCATTTATTAAGTTAAATTCTATACGTTTTAAATAACTTACAATTTGCTCAAATATTTCAAGTAAATTTCAGCTACTACTTTATACATTATATCTTACTATTTCGATTTTCCTCCTCAGCAAATATTTTAATAATAATTTGGCCTCTCTAATAATAATTACTTAATCAGTATAATTAAAACAAAGATAACTTTCGAAAACACTGATTTGAATGTGCATGAAAGCCAAATCAGATCATAGCGTATCTTACTGATATTTCAGATCGAAATCATATATTTGTAATACTTTTATGATAATCCCGTCATATTTGAGGGGCAATTACGCTAGTGATTAATAATTTTTTATTTTCATTTTGTTACAATGTGTCTTATAATACCCATGGCGTACCCGATGAAGACACGGCGTGTCGGAATTGTCCCGCGGACCGTAGAAATTGTGGTAGCCCTGCTCCTTAACTCCGCTTTAAACATCTTGATTTCATTATGATATGTTGTACAAATCTTATATGCACAATTTATTTTAAATCCGTTCAGCCAAATCCTTAATTACTGAAAGAATTTAATTTGTAATTATGGCACTCCTGTTGACTGATTCGGTTTAAATATGCTAATATGATTTTGTATCATCATCATAGGTAGTCTGTCCGTAGACAGGTCCGTGATTATTCATGGTTAAACCTGGTTCTCCATATACTCCTATTTTCCGCTGTCCTCTTCATATCTTGATAACTCTCTTTCCCTTTTAAATCGTCTATTAGCTGATACCTTTTCCTACCTCTTTCCCTTTTCCCATCTAGTTTTCCTTCTAACACATCTTTAATCATACTCTCTCTCCTCATGTAATGTCCAACCCAGTTAGCCTTCCTCTTTCTGATAGTCTGTATAATCATTCGCTTCTCTCCTATTCTTTGTAGCACTTCGTCGTTTTTCATCCTATCTGTCCATTTTATCTTCAACATTCTCCTCCAAGTCCACATTTCAAAGCTTTCCAAGTATTTGATGTCATTTTTCCTTAGCGTCCATGTTTCTGCCCCATACAATGCTATACTCCATACGTAGCATTTTATCAACTTCTTGCGGATATCTTCCCTTATATTCCCTGTAAGTAGTTGTTTCTTTCTCCTGAAAGCCGCTTTTGCTTTTCCTATTCTAGTTTTGATCTCATCCGTACATTTTGCCTCTCGTGTTATGATACTTCCAAGGTATTTATATTCTGAAACTTGTTCTAATGGCTTTCCCCCAATAGTTATGTTCAGATTCTCTTCTTTACCCGATATTCGAATGATCTTGGATTTTTCTGTATTTATTTCCATACCGTATTTTCTACCTGTTATCACTAGTCTATTTATCATTTTTTGTAGTTCCTCTTCCTTTCTTGCTAGAAGTACTTGATCATCTGCGTATTTTACTGTTCTTATAATCCTTCCTCCAATTTTGAAATCTCCTGTGCCATCTAAAGCTTCTTGCATTAGACTTTCTCCATATATATTGAATAGGGTTGGCGATAGGCAGCAGCCTTGTCTTACTCCTCTACCGATATTTATTCCGCAGGTGTTCACATTCTCAAACCTGACCTTTACAACTTGATTCTCATATAGATTCCTAATCAGTCTCCTGTCTTTCCAGTCTACACCTATATCCTTTAATATCTTCATCAACTTTACCCAATTTACTCTATCAAAGGCCTTCTGCCAGTCTACGAAACATGCGCAGATATCTTGACTGTATTCTATTGCCCTTTCTGATATGATTCTAACAACTCCTATAGCATCTCTAGTTCCTCGTCCTTTTCTGAAACCGAATTGATCTTCCCCTATTATTTCTTCTGCCTTTTTCTCCAGCCTTTTATTAAGAATCCTCGTGATGATCTTCGATGTGTGTGACAGAAGGCTTATAGTTCTGTAATCTTTACACTGCATTGCCTTTGGCTTCTTCTTTAGAGGGATCATTGTTACTTCTAGGAAATCCTGAGGCCACTCTCCCGTGTCGTAAATCTTATTAATTAATTTCGTGATCGCTTTTAGCCCTTCTGATCCTATGACTTTAAGTATCTCAGCCGGTATTCCATCGCTGCCCGTGGCTTTCCCCTTCTTTAGTTCCACTATCGCTTTTTCTACTTCGCTCTCCATAATACTTGGTCCTAAGTTGTCTTCTTCAATGTTTTCCTCATTTTCCAGTTCTATTTTTGCCGCTCCTGCCTGTTTGCCGTATAATTCCTTAATGTATTCTTCCCATACCTGTGCTACATCCTTTGTTTCTGAGACTATCTTCCCATCCGTATTCATAATTCCTTTACCACAAATTCCATTAGACTTCTTATCTTCTAATTCCAGTGCCCTAGCGTACATCATATCGTACCGTCCTAACTTCTCCATTTGTTCTATTTCATCACATTTTCCTTTTATCCAATTTTCTCTAGCTTTATCTGTTACCCTTCTCAACTCATTGTTTATACGCCTATAGTTGGCTCTACCTTCTTCACTGTTAACGTTTTTCCATTTTCGTCTCTCATCCATTTTCTCCAGCATTTCCTTCGTGATCCATGGTTTTCTGATTTTCTTCTCTTGTTTTCCAATCTCTTTATCCAAGGTATCCTTGATACTGGTTTTAATTTCATCCCATTCTATATCAACGGTCTTCGGTTTGTTTTCCAACTTTCTTAGGTTATCTTCCAACTTCATGCTGACTACATCCTGCCTTTCTTTCAGTTTTTCTAGGTCCCAGGTCTGTCTTTCTCTTCTCGTTTTTCTTATTTGTTTGAGCTTTGTACTCACGTCAACTATTAGAAGGCTGTGATCTGAATCAATGTCCGCTCCTTGAAATGCCTTGGCGTTCTTTATGCTGTTCCTGAATCTTTGTTTTACAAGGATGTAATCTATTTGGCATCTCATTCTATCTCCTGGGCTTTTCCATGTGTATAACCTTCGTTTATGGTTTTTGAACCATGTATTAGTCACTACAAGGTCATTATTGATGCAGAATTCTACGAGTTTCTCCCCTCCTCGATTTCTCTTCCCAAGTCCGTATTGCCCGACAACATTTTCTTCCTGTCCTTCTCCGACTATGCTGTTCCAATCTCCCATTATTATGCAGTTTACCTTTCCTCTTCCGTCTTCTTCGTAAATTTCATTAATTTGCTCATAGATCTCATCTATTTCTTCATCGTCGTGAGCTGACGTTGGCATATATACCTGGATTATCAGCATGTCCACTGGGACTGCTTTTAGCTTTATTGCCATCAGTCTATCGTTCGTTGCTATTATCTTTGTCACGCTTTTTTTTGTATATAAGTGTATATTATAAGTATTAAATTTGGTTAAAATTAATATGGACAGTTCAACACAAATACGTGTAAAAATAATTTTTTATTCCTTGTAATGTGGCAGCCCTGCTTTTTATATCTATTCTAAACATCCTTATTTTGTTATTTTATGTTGCATGCCTACTTCATACAAAATTTTGTTGAAATCAGTTGGGCCAATTCCTTCCAAATTCATAATTACCGAAAAGTTTAACTTTGCAATTGTGGCATCCCTGCTATGTAGATTCGGTCCCAAATATGTCAATTTGGTCATTAATTTATGTGCATATTCTATGTACTAAATTTAGTTGAAATCGATTGATTCACGAAGATGATGCTAGGGGGGGGGGGGGGGGGGGCATACACACACGGTCACCCTGGCGATCTCATAAGACTACTTTCCATTTTTTGGAAAGTATGCTAAAAATACACTAATGATACGTAATGTTCTATATCGGTAAATCGTTTAGTCGCATTCAATGTAAATGCAAACAAAAACAAAGATTGCTGATAATTTCGTTATCACCAAACTTCATATGCAATATACGTTACTTTTATTTTACTTGTTATGTTGTTTCATGTTGCTTTCCTAAAAGTTAGGATAATTATTACCTTAGGCACCATTTTTATAATACCGTCTCACATCTCGAATTCACCACTTAAAAAAATAAGAAGTTACAACGCTTTTGCTGCCGACGTAACTAGTCTTTGAGTTGCCCAAATGGCGCGTAAATCTCACTGTAGCTGTCGCCAAACAAGTCAATGACAGGCATTCCCAAACTACGGCCTGCGGGTCAAAGCCACTTGGCCTCAATTTTTAATACAGGCATATTAGTATATTTGACAGCAGGAGGTGTCATTAGGTACCATTTTATGAAATCTAAACTATATTTTTAGAGTACGCGGATGCAATATACTTTTGGTATGGCGCATTAAACAATCAAAACATTGTAAAAATTATTTTTTTGAATTTACACACATTTGAAATGTCTTATGTGGCTCGCACAGTGGTGTATAAATAAGCTTCATGTTACCCTTAAACCGGGGTAACATTTCAACAGCTCACATAGTCCACGGCTCCTGAGCCGCATGCTGCTCTTCAAGGACTTGCGTGCGGCTCCCTAGAGCAACTTTCCCTGATAAAACGCCTAAAATGTCCCCGAACGAAACTGGCTTAGTAAATTATTTTAATAGAAATTGGAGAAAATAAAAAGTATGGACGTAATATCAGATGAAACGGTTGATTTACTGAGTTAATCTAAAAAGGTAAAACGACGGCAAGGCTAATGAGAGGACGACCCTCCGTGGATCCGCCAATGATTGCGGCTCGTCTTATAATGCGTGTAATACATAATGTGAAACAGGCTGCCGATCCCTGATCTAGTAGAATATGGTCACAACTTAGTTGATATATCCTTTGGTCTTCATTAGATGCGTTGATTACATTGTAGTCATCGTGATCTTATGGTACAATACATTCAATCATCCTGTAGCCACCGGAATCATATACAGTGCATATATGGAACTATTGGTTAAGCCATTTCATCAAATTCTTCCTTGGTGATAGCTCCAAAAGTGAGATTTCAATACTTTCGGTCATTTTCCACCGTTCCGCCTAATCCTTTCAAACGTGATACGATAAACAAAAGGAGGAAATGAATCGAAAAAATTGATTTGGCCTAATCTATGTTTTATTACTCGATCCGCGAATACATTCCGTGAAGTTGGCTGACGAGCATAAATCACGTTGGCGAATTACAGTGTGTGTGTGATAACTTTTTACCCAAACAAACGGAAAACTCGTCAGAGCGAAAACTTACGTTATCATTGCTGGAGGAGGAAGCAGCCACGGGAAGATGTCGAGACGAATATTTGGCGAGGCAGACCACAATTAAAAAAAACAATAAAAATAACAATACGAAAACAATGTTTTAACAAACTTTTATTGAACTATTGATACGAATGAAAGGTAATTTTCATTAAGAGCACAAACCTATAATACTTTAAATTTCCATTTTAGCAATAAAGCTCCCTCCTTCCGATCCTCACCTAGGTACGTCCCTGTTGCACCAAAAAGAGCATATTTTTTATAAGCAGCGATATGCCTCGCACATTTTTAAATACCACCGTCAGGAGCTCTGATTACGCTCTGTGCACACATTTTTGTACTGATGGATAAAACAAATGAATGATCGTTTTCATTTCCGAATGGAAACTCCGAAAGTGCGGTTCCAAATAAAGATTTGGGAGTTCTCGTCTCTTATTCGTCCCAATCTATTTTTTTTAAAGGTAGAAAGTTGAACTGTTAGCGGTCGGAGAGAAAACCTGAAATAATTGACTGTCGTGACCGTTGATACACCTTATCATTCCCACGAAGAGACGGAGCGAAGTAAACTGGGAACTCTTTCTTTGAATGAATTTTTCAGACCTTAGTCATCTTGTTTAGAGCCTCCTTTAATGGTTTCGGCAACATGTTTACGCGCGTTTACAACAGCGGCGATATCTGCCGAAGGAGAAAGTGATTGGGAAACGTAATTATCGAAGCAGGCTTTTTTTTCTCTAGTTAGCGCTAGGATAATTCTTACGGGAAAAAATCCAGGGCGCCACCACATATACACAACAAATATTTCCTAGAAAACGCTATTTCTAGCTTTTCAAATCATTTCACACGGTGACAACTTAGATTTAATCGATTTTAGCGTATGGACCAAGAAATGGAAGACCGATTTTGAATTGCCGCTATTACCGTCAATTTTTATGATATTCGATTCAAATTTCGTACCGCAGATAGCGAGGAATTGGGATGCCAGGGGGTTAATTACGACTGTTCCCGTGTTATTGGGCCTGATTATATTTGTAAAATAATTAAATGCCGTATTTTAGAAGGAATAAACCAATAGGGAAATAATGTTTCGTCATGGTCGAGGAAAACAGGATTGTAATTTGGCACCTGATCGAGCCAATTATAAAACATGCGGATTCTAATTGTATTTTGTCAGTTTGTCCAATGATGGATCCTAAAACGTTTTTCTCTGCGGATTAGTTTAAACTTAAATTTTCTTGAGACACCAACAGTCTTTAAACTAATGAATTGCAGTCGTGTAAATCGAGAAAAATTATTTATGGTAAAAGGTATTTATAATAAAAATTTTTTCATATTAAAGGTGCGTGTTCTTTACATGTGCATTGATACATGAATTAACGTTGGAATTTCCCCATGCGGGCAATAAATACCTGAAAACTGCGAGAGGAAGCTGCCCCATTACTGAAGCGTTACTTACGGCCCTCTAGCGAAGATTATTTCTCTAGGGGCATTTTATTAAAAATTAAACTTTTCGAATAAAACATCCCCTTTGATAGCTAAATACTTTAGAAAAATTAATTTCGATTGATTTGGAAATTTTTTAGACTAATTGGCGGAACAAAATATCTTGAAGCAACATCGATGTTCAGGTTTTTATTACATTCATGGGCCTTCACCTTCAATTTAAAAATCCATGCGCAAGATGAGTACTCGTGCAGTATATGGAGCAGCCTAATGAATTGAAGTACTACATATTAAATGTGAGATGGGAAAAAATCGAAATTTTAATTAGCTCCGTGAATGACCGGCGTTTGTTCCAGTTAAATTTGGGATGCTCGTGATTTTGCTAGAAGAAGCTTGAACAGTTCGGTTACACATTTTACTTGTACCTAAAAGGTCTAAAGGAATAAGCATTTTAAATAGTTTGGAACATCGGAATAATGTTAAAAACACAAAACATTAACTGTTGGACCGAAAGATGTATTTTTTGTTTTCGATTCTCCAAAAGTTTTTAAAAAATAATAAATTATTCTCAGAATTGCTGCTACAGACTCCTAACATAATGACGTGTTCCTTTTCGCTCGATATCCTGTAATCTATTCATTTCTCTCCACGTCGACGAATTCAAAATACCTGCTAGACAGCCACACACATTCGGCACACGTATTCAAATATCCTAAACTCATAAGCCCACGCGAGACGTTTATGTTTTGTAAATGCATAGAACGACCTTCGGATCGTGTTTCTTCCTCTTGTATTCGTCGTCTAGATGCGAAAAGCCCCGTTGGCTCGATCGTCGTCTCCGTCGCGTGGTGTAATTGGGATGTTTTCTTGAATGAATCCACTCTCCTCTGCAGTGCGCACACATAATTTTATTTAGGGACAAAAAGGGTCGCCCAAGTCCATAACACAAATGGAGGGGCGAACCCTTTTTTTACACGTCTTAAAAGGAATATACATCAAATATACACAGTCACTCCCCAGGGGTGCCAATCGATGAAGAAGTTTGGTGAACATTCAAGTTGGGATCTCTCAGTACGACGTAGAGGATTGAAAACATCGGGATTACAGCGGCAAAAATTTTACTTAAAAAAAAACATAAATCTGCCTCCATCGCGTTTATTTGTCTCCCTCGTAGGATTACTGTCTGCCGAAAACAAAACCGGAGACAGTGTCTCGAGGATTCTCGGTAACGCGGATATTTTAGAGAACTCTGTTCTGCGTTTCGGTTCAGCAATTAAAATGGCGGAGACGCCTTAAATCACGTGACCTTGTGGTGGCAGAGCAGATGTCTTACTTTCGGTCGAGGCTCGGATGGATTGACGTCGTGGAATCTCGCGCGATTATGTTTTTCTAAATCAGACGCTCGCCGCTCCAAGGACGAAGGATTATGCCTGTGGCATTTTTTAAAACGAGTTGATAGAAGGCGCGATAATCGTGGAAGATTTGTAAAGATTTTCAAACTTCCTTTCTTTGCCGCAACGGGAATCATTCGTTTTATGAGATCGTGTATGCAGAAATAAGACTTTCCCGGTGTCGGATTTAAAATTACGTCAAATGGCAGTTACTTTCATGGAACCACATATGTTCCGCACAAAGTGCGTTGTTTTTTCTTTTATCGGAACTGCGACAAACAAAACTGATTTTAATACTATTTACTCGCTCCTAAATGTGAAAAAGTCTTCTCTGCCATAAAGCATTAGTTTTTAGCGTAGCGCAATGGATTTTCTTTCGGAAATATGAATAATGCCACTTACATACGTCCCGGTTTGACCGGGATTATCCCGGTTTCGGGGTCTTGTCCCAGTCGGTTTGTTCCTCTGTCGCGGAGAATAAATGAACCGAAGCCAGGGACAGTTGTGAAAAAATCTGTTTTTCAATAAATAAAGGGGTTGCTGTTATCAAATAATTTCTTTTGTGTTAAAGTATTAAACTTGAGATTTAATATTGTTATATTAAGAACATTTCTGGATTTTCTTTGGGTTTGTTTTTGGTTATTCTCCCTCACATCTACTCCTCATCCCCTAATGACCCGGTTAGGTTGTTTGAAAACATAGTAAACCTAACTATTATAATATCGTATTTGTAAAATTGATAAAATTATTTAATAGCAATAGAAAATACGTTTAAGCTATGCAAGTTCGTTTATATTACTTGTAAAGTTCGTGTAACAAATAAAAAATTTAAAAAAGACACGTCCCGGTTTTTTATCTACAGAAATCGTTTTGTCCCGGTTTTGTCTCCTGAACGTATGGTAAGCCTAGGCATAGACGAAATACCTTTTTAAAAAATTCGGTGTCCCGAAAATATTTGCACGTAGAGCAATAAAATAGAATTAAGATTCGAGTAGATATTGTGTAAGGTAAAAAAATAAATATGATTATAAGTCAGATAAAAAAGTTTGGGAATTAATTAGATCTAAACAACAATGAATTCTAACATCACGAGAGTTTATGGTTTAATTACTACTATGGAGGAATATTTTAAATTATGATTAATAATTCAAACGTAAAAAGTAGAGCTCGGTATGAATAAATAAAATAAATATAATATATAATACTAAATAAAAACTAAATGATTTAGATTAAAAACATAAGTATGATGGCAATCAAAAGAAAATGAACTCTGGTACTATTATTAATGACTAACAAAATCTCTTTAGTGAATCGATCGGGGGAAATTATGGTATATTTCAGGCTCATTAAATGATGTAACGTTTAATCCGTGTGCTATAATAGTGACGCCGTAGCGATTATTGCCCGTAGATTATCACGCGCCCACTTTACAATGGAACGCATTCATCCACGTACGATGCGACGAGCAAATTAGAAAAAAATCTGAGACTCCTCCCAAACGATTAGTTTCGATAGCTATGTGAAAAAAACATCAATTTTGAAAACAAAATTTCAAGGTCGAGGCAACCTTGAGAGGTTTGAAGTATCCGTAGATTTATTCTTTATTTTTACCAGCGTGTCTTTTGTGCTAACCGCATTCCGAACCCCCTTTCTTTCTTTTTCGACCCTTTCCTTTTTTGCGCACGCTCTTAACGTCCAAGGATATGGGTAAGGGCGGTAGAAAGGGGGACTCAGCCGCCTGCAGTGATGGTGGGAAGTACGAGGTACTGCCAGCAAGAATCGTCTCGAACTAAAAGTCAAGTCAAACGAACCTTGCTTTCTTTATTTACATCACTGGTTTCTGTCCATCAAGGCGTGAAAAATCTTGACTAGACCAGTGGTTTTTTAAACTTTCAATTGTCGCGGCTCTCTTGAATATAATTCGGCCCCCTTTGAATTGAAAATAGTAAAAAAAATAAGAAACTTTATTGTAAATTTCTTCATTTTATGTGACTATTAATAATTTTTATCACATCGTTTTTCCAAACAATTTCTGATCAAATTTTATTATTCATGGAAACTATATTTTTTGCATTTCACCTTGCGTCCTATATAATTTTGCAGCTCCTTGGGGGGGGGGGGGGAATAGTTTGAGATACACTGGACTAGACGACTCGGTCACGTGATTGACGAGCAGGCGGTCGAGTCGAACGAAATTATTTGGCGATTAATACATCAAGTAGACTACTTACTCTGATTTTTTTGTCATCGGAGAAATATTTTCGGGGCGAAATTTATGCGCGAACGAAGTTAAGACTAGTTTTAAACAATTGGTTCTATTATGAAAGGATTTTTTACTGACTCGATCCATCAATTAGCGCATTGATAAATAAATTGCAGTACCAGCACAAAAAACAAGGGAATAAACGGAAATAAAGTTCAACTGAAATCACTATCATTGATGTAAAACTTTTAAAATAGGAATTATGTTCAGGGGTCCCTCGCTAATCGTCGTTAATTGATTCATGGAAAACGCAACGATAATCGAAATAACGCTTAGCGAAATCCGCTCTCCCATAGGCGCAATTTTATTGATAAGGGTTGCGTTTATAGAGTCCAAAAAACAGTCTAAATACATATAATGATAAAAATGTTAATTTTAAAGGATGCATGGATGTTTAGCGCTTTGGTCTCCACCACCGATTTCACGGAGGATAGTTAAAATGTAACAAAAACGATTGAGCGGAACAAATTAGCGCTGACGACGATTAAGGAGAGATGCCTTCATAGCCGACATGTTAAGATAAATGTACAAAACGTTTCGAATATAAACTCAAAGGAAAAACATACGTCTTCTTTATCATTTTATTATTTTTAAACTCATTGCAAAGTAACTATACGAAACCCAAGGAAACCTAATGCCTATAAAGATAAGTTTAATATAAAAATAATTTGGAATAATAAAAATCTGGTCTGAATCTGTTTTGCAATGTGCGTGATAATTTCCCGCGGCATTTCAAACGCAATTATGAAGCGTTAATGGGATATTTCCGCTAAGCTGTATGCATCTTAAATAAAAATATCGCGTTAAATGAAGAAATTTCCTTCTAGCCGGACTAACAGCTGCGTAAATATCACGAAAACGTAATTCTCTCTGATATTGTTTGGAATTTTTCCTTCGGTGGTGGACTTTAATAAAATCATCATAATTATCCATTAATATCGCTCATTATTAGTTTTTTACTTTGTCTAACATGTCAGAAACTGACCGGTTTAGTCGGAGGCGTATTGACATAAGAAATACACGAATCAAAGCAGAGAAATAAGGTCGATTCTTCTTCAAATAGACTAGACTGGAAAGCGAGACCAATAGATAAAATATTACTTTACATATAAGCGTGTCATTCGGTCTTTTTCTCGAGACTGAAGCAATGATAACTGCATTACTCGATTAATTTCTCGACTCGAATGAGAGGTAAACGAAAACCATAGCAACAAACTATTTTCTAGAAATTAACATATTTTTTAAAAGTGCGTAACCTACTCGCGTCGAATGCAATGGAACGGGGAATCAAACATTAACAATTCCCTTCGTTCTCACCGCTTTAAAACGGTCCCCAAAAATGCGCTGATGTAGGAAACAAAACTCAGAACGATATATACTGAAACCGTAGAGACAGCGCAGTAAGTGCGATAGGAAATGGAAGTTTTCTGGAGTTGGCAGCCCTGAAGTTGTGTGGCAGATTGACAGGTTCTTCGAATCTACTTTTTGCTTGGAGACGAGCCTCGTTTCCTGCATAGCAACGGGGATTTGGCGGGTGACTTCTTCGGTTGAGGCTGCAGCTCGTTGGGAGGTGATGGAGTCGTCGATTTCGGAGAATTTTCTGCGTCGCTGGAACCGCCTTCTCCGTTTACGCCAGGCTTAAGACGCACCATGGTATCCAGGTGACGAAACCTTCGGAGCAAAAGGAAAACTTTTTATTTTAAAATTCATTTTAATTAGTGCCGAGTTTTTAAGTTTATTCTTTTAATAACTTTCGCATCGAAATACTGCTGTTAGCGTAAACATCGAGTTCTGAAGAAGTTGGTTACGTACAAGGGTTCAAATAGGAAGACGAGTAAGCATTATGGTTATGAAAGTTTATTTAAGGAAAACACAAACGCACGCCAAAATTTTTATAATTAATATAAATTTAAGGTAACACACGTTGAATTCCCATGACGTTTTTGAGTCATAATATAAGTATAAAAAAGTCTAAATATAAATTTTATCGGCCATTATATTCCGTAATTTGAAGAAACTACAAGTAATTCAAAAATTGAAATAATATTCAGTAGCACAAATTGAATATGCGACCATTGCATGAACATAGATACTATCCTACTATAAATAAATTGATAGTTTAAGTACAGGCATAATTATGAGAGCTCCGAATAAGTTTCAATCTCAAAAATGAATAGTGTTTTATCAATTTATAAGAAAATACAGGAGAAATTCATACTTACGGGATCTTCTAACTGCCGCACCATCCTATAGTTTATTAAAGTATAGATAGAGGCTACCCATTTTTAATAAGCTATGCACACGTTGCTGACACCTGTATTGAATTTCTCCATAACCATCGTCAATCATATAAGCTTTTTTAACCATTAGTTCATGTATCGGACTAAGTACGATATCAGGGATTTTCTTATATTATTATATTATTATTATTATTATTATTATTATTATATTATTATATTTTTTATATTATATATTGGACCGCAAATAATCTCTATGCAACTCGATTGCAAGTCAAAATTATGTGAAAGGACCCTGTTTACATTTACTCCACCGAAGTTTATGAAGTTCAAAGGGTTTAAGTTGCACAAAGTTCGCGAGCTGGCTGGTCGTCACTACATCATAAAATTGGAGTTCAGAAAATTAAATCTCTTCGAAAGTAATCTTTGAGGAGACGTCAGATACCGAATGATTGTAGTGGTGGTGTGTTTGCACAGCTGTTTAGAGCCACGAGAAGAGAAGTTGCTTCTTTTTGGAACTTCTTGAAATGGCGTCAAGATTTCTCAAAGAGAGTGACACCCTCGCATTAACGCGTGTTAAGGATCGAGTCCAAGGATTGACGGTATTAATGAAGAAAAACCTTTAAATTTCCTTTCTTCACTAATCTGCCTGGATATTAATCTTTTTGAAAGCTCATAAAAATACGCCATATCTACCCAGAAAAACGAATCTCTTTCATTGTTCGAAAGAGAGTATGCATAAAATTTTCTAATTTTCAATGGCTCAGTTGGAGTCATCTTCTCGGAAAGAGTCGTGATTCTTTATTTACTAACAAAAGTTATTTCCTTCATGTCAACAAAATTTATAAATCTCCTGACGATGACATTAAGCTTTGAAGCCTACGTCGTGCTTCCGTTAATAAAACTGCGGTACTTAAAAGTTATTCTTTTAATTTTCTATAGTAATAGAATATCGCAAAGTTACAGCCAAAACAGCCGAATCTATTAAAATTTTCCTTTAGTTATTGTCATATAAGGTAATATTTATGGCCTTTTCTTTTCTATAAACGAACTAAAGAAATACAAATAACTTTTTAATAATTCCACAATAAGAATATATTAAACCACTACGCGGGATTCAACGAATCAATGTCATCATCATAAATAAGTTTTCTTAAAATGACCTAATTTGCTTTTAAAAGGAAACGAGAAATTATGTTAAACATATTAAAAATTAAAACTACGCAAGAGATGAGATTTTTTTAAGCTGCTTGAATGCACAGGCAAACTCTTATAATCGATTTTATAAATATGTTAATGACAAAATTTTACGATTTCTTATTGTTATAATTTTTAATTTTCATCATGATAATACCGACAGCTAAGATTGATTATATTTTTATAGAAACATCCAGCTAAATAAAATTAATATTTTGCTAGAGCCCATTTTCATGATGATATATAAATCACGTTAACTTATAAATAACTAGGAACATGTATCATTTTATAAGTTTAATTACCTCGAAGTTTCAATTGAATCTTATTTCGTGAAAATTTTAAATTTAGGCGTAGCGGTGATTTATCATATCCATAGAAGTATTATTATTATTAACTATCGACCATTATATCATAAGTCATGTCATTATAAGAATTTTTTAAAAATCATTGGCTTTATTCAGCCATATAAGGGCAAATATAATAATGATATATTTCTCACCACAATTTTGTTTCAAATGTTGACTTCCTTAAATATAATTATTTTACTTTGAAGCCAAATCAGAATCATTAAAACGCAAAAAGAGAATTCCCTTTAATCCATGCAAAAATTTAACTAGCGGGAATCTCGTAATAACATCCATCTTAGATTATTTATTATGCTAAACGTTCCGAATAGTATGCTGGACTGCAAGAAATTTCGCGAACGATCTTCTCCTACACCAAATTTTAACGACGATAATGCATCCAAAATTCGCAAGCACCAAAAAAGTCCAGTGATTTCAATATTCTAATGAGCTTTAAAAATATGTTCATCGAATATATTTTTAAAAGGTATAATTTAGAACCTTGATTAAGCACATACAAATTTAGCGTAGTTAAGGTGTATTCAGAAAACAATGCGCCCAATACTTAGAAAAATCCTTAGAACTCCAAAAGTTGCGCGTTACTTGGTACAAAGGATTGAGCATTATCCTCCACAGCATATCCAATAGCTTACGCTCATTTACGTGGACATTATGAATAAAAACAATAGCGCGAAATAGACGGAGAGAGATTGCACACCTCCCACGAATCAGCAGACGTATTATTTCGTTCTCTTTCGCGCGAGTAACTGTCATCTCTTACCTAACGGGCACTTCGCTCGTTGACACATCATCCAGCACGCCTTGAAACAGGAAGGCCAACGGCCAGCTGATCCACGAGGCACTGTGCCGCCGTAGGATTGAATCATCAGCAGCAAGCAGCAGCGGCGGCGGCAGAATGATGATGAATGAAAAATAAGAAAACGAGAAAAAAATCAATTTGACACGTTGAAAATATTATGGCTTCAAACTTGCATCTTTACGACCGATTTATAACGAAAACACGTGGCGTGCGGCGCCATTATTTGCTTGCGTACACTTTTTTGTTCTTTGAATATAAATTACTTGATGCAGCAAAAATTCCTTTTATCTAACTTTTGAGGATAAAAAATGTATGAGATTGCTCTCCTGACAACAAGAGTGGTTGTCTATGAGGGAATATTTTGAAAGAATGAAAGATTTTTATGATATTTTGTATTTTAAATTAAAATTATGATGCTAAAACTCAACCGATCAATAATGTTAAAGTTATCATATTCTTCAATTTTGATTTAATTAACGCAATCCAATAGCTAAAAAGGGTAGAAAAACCATATGCTATCTTTGACTGCAAACAACAAGAGTGGTTGTCTAAGAGGGAATATTTTGAAAGAATGAAAGATTTTTATGATATTTTGCATTTTAAAGTAAAATTATGATGCTAAAATAATGTTCAAGTTATCATATTCTTCAATTTTGATTTAATTAACGCAATCCAATAGTTAAAAAAAGGGTTGAAAAATCATATGCTATCTTTGACTGCAAAGAAACCATCATCAATGCTAATACACAGAAAGAAGTATCTAATGAAGAGTGAGCGAATCGCTGCTTATGACTGCTGCTTCGTGCTCAAAGCGAGCGTTTGGTTTTTCCAGCCTTTTCCTGCCTATCGGAGCTTATTAAAAATAGCGTTGTGATCCTCAGTCATGGGTCAAGCACGATAGTTCTTATCTGAAATAAATTGGTGTATTTTTTTCATTGTGAACTGTAAGTTACGCAGAGTAAATTCTGATACCGTAGACAACTCATTCGCCATGTGTTGTCCTCATAGTGATGCATGTTGACATAACAATCACAAACAAATTAAAAGTCATTACGGGGTTGGCATAGGCTTTTCCTTTATGAAGTTTTTTTTTCAAGGTCTTGACGTAATTTGAAGTGTGTGAAATACGGGAGGAATGGAAGAGGAAAACCAGTCGAATGAAACGGAAAGGGTAACCAAAGAGGAAGCAGGCTGAAATAGCTATAGGCGCGTACAATTTAGGAACTCGTGGACGGAAGGAGCATGGAATGCCATTCAGCCGCGAATAAGTAAACACCGACGAGGGAAGTCTGTGCTGACAGTTTTCCTCGTATGACAATTCTGGGCGATGAATTTATCAGATACGCGAGGAAAGTTGGCAGGATGGAGGAAAAAGTCACTCGAACGTTTATGTCATTCCGAGCAGGAAGTTTTAGAAGCTTCGATAAATCGGAATCCAGCGGTTGTCTGTTTATTTCGCTTGGTGAAATGGAAGGACGCCGCACCGCACCCTGCATTAATAATAGACTTTTAGGAAGAGATTCCTGGCGAACATGGACGCAATTTTTAGGGAGACAAACGCCGACAGCACTCATTTAATTTGATAAAAAATCTACCGAAGTTGTTCCGGCTTGATCTTAACGACGATCTCTTCATTCCCAGTCGATGCGATAAAACGCTTTCAACGTCAAACCCGTATTGTCAGAAATATTTCGATTCGTCCATTTTGATAAGTGATTTATAGATTCGGTGGCACCTGTTTGAGTTTTTCAATGCAAACAAACACACACACACATTAATTCCAATCAGAAATATACGTAATGGTGGAGAAGGTAAAAAAATGCATGTAAATGAATGAATGTGCATACATAAATGAACCTAGTACATACTAAAATTCTGTTAAGAAATAACACGATTAAGAGGGACTGTTTTAATCAAATTTCTCTTAGGTTTACCGATAAAAATTAATTTAACATACATATGAATCCATTGGGTACAATAATTTTTTAGAATTAAATTAATATTTATAGTGTTTCTGATTAAAATAATGATTTGCGCTGTATTTATATATTATGTGCCAAAATAAAATAACTTCAAACGATTTAAAAATAATCAAATAAATAACTTTTTTAGTATTTTAACGAGATGAATACGTTTTGTTGATAATTTGATATAAAAAATTGAAAAAGTAGGTACTTATCTTAGGTATCTTCAACAGCCATAACAAGGTTATGAAAAGTCAGTTACGCATTTCGGCTTATAAAAATCTATTTTCGGTGAATCACCACTGAAGACAATTGCATTGCAGCAGAATTTGATTGTTCATAACCTTGCTATGGATATTGGAGATACCTAAGATAAATATATACTTACTACTTCGATTTTTTTATATTGAAGTTCCTGATCTTGAATTAGTTTTCAGATATAATACGAGCTCCATTATTACCTAGTGAATTTATTTTGTTTTAAGCTGAAATGATGAATTTTGAAATACTTTCTTTCAAATTTTATTACAGCGCTTAACATTTAAATTGTACGTTACTTCATATGTATACAATCAAAGTTATTATTTATTTTCCTGCATTTTCAGTTATTTTTTCATTCTCAGAAAATGAAACGAAGAATTCCTGCCATTTATATTTTATCTTAATATTAAATATTTAATGTTAATTTGATGCGACACTCTTTTGTCTTTATTCAACCGAGAATTTATTTTCATGCACATGTAAAATTATTGTGAACACTTTTATTTTTCCTGTGATCTTCGGAAGATTTTGTTTGCAGAGTTTATTTTACCTTTCATTTGTTTCTTTCTGTTGCCGGGAACATTCAATCCTATAACACAATTTGCTTAGTTTATCTCTTTGTCACTAATGCTTTTTGAAACGCTGTAACTCAGCCAATTCTTAATGAATCTTCACCAAATATTGAATAAAAGCTAATGTTATGACAAAAATTTGATTTCTTAAAAATAATCTGGCGAGGGGGAGGGAGGAGGTGGGGAAGAAGGGGGAAGAAGGGGGGAGGTAGGGGAGGGAGAGGGAGGAGGAGGAAGAATGTGAGTAAGGGAAGCCAATTTTATACTGGCTGTTACACCATAAATATTTTGTTTCGTTGACTTGATTTGAAAATTTTCTGTTGTTTTTAGAAAAGCTAGAAATTAAAAAAAATTGTGGAGCCGTCATTTTTGACGGGCATTATACTATTATAGTTCTCTCATAAAAATCAAAGAAAAATATTTTCTAAAACCCGTATGTGCTCCATTGCATATAAATCTGGTCGATAACCATATGCAAAAATGGGCAAAATACTTCCTTAATAGAAGCAATTTTACCATATGTTATGAAAATAATTCATTAGAATCGCAGTTTTGAAATATATTCATATATTTAGTCACATGCTTTCAAATTTGGAGAAGACTGCCATTCACGACCATAGTCACATGCTTACGAATTTTGATATACGCTTAGTTATTTTTATATGCGAGTTGAATGGAAGTGGTGGTTTTCTTATGATTAATATATATCTGCCCAAGGTCATGAGTATTAAACTGGAAAAAAGAAAAGTATCTCCGAAATTTTAACAATAGGCTAGGAAGTTTTTTAAATGAACCGCAACAATGGATGGTAGTTAAAATCTAGCAAATTTACTCAGAAATGTCTGCGAGGATTTTGATTTAAATTCGCCCATTTATAGAACACAATATAGTAAAAATATGTACTGCATAAGCTACGTCCCTTAAAACCTAGCTTTATAGCGTCCAGTGACATTATGAAATGTCAATTTTAGCTACCACGAAGTTACTTCAATTAACAGCAGCAGCATTGTTACTTAGGAAACAAACCGCGTGTAAATCCGCAATAATGTGACCAATGACATTACTGCGTGGACTAGAATAGTACGGTTACGAGAAAGTTTGTGCAGTGTACAGGGTGTCTCAAAAGTCCCCTTAGACCCAGGTGTTATTGAGTAGAAACAATGAAACATTGTTTTTACAAAAAATGTTGCAAGTTGGTCATATGTTGTATTTGTTATATTTCTTACATTTATTTTCATTTATTGATATTTATGATAAATGCAACAAACTCAGGCATTACTTATACATTAGTTATTATATGTAGGCTTGGTGGGTGTCGATTAAAATAGATAAAAGACGATAAACATCAAATTTCTAAAAGTTTCAAATTAGACGAAAACGATTTATTGTCGATAAGTGTCTATTTTTCACCACTAATTTTTTATCACGAAATTATGCGGCATGACTTTTAAATTTGGTTTATCATATTCACACAATATATTTCAGTTCCAACGATCCAAAACGGATAAGAAAATAAGCTTTTGTCATACCAGGCGGCAACACTATTCGGTATTCCGTACTATTAACTTTCTAAGGTCCTTTATGCCATTGTTTTAAGGGCTCTTACTTTCCAAAGGCACGGGTACGGTACGAAACAAAATTACCCGTTTGTTGCACTCTGTCTCTAACCTCGATCAAATTCGACGATTCCTACGCGCCCTGGATCATTTTCACGATATGATCAGCCACCATATTCCATTTACGCAAAAGTCTTCTTACGGTCTCCTTCGAGGTGAAAAAGGTTTTCCCACTGAGAAATGAGTACCAATAGCCAGAAATGCCTATAATATTTTTGCAAACATACCGACATAAACTTTATATTTTTGGGAGTCATACCCGCAATCCATCCACCGACAACGACTGCACTCGCATTTCGCAATTTTTTCCACATTCATCATCCTTTGTTACGAGGATTTTTTCTTCAATATATTCATTTGGTTGTGCATTATATTAACGTCGCGTTAATTTTGCTATCGAATGGTCAAGATTTCGCGAATAAAATAAAATTTCTGGTTTATTCCGAAAAATTAGCTTTACCAGATTAATAGCTGAAGTCAAAAAACAGCACAACACCAAAATGTTGAGAGCAACAAACGATTAGGCCTACGGGGTCTAATTCTTATATATACGCTTTTAGCAAAATTTTAGTGGAAGGAATTGAATTTATATAATGTTCTAGATAAAAACCAATGAAATGTATTAAAAACGTTGATAATCGTCATTGATCTCTGGGAAATATAAACTCGATACGTGACTTTTTAAGAAATTTAAACCTCGATACCTATATATATATATAAATAAACGTCGATCTAATTTGACCTTTTCAGTTTGCACCATTTTCGTAACTTTCGACGAGCCTAAGAAAATTCGAAAAAGAGATTGTTTACTCGTAACCAGGCATGTGCTAGAGAGGTTTTTTTTACAGGTTTCCACAGTATTTCATGGCACCTCCAGAGGCGTGGTATACTTTCTCCTTAAAATCTCTAAATGCACATATTCCTCGCTGGTTTGACCTTTAGTCGATTGAGGATCGAAAAGAATTTTCAGGTTTCCAACACAGTTCTTCTAGCTTCCTTATTTTTCGACTATTGAAAATGGCTATTCAAACACTGAATAATTATTATGCCGGATTATGCACGAGGAATGGCGGCAACATTTCATATATGTCTTCATTTACTGATTATTGACAAGTTTTTAAACAACTTCTCATAAGTACAGGGTGTCCAAAAAGTCACTGAGCACTAGATTATTAAATTATTATTAATATTAATTATTTCGACATTAGAAACTGAAACAAAAAATTAAAAAATTACCTTAACACATTTTGGCCATGTCATCTTGACGGTTGAGGGAGGAAACAGCAAAAAATAAACGGCGCAATATATATTGCACAAACTTTCTCATATACGTTTGGTCTCACAACACTTTTTGGCAATTCACTGCCAGTTATGTTAATAATGCGTAGCAAGAGAACCAAAGTGACTGACACCATCAACAGCTCACGTCTAATACCTCTCACTAATAAGCGCGTGGCGTTAACAGAGAAACACGGAATTATAGACTAGGGAATCCCCGGGTTACCCATCCCCTCGGACGCGTGCGCTGAGCGTATTGTACAGAAATAATGCCACTGGACGATATATAGTAACTTTTCTGGGACATATGGCTTAGTTAGTAATATTTGTGACATCTGGCTGTTAGTTAGTAATATTTGTGACATCTGGCTGTATGTTTGGATGGATTTTGATCGAAATCCTTGGAGCCATTTTTGAGAATATCGAATTGTTTCAAAATATCCAAGAATCAAGTACCTTTAATTGTTGCGCAATATCGTTTGTCTCTTCAGAATGTCTTTTATGAATGATATTATCCATAAATATGAGATGATATTCGATTTAGTTTAACCGTAAGGCTGTAATAAGATTTTGAATGGATCGGTGCGGAGGTATGACGTCATAAGGCGTAGGTAAGGTAGCTTAGCGTACATTGTAATGTCACTGGACGCCATATAGTGATTTCAAGAGACATATGGCTTACGCAGTATTATTTGTGACATCAGGCTCTACAATTGGATTGATTTTAATCAAATTATCTGAAGCCATTTTTGAGTAAATCAAAATTTTCAAAACATCGCCAAGAATAAACTACCCTTTATTTTTGCGCAATATCATTTTTATGAAAAAGGGTCTGAAAAAGATGATATATTGCACAAATACGAAATATCATTCGATTTTATGTACGCGTTTGGGCCCTAGAGCGGCGAACAGACCGACAGACAGACGGCATGGCGAAAACCACTTTTATGGACTCAGGGACACCTAAAACGTCTATTTCCATCAAAATCTCGAAGTCAAATTTTTCACGGTAACAATAATGGATCAATATACTACGTATATGAGAAAGTAAAGATTAAAAACATATTTGGTGCAAAATTCACAGAAACCTTTTGAAAACCATGTACTTATCCTCTTAAGTCCAAAATTTTCATCATGCTATTAAAAATGAACAAAATTATTCCAAACGAACCGTATAAAACTAAGATTTAATGTGAATTACTATGGGGCCCTCGCATATCTATGTGATTTTTGACACTTAAACACACCACTAAGAATGATATATATTTTAACAAAATATATTCCCATTTCTTTGCTATAGAACAATCTTTACTATGTAGCGGGCTGCTTTAAAAATATCGTAAAATTTCATATTATATGTAGTCGTTTCACGAATGAATCCTAATTCTGACACGGTCAGACTAAATAGATTTAGCTTGTTTGTACGATGAAATTGTCGACGTTTCCTCGCGCCTCGTTGGAAAACGGAGTGTATCTTCGATGTGTAATTTGGGAAGTTTTAATATCATCAAGTGCGTCATCAACGTTTTTAATTTGGGGGATTTCCCACATCATTACTCTCTGTATGTATGTTTACTTTTCACTTTCGAAGTTCCTGACTGCAGCTGTCATGTGCAATCATACGTTTAATCCCCGTTTAAAGACTACCACTTTCTTCATTAATCTCTGAAAGGAAATTGAATGGATATATCCATGTATTATGAACAAAATTGCTGTTTTTTTGGATCTAGGAAGGCATTTTAAAATGTAGACCTCGATTTTATTCAAGAATTTCATCATTGGAATCATGCGGACGCCAAAGTTGGAGTTCGTGCGAATGTTGCATCACCATAACTTCAAAGGTAATACAGAACTGAACAACTTTTCCTCTTAACAAACTTCAATATGTCCTCGTTATTTGTCGTGGATGCTTTCCTGAGGGTTACGATTTACGTGTAAAGCATGGAAAATAGGTTCTGACGAAGAAAAGGTTTCAATAATAAAATATTTCAATAATTATTTTTACGATAGTATCTTATAAAATACATTAATGTACTCCCAACACAACAGCCATATTGGATGTCATGTTGTGATGAAGGAACCTTTCTTCATCTTTAATTTCTGTTATTAAAAACTCGAAGTTGATTGCGTGTCCAGGGATGCTGTGAAGGAGTTAACAACGTATTCTTTTGAAGGTCATGATTCTCACATTACCGCTTAATCGCTGGGAAAAATAACGAACGATCACTCTTGAAAGGTATCCCGAGTAGCCAATGCTTTACGGCAGTGGTTCTCAAACTTTTTTGAGCCGCGGTACACTTTCAAGGATAAAGGAGGTTTCGCGGCACCCCAGTCTTGTGACAAGCTTTATGTATTTTTAGATGCGGTTATTACAACCTTTGGACATATCCACACACAGTTTGAGAACCACTGCTTTACGGCTTTTCTTGATAACGGGCCGCATTGGTCGTTGTCAATGCTTCGGCGAGATTAAATCAGAAGCCACCTAGAGATTCGATGAAACCATACAAGTGAAAATCAATGCTGTTTTTAGGGTTAAAGATTCAATATTAAATGTTTTATTATTTTAATTTGAATACAAGATATGAATTTGTTGTTCTAAATTTTACGGGTCTCTTGTTCATTGTATCTTCGCGAGCCGCATTAAACGGTCTCAGGGGCCGCATGCGGCCCGCGGGCCTTAGGTTCCCCACCCATGCTTTACGGCAGCGGTTCCCAACCTTTTTCACTTCGCGAACCCCTTAAGCCAACTTATTTCTAGTCGCGAACCCCTTGGATTAACCTTTTATCTTCGCGAACCCCTTCAGTAGTAACAGTTTTGGCGGCGAAGTAAATTTTATAAAAACAAATCTTTTTGCACGCGTTCAATTCATGAAAAATAAAAAGTTTGCATAGCACATAGTATGTAAACGTTCACAATAAAATCAGAATCTCTGATATTGTCATCAGTTTCTAGTTAGTACCCTTTAAAATTCAAATATAATTGTTGAAGCATAGGAAAAAATTGAAAATAAAACCATGCACCCAATTTGAATGAATTTAAAATATTGGTAAGAATTGTAGAACCAAGAAAGTGAAAAAGACGCCATTACCAAATTTTCTCGCGAACCCCTAGGGGAACGCGAACCACCGTTTGGGAAACCCTGCTTTACGATATGAACAGCACATTACGAGTAGGTTTCCCTCGATGTAGTCCTACAGTGCTCGTGGATTTTCTGAATGTTATATGTATCAGCAAGAGTTTTAATTTTAAATCCCCTGTTGAGTTTCCTCAAAGCTAGATTATGGCGTTCTTTAGCGTACAGTAGTTTTATGGTGAAGCAATTTACCTTACTTGAGTCTAAAGTTTTAAAAAATTCTACTGATAATTTAATTAATTTTCGAGTGACGAATAACGATGATTTTTCTGCCTCTTCGATAACCATAAAAGAGATTGGAAAAACCAGATGCCCATTTCAGTTACAAAGCTCCCGTCAACAGTGGTGATTCAGCGATAGCATATTCTTGAAGTGAAATTTATATTTTACTTAATTTGGATCTACTGCCAGCGAATCGCCGCTGATGACGGCTGCTTTGTAGGTTTTCCCAAGCTTTTTTATTGCTGACATTTGTGTGACATGGTTTGTGGATTTGATTTCTCGATAAAAATTGTGCACGATAATTCTCTTTAAATGAATTTTTCGTAGTTATTTTCCTGAAAGTACCTCCCAAACCTGGAGAAAAATAAAAAAAAGCCTCTGGTCTCATACCAAGGTCGCCCACTTGAATTCTCGTCAGTGAACGAGTTAAAATTGACCTAGAGAAGGGGTCTAAGACTCAAACCATACGTGGGCCTCATTAAGGCACCGCACCGAATATTGCGTCTTAAAAACTTCTTCTGCATTCTTCTTCTACTGCTTCGTAAGGTATTTTAAGTGAGAATGAAAAATTAACCGTGGATATTATAAATGGTTTGATTTACCACATTTCTTAAATTTCTTAGGTCATATAAAAATATTTTATAGGAAATACATTTGAGTTTGTGCCGCATCGTAGTATAAAGTATCTTACTTTGTGGATCTTACAAGTGCTCTATGCGGACCGCATGTTGGAGAACCCCGATTCAGCAGTGTTTTTCGACCTTTTAGGCCTCGCGACCCATTGGAATGTCTCGCGAACGTGTGGAAAGGAATGCAACACCAAGAAAAATGTTGACTTGATTTTTCATTGACTCCCAATAATAATAATTTATCTAATGAGAGCATTTTGTTCCCTGTCATTTTTTGTGTTTTTCACACCTGGTTATGCGTTCATTTATCACATTTTCCTCATAAGCCTCGCGACCCATTATTGGGTCGCCACCCGTACTTTGAAAAACGCCTATCTGGAGGAAAAGAGGATCGGTACAGCGAAACGGCATTTGAAGGCGTAGTTGCAAGGAATACGTTTCAAATTTCTCGTAGCTGTGGGGAATTTTTTTCAACGTGGGACTGCCCCGCGTCACTCGGAAGCTCTATGACATGGGAAACACGGCACTCCGAAAAAGGCATTACGAAGCGTATGCTCTTGACAGGTGTAAGTCGTTTAAGCGTCAACCAAGGTCGGAAAAGAGTTTTTCCTCTTCCCCTTCCGTGTTCAATGCAGCTTAAAGACATTTGCTTTGCTAGAACCGAAATGACCTCACGGGCTTTTAACCATTAACTGGGCGCGTAAACAAAATTCATGCAACTGACCGCGTGGCGCAATGAATGCACCACTGCGTTATGTGGAAAATGCGGCTGTAAACAGTAATTATAACGTTAAATTAATTAAAAAATTTATTTAGTCGGTCTTTTAATGTATGTAGTGCTTTATTATTCTAACTGATAAAATTATTGTGAATATTTTCTAAATTATATAAGAACTAAATTTTCATGATGTATGTAGGGCGATATGGCATTATAGAATTAAAAGTTTGCTGCTATAAATTATTAAAATA
Source organism: Tanypteryx hageni (assembly GCA_028673005.1). Lineage (NCBI taxonomy): Eukaryota > Metazoa > Arthropoda > Insecta > Odonata > Petaluridae > Tanypteryx > Tanypteryx hageni. Next base: position 80,896,289 of record CM054113.1, on the reverse strand, counting down.
AGTGCCATTTAGGCCAAATTTGTGACAAAAGAAAAAATAATGTTAAAAAACAGCGTTGACGAAATATTTACACTTTTACTGGAAAATCGCGATATGTATACAGCAAAGGTTTCCAAACTGTGGTTCGCGAAAAAAATTTTAATGGTATTTTCACAGCGTATCTCATTGCGCGGTTTATGTTAATCATTGTCTGCAGCGACGGTACTGGTTCAATTCAATGAGTATCTTCTTTCCTTCATTTTTTAAACATAGGATTGAGTATGGAATATATTTAATTTTATTTTAAGATTTCTTAAATTAAACAATGAAATTGAGCCATAAGCTTCTATACGTAAATTCACAACATTTATTTTTGTCGAAGAGAGACGAATTTGCGTGGATTTGGTTAGATTTTTTGCTCTGATTATATAGTTAGACATAAGTTGCTGGGCAAATGATTGCATTATTAAAGAAAAGTGATAATTTTAAGCGCCTAAACTTGAATTTTACGACGCGGTATAGGACACTATTTTTATAAGATATTTTCAATCCTTTTTTGTTTAATTGTAGTTTACACGCAAATTTGAAGTATTTTAATTTCCATACCTAAAGGGGGATGTTTAAGCAGGTAAGCACACCCTTGGCTACGCCACTAATATTCAGGTAAAGAAGATGATCCTTAAAAGTATTTATTTTTATAAGAGAGGTTCGCGAGATTTGGATTTCTATGAAAGAGGTTCGTAGGATGAAAAAGTTGGGGAACCACTGGTATATAGTATAGCAGAAGCGACGCAGACAGCTCTGCGTCTGTTTTACTTCTCAAAAAAATTAGCTAAAAGTTTGCAAGCAGCTGTTCGACTACTCGGCCAATACGGATAGGTTTCATAAAGGAATAATGAATATGAAGCAAAATTTACAAATTTCCAGCATTATTAAATACGTTGGAGCACTCCGCACGCCAGCGCGTACGCTTATGGGTTGAGGAAGCTCGCCTCGCGGAATTTTTTCGTTCACAAGGCTCGCAGTGAGGCGCGATGTGTTTTGTGGAATGATACGGGCCATCCATAATTGAATTGGTGGTGCGTAAAGTAACGACGTTGATTCGAAAAAGTCTGTTATATATAATCTTTTTTCTGAGGTTCCTTTTCTTTTCATGCTAGGAAAAGCAACTCCAGAAAACGATAAATAGACTGGTGATAACAGGCGGAAAAAATTGAATGGAAATACAGAAAAAATCAAGGTGATGGTAATATCGGGAAAAGAAGGAGACTCGAAAATAAGGATAGGTGGAGTGCCATTGGAACAAGTTTTACTCTATAAATACCTAGGAAGCGTCATAATGAGAGATCGAAAATATACCGATGAAAGAAAGTCTAGAATGACGAAAGCAAGTATCGCTTTCAGAAGGAAGAAACTTATACTAACGGACAACATTAACGGAGACATACGGAAGAAATTGATAAAATGAGATGAATGAACGCATGACGCCATTTATGTTCGGAGAACGACACTCGACCGTAAAGTGTTCGGAGTATTCATTGCAACCTAAAGAAGACCTAAGCATAGAAGGAAAAAATGGTTAAGATTATTCATCTTAAGGAAAGGGCAGTTTAGGAGGGAGGGAGGGAGAGAGAGAGATCTGAGAAAAGATATGAAATGTCATTTGTATTGACAGAATTCCAATCAAATGAATTATTAATTGCCTCTAGCCATTGAAATATGGAGTAAAACATTAAGACCCATCAATGTTAAAATAAACTTGTAAAAACCAATTAGTGGACGAAAAAATTCCACTGCCATAACTAAGAATGTCTAATGTATTGAATAAATCTAATTTAAAACTAGGGTTATATTAAACGTTTGTATAAATACCCTCGCAGAAACAATAGAGATTAACATGTAGTTAAATTACCTTTATATGAGATACAGTTATGAAAATAAACAAGCGAGGGAAAAATTGCAGAGCATATTACATAGGACACTTTTTTCTTGTTTTAGGATTATGACGTTATCATAAGATTAAATCTTTGGCTGAGATCGACGGCTTCGTACTAATACATATAAATTCCTTTTAAAAGCATTATATCGATGGTAAATATGCAATAATACGTTTCCCATTTAAAACCAGTGGAGTCGTTGCCATGGCAGTTTTATTTCCCATTGCTAAAAACCGGCAAATTTTCCCTCTTTTTTGGATTAAAAACACTTGTTTGCTCTCATTCGACAAAGATTTGAATTCTGTTTTTTTTTAGTATTAACCTCTGTCTTTCAACTATAGAGCTGTTCATGTCCCGAGCTCCTACCTTGATTTTAACTAATTTAAAAATGCAAATTGATAATGCACCGATTGCACGCTTATCTTATGAGGATATAAATGAAACTAAGGGTTTGGAAAAAGACACCGATTCTCCCCAACAGCTGATCCTAGATCAACAAACGTTAAGCCACATGTATAGGCCAGTCTAACCTGAAAATTTGGCTTCTTCAATTTGCAAGATTCCAGAGCAATTGTCTGAACAGACGGGCGGACGGACGAACTAAATACATAAACAATTTTTTAAAAAGCGCTAGAAATGCAGATTATAATTTTTAAAATGTCCGTATCGTAACTACTCTAGTAAGCTCCAGCAGCTAAAATAAATATCTATCAGCACTAGTCATAGTATTTATAAAATATTTATATTGAATCAGATTGCATTGCTTGGAAATTTTATATTATATTGTATTTAATTTTCATTATTGCTATGTAATTATACTACACATAAATATCTGCAAGGATAAAGTATAATAGACTTAAGTAGACAGACTGAAACGGATGGACATAAAAATTTACAGCATTAGAACGTATTTTATAAGGTAAAATAGTAAAAAATATTTCCATCCAAATTTTTTAATTGAATCGATAATACCAATCACGTTCAGGTTTACTTATCTTTTGTCGTATTAAAGAAAACTTAGCAAGCCACCAAAAAGGCCACCGCCTCTGCTCAAATCCTTAAACGCCGTCGCACTCACATAGGAGTCGGCTGCGGCTGTCCCGCGGATGCGGCCGAGGGTCCTCCGTGGGTGACGCCCGCCCCTGGTGTCCCCACTACCACCACGTCCTCTGGGATGGCATCCGAGCCGTATTCGTGGATCCGTCGGCCGGGAGGGGCCGAAGGGGGCGGCGACGAGAGGGCCTTGGCGATCTTCGGGTTGTAAATCTTCGGGTCGCTGACCATCCGCACGAAGAAGGACCTCTTGTAAGCCAAAGTCTCCCTCCTCCGCCTTTCTGCTTCCGCGGCCGCGGCGGCAGCCGCCTCAGCAGCCGCCCTTTCAGCCTCCTCGGCCTGGAGTTTCTCGGGCTGCAGGTTAGTAAATAGAATAGGTCAATTGGTCTGCCTCGGTCGCTTATGAACATATGATCGTTGTGTTCGGGTGAGATCCTATTTTTATCGCATCCGCAGAACATTACCGAATGTCAAAAAATAACATCTCAGGCAAATTGCAAATTTTCGTTTCGCGAAACCTATCGCCTAATTACAATTTTTCAAAGTTTCAATTCCAGCATTAACGTTAGTTGGAAGCGCAACTTAAACACACTAGTCCGATTCGATCGTTTCTTATTGCAGCGCGAATAAAAACAATATCTCACATAAAGAATCCTTTTTTTTTATTTTAAGCTAACGGAGCTCGTCCATCAAAATTCACGAAAATTTTCTTGTCTATTTAAAGTGAAAAATTGCCAAGTTTAGTTTCTATTTACAAAAATTTTGATATTCTATGGAATTACTTCTGATGTGTCGTTTTGACATTATATTATGCCATTAATCAGGGATGTAACTTGGGTGATGCAGGCGCACGCCCTGCTTTGGGGTCCCAAACTTTATGGGGGTCCCGAATAAATGCTTAGAAGACTTATAAATCGAATGAACAAGAAATTAAAGAATATTCACAAAACCCTTTGGGGAATTTACTTACTAATGCTTTTGTGACGAACTTATCTTGCTATCAATGAACGCTGTTTCGAAAGATGAAATTGAAAACTGTATGGACGCCAAAATATTGGATTTAATAATAATTAAATACAGACGCATCAATATACGAGCAGTTTCGCGATATATTCGACATTGCCAGCAACTGCGTCGTCAAATTATAGATATTTAAAAAATTAAAGTTAATAAAACGCTACCAAGGCAATTACTTGTATGCCCAGAAGTAGATTATAATATTTATTTCTTCTTTCTGCAGAAAACTCAGAAGAATGCAAAATGAAAATTGATGAGTCGATTGAGAAATTTTCTGAATTTGAGATGTCGAAAAAATATTAAAATCATAAAAATAACTTTATAACGATTTTTCAACGCAGATGAGGGTCCCAAAATTTTTTACTTGCATAGGGACTCCAAAATTGTAGTTATCTCCTTTTCATTAATATTGTTTTTTAATAACATTTTTACATAATTTGTAAAGAACGCCTCTGTCTTGCATGTATGCACGCTTTAAGTGCGAATCTTTCCTTTCTTTTTATCCAATTGCATCTCTTGGAAAAAATGTACTTCTACGAAATACAGCGTCATAGCACGATTGCTTAAGCTTCTTTTCGGTTAACATATAAAGGAAGAAAAATGCATTAGCAGCATTAGCGAGGAAAAATCCAAATGTGAGCGCGACTTTACATGCCTGTAGCTCCATAAACTGCCATCTCAGTTTTGTTGCTATTTGCGAATTAAGTTTTCAAAGTTTGAATTACAAACGAAAAAAGAAAATGTCTGAGAGCGGTTGAGTAAAAGCTCCGAGTTTCACTTTTTCAATTGCTGCAAGGACGTGTGTACTTCGAGCCAATCTGAGATCTGTGCGCTGGTGGTTAGGGGGCTGTGGCGGTGCGCCGCCAGCATTCTTTGTGTAAGTTTGCCGTGGAATTAAAACGGTTGGGAGACACTGTGATATGGTACGAGTATACAGATAAAACAATGACGACGTGTAGAACTCGGTTTAACTCATCATCTGTATGAAGACTGTTGATAATTATCATAGAGTACGTTGTGAACATTGTGTAGATATTCATGGGTTACGTATAGTTTTTCTCTTATCCGTTAGTATGAAAAAGGCCTTTTAAAATTAAAGTTAAATTATTTTTATAATAAGGAATCAAAAAAGGTTTATTCTGAAAAAAATTGCAGTTTTACGATGTTGGCAATATTTGATTTATTATTAAAAATCGTTTACTTATAACAGAGCTATAAATGATTATTGATGAGTAGTTCAGCGTACTACGAGATGGTGCAAGGTATGTACCATATATGTATAAGGAAACAAAAAGCGTTTTCTATTCCACGTATTTCACCATTTTTTGCTAGTATGGCTAAAAAAGATCCTGACATCTGTTAGAAGTGGTTATAAGTAGCTTTAATATGATTTCGTATGCAAGATTTAATATCTCTGAGATATTTCTGTGAACATTTTAAACGAAAATCAAGGGAATTCTTCAATTCTTCTTTTTATTCTACGATAAAAAATATTTTTTGAAACGACGCTTTTATAATGTATGGCCTTACATTTGTGTTGTATTTCTTTTATCATAAGTATCAGAATTAAACATTTGAAGATGAAACTTCCTTATGTTGAGTCCTTCAATACAATATTATTTCGATCGAATATTTCCCTTTGCCGCTTGTAAATATTTTATTAATTAGAACAATATTGAATATTCTTAAAGCATACTTTCAGACAAAAATTCCAATAATGAAATCATCGCAATTTCCCGGTCGTCCTGATGACTTTTTCCTCTTTTTTCGAAAGTCAACATATCACGCTCCCACCTCTGAAAGGGTTTTCCATAATATAATCCGGGAATACTTTTCAATTCGCGCATCCGCCCCTCCGCGAAGGCGCACGATCCAAGCAAAATATTTCCCCACTGACGACAATAAAAAGTGACTGTCGTAAATTCTCGTTTCCGAGAAGTCCTTGCATGCAAAAGCAATCCATCTCGGAGAGCGTAAGACGAGTGTCATCTCTCCGTTAATCAGGCAATGCGGACATGGATTTTCCCAACCCAAACACCGCAGGAATAATAAGAGGGCTATAAAACGTATTAGTGGACCAAGTATGCTAATTCAACACAGGAGGTAGAAAGATTAATAACTCTTTATTTATTGACAAGCTTAATGTGACTTCAGATTAGCGTATTTTACACTTTATTCTCATACATAGCTTGTCGATCAAACAAATTCTTGAGTTACGCTAATATGGAAATCTTGCACGCGAGGTCTTGGTGATTGTGATATAATCTTCAAATTCAGTTGTTTTATTCTATTTCTTCAGATGAATCAGTAGCTGCATAAAGTCTGAGGTACAGACGCCGCGTGGAGTGCTCCTAGTGTGATCCTCCATATCTCGACCTTACTATGTGGACGAGTATTTCAAATTCTAAAGAAAGGGCGTTAGAGAGTGTTGTGTAGTGCAATGGGACGGAGAAGACGACAGTGAGGATCGGCAGGTGATTGGTGAGGGCAAAGGAGGACCCATCTGTAGAAGGCCAGACAGGATGATTTTCGCGATGAGAATCCCACTATGCTATATATATATATATATATATATATATATATATATATATATATATATATATATATATATATATACGCACATATCAATATAAAAGTTGAATGTTCTTCAGGGAATATCCTTTTGACAAAATATTCACGAATCTAATGGAAGAAATTTTCAATCAAATTTGATATAAATGCGTAATTTCGCTAAATCAGCCTTTAAAACAGATTTTTGTACCGATTCGATACGTATTTAAAAATCGGCGGCAGAAAATGAATTTTTATTCTTTTAACCGTTCTTCGGTTCAAGTCCCGAATTTTTACGATGATTACAAGTAATTTTAAAATGCAAATAAAATATTCACTGCAACCATTACCATGTTATTCAAATGTGGGAAAGAAACGCTCTCGGAATCGAACTCGGTCCGTTATTGTACCCAACTTCTGATAAGATCCCGAATTTACATCATATTTGATTAAAATTGGTCTGTAAAAATACAAAAAGTTAGTGATATTTACAAAAGAGTGACGATATTTAATGCATTAGAATAATCGCATTACTAGTCATGGATTCCTTTGAAAATTATGTTTGTACAGCCCTTTATATTTCGTTTGTAAAACCTATCAGTAGTATTTCCTAATCGAAATTTACACGAAGCGGATAAATTCATTTTTATTCCAATTGTTTCGCCCGTCGGATAGTGTCCCGTATACCAATGTTTTTTATCACGAAAATTGAAAGGTATATACGTTTATTTGGATTCTTTTAATTGGGTTGAAAAACGAAAGGGTGACATAATAAGCGGCATGGCTAATTTCTAGTAAATAATATAACACTTATTTTTTATTATCTTGTGCATTGTTATTGAAGGCAAAGGGATTCGGGATAAAAACTGTAAGAAAAAAAAACAAAAGTCATTAGATTTTCCAAGGGTGGTGATTCTCAGGTCGATGTTACAGTGTATGAGGAGAGGCTGGAACATGTGGAATTTTAAAAGTTATTTAGGTAATATCGTCACAGGATGGAAGAAATACGCGAGAGTCCAAAATAAAGATTGAAAGAGCAAAGGAGGCATTTACGAGGCGCCGAGATTTGTTGACTGGCAGTCTGAATAAAGATTTTAAAAAGAGGTTAGTGAAAACTCTTGAAATGGAGTTTAGTATTATATGGGTGTGAGTCATGGGCAAGGAGAAAAGAAGATAGATAAATAGATAGATGTCTTTATTAGGGCGAGATTGAGACTAAACAGTCTCCTCTTCCATCTAACCCATTGTCAATTACATACAATTAGATAGTAACAAGTAATAAAATTAAACTAAAAGGTTATATAAAATGAAGAGCAACATAAAATACAATGAAATGTATAGGATAGTATAGGATTTAAAAACAGATGGGAAATTGTTGTTCTTGCGGGGAAAAACTAGGGAAAATATACTATTCCCTAGGAAAAACCCCACTGCAGGAAAACACCCACACAAGAAGGGGAGTGGGAGAGCAGATTAGAGGCGTTTGAGATATGGGTATAGTGTACACTAGATAAAATTAGTTGGACAGAGAGGAAAACGAATCAGGAAGCCTTGAATACAGTAGGAAAGGAGAGAACTTCAATTCGAATAATAAGGGACAAACAGAAGAAAGGGTTGAGTCAGATGTTGAAAGGAAACCGCATACTGAGAGACGTCGTCGAAGGAAGATGTTAGGAAAGAAGCAAGGAAGTGGGAAGATGAAAGGTACATTAGATGCATTAAAATAAGGAATTGGGTATGAGAACTTGGAGGCTTTGGATAGCACTTATTGGGTTGAGTGTGCCTAAAACCTACAGGGATGTAGAATAACATGGTTTGTATGTATGTATTATAACTGTAGTTAAAAGTTCTGGAGGCGAAATACACAGGTTTTTGACGCAGACGTACGTTTGCCAAGTGGTACCGCAAACTCATGCAGAGGGTCACCTTTCTGATTCACGTTCCGCAAAGTTCATTGGCACCGTTCGGCTTTCCTTGCTTTTTTCCTCGATGAGATGAGGAGTTGAAGGGGGCTTCGAAAAAGAAACTCCCTCTCAGCTTCCATGCATCATCATCCGCCCAGATAGGTACGCAGCCATTTGCCAACTCTTCTTCGCGATCTTTTGAGACAGTGCGCGTTCGTAAAGCAAGATGCGGAGCGTGTAAATAGCGACGATTAGAACCCACGCAACGCTCCCCCATGTCTAGGAAAACTTCTGATTGTTTGCGAAACCTATTATCTGACAACAGCCTTCGTTTTTTTCAGCGGTTGATTCGGCGAATGCTACATAGAACATTCCTTTATCCTTTATTTATTATTATTGTATTAACTATTGTAAAAGTATGGAATAAAAGAAATAATATAAATAACTAGGGCCCGTTGCAGTACTTCCTGCAAACATCTAAAGACCCTTGTGTGAAGTGACCCAATGCGATAGTTCCTATGACAAAAAATTGTTACAAAAAGTGTTATTAGTTGAATCACTTTTATTGTCTCTTAAAATAATTATATAGCTCAAACCATTTTCATAACCAAAAGCACATACCTACATGATTTATACTACCGGTACACAATATTTTTTGTTTTGTTCAATATTTCTGATGGTACAGCATATCGTATGTTCTGTGGTTTGTTTAATATGAAGTAATCAATGCACCGGCGGCACGCATCGATATCGAAGGAAATTAATCACAAACATTATCAATATAGTAATTGCTTAAAATGCACGATGTAACTTGCAAAGGAAACGATATTTTCAATGCATGCGTGAAATATCTTTCTATTTGAAATGATGTTGTCCATTATTACAATGCACTAGAATCGTTTCTTTTCTTCGCTATGTATTTAATTTTTTTTTATATTTACACGAAACTTTTCACATAAATTTTCAATCGGTTATTGTCCTTGATGCGTTTGTTTCATTGTAGGCTTCGTGCAAATGCCCTTGAAAGCCCGAATCTAACAATGCAAAAATCCGAGGTCAACAATTGAAATGTTGAAAAATCGGAGCAAATCGAATATAAACTTAAAATATGGGAAAACACGAATTAAACAACAGAGTCGAAAGTAAGAATGAGAATCTTCATTTCTTTTTAGGTGAAATAGTGTAAATCTCGAGTCAATCGATCGTAAGATATTTTAAAATGTTAAAGGCTGAAGGTCTGCACATCGTATTCCAGCCGATTAGGTGTCAATCAAATGAAAAAACGAAAACTATCCTGGTATCGAACCCATGCCTTTTCGGGAGACGACTTTCCACTTAAAACCTGCAAGAGTTCGCGCCGACTATTCAGGCGAAAGATTTGTCAAAATCGAGCCCACCGTTCTTGATTTATTTGCGTTTATACTGGGAGGTGACCTCACTCGATTATTAATCTGTTTTTGTCCTTCACGCGTTTTATTGCAAGCTTAGTGAAAATGCACTTGAATCTCGAGTCTAACAATGCAAAAATCCGAGATGAACAATACCTGCTACCCTAGCAACCTCCTTTTTGAAATGTCGAAAAACCGGAGAAAATCGAATATAAACTTAAAATATGAGCAAACACGAAGTAAACAACAGAATCGGCCGTAGGAATAAGAATTTTCATTTCTTTCTGCGTGAAATGGCATAAATCTCGAGTCAAAGTCTCGATCGTAAGATATTTTTAAACGTTAAAAAATATAGGTCTACACATCGTATTCTAGCCGATTACGTGTTAATCAAATGAAAAAACGAAGACTAATCTGGTATCGAACCCATGCCTTTCCGAGAGATGACTACCAACTTAAAACCTGTAGGAGTTTGGGCAGAGTATTCAGGCGAAAGATATGTCGAAATCGAACCGACCGTTCCCGGTTTATTTGCGTTCATGACGGAAGGCTTCAGATGCAGGCAGGCAGGGACGCACGCAGAGACGCACGCAGAGACACAGCGGTTATAATATATTAGATAATAATAATAACTTTACATGAATGTCACGGCAATCGATAAAATAATTTTCCTATTTAAAATTAAATTTCAAAACCAAAAATCTCATTTATCCCACCCATTAAAGTAAACGAATCAGTAATATAATACTGATGATTTTTTAGTATATCTTACTCAATCATGATTTACTGAGGACTAAATGCAAAATTACCCTCAAAGTTACCTACATTTTTAATCAGGATGTTTCCTATAACTTGAACTGCATGGCTATCTTACAAATCTACCAAGAAAGTTACACAAATAGTTACCCTACAAAGATATTCTCAAGGCGACTAATAATGTTACCGATTGACCTATTAAATAACTTACTCTCTAACCTACAAGCATTACTTTCAAGATGTTAACCATTTGCAAATTTATTTTTCCAGGGACTCGAATTAAAAATTGATAAATGTTTTATTACTAAGGAGATGCCCGTTGAAATTAAAGGGGAAAGGTTTTTGTGAAATAAAAAATGAACATATGACTTGACTTTCTTTGAATGGCAAGAAAACAAGCTTTCGTTCTTTTAGGCGTTCGTTGTTTCAAGTTTCGAAATCTTACGATGATTCTAATGTAAGTACCTAATTTAAATATGCGAATGATTAATATTCTACATTTAAATGTACTCCTCGTAAATAACGCAACAAATGTTGTTTACATTGGTTGCTATGAAAAGAATTTCTCTCTCCTTCTCTCTCTCGTACTAATTGTAAGAGCATTCAAAGCACGCTTTCACCCATAAGGATTGAAATAACAATAGGATTTCGAGGTTTAACAATGTAATGGATTGGCATGGCAACATCCCGTTAAAATGGCAAGATTTTCCCAAAATATGTGAATTAAACATTTAACATGAGTAATTTTGAACTGTAGGCGGGAATAGATGAACAGAATAAGAAACTTCATAGTTTTTCCTTTAAAATGGGCTAGATCCGAAGATCATAGGTGAATTCTTTCTAATTTAGTTCTAAAAAAGAATAAAAGCCTGCAAGTCAAAAAGTCGATTTTTACGTGTTAACATATGGGAAATGGAACCTTGGAGTCGAACCTAGGACTTTTTCGATATTTCTTTTCGTCATCATCTTACAATATGTGAGTCAATCATTCCTGCCAAATATCAAAAATGAATCTCATTCCATTATCGAGTTATTCGCATTTTTATAGCGTGACAGAGGGAGCCACAAAGGGACAGAAGTAGCCTTTTATTATTATTAGATGCTTTCTCATTCTATATACGTCGTTAAAATACAATGTATGGGTTTATGACTATGCTTGATCTACGTAGAAAAAAGGATAAATGAAGAACGGAAAACAGGCTGCCCGATATTGACTCGGGCAAATAATTTTTGGAAAAGACAACGCACCCCGTGCCATTTAAAGGCAGACCACTAAATTAATTAACGTAATCGTTATTTTTTAACGGAAGATTCGAGAGTTACGGTTTATTATTTTTCAATGTCCCTTTCCAATATCCGTTGTATGTAAACAGTATCCCGTCCCATGCAGATATCCCAGCATGCCCTACTTCCTCAATTTTTCATGGATGACGCATGATGCCCAATGGGAACAGTCAAGACGTCGGCTTAAAAATAATCCTGAAAAAAACGATGCCGCGAGAGATGCTAAACAAGCACGGCGACATTGAACCGGAATCTGCGCACGTGACGAAGTCCATTACGTGCGAACTTGCTCCCTTGAGGCGAAAAGGAATTGCTTCGACGGCACGCTCTCACGCGAAGCGCGGATATGGCAGCGTGTTATAGTATCTAATCACTATAGTGGAGGCAGAATGTCCCATGGAACAGCGCTCCGCAGACATTTTCAATTTCACGCCACGCTTTCTGTATTCACTCGAACTTCGCGGCACACCGAAGCAAATTTCACGAGATTGTGTAGAAATATTTAACACGCTTTGGCCAGAAAAATAGGAAAAATCGCCTTTTCCACACACACACCAAGGAAATCATCGCTGAAATCTATATTTTTCAAACCGTTCAAGTGTTTGATCAGGATTATGAAATAATTCTATGATAAAAATTGCAATTCTCCAGTTACGAAGCAACCTGGTTACGGTTTCAAAGTTGCGAAAACAGCATAAGAAATCATATTAAAGAGAGATTTGGTTTCTGTGGTCTTAGCTTGGGAAGAACAAAATAAATTTTTCCCGTCCCTATAATTCCCAAATGTACCGCAGCACATCGAGTATTTTGTCGAGGCGCAGCGAGGTGCCGGGGCACACCTGTTGCGAAGCACTATACAACACGCGTTATGAAGGTAACGCGGCGAAACAATCAACGAAAAAAATGTTATTGCTGTAAAAGGTATTCCTTTCATTTTCCTAAGGAGCGCTGCCGAATCGGGTAGATTCTACCATCAAAACCTAAGCTACGTATAATCTCCTTACTGCGGTATTTAACTAAGCTTTTGCCATTTTTTTCTCAGCTTTGGCGTGCTCTATCGCCTTCTTTTTGCAAATCCCAATCCATTCTCATTCTTAATACATATGTATATTTCGGCGTCTTTATTTTTCATGCCCATTTTGCGGCGAAATGAACCCTGGTCTTCTTCTTTTTAACGTGCCGTTTGCGTCAGCGCCGCCACGCCACTAAAACTAAGACCGCAACATTTTTGGTCTTTCCGAAATGCACTTGCAATTTGTGACACGGTCCGTTTCGATCGTTTTGCACGCGCTCGTGTGTGTTGTTTTGTCGCCGGACGATTATTCATGCGACGCGGGAGCGACGAAGATGCTCGTTCGAAATAGTGCGGCGAAGGCGAAAATCACACGGGTCGAAAGACCCGGCGCGATTCACGCCGAATGAAGCCGCGAAGAGCGTCCCAATTTCAAGGAATGGCGTCGTCACGGTTTCATTAAACTCCCGTGCAGAGTTGATGATGCGCGATTCCGAATTCCATCGTTTAAACGACTCTTGGACCTACTTAAATTCGCGAAAACGCAGAGGTTCCTTTCTATGGGTTCAGTATTGAGTGTTGCGGGCAGCGTTGGGTTTTCTTTTGCGCTTCGTCCGTCCTTTTAAAAGATGCACGTTGTTCTACGCGAATATACGGATGAATGAGCTGAGGCAGGGATCGCCAACCCGTGCCTCTTTGTGGACTCAGATACGGCTCTCTGAACCGAAGTGTGGGAGTGGTTCGAACGCTAATTTTCCACGCAGCGGTCTCGGGTTCGAGTCCTGGCGGCGCGGCAGTTGGATTTTCAACCCGTGCGTGCCCCCGTCCCTTCTCGCGCGTGCTGTAGGGAGAATATGCAAGTCAGTTCAATTACCCGTACGTCACGTTTGACTAAAAGAATGTTCTGAAATATGAATTAATATTTTTAACAAGAACCGATTTATCCATCTTTATTTCTTGTAAATTCGATTGCAGATACTTGAGCTGCGGCCTTCATTTTCATTTTGGTAGGGTTGATTGACTTATCCTAGAGAGTTGTGACGAAGCACGCAAATTTTTGCTTATGCGTTTTGTCTTCTTCCAGATGTGTGAATTGCGACTTAATAGTGGAGAGAAAATCACGTCCCGCTAAGCCGAACCTGACCAGAAAGACTTTTTTCTTCGAAATTGGGATTTATTCTTTTTATACTGCCTCAGTTCTTCATTATAAACTACGCATGAATGTGATGTAAGGATTAATAACGTTATCTTATAGTGGAGAATCATTTATTATCGCCAAGGTAAAGGCATCGATGAAACAGATTCGTCATCTATATTCTGGATTTAATATATGTATAGGAATACACTCAGATATGGAGTTTATTATATCAGTTATGTGAAAAGATTTCCTCGGGTTCAGCCATGTGAAATAGGAAATATTTTTATATTGTTAAGTAAAAAAAAAATTATGACATCAGGTAATAATTAGAAGGTTCGAATTCCGCCGAGGGCATGATTCTTTGTGAAAGATATTCCGGCTTACAGTCAGATATCGAAAAAAAAGTCTAATGACTCAATTGCTCAAAGAAGTTTTATTATTGAATTTATTATCCAAGCATAATTTAGCCATGCACATAGCAGTGAATGTTGATGAAAAATTACCTCGGATGCATATCATATCCTTTCAAAACTGCAAGAAAAGGAAAATAGTTATCGCATCCTCCTTATAACAATTTAAAACAGTTAAGAAAGATAAGAGAAATACTCAACCCTTGATTATAAAATCCAGCAATCAAATACGCAACCGGAACCTGTTGCTATAAAAGCTTTATTTAGGAGGAAAAATTAAGCGAAATGGAACGGAATCCGCGATATTTGGATTAGCTTGGCGGAACCTTTAATTGCGAAATGGCTTGGTTTGAAAGTCAATTCGGGAAAGGAAAATACACGAACCACAGGATCTGCCCTGTACGCAAATTAAGAGAGCGGAAGTATACGGTCGCGATATATCGGACTTAATTAGGCGGCCTTATTGTGTGGCTTTGGAGGAAGGAAATTAAAAGGATCGGATGCAGAACGGCGGTTCTACAATAATCTTAACTCTCTCCAAGTTATTACTCGAGCACGGAAACTACGTACTCTTACTCCAGTGACAAGCAATCTATTCTTTGGTTATATACCGTATTTACCGGCCTAATCCTAGCATTTTCTCTCAGAAATTTGCGTCACTGAATTAGGGCGCTAGAATTATGCCAGGGCCGACCAGAGGCGGGATTTTTTTCAGAGACATTACGAGGAAAAAATGGAACGCGAGGATTTTGCTGAGATTAGTACTGTATTCTTCTTTTAACCTCTAAAAATTAGGGAGCAATAACTAGGTTAGGGCGAAGAATATGGCTGTTAATAAGGTATTTGAAATGTCTCTAATGCCTAATGATGCCGTTTTCAAGAAATCGTGTATTTATAACTATAAATTCTTTATAAAGATTGCTCTAAATACTTTAGATTTCCCGCCCTGTAAACAGGCTCCCTTTAAAAGGCTAAACAATTATGAAAAAGTTCGCTGGTTTCCAAAGGAAACAGACTTATGAAATGGTCCTGTCTGTGTGTATGTGTGTGTGTTCCCTGCTGTCAGGGCCCACCTTCAGGCTATATTTTATTTGGCGACCATTGACGTCCCGGGTTTTTTCCTTATTTGTTTTACATAGAACATCTCAAATCCACCGTGCAGAGATGTTTTCTTTTATACATTAAATTATCTTAAAATTGAGATATCGGAACGAGGTTTGTACTGTTCTAAGTGGACAAGAATGTAGATTCTAATTCTTTTCACCAAATTTTGACAATTGATCGTATTTTATTGAATTTTCTACTAAAACATTGCGTTTTTGCGTTTTATATCGCGTTTTATCGGATTGTTGCCATGGAGACGATTATTACCGAACTCGGCTTGAACATAGACGAGTGAACAAATGGGTTATATTCTTTTCCGCTCGACTTCTCTACAGCAATGTACAGTTTATCCAGACATATTAGCGTATAAACAGTAACATTTATTAAATTTGTTTATTTAAAAAATACATGCAAAATATAATGTCAGAAAGAGATTTTTCCATTGTTTTTAGTACTTTAAACTATTAATTTTTTTCCAATTTTTCTCTATCATTGATAAACTATGAACTACAAATGGTATTCATGGTATGGGAATTCCTTGGAATGTCTAACACATACCGAAACATTTTCTGTCGATATAAGTACTCAATTCGAGACGTCAACTTTGGGAAACCAGCCTGCATTAGTCCTGGTTTGTAACTTCTTGTTTTTATGCAGTCATTTATTGATAGAGCTTGAACTATAGAATATTCGTATGGATCAATACAAGTTAAACTTTTGAAGTTAATTCTCCACTTTTAACAGGGTTTGGTACTGTTTTTTTCTGAATCATCCAGATATTGTTCCTGAATTAAAAAAAAACCAAGAATATGCACCAGAAAAAATAAGTGCTTGTCTTAGGTATCCTCAATGGCCATATAATCAGTTGTGAAAAATGCCAGTCATGAGGAATTTAGCTCAAATAGTCGCTCACTTTAATCATCTCGGATGCATTAAATCTTTTCTTTGTTATCCATAACGCCTCCCGCATTAGATACAATATGGAGCATGTTTGCAATTATTTTGCGCGTCGAAAGATTCTATGTAAAAATCGACCTTCATTAACTTATAATTTAGTGTATGTTTCTTCAACTCGAATCCCAATACAGTTTCTATTAGTAAAAATATCGTATGAAACAGAAGTGAAATGAACCATAACCGCGGCAAGTGGAATTCGCGCACAGCTCGCCAAACCCTTTACGGGCGGAAGAGTTATCTGGCGTGAGTTTTAAGAGCGCAAAACATAATAAAGGCGGCAGAACGCACGCAATTATTCATGCGTTTTAAGTTCTCTATCTTTTTTAAGAGGCAAAACGGGTCGAAAACTCTCACATTTTTAAGAATCCATTTCGCCGACGGCTAAGCAGGAAACTGGATGCAGCGGTTAAAGCGGCTCCGTATATAAGAAGTCGGTCGCTTTTTACGACCGGGTGATTGTTGGACGATTTGGGAAAAACAGTTGCATAACGCCGGTGCCGGAAGTAGAGAGGTGACTGAAGAGGTCGGGAATAAGAGTGAGAGAGAGAGAGAGGGTGTTTCTCGGAGATAATTTTTTGAGGCGCTTTAGGGAATCCCGTTTAAGGTTAACTTTCACTCTTCACATTTTGCTTAGTGCTCGCGTATGAGCGAGGGACGTCAAACGGTAGACTGGAGCTAAACAAAGCGGACAAAATTGAATCCTGCAAATAAAGCATCGATGGAAAATCATTGGGATTTTATTTAGAAGAAAATGGAGTGGTTTCACTTGAGCTAAAATTGTTCCTTATAAATCGTGGCGAGCGGTAATATCTTACGTCGTTAATACAAGCATACTATATGATTGTATTAAAATTGTCAATGGTTGTTTTATTAATGCTTTTATTAACGAGGTAGGAAGAAGATTTTTCAAGTATGGCTAATGGGTTGAATACAATTCTTCCATTGACTCTTGAGGGTGAGGGATTTTACTGGAAACTGGCAATGGGAGATATGATATCATGTGCAGCATAGTCTACAGTACGATTAGTTTTTTAAGATTATGTGATAATTTAGATGCTAATCATACTAGGAGTGGCAAGCACACTCTTTTCCGTGGCTACAGTGACCACTTATGTAATCCACGCCATTACATCCACAATTTATTTATTTTCAAATTTTGATTTTTTCGTCACATAACTTTGTTTTATTGCATTTTTTATGTTTCTCTTTTGAAACACCCCATGTTAACTACCCAATTCATCGAATGTATTGTATTGAATGAAACATAATTTGTTACATTATCCCTTTCTTATTGAAAAATAGTGGATTCCGCTTGTTAGAATTGCTTTATAAAACACGTTTTTGTAAAAACAAAATGTAACGAATGTGTAACTTTACAACATTCAAGCGAGTATAGGAAAATACGTACTTAGTTATATTTAAGTAAGACTAATACAACGGAAAAATTCGCAACGAGTAGCTTGCGTATACATATAATCACTAATTAAAATATAAACAGCGGATTAGATGTCTAATTTTACTTTAATTTGACGGCCTTGGTAGAGGGGTCTGGTGTATCTGGCTCCCAATGCTAGGGTTGCGGATTCAAGTCCCGCCTTGGTCATGGTTGTTTGTGAACGTCTTTGTTATTGTAATACATTGTTAATCGGTTGGCTGTAATGGGCCTCGTGCTGTAAGCCGATTGTTTAAAAATAAATAAATTTAGTTTGATGAGATATGGATGAGATCTTCCATCGTATATAAGAGTCGGGGGGGGGGGGCGTCGGTCTCTTAACCCTTAAATTTCTTCTTAGCGTTTTGTGACACGCCTGACTTGTTGTGAAGTTGGCGGAAGTTGAACAGTAATTCATTTTTCTTCATCCAATTGGATGTTTATGCTCTGTATCCAATATCCACCCACCAAGTTCTTCATCCATGGCCATTTCTTCGACGGATTTAGCCTCCTCTAGTTGAAAAAAGCGACCTTCCTGAAGCAGTTAATCGATGATTTTGGCGTTTCGTCGCCCCAGGCACTTTTGAGCATGTGTATGGCATCCAATAGATTAGCATTTTCAGCAATTTCTCCTGCCCGTTTCCTAGAATCATCACCTCCATCAATAATTCTTATAATCGTCTTTCTCATTTCACGGCGGTAGAGGACCTTCATGATGTTGACTGTTGATCGAAAGGCTGGATTGTTGTGGTTTTATTTGCTGAGAGGAATATCATTTGTATGTCTTTTGTCAACACTTTCAATTGAACCGCGCAATTATTGAGGAATGGAGCTATTTTCTTCTTCTTGGTCATCTATCCCCCTGCGCAATGAACTCGCTAAATACCTGCGACGTCACCCATACACTTGAGTTATTCTCGTAGGTTACCGGCGATGAAGAATCTCGGAAACAGCGTGGGTTCTCCGCTTTACCAGCGACAAGGAGTTCCTTCTTATCAGTCCCCGTCATATTGCAAATAAGTAAGAATTTTGATGCCAAAAGCCGAAAATCGTGATTCACGCGTGAGCGATTTTTGCATTCAATATATACGAGTAGTTTTGATTCACATAATCGGCCGATCCTACTAGTAGGCGATTCTGTAACCTGGCATCCACTGCAATTTGTCCCACTGGCGTCCTTAATTAAAAAAATTAATCAAAAACTTTTTATTTATTTAAAATACCGATTAATCGACGTAAACAGGACCGAGAGGTAGGCCGGTAAATCTAAAACCGGTGATAGATAAGCCATAAATTAAATCACTGTTAATCATTAAGAACAAAAATTTAGCAATCCCAGTTGCATTATACAACCATTATTTATTTTCTCCTTTCATCACATAACACACCTTTCATCTTTCTCTTAAATTGTTAGAAAACATCCGTTTAAAATCCAGTCATGGGGAAGCACTCGGAGACAGGACAGTAATTTTCAACGCACAAAAGTGAGGCGAAAGCGAGCAGAAATTCTCCGTAATTGCTAAGATTATGTGTATTCGTTTCGTCCCAACGCTGTCCATTGCTTCAAGGAGGGGATCCCGAAAAGGGACGGTTGATGCGGAGAGTCGGTTAACGAGAGATTCCATTGTGTTCTTAAACTTACTATTTAATTTAATATTATCGGATTTTCATTTTAAAATGATTTAATTTTTTCAATGCAAAATATTGATCTTGGAAGTAGCTTAGCTTTTTTAACCTTGTTTTTATGAAAATAATTTCACGGAATTCAAACGTTAAAAAAATATTCTAACGCGAACTAACATTAAATAACAAGACATATTAATCATCGATTTACGTGACCAGGGATACATGCATATGGATAGTTCATGCATTCTTCTTCTTCTTTAATCTTAGGATTTTTTTTCTGATAAAGAGCTTTTCCGAGGCAGATGGTGCGCATGCTGTTACGATACTGCATTTCCGGATAGATATAGGCAGCGCTACGCCTCGGTGTATGCTTTCATTCGATTAGAAATACGCATGCTACAAGAGAAAGAAGTTAAACGATAATTGAAGATGATTTTGAGGTGAATATGATATCATATTTAAAACATGGTTTTCCTCTTGATTTTCTTAGAATTATTTCAAAGGAACAAGAGAGATTGACTATTCGAAAACATTTTTCTATCAAGGATAACGTTTAGATTTCCAGGAACTCTCATGAAGGTGAATGCATTGAAATTGACATGAAAAGTAGAGTATGTTATAGACTCGGAAAGACTGCGGTTTGATATACGGTGGCTCCACCACATCCCGCAGGAAGTGCGAATATGTTGAGAAGCTAAAGAGGAAGAAAAACAGAGGAAATGCCCAGACCACGAGAAATAACGGATCCAAAAAATATGACTATCATTCTTCATGAGAAAATAAATTGTATCTGGGCGCAAGAGTCTCCTAATTTATTTATGAAAAAATTAGCCTCTGCGCCACCTCTTGCCCATGGTGATTTGTCTTTTGCATCGTTGGGAAGATGAAATCTGGGTTTTTCCTAAGAGAAATACAATATAACTAAATTTAGTCTCCTTTTTGGCAGATTTTTATCTTTATCTCTCTGAAATGAGTCGTTGTTCTTGTAAATTCACCTCCTTATATCATGTGAATTATACTTGTTTTTATGAGCAACAAAAATTATTCTTCAGTTATTTAATTAAAAAAGGAGGCGCTGAAACATTAATTTTATCGGGTTTTTGGAGAAATTTGATTGTACTAGAATAAATTTAACATAAAGGTGATTGGAACCTTCCCGGATAACATTTATTTAATTAAAGATACTTTCCTGAAACGTTCCTCATATAAGCTGCGGCAATTTCTCTTAGAAGAATACCGACAGAATACCTATATATTTAGCGGATAAATGATGGCAATCGATACTTTATGCGGTTGACCAAACTTTAGACCTTCGTAGTGTGGGATTTGCGGGAACAGTATGCCAAAAATTTGCTTGCATGAACGGTATTCCTGGAATTTAGAGACACATTTTTGTACTCACCTCCGCCTTATACGCCTCAAGCAGTTCAGCCGCCAACTCTGTAATGACTTCCCATGCGAAATCTGTCGAGTGTAAAATAAAGTTAAAAAAATTATATTACAAAATATAGGATAGAGAAAACAGTTAAATGCAAGAAAAAATTACTTAATTACGTTAAACAGACAGTCTCGAAAATTTGAAAAATTACCATGTATTTTTTGCGGTTATAAGAAATTAGGAAAATTGTCATCATCCTCGACTTATACCCTAAAATATTTGTCAGTTTTATCGTTCAATAACTTAAGAAAGAAGACATATTTTATTTGAAGCATAACAAACAATGTATTTTATGCAGAGAAAATTAATTTTAAAAACTATGATATGTATAACTTGTTATTAAAAATAGTTTTATATTTTTAAATTTGGTAGTTTGATAGTATGCTATGAAACAAGTCCATCTTTATTTTTTATCCGGCTCTTTCGCATTTCCAGCAGCCACATTTTCCTGGAATTCCTGTTCTCTCTTTAGACCCTTATCAGTTAGGATTGTAATCCTTTTCTCATGTGTCGCGACTAAATAGCATTTCCTGGATGGAGCTTAGCCTTCACATTTGGGGCTCTGTGACCCTCCCCTCTACTAAAAAGGTAATATAAAAATTGTTTTATTGCATATTTACTGAAAAGTAACACGGAAATGCTTTTGCATAGCCGCCCTTTTAAATAATCTTCTGCAGTCAATATTAACAAAATATCAACCAAGCGTAATACGATTATTGCTCTTAGTATTTCATCGGAAAGGTTAGGGTTATTGCCTTGAAGTAATTTAGAATGACTGGGTTGGGCTGATATATTTATCGGTTTTTTAAAACCGCTAATGTAATCGTTTTTTACGTCTGTCCATCCGTCACACTTCCGTGTCCGGTGAACCACTTCTACGCCTTTCAATTTAAAGCAACTAAATTTTGAGGATTGTTCATGGCCATATGTTCTTCCCAAAGTTGAAATTTGGAGACTTAAGGGGCAGCCTAAGGGGTGTAGTGTGGGGAAAATGAGCAATAACACATTAAATTAGTGAACTACTTCTACACGTTCAAGTTAGAGCAACCAAATTTGCAGGATACTTTTGCTTGGTGATTTTAGTATAAACGATATTTTCTTTAGTTTTGATAATCCGTTAGTTTTAGGATTAAAGAATAACATATTTTGTGATACCTTGACATAACATCTTTTTATTTAAAAACCGCCCTTAATATATAATTCATCAGTTCTTTTCTTAGTTATTATTTTGGCCGGTAAAAGATTGTTGAAAAGCAGCTTGCCATCTGATGACTTTTATTGTTTTAAAAACGTTAGTAAATTATACCTTATGCTGTATAAAGTTATCAGATTAGCCAATGCGGGAAAAAATACTAAAAAATCTCACGAAGAGACCAGTATAAAACATAACTTTAATTCCTTATTAATTTAACTTATTAAGGGTCGTGTGGTGAAAAAACGTTCACGACCATTCCCATTATCTTTGCTGTTATGTTAGATGTTCAACAACCAGTAAAACATTAAGAATTTGACTATCTTCTTAAAGTGTAGCACATTAAATACTATGTATATACGAATCAGATGGATAAATTCTGGTACAAATATATATATAGTAAAAAAATAATATAATATATTATAGTTTGGAATGATATATTGTACATGTATATCCAAAAGACAATTTTGCTGGTCCAAATGTACAGTACGGGATCTTTTCTGGGACATTTTACCATGTAGGACACGGACTGTGCCTTTAATCTTCGTTCTCCATATTACCTTGCAATCAGTGGCAGATCTAGAAATTACTCAATTTCCCCCTAATGAATCCGCCTCTGCCGAAGATTCTGTATTTTGAAAACCCCTATCAGAACCTTTCTTTCCCTTTCCATATAGACAATCTGGTGTCGAAACAAGGAATATGGTGCGGAATGAACGCATCCTGTGGAGGGCGATCGCCCCCATCGCTTCCCCCACCTGGATCCGCCTAATGATCTCTGATTGTCCTCGGAAAAAACGAGCTCTGTCCTTCAATCTCCTCTGCTAAATCTACTGAACTATTCTTTTTCGCAAGCCTTAACCTACCGTTCAGTCTACAATCCTCCAGCGATATCTGCTAACAATTCTGAAATAATGAGTTGACGTTTTATTTATATGATACTGGCATATGGCCTGAAGATTTTTTAGATGTTGTTAAGGTACCACTGGAGAAAAAGAACAATGCAAAAAGTTGTAGGGATTACCGAACTATTAGTTTAATTTCTCATACAGCTAAAGTTCTAACCAGAATAATAACCAAAAGAATTGAAGGTAAAATAGAAAAGGACCTGTAAGATAATCAGTTTAATTTCAGAAGAGGAAGAGGGACTAGAGATGCTAGATGCTATAGGATGTATAAGGATGATGATAAAAAGAGCGCCAGAAGTCAATAAAGATATGTATTTTTGTTTTGTAGATTGGGAGAAAGCTTTTGAGCAAGTGAAATGGGATAAAATGTTGGGTATTTTAAATCAAATAAGAATAGATTGGAAAGATAAAAGACTGCTTAAAAACCTTTACTTTGATCAAAAGATGAGAGTCAGGGTTGAAGGAGAAGAAACAAAGTACTTCAATGAGAAGGGGAGTGAGGCAGGGATGTCCTATTTCACCAGCGATATTTAATATTTATGCAGAAACAATAACAGAAGAAGCGTTGATGGAAGAGAAAGGATTTAAGATAGGAGGTGAAAGTATTACCAACATTAAATATGCAGATGATCAGGGATTAATAGCAGAAGACGAGAGAGAAGTTCAGAGGATGACAGACAGACTAGTGGAAGTTGGCCAACAATATGGAATGGAGATCAATGCAGAAAAAACGAAAGTCATGGTGGTTTCCAAGGAACATAAAGAATTAAATATAATGGTGAATGGCCAAAAATTGGAACAAGTATGTAGTTTCAAATATCTTGGCAGTATTTTAGCGCAGGATGGATGTAGTACACAGGATATCAGAAGTAGGATTGCAATGGCAATTAACGAGAAGAAGGAGCTTCTCACAAGCAAGAAAATAAATTTAGAAACAAGGAAGAAATTAGCGAAATGCTACATATGGAGCATAGCTCTTTATGGTGCAGAGACGTAGACGGTAAGGAGAAAGGAGGAAAAATATTTAGAAAGTTTTGAGATGTGGGTATGGAGAAGGGTGATGAAAGTGAAATGGACAGAGAGGAAGAGAAACGAAGAAGTATTAGAAATGGTGGGAGAAGAAAGGACGCTAATAAAAACAATCAGGAAAAGAAAAGCAAATTGGATAGGGCACATATTGAGAAGACAGTGTTTACAAAGGACGACCTTAGAAGGCAAAATTAGCGGTAGAAGAGGAAGAGGGAGAAAAATAATAGGAATATTAGAGAATATAAAGCAGGAATATAATACTTATAGAGGTATAAAAGAGGCTTCTAGGGAGAGAGAGAGAGAGATGCGAGGCAGCGATTCAGCTAAAACCTGTCTTCGGACAGCAACATGATGATCATGATGATTTGTTTCGCGAATATAGCTGCTCTGCGTTTAACTCTTTATATCTGGTAATATTGCTGCAAATTTATGATGAAATTAATCAAAATAGAAGTAACGTGTGTAATGAATATAGAATGGAAGATGCAATGCTGAAGAAGATAGTGAAAACCTAAAAACTGAAACCATTATTATTATTAGTAATTTTTGAACGCGCAAGTGAAAATAAAATAAACAGTGTAATATCGATTAATTGGATCTCAAGGTAAGACGAAAATTGTTTGAGTTATGAACGTCATTTTCAACGAATGTGAACACTAACGAAAAAAGTATCTACTTCGACTAATCGAAAATTAAGAGTTATAGGACATCTAGTTATCCAAGCTCGAATGTAATTTGTCACCATGTCGTGATCTTGCCGTATCATAAAAGTTGTTTTAAAAAGAAATTGAAAATCGTTTTTCGGAATCGCAATTTTTTTGTATTTCCTCTGGAAATTTTGCGCCGAGAGTCTCCTTTCTAATTTCCTTCCTGTAAAATAGTCTCCTGGACGTTATCTCGAGTCCCATGTCCTTTAGAGCTACAGGATACGTTATCGTGACCGCAACTTCCTCACAATACAAAATTCATGTTCCGGCCTTTCCAACCATATTGTTCTTTTATTGCGAAATACATCATTTTCTTTCAAATAGAAATCGTTTCTTTGTTTCCGATGATGTTTTATCTGCATTTATTCGGGGGAAAATGACCAGACACGCCAATCGAATTCGAATTTTGGGCAGGAAAAAACGAAAAAATATTCGTTTATCGAAACAAAAAGAATCGCTCAATAGCGGAGATAATTACTTGAAAGATGATTTAGAATCTTCGAAACAAGTTGCGCATTTTCTTGATACTGGCTCTTTAATGGCAATGGTATTAACCGCTGTTAAGATTCCTGTCTCTTTCCATTAAAGTTTTAATTGTCACTTTTGGGAAAATTGACAGATGCCGGAAGTAGGAGTCTTCCAAGTTAGGAGAAGTACCGTTTGGACTTCAAAGGATTCCATTAACGCTTCGGTGTCCGAGAAGAACCGCTTAGAGCTATTGGAAATTTTTTCACTCGATGCCGGTTTTAACTTAAGCATATTAGTTTACTTGTAGGTATGTCGGTGATTAAATTAATATATTATTATTCACTCAATCGATTAACTAAATGGACGAGTAAATAACAATGCATACTTAAGGACGCGGAAATGAATGCCGACGCTTGATTACTGAATAATTACTTCAGTCTTGATCAGACTATTAAAATATATTTTGGGACCTCGTTTCCTGCGAATTATTTTTGAATCTGCAGATGTTTTATAAAGTGTTTTTAGTGCCTTGATTTTTTTAAACAATACCACACGAGGCCGATAATCACTAATTTCAGTAATTTAAGGTTGTTTAGTTTTTAGATTGAATTATAAGTTCGCGATGACTTTGAGAAATGACTCATATTATAATAAATTAAAAACTGTTTTCGATAGACGCTTTTTCTCTATTCGATTTTCTTGCGCAACATCTAAATAAAAAATTATTTTGAAGACAGTTTATAGGAAGGATTTTCATATTCATCATAGGATTTCATTTACCGGCGTTAAAGCTGACAATCGCATAGACGATTTATCTCATAAAAAGAAGTGATTCCATTTGTTTGCAAAGAGGAAAATTTGTGAAAATTCTGCCAAGTATTTCTGTAGAAAAATAGAAATAAAATTGAAAATCATGCTTTCGGTTGGATAATTGCGCTTTGTCTACATCCTATATCGGTACTATGAGATCATAACCTATGCACTACCGCAAGACTTGGAACGCAATGGAAAAAAACGTAAAAAAGGAAATTCAGTATAATTTCGAAATCGTTTTGAAGAAAGGAACACCACATCAACCGGCGTGAACCAGCAGGATTTTGGAAAGTGTTCTCTTTGAGAATAATATTCACCGCTTTTGCAAACAGAAGCATGACGTAATCATGGACGTGGGATGTTCCTTCGTCTAAGAAAAAATTCCTTTTTGTCCAACATTTGGCTCTAAAGCGTATAATGGAGAGGACAGGAAATGACGAGGATCCATACTCCATGAAGATAAAAATCTTGATATGTAGTTTTTCTTCAGTCGCTCGATCATTAGCGAGTGAAGTGATTATATTGAAATTTTTGTAGAATTTATATATTATATACATATACATGTATGTATATATTCCTTTGATGTCTTTGGGTGCCAGCCATTTTTTATCACTTTCTCCCATATTTTCACCTAAATTATTTTACCTTAGACATTTGAGAATATTTAGTGCAAACATGAATTAAAATGAATTAAATGAATAATCGCTTAAAATAGAAATAATACTTATTATAATATTATTATTACTAATCTCAGGTTTCTTTTTTGCCAAAAGACGAGTTCAATAATTCACAACTGAAATATATAGATGACATGTATTGTCGTCTGATTTGCGAAATAATAAAGATTTAGTTTATGAACTCAATCGTACACTCCAATAAAGAAAATATTGTTCTTAGGGATAGCAAAAGATATAGTGTATGCATGCATGCGAACTAATACGTAGCTGTTATATTATTCAAGGGACAGCTTATAAAAAACATTTACCCAGAGTTGTATTGAGAGCTATAGACAGGGGGATTAATGACAATTATATGTTTGTATAAACATTCTTCTTAAGACATATGAGCGCAAATAATATAAGAAATATTAATAATATTGATTCTGGAGATTGGTAGAGAGAGATTTTGTTCCCTCCCTTGTTGCTCTGTCTCTCCACCATTGGAACATAACCATCATCTCATCATCGCTTAAAAATTGCCATCCAAATAAGCAATCCTATTCCCTCTTTTGATATTCGGAGAAGCCCGTTTTGACGGCATCGCAAACAGAAGCATAGGGTGTTTGTTTTCTTATGTCATTTACTGAGAGCGGTTTTCATTCATTTCAAAGACGGAGGCGGTGAATATCAACAAGTGAGAGAGAAAGAGGGACGAGGATTGGGAAAGAAATGGGAAAAAAGGAAAATGGACAAGAAAGCAAAAAGAGAGAGATCTATAAAGAGAAATAGAATGGAAAAGGAAGAAACATAAATGAAGAGAGAGTTAGAGAGAAAAGAAAAGAAAGACATATGGAGATTGAATGAGCGAAAGAGAGAGTAAGAAAAAAACAGTACGACATAAAATTGCAGCAACTTTCTCATATCCTTACGCATCTTAACCATGCTATAGTGTCATTGGTTAAATTCACTGTGGAATTTCCAATATCGTGTTTTAGCAGAAAAAATTCAAGATTAAGGATTTAAGTATCCAAAATTGAAAAATTACGTAAGTCCTATCTTAGGTAGAAATTTTTTTCTTAGAATCTACTTTCGGTGAAGCATCGCTGAATACGGCTGCATTGTAGCCGAAATGCGCTTCTGGTTTTTTGCCTACTTTCCAGAATGGAAATAGGCTTAGGTATAGTTTTGTCGCTGTGCCTTAAGTATTGTCAATAAATATTGATCGTGTAATAGTTGGCGCTACTACTCCCGTCGATCATAGTAGACCCCTCCTTGACGTGGCGTCAACGGAGGACTTCACCGCCACCGTCCGTTTCCGTCACGTCACTAAACGTCGATCGTAATCCCAGCCTAAAACTCGGAAACCGATGGACGTATCATGATGAAATTTGGTATTGGGGAGTTTTGCTAAAATTTATCGACCGATTTCAATTTTGGTCAAACTCGGACAAAAATGATGACCAATTTACACGAAGACCTACAATGTTCCTTTGTTTCAACTCGGGAACAGATAAAATTTCATATTGGGAAGTTTTACTAAAATTGATCGACCGATTCCAATTCTGGTTCAAATTGGGCAACAATTACGACCACTTTACATGAAGACCTACAAATATTTGACAATGTTCCTTTGTTTCAACTTGGGAACCGCTTGATGTATTTTGATGAAATTTGGCATTGGGGAGTTTTGCTAAAATCGGTCGACCGATTCCAATTTTGGTTAAATTCGGACAAAAATGACGACCACTTTACATGAAGACCTACATGTAGTTTACAATATTCCTTTGTTTCAACTCGGGAACCACTTGACATATTGTAATGAAATTTGGTATTGGGGAGTTTTGTTAAAATCTATTGACCGATTCCAATTTTGGTTAAAATCGGACAATAATTACGACTACTTTACATGAAGACCTACATGTATTTTACAACGTACCTCGCTTGCTTCTCGTTAAATTCTCATCTGAGCGAAAAATATTGAGCACATAGTGAAATCTCAAAGAACGCATTTGCAAACTCTTAAGTACTCCGACATGGAGTACACCTTTCCAATCTTGTTTTTGCCGCACAAATACGCGTGATCAATTTAATATTCCGTTCGAATGTGTTTGTAATATTTTATAACGCTAAATTATGAAATTTGGGAACACAAAGAGCTATATATCCGCGGTGAATTTAAAGCTGTTAAAGCCAATATATGTAAGTATTAAAGAAATGATTAAATGGAAAGTAGGCACCATAAGTTCCGTTTGGATCATCTTGTTCATAACCTTGTTATGCCCATTGGAGATACCTAAGCTAGTACTTATTTTTCCAATTTTAGATACTTAAATTCTTATACTTGAATTGATTAAAATATTTTATAGACAAATTGGCTGTATCTTGGTGTAAACTTCGGTATGTTATAACGTCATTGGACGCTATATTTAGAACACAAGGTCTCTGTAATGTTGTTTATAACTTCACACTATATGCCTTGATGAATTCTGATCGAAATCCTTCATGCCATTTTTAGTACATCGGCATTTTTTAAAAACGACTAGAATAAAGTAACACACATTAAAAATATTTAAAATAACCTCTAGCTTAATAAACTCACAACCTGTTTTTGTTCAATGCAGCATCGTCAATGATTTTTTTGCTTCAATTTTTAACGTGAATATGTTTCTCAAATTTTCGCCTGGAATGGTAGATTATACCCTCATTCATTGCAGGGTACGATTTGTTTCAACGAGGCTCTTATTCCGTGTGATATTATGTATAACTACGGGAATTCATCAGATTCTGTTAAACACTTGAGCTTGTTGGGCCGCGCACCGAGGACAGACTAAAGACCGACGGATTTAGAAACAGCCGCTTTTTCGTACTAGGGGTGCCGAAATCGTGCATATTCATAAAAAAATCGAATTCGAATTTTTTTACTTTCTCTATATGAAAAATAAAGACATAGAAAGACAATAGAAGATCAAAAGAGGTAAAAGAGAAGGCAAATAGAGAGGGGGGGAAAGAGATGACCTGTCATATAGTCAAAGAAATTGAGAGGAAAACACGTATGAATTAGAGAAATAAAATAAATGAGGAGCAGTAGCACGAACCCTGTGAAGGTTCACCTATTCCATTTTTGAGGGACAAAATTAAGGCAATTAATTAAGGAATTGGAGGTTTAAAAGAGAGCGCAAAAATTATAAAATTAATCCACTTAGTTTCTTCAACTTTTTTCAGCCCATTTGGGGGTTTCAAAGAAAGTTATTACGCAAGACACCTAGCATAGGTTTTTTCCACCTTTCCGATTTTTGAGAATTTTAACCCTCTCTTTCCCTTCACATGGGGAAATCCTGCCTGCGCTGCTGTCCCGGAGGAGTGAGGGAAGAATGGAGAATAAGGAGGGAGATAGGAGAAATAAAGAGGTTGAGAGAAAGCGTTAGAGAAGGATACCTCAGAAGTGGTAAAGGTGGCAGGGGTGGAGTGGGAGGGAGAAGGGAGGGAGGGAAAGAGGGAAGGGAGGGAGGGAAGGGAGGGAGAGAGGGAAGGGAGGGAGAGAGGGGGGGGAGGGGGGAGAGAGGGAAGGGAGGGAGAGAGGGAAGGGAGGGAGAGAGGGAAGGGGAAGAGAGGGAAGGGGGAGAGAGGGAAGGGGGAGAGAGGGAAGAGAGGGAGAGAGGGAAGGGGGAGAGAGGGAAAGGAGAGAGAGAGGGGGGGAGGGGGGAGAGAGGGAAGGGGGAGAGAGGGAAGGGAGGGAGAGAGGGAAGGGAGAGAGAGGGAAGGGGGAAAGAGGGAAGGGAGGGAGAGAGGGAAGGGAGGGAAATGGGAGAAAAAGGGCATGGGAGGCATTAAATGGGGTGAGAAGGGGTGGCAACAAAAGCGTTTCCTTGTTCGGCAAGGGAAGCTCTCTATCCGTCGCTTATGCTTACGTTCCTGGAATGAGATTGTCTGCTTCCTGCGCGCGTCTACCGGGAAACATTTTCTTGCACGAGTTCTCGAGTAGATGCAACAGACAGATTTCAAGCGAAGTCCACATCTAAATCTTAAGGCTAATGGGAGTCAGATGGTAAGAAAAATCGCCGTTTGAAACGAGAGAAGTAGCGCCGTGGTTTTTATATATTTTTTTTAATTTAAAAGTTGTGGAGATGTAAAATATTTCTCGAAAAAGGGTTCCGAAATTCCGAGAAAATTCCTTTGCCCTTAACTTTGCTTGGAAATAGAAATATGTTCTTAAATAGAGCGGATCCCAAATTGGACATTCTCTCCACGAATAATTTTTGTTTATTGCTTCCATGGTTACCTACAACATTTCGAACGTTGATTACCTTCACCAACTACTAAAGTTTTAGCGCTTTGTGAGCGGTGCTAATCATAATTTTCACCAATGCGTGAAATTATGTCAACGCTGTATCAGTGAACCAGTTTCGTCGTTAGCATCGAAACTTATTCCAGAATAAGCACTTGAGTATCAACAATTGAAAAATTAAGTACTTACCTTAGGCGTCTCCAAAGGGAGATACCTAAGACAAGTACATAATTTGTCAACTTTTGATACTTAGATTTTTATTTTGTATTTTGTTTTCAGCCATAATACGAGCTCCATAATTCTTCAATGGATCAAAATTTAACCTTAAATAATGTCTCATCGATAAATAAAATTACTGATTTGGTTAGAATTTCTTTCGTTTAAACCAGTTCGATACAAATGCGAAAAATTAATTTGGAATAATATTAATTCTAACCAAACTGGCGTGTTATTTTGTCATAAATAATCGCTTTTAGCGTACCTGCGCGAGAATTATTTAACATTTTTTTACTCTACATTGGCAACACGCATAAAATTGGTCCTTAAAGGGTGTAAAATTTACCCCTGAACAGCATGTGCTGGATCCAGGACCGCATTATCAATGGGGCACAGTGAGCACTGTGCCCAGGGCCTACGAAAGTTTTAGAGCCCTACGAAATTTGGAAAATAGGTATTTTCACTGTGATTTCTCCAATGAAGTTTTATGGGCCAACAAAATATTTTCTTTTAAAGTTTGGCAAGAGAGAAGTATATTAAAAACATAAAACTAAGTCATTAATTTAGTATTTATTTGCTTAGTGCTTAGACACCCATCTCACATGACTGGCCTGAAACCAACTAATTGTAAGATGCAATAAAACTCACAAAGGAATAAATAAACTCCACTCTAAGTTTATTTATATAATGAATAACACGTACAGTTTTTATCAAATAACTCAATCAGTACTTTTTCATAATAAATGTGCTTTTCGGCTCTTGGCTGCAGCAAAGTCTTCAAGTCCAATTTTTTAACTAGACCTCTCTATGTTGAGTAGCGCCAATGACGAAAGGCGACTCTGGCCCATCGTAGATCTTAGAGAGTTTTTTTATCCTTTTAAGTTTGAAAAATACTTCGCATCTTCGCAGCCGGTACGTAGTATTGACAAATTTATTCTAAAAGCTATATTCACATTCGGAAAGTCCCTTGGTAACCTGGCTTCTCAGTAATTCTGTCACTGATTTATTGTCGGGAAACATTTCTCCGAACAACAGAACTCCTCGGTAAACACGGATTCAATGTCATTCTTGTAGACATCCACCAACTCAGTTGCTTTCGTTGAAATTGTTTCCATTGATAGTGAGGAATCTAGGAGGAAACCAAACCGCTACTCGAGCATTTCATATTGTATTCGTCGCTTTCTCATTTCGACCAATAACATATCAACGATAGGAATGAGTGTTTCTGTTCGAAATCTGTTACTAGCATTTCATCCTGAACCTGTCCTAGATTCTTTATATCCAGATGTAGTCATGTCACGAGCTTTTGCCTCAAATTCATCAAATTTCTCACGAATATATACAAAGCGTGCAATCAGACGGTCATAGAGTTTTACTACTGTACAAATTTCAATCCCTGGTTCTTGTAAAGCGTTTTTTACGATGTTTATTCTTTGTAGAATGTCATCCCATATGACGCTAATCACTGCTATTTCTAACTGGTCTAATTTCTTCTTTAGAGATCTCGCCTCTCTAACTGCTGAAGGTGGTGTACGATCATTATTTATAACATCGGTGAGTGCCTGACAGATATCCTTATAATGTGTAACGAGAGCTTTTGTAGCATCCCTGTGGGCTGCTCACCTTGTTTCTGACAAACTTTTGACGCTTTTCTTCGTCTTCTCTAGCAGGATAGCCCACCTGTGTGAGAAAGGCGTTTCTGCAAGATGATAAACTCTCTTGAAAATTCGGGTTTTTAGCGAATTGAAGCCACTCGATAGGAGGGGATCAGAGAAATTTTCCAACGCCTTTCTCGATGACTTTTGCTTTCGGAAGATAAACAGTCTTCCGTTGACTGAAATACGACATTTTGAGTACTTGGAGAATACGGAAAAATGAGCAGAAAGTCTATTTATGAACACCCTACGCAAAACGCCATTGAAATTGGGTTTGTTTAGACCCGTCCGGGCTCTATTGCCTTAGGAATGGAGCGGACGAGACGTCACGACTTAGCCAGTCCATTAGTTGCTGTGTTATCCACAGGCGGCATTCGCACGAAGCTGGCGCGATGTTTGAAGGTCGTGGAGGTATTCCAAGGCAGAGAACGTTGGTGTTCGTAAAAATATCTAGCCGGCTATCGATTCTTTGTTATAGGTAGAAATTTATAATTAATTTAGTTAGCTATAGTGCTAAGAGAATAAGCACATTCACAAGCGAGCAATTTTGGTCTAAGTTAAAATAAGGCACATAAACAGATGATGCATGATGATGCACCGTGTATCGGCAAATTTAGGAGCCTACAAATTTAGAAAAGTGCCCAGGGCCTACGAAACCCTTAATCCGGCCCTGGTTGGATTCCATGATTCATTTATTCATTGCTTGTTTAATTTTTATTGCTCACTTTGGCCCCTCTGATCTTTATGCGTCGCATTTTTAACTACGGCATCCTCCGAGAACGATACGGTTGCTTACACGAAAATTCACTTTGACCGGAAAAGGTGCGGCATTCTTCCCCTATGATATACATTTGTTTTCCCGCGAGAACGCAATTGATTTAACGAGAATCTGGACCAACCTTAAACTTTCCAAATTCTCATGCGCGATTCGACATTGAGAGAGACAACCGCTGAAAAGTTCCATCAAAATTCCATCGCAAAATGATCAGCTTTCTCTCGGCAGAGCAAGTCAAAAATAAATTCTTGGAAATTCATTAGTTCCACTGCGTAAAGTGGTGTGTGTTTCGGTGAAAGGCGATTATTTTCCTGTCCCGCCAACAACAACTTTGCAAGAATTTCTTCGTAATTGACATATTTAAATTTTAGCACGGTATGGCGTGCCTATAAGCTCATAAAAACTACACCTTTCATTTGCTAATCGACCAGTTCGACGTTTGCCTCTGATGATGCTCCACGTCGCTTCCAAAATGAAAAACAAGCAAATGATCCACGCATTCTACTAATTTTGAAAGAAAAAGTGACAACGATTTTGTCCTTACTTATATCTTAAAATGCATTTACAAACAAAAATATTACAGTGTCATTTTTATGAAAAGTCCCACTTCAAGATATTTATAATTACTGGATCAATCGTAAACAGTGCTGGAAAACGTTATCCGTAGCGTAACGAAATAATGGAATTATATTGGATTAACGTAACGAAAATCGCTAACGAATTTTTTTTAAATAGCTGTAACGGAAAACGTAACGAAAACGATAAAATAAATTTAATTATTTCATTAAAAGACAGTAAAAGGTGTTCTAGTGGCATTCGTCCCAGGTGGTATGTGTTGAGCAAGAGAAAGTAGCCTAAAATCCCTTTCCCCGGTCTTGCTTGTCCCCTACTAGGCCAGTTTTGTCACCTTGTAGCGAAAGAAACGCTATCCTGACCACTACCGATTGTCCTTTGGGTTTTTCTTCCATTTGTGAAAGGAAGGGTTCTCTGGTGTTAATCCTTCTCCATGAAGCACGAGATAAGGAGCGTGGAGGATGAGGAAGGAAGCTTCAATAAATGTGCCGCTTGTAGTTAAGCACCTCTACCATTCCCTATCCTCCCCCACTTCGAAAACATTCTTTTAGATATTACACCGGAGTGGGTTTTTCCTCTTTTAAAGGTCAATGCTCAGCAAGTTCCAATCCCATCATACCCTCCAATCTCGAATTATATCCACTGTTCGTCAATCTAACTCAACAAGGTATTTGAGAAAGGTCGAAGTGAATCTATAATTCGAACGTGTTGTCACCGTTCGTTAGATGTCAATACTGCTTCATATCTGTTATTATTATGTGACGTTTATAGTAACAGTGGATAGTTACTGTTCCCTGGAAATGAAAACTAATAAGAGGTTAATACAATTTCAGTTTATTTCAAATTATTATTATTATTTGCATTTGAATAAATGCAAAATAAAAGAAGTATTAAAAACTAATATATAAAGTATATTACACGTGACGTTGAGATATGGCGTTCGCGACATAATATTAAACGTCTTTTAGTTATAGCGGGAGCGAGAGAGAGAGAGAGTTCCGTTGCTTAAACGCGGTGAGTGATCAAGAGATCACGAGCGCGCTGGTGAAAGCGGAGAGAGATCGCGTTGGGATTCGCGATTTACGGTGAGGATGCGGTATTACGCGACAATATCCTTTATCCTCATTATATTAAGTATTATGTATTTTCCGATCCTAAAAATTTTTATTCATAACTATCGAGCATAAGACATCAAAATGATAAACCCTATAATCAACTGAAATTAAAGAATTTCTTGAATTGGCTCTTCATTTTTATCAACTTCATTGGAAGTAGACTACAAACTAAAAAACTCATATGAACGTAATCAGATCCCACTGAAAGCATTAAATTAAATATTTCACAATGATTTTGCTATTAATTGAAATTAATAGTGTTCTTTCCGTCACGACAGCAATTGAATACTCACATTGTTAAAGATTCCAAATTTTTCTATTTATCCGAAAAATTACCTACATTCATGATAATTTGGAGTGATTTCAAATTTCGTCTTACATACTTTATTCTTTCATATTCAAAATAAAGCTATTCCCGGGCTAGTATCTCAAATCTAACTAATCTTGAAATATAATATTGTAAACCCATGCATGATTTCCATGTATTTATTATGGGGGATATGAAAGAACTACATAAAAAATGAGCCCTAAAGAGGACAAATATTGGAATTTGGATAATTCTCTTTAGTTTTATCTGATTATTGGTCATTCTACCAAATTTTAGTTCTGTGGCAGGAGCATGTTCTCCGAGTTACAATCGGTGCATCCGACCGACGGGTTCCTTTTATTATCTTTAATTACGAGTCTCTGGGTTCTCAGTGTACTTTTTGTGTTGCCTATAAAAATTATAATATAGGGCATTACCGTTACAACAAAAATATTTGTTTAAATATGTGTTAAGTTTATTAACTTGAGTATAAAATTTTGAATATGAAAATCCGAATTTTCATACATGATCATCAAAAACGAAAAATGTGCCGAATACTTTGAAATCTTAAATACGTTCCTGATCATCAGCATATATTTAGAAGTGCCTATAAATTAGCATTCTAAAAGAGAAGCACGTATTTAAGGTGGATACGTAACCTCTAAAAAAAAATAAAAGTGTAACTACACTTCAATATTTTTTACCGAATTATTTCGTTATAACGTAAAACGAAATGTAGATTTTAGCGTAACGAAAAACGAAATCGCTTTTTTGCCTGTAACGAATCGTTTTTTTTTCGTTTGCCAGCACTGATAAAAACTGAACATTTTATGAAAATGGAGATGATTTTTATGCACATAATCGAAGGATTTTTACGATTTCTTTTACCCAGAAAAACACAGGAGGAGATAAACCCAAAGATCGGCCTACTAATGATCGCGAACGGGCGTTCAACTCTCCTTCCAAGAAACGTAAGTGGGTAGCAGTCAATTTATACACTCAGACAATCCAAACTCCGGGCGCAATTCACTCAAATTACATTTACCACAATTTTAGAAAGTCGCGTATTTAATTATTTATTAGCGTTCATCTACTAAAAGAAAACCTACTCGAAAGTCGACATGGAAAATGGAATGTTAAACTATTGATTTTATTGTTATATATTTTTCAATTGTAAATTATAAATCGCAAATTTTAATCTGGTATTTATTTCGTATGGTTTCACGCAGTTTTCTTTATTTTTACTGAGCCGTAATGATTTTTAGTACCACATCCCTTCCGCAGAGACGGCCTTGAGGTAGGGCGAACGGGGCAATCACCCAGGACCCCACAAGATCCAAAATTTTAGCAAGGAAGGGGCACAAATTATACTGACTGAATTTATTGTTATGAATGCTGCACTAAGATACAATCATTGCAGCTTGATGGGTAGAAATTTGCCTCGGTGGTGGCAGGGTAACGTCCTCGCCTGCCAATCCGAAGGTCGCGGGTTCGAATCCCGCCTAGGTGGGTTTTTCTTCACCTAGGGCATGGATGTTTGTGATAGTCCTTGTTATTATGTTAATGAGCCCCTTGTAAAAGGCCGATTACGGCTGTTTAGGGGCCGCATGGAAAAAAAAGTAGAAATTCCCGACTCGCTTATAATCGAACAGGCCCCAAAGGATTCTTCACCAGGGCCCCAAGAATTATAAGGCCCCCAAGAATTATAAGGTCCCCACTGCCTTCCAAAATATGGACATTAAAAGTGTTTTGGTAAATCTTGATCTAATTTTGACAGGATGTTTACCTTAATTATGGTTATCAGTCGAGGAAGCGCAATTCGAGATAAAAGATTCGCAGTAAAACAAGCGGATAGGTTATGGTGCAACGTCCTGAAAAGCCGTAGAACCTCAGCAAATACGGTGACATTGCATATTTATCTCTTTATCGTAAAAAGAGGTCTTCTGCTGCTATTGCTTGTTTTTTATCGTGGCAGATACGTACATTTTCCTACAAGGTGTGAATAAAAAAACGTACCATTTAATAGCTGCTGGTTTATTCTTATCCGAAACAAGTAAGGAAAGAGCTGCTGAAGCAGACAGTAAATGGAGGTTTTACAAAAATCGTCAGAAAGACGGATGGACGGACAACCCGAAAAAAACTTGCGCAAATAGACGGAATGCTTAATCGACTGGCGAAAAAACGAAGTCTCTATCTCAGAGGTTCCCAAACTGTGGTTCGCGAGGAGGTTCAGAGGGTTCGCGGAAAAAATCCTTAATGGCGTTTGCACAGCGTATCTCATTTCACGGTTTATGTTAATCATTGCCTGCTGTGACGGTACT
Organism: Tanypteryx hageni; assembly: GCA_028673005.1. Taxonomy (NCBI): domain Eukaryota; kingdom Metazoa; phylum Arthropoda; class Insecta; order Odonata; family Petaluridae; genus Tanypteryx; species Tanypteryx hageni. The sequence goes on along the minus strand of CM054113.1, from coordinate 80,858,281 downwards.
GGTTCAATTATAAAAGTATTTGTTTCATACATCTGTTTAACATAGGATTGAGTATAGAATATATTTTATTCTCATTTAAAGATTTCTTAAATGAAACAACGAAATTGAGACAAGCTTTACGCTTAAATTAACAACATTTATTTTTGTCGAAGAGAGAAATCGGATCCGTGACGAATTTGTGTGAAATGTTTTTAAACTAACTTAAGACGCAGAATTTTCAGGTTTTTTAACGATGAGAAATTTTAAGTATAACGAAAATCGCATTATCGCCGCATTTACGTGTCCATGGCTGTCGTTAGTTTGGATTGATTTTTTTGCTTTGATTCTATAATAACACATATGTTGTTGAGCATACGATTACATTATTAAAGCAAAGTGATGATTTTACATGCCTAAACTTGAATTGTACGACCCGGTCTAGGACAGTATTTTAATGAGAAATTTTAAATCATTTTTAAAGCGTAATTTGCAGGCAAAATTGAAGTATATTAATTACCATACCTGAAGGGGGATGTTTAAACACGTAAGCACTCCTCTTGGATGCGTCACTAATATTCAGGTAAGGAAGACGATCCTAAAAAGTATTTATTTTTATGAGGGGGTTCGTGAGATTTGGATTTTCATGAAAGGGGGGAGAAAAGGTTTGGGAACCATCTGCTTTCGTTTAGGAGTTATCGCATCAGAAAGACAGACTAATCGATCGTATTATCTGATTAAAGAAAACGCTAATAACATGATGGAGTCATTTTTGTTAGCCTGAACCTAAATTAATTGTAATTAATAAATTTAATTTAATGAGTCGGGGGCACACGATCTATAGCATACTTATGTATATATCTCTGTCTCTGTTTTAGACTTTGATTTCGATTTTTCTTACTATAGGCTGATCTCCTAAATATATAACGATTTGGTCATATTTATTTATCTACAGATTATTGTAATTATTTTTTGCGACGGTAAATATCCTCCAGGATATACTTAGAAGTGCAAATATAGTTTTTTGGCAATAATTATCCGACTCTAGTATGAACATTGTAAAATCAAATTTCGTGTTTAAAAATATCAACGTTATCAAAGTGTTGTATGTCATTTCGATGCAGATTCACGAAAATTGATGTAATTCGGCATTTGTGAGAATCTCAAAAAATTACACCCAGCAGTAAGACATATCGGTATTTTCTAAGACTTAGATTTGTCTTTGAACGTGTTTGCAGACGAGTTATATAACAAAAACCCACTAGAGTGAAGATCTAGTTCGATCAGAGCTTTGAAACCTACGGTCCCCGCAGCCTAATTTAAAATGAAGCGATCCGTGAAATCGAACACACGACCTCGTAATTTTTCATTAAAATTACGGTCGCGTGAATTTTTATCGATCGTCAGTTATTTAGACAATATTTTCATTAATATGATACCGCAGCCTCTGTACGTAGATAACGTCCGATTCAAACATTCGCAACATCCAATGCGGCCTTCCGAAGAATCAGCAACTTCGAAAGAAGTCCGCAATATGGAAAGGCTGACGACCTCCGGCCCAGATAAAGCATCCTGTGGAGTTTTTCCCTCTTGCAATTAGATAAGCCGCTGTACTGCACGATCGACAGACTGAATTTACAAAGATCCATTCCGCTTTTACGAAAGGATTTCGTCCTCACACTAAGGCGTGAAGCGAGATGCACTCAAAATATGCGCAAGAAAATTTTAATAAGAAGTATAATTCTTCTGGTCAAAACTAAGCAAAACTGCGTAAAATATATAAATATCTATGGCTGTAAGTAACATAAAACTAAACAAAGAAACATAACCTCAATAATAATATAAACAAAAGTTTTTTGTTATAGTTTAAAATGTATATTATAACGGGTCGACAACATGAGGCTCTTTAATCGGTTAATGATCACAAACTCAACATACACTGCAGCATTACATACCCTATCCCTCCTTGCAAATGAATTTGAAACATTTTTAACACTTCTTAACATACATATGTACTTAAAATAGTACAAAATAGAACAAGTAAGGAAGGAACTGATGAATCAGATATTAAGGGCGTGTTTAAAAAAATAAAAACTACACCCCTTGTGCTACTCCTGGAGTCTCCAAATTTCAACCGCAAGAAGAATTTATGGCCTTTGAGAATCCCTCAAAATTTGACTGCTCTAACTTGAGCGGTATAGAAGTAGTTCATCGGACACGGAAGTGTTCCTGTACCAGTACCGGGTCGCGAGACTCATGAGGAAAATCTGAGCACTCAGCTGAGATTAATAGAAAATGAAAGGGAACTAAGAGCATGCATGCAAATCTTTCAGAATGAGTTAATTTTTATCGAGAGTTAATAAAAGCTTAATTCAGGACATATTCATTTTTCCTTCCTTTCGACTGAGTCGCGAGACATTCCACTGGGTCACGACACAAAAAGTTCGGAAAACATTGACCTAGGCGACCGACTAGGACCTCGAGCCTCTGGAGGCCTCACGTTTAGAGCCGCAAGAGAGTTAGTGTTAGTAGAGTTAGAAGGTTATTATGAGAGAGAAAAGAAATGGGTAGATTGACTATGAAAAGTCCTAATCCTAAATGATGGCAAATATCGCCGTAAACTATACATGGCGAAAAACTGACAGATATCGTTGAAAAAACAATTTCACTCGAAGACTTTGGGTTGCGGTTGACCTCAGAAACCCACACACAATATATTATATATATATATATATATATATATATATATATATATATATATATATATATATATACAAATAATTTATTAATGATTTGCCAGCCCGTTTACCTCCATAAAATGTAACCACTTTTTTCAGAATTCGCGAGTCCCGCAAACTACTATCATCCAGGGGCTCCGCACCCCCTAAATCCGCGCCCGGGATGATACAAATAAAACGACTCGATATTTACCCCTCCATCTCGGTTTACTCACCGACATCACATTCCTTAGCTTCTTGAGCCACCACGCAGAACCTAATAACGTACTTCTCGTTGACGGAAGCGGGGACCATGTGAAGACGACCCGAAGCGTTGATGGAACTCAGGAGTTTCTGGTTCACGGTGTCCGTCCCTCGCAGGCGGAAGCACACTAGACCCAACTGCGAGAAATGCAGGGATATTTAATTAACGGGGAGAAAAGATTGTCGGTACGGGACGCGGTTTTTTACGAAGTTAATTTTTTCCGTCTCTAATCACGCAAAATGAACGCCGCGAAAAGGATAACTGGGAGAGAAAATTACACGGTACGTGATTGACGCACCTGTCTCGCTCATTTGCAATGCTAAAATCGGTCGTAAAGGATGGACTAGGTTCCCACGAAATTTCACCTTGAAAAAGTTAGTCGAAAGAACTCAATTATTTAGTGGCCTCGACAAAAGGCACGTTAGATTCCGGAACAAAAAAATCTCGTTTATATAAAAAAATATATCATCTTGAACGAGTTCAGGTTTTTTTGTTAAGCTTATGCCTACTCGATCTGAATTTACACATATGTTTTTTTATAAACATAATATATCTTGTTCCAAGGAACTCAATGTTTGATATTCCATGCCTGAATATTCCAGCATATGCCTGCTGAATGGAGATCAAAGGTCCACACAGCCCATCATGTTTATTACGCATGACAAAACTCTCTCTCGTTTGGTGCAAAGAAAACTGTTATTTGTAGCATTTTTCTTAAAGTGGATTAATTGGTAAAAAAATGTACATTTAAAAACTTTTTACACATGAGGAAATGCATTTTTAAAGCAGTTAATTTGAGGTGATAAAACCATTGGTTAATGTCTTTGCGGCCATATCGACTTGATTTGTACCAGCGAAAGTTATTTCGTACTCATTTTCTTTGAGTTATGCGAATTAAAAAAGCAGGTTAAACATAAGCTTCCGGCTCTGCTACGGCCTCTTATTTTTATTCGCAGAAATCGCTTCGACAAAAAATTTTGATCCTAAAAATTGGTCCATTGAAAACCATTAAGTTTGGCCTGATGCGAGATATCGTCAGAGTCGGATTAGTTTCCAGTCAAGAGGCCTCGAAAGAGAAAGAGAGAGAGAGAGAGAGTGGGAAAGAGAGAAGAACAGAGGTGGAAAGAGGCGCGATCACGCATATGATTGAAATTCCGTGTGGAATTTTCAGTCCCTAATTTCTAGGCGCGGGTTCCTCAAAAAGAAAATCGAACCTCGCCACAACTTTACCTTGACTTCGTTGGCGACCTCGAACCTTGAGTCCGCCCTGACCAACGCCTCGAACCTCTTGGCCAACTTGCAGTGATTCCGTATGTACGCCCTGAGTCCCTCCAGTCCGTAGGAGCGAAGGACGAACCAAAGTTTAAGTGCCCTGAACCTCCTGCTCAGTGGGATGCCCCAGTGGCGATAGTCGATGCTTTGGTCCGAATATCCGTGCTGCAGGTAGAGGGGATCCACCACGAGGGCCTGCGTCAACCTGTAGCGATCTCTCACCCACATCGTTGAGCAGTCGAAGTTGGTCAGGAGCCACTTGTTGGGATTGGTGTTGAAGGAGGAGGCGTACTCGATCCCGCGCATCAAGGGCTTGAACTCGGGACACACGAATGCGTTGCCGGCGTACGCTCCGTCCACGTGCAACCAAGCGCCGAATCGGCGGCATACGGGTCCTATTTCGGCCAAGTTGTCGAATGAGCAGCAGGAGGTCGTGCCGAGTGTGGTCGACACGAAGAAGGGAACCATTCCCTCTCTCACGTCTTCCTCCATCGCCTGAAAATCATAGGGATGTTCATTCGATTGAGGTTCATCGAATTTTCTTATGACTAAAAACAAAAAAGTACATAAGCGCTTTAAAAATCAAAAAATTAATAAAATGATTGATTAATCTCGCTTATCTGCAATAACCATAAAAAAGTTATGAAAAACCATATGTCTATTTCGGCTACCAGACAGCCGCCACCAATGGTATTCAGCGACAGTTGCTCCTAAATATAATTCACCACTGATGACGACTTCTTTGCAGCCGAAATGCGCACCTGTTTTTTTCCAATGTGTCATATATGATATTCACTGATATGTAATCGATCTATGAATACCACTGATGACGGCTGACTGGTACCCGAAATATATATATATATATATAACATTTATATAGCTGTCGGAGATAAGTACTTATTTTCATCTTTGAGTGATAATCTTTTTAAATGGGAAAGTTGATTAATTAACCGAGAGTTTCCAATATCGAGTTTAAGTTCTGTTATTGGAGATATTCCAGGATATTCCTGGATATCTATCCGTTCTTTGCACTTAGTGAAGGCGTAAAAGGTGGGTGGTGTGTACCTGTCTGCATATTTCATCTCATCAACCTCCAGACCGAATTTTTATGACGTATGATATGTGAGGTCTAAACTAAATGTTTTAGCGCGAAATTCATTTTGGTTCATCTTGACCGATTATAAAATATCCATGGCGTATTATTTCCGTCTGATAGTATGTTTTCTTAATATTAATGAATGTAAATATTCAATTTTATTATTATGCCATTATTATACTATTGCTATACCGCTATTGTACCATTACTATACACTTCGTTTATTCAGTATAGTAGCTAGTCAGTACATTAACCTTCGTTGTTCTTAGATAAAGTTTTAAAACCAATAACAATTTTTATATTTATTTGCGTTTAATTTATTTTGTTTTTTTATTGAATTTTCAGAAAGTTCGCCCCACAATGTGCTAAAAGGAAATTTTCCCACGCGTAGATCCAATTGCCTAGAGTGAGTTCTCGATCTATCCGTTAGATAGCAGAAGTGGCCTCGTTTAAATTACTGCGCAGCGTAGCCGCGTAGCTCTCTCGGCGTCGGAGAAAAGTTAATTAATCTAAGTCATTAATCCGAAACAGTTCGCGCGAGGTGCAAATGCACACCCGGGCTATTTTTGCCTACTTTCCAAAAAATGAAAAGTAGTCTTATGAGATCGCCTCGGTGTCCGTGTGTGTGTGTATGTGTATATATGTCTGTCCCCCAACATCATCTTCATGAAGTCATCGGGTACGAATCCTGCGCGAGTAGGATTTTTCTCAAGGTCACCCGGCCCCCTGTTTGCGTAGTTTGAGGAGACCGCGCAAATTCAGCTGTTCCGTCCTTCGGAAGGGACGTTAAGCTGTTGGCCCCCCTGGTGTTCTTCGTAAGAGCAGGCAAATGCCGGCACCGGGTTTCTCTCCTCCCTCCCCGGTTATTCATTGCACTACCTCTGAGATACCCATTTGGGCTGTAAGAGAGGCGAATTGACTGGGCATTCAAACAAAACATCTTCATGAATTTCCATGAAATTTAGTGTAAGGCTCTCGGAGAATAATACCTCCGCGCCATAATTTATATTCCGAATTTACAAGTCCCGAGTTCAATTCCAGGTGAGTTCTTTTCCCATTTGATTTACATAGTTAATCTAAATTCCGTCGTGCAGAGAGTTTTTCTTTTGCATTATAAAATATTTTAGAATTATGATATCGGAGTGGGATTTGTACTATTCTAAGGGGGGGGGGAGTGAAGATTCTTATTCTTATCACACAATTTTGATTTTCGATCGTATTTGTTTGAATTTATCTCAAAAACTTCCGTTTCGGCGTTTTGAAAGCAATTTTTCGATTTGTTGCTATGGTGATGATTATTGCCGAAATCGGCTGGAGCATAGCCGAGTGCACATTCCAGCCGTATTTCGATTCATAGCTATCGAGGTAACAATCGACCCTTAGGTCGATTCATACCTATGAATGCTACATATTGTTGTCAGTAACCATACCGACTCTCTAAACAAAACAGCACTTCTTCTTGTGTAATTCTTACGGCATCTTTGGTGAGAGAATTTTGATTTTGGTTTTTGTTGGTCTTGAATTGGTTTGTTCCTTTTTGTTTTTTCATCGATTTGCTTAACGTATCTCTTGGTTGGTTTGTCCTTATTTTTAAAAACCACGTTTCTTCTTGTGTAATTCTAACGGCATCTTTGGTATTCTTCTTGTGTAATTATTACGGCATGTTTGGTGAGAAAATTTTGTTTTTGTTTTTTTTTTCTGAATGGAATATTCAACGGTGCGAAATGACCTTAGCCGTCGATGCACCTAAAAATAAAAAATAAAATAATGCTACTACTAACACGAAAATTTGTTAATTTTGAAGGTGGTATTTATATATTCAAATTGTATTGAAAGGAAAGTAGGCGGATTAGTTCTCTCCAGAACTAATTGTTTTGTATCATATCATTTCGTTTTATTTTATAGTGGAGCGGATATTGCCGTTATTCCTCGGGGAATAGGCGAGGATAAATAATCACATATCAGAATTCCTCTCAATCTTACTTCATGCGTTCGGGTTGATTCCGACTCATTCGTGGGACCAGCTGCGTCACTCGTTTTGCAGGAGTGCAAATTTTTAGTAAGAATATTTTATCTCATAGAAACAAATTACGCAGCCGTTGTGCATTTCCTATTTTCTAGTGATCCACTATAATTTGGCTCGCCAACCGCCCAACATGAGCAGGAGAGTTCGCGGCAAGGAGAGAATTTTCAAAACTCTCCATTTTCGATGATTTTCCTCGTGAAAATGATTGTTGCTAAAGTGTTATGGATGAATATTCGCATACAGTTATATTATAAGAGCCTTGATGTGGCACTTAATCACAAGCGTCGGGACAAACAATTTTTTGTCGCTGCAGAAACACGATCAAACAGTTGCTAACGATAGTTCCAATGGATTCTAGAACAAAGGTTAGAAACAGAAATTTCCGAAGCACTTGCGAAAATTTTGGATATGTTGTATACAATACACATAAGAAACTGTTTAGCGAAATTTCGAGAAATGTTTTTGTTCCTACCATTCCGTGGAAAATGCTACCAATTTTTATTGCTTGGTTCTTTGCAAAATATTAAAAGTAGATGAAGGTGTTGTTGTGTACAATAAAAATGATAAGATCTTTTTAATATATCAATCATAGCTTTACCTTTATCTTTTAATTTTAAATTAAAACTAGATGCTCGCGAATGCTGGTTATTTGCTCAGGTGCGTTAAAAAAAGTGCGAGGCCGCCCTGGCACGCTTACAAAGATTTTTCCTTTAGTATTTTATTCCTTAAATTCATAATAAAAGCATGTATTTATAGTATGTCTATTTAGGTTTTAAATTTTAAGCAACCCCTGATTATCAGCTCGCATTTTTTCCGAAGTGACCAGGACCAAAGGCAACGTGTGGCCATTTTCTCAACTTCTACTCTTGATCCAATGGGCTCTTACATTTAAAATGAAAATATCTTATAGTATATGATTAAAAACTGAATAATAAACATGACCGAGTTGTACATCAACATCACATATAAGTTCATATAAAATCAAGTGAAATATTTATAAATGTTGAATCAATTGAACTACTAATATATTGTAGTTTTCATAAATGTAAAAACTTTTAAGCTGATACTTTTTATGTGATAACCAAAGTGAGTTGTGTTTAGTTCATGTCATATGTAAAAATTTTAATTAGACGTTTCAATTTGACTGAATTTTGAGTTTTAAATCACAGCCGTATGCACAGGTGGCGCGATTACAGCTTTTTTTCGTACCGACGAGGTTATTTTTGCATGAAATAGTAGTTCCTCATTCCATTTCTTGGTTTTAAAAAACTGTTAAAATATGGAAGGTACTGGAAACCCGTCTGCCCTGAATTAATCACCAGTCTCTTGTTTGCTATTCTATTTTGGATTAATTCACGATTTCCATTTGAAAAAACGTATTTATTTGACAGGGATTTATCTCTTTTCCCTTTTTGTTGTTGCCGAGTAATTTCGCCGAAGGAGGCAGGAAAGTACCAAATGGAAACAAAATAACTCGTCGGCGATTCTTTTTTGTGTGCGTGAGAGGAAAGGAAGGTCACCGAAAATGGTAGACACGAGAACGAAATGCAATTCCAAGAACGCTTTTAAGCGATTAAAGCTGAGTTTGAGTGTGTTAACTGCTGCTATCTCAAAGAATACCCATAAACTACAAAGGGCGTAGCAGATGACAGAGAAATTCTGAGAAGCCAATTAAGGATCGCGTCGAAACTCTTTGTAAGAGATTATACGATAAACGAATAATATAATTTGAAATTGTCTTATTAACGTATGACCGACTTTCACGTTGAATAGTGACAGGAAGTTTGCAATCATAAAATTAATGAACGCTCGTTAGTTTAATTTCCTATTTCTAATAAAACAGTAAACATTGTGAAATTACACTTAAGTTGTATAAAAAGGACGAGTTTTTATTCTATTCCTTTCTCAAAATAACTTTTTATCTTCAGTTCATCCCAACCTGACTGTAATTCCTTTGGCTATAGGTGCACAGTTTTACTAATACGAAGCGAAATCAGCATCGGAATTATTTAAAACAATTGAGGGGATTTACGCTAGTGTAACATTGAAAATATAAATCAATCTAAAGCGCGCCAAGTTTAATCAAGTTCATTGTAATGGAAGATGGAATTATTGCTTCAATTTTACAGATAATGGCCCTAAAAAAACACTCATTATTTTTATCGATCATAATAAATACCAACTGCTTACGATGTACACCATCTCATTAAGTTCTTAACAGTAATCGCAGTAGTGTCGACCATCGCAACTGAATTTCATAAGCATAGTTGATTATTAGTTCTACTATTTTTCTCACGATTCCTGGCTTCGAATCTTTTCTTTGCTAGAATTTCCAACCGTAAGTTGCCATTGCAGGAGTATTTTGCATATGCATCATTCCGCCCTTCGGAAAAGGCCTACACAGATGTCTCATTGGGGCCTTTTTGAGAAAAAAGTAATTCTCTTCTTCCTCAATTCTTTAATTCAGACGATGTATTGATGAATGTCTACCTTTTTAATTGGCCGTGCATTGGAAAACTTCCCATTGAAAATGGTCTCCTATACATACTTGTGAATACATGAAGAAATACTTAACATATGAGAGAACGGTAACTAAGCAACACTCACAGTTTTGCTTCCATAAAAAAATCAGCGTCAGACTTAATATTTTAATCGGACAAGCTTTTAATACAAAAATCTTAAAATGTTAGTTCATCCCAAAGTTTAAACAACGCATGAATTAAAAATAAACTCGATAAAAACTATCACTCCCTTTAAAGACATTTGATCTTAATGTTGAAAAAAACGGACTCTAATTACCGTAAAAATTAAAAAGAATACACAAGCACTCTAGACACAAGCAAAATTTACGGGGTGTTACTTTTCTTCAGGGACTCAACAGTCATACATCATGCACATCTACTCACATACGAAGTTCCGCGGATTTTTTCACACCACGGCACGCAAAACACTCGGGTGTGCGGGAAAATAATCCTCGTTAGTGACCACCATTCACCCGTCTTCACACGCAGGTTTGCGGGACGTCACTCCACGGTAGGGACTATATCAATCACGCAACAAACACACGTGGGTTTAAGGGTGTTTAAACCTCTCCAGAGACCCGATCAAAAATCCATTCGCAGAAACACACAGAGTATTACTCGATCAACACATATTTCGATCACAAAGTGATCCTCTTCAGCTTCGTCTGAAGGAAGCAAAAATTTTTATCACTTGATCTTAACTCTCGACTGCTGATGGCGTAATTTTGTGGAATAATTCCATAATATGAAATGAAACAATGTAATAGAAATAGTGGAAACTTGCATTGTTTTATTTCATATTATTTGATCTTAAGTTATCGTTAATATTTTATCTCAATAATTTCGTCGATATAAATCCCATCGAAACCGTTCTTTTTAGTTCTAGTTGATTTTGATACCGCGTGATAAGATTATTTCGAAAATTTCCTTGAAATTAAAAAAATATATAATATTTTGCAACTTATCGCTCAACGGCATGCGAATTGAGTGACATTACCCTCTGAAGCGTGTCCCCTCTAAGGCTGCAGAATTGGTCTGGTTCCAGGATCCGCAACTTGACGAAGCATATCATGGCGGCCTTCTCGACGCACGAATGTGATTCCTTCGAACAGTAAGCCATTAACCTGGACAGTAGAACCCCTTCGGACACCTGAGGCTCCTTCCTTTTCAGCTTGGTGACCGCCTGCGCCCTCGCAGACAACATGCACACGAGGACGCATTCGCTGGCAGATGTCTGAGGAAGTTGGGTTGGGAGAAATGCATTAGGAGATTTACTGGAGGCGGATCACACAAATATGCAATGCATTAAAAGTCTCGTACTGTCGGATATATTTTTCAATGTGTGCTGTTGTCGGGTTTCCATGAAGTTACGAAACGTCGGTTGCGTTATTGTTTAGTTCCAAGAATCTGTATAGGAAAAAGCTAAAACTAAAATCTGACAATAAAATGTCGTTGGCGTTAAATCTCAATGCTGAGCCCCATCATGACATTGTGTGATGAAATGTACAAGTAGAATTCGCCTGCGGAATGAAAAATCCATGCAAAAAATTTAACGTCGCAATTTTATTCAGTTCGGTTGAACCATTCATAGTAATTATACTAGATGATTTAAGTATATCCAGGAACAAAAAAAAGGTCAGGAATTTTGTTTTTATTTTATGGAGTTTTAATTGGAGTCACGTAAATCATCAGTTGCATTCCACTAACAAGAATATTTCGATAATTTTTTTGTGAATTAATCATGCTTATTTTTCCTCGTTAAAAAGATACTTACAGCTGAAATTACTTGTATTTATTCTCAATCGCTACCGAAGGTTTAAGAACGATAAAGTAGGCAGATAATCTGCAAATACAGTCCCAGGGATTAATATATTTAATGATATATCGGTTGGTGTAGGATTTAGAATGTACACAATTCTGGACAACGTAATTTATAAAATAATCCTCGTCTTAACGATTAAAACGAAGTCGGGGCATTAACAAATCCTCTCCAATCCCGTAGAAAACTTCTATTTCGCAGGACGTTGACTCTTAAAGAATCATTTTCTTCTTTTGCCAGGGGCGCGTTAGCACCTGTTTTTTGCGGAAAGGATTTTCTTTTGATGCAGAAGGCAAAGAGGCAATAATGGCAGGTAACCGAAGAAACAGGTTCCTTATAGCTCTATTTTCACTTTTTGTAGTGGTTTGTCGCCGCCAGGGAAACATTTTTCCTCCCAATTACCCCATACGCCCAATGGTGGAAAGGGAAGAGTCCTAAGCGCCGTCGCGTTCCTTTTTCATACCGCGGTCAAACCTGAAATGCGCCTCTGGCGGAAGAAATTTTCCCCTCGGTAATAACATGTCATTACGTTAGCAAGACGCTTTACATGTCCCGACAAAACGCGTTGGTTTTATTTCCTTTTTATTACATTTATTTTCCTTGGGATATCTGATAACTGTAAATTTTTAGAAGCCTTGATATGAGTTCAACAGTGGCTTACAATCTCAAAAAAAACATTAATTCCACGCATTGCCAACAGACATAAAATAATACTCGAAATACATCAGGTAAGTTTTCTCATTTAATTACCGCTCTAGATTGTAAAACCATAATACAAATGCTTTCGGTAATGAAGTTTAATAAAATCAAATAACATGTTACAATCTCGCCTATCTTTCTGTAAAATAAGATACACATTTCAAAAATTCAACCATAAAGTTTCATGAGAATTAATGTGATTCAAGTCTTGAAATAGGTACGTGTTTCCAAAATGAACACATCTTAAATAAGTGGGATCTATTGACGGTCATAATAACTGTTGTGCGCGAGTTAATCAGATGCCCATTCCAGCTAGAGTAGCCGTCCTTGATTATTAATTAACCGGTCGTTCTAAGAGTAGTTTTTAATAAATAACGATCAAGATTTATCACTGAGGAAGGCCAAATAGTTCAATTTAGAATCTACTATTAGTGTGCTACCGTTGTGAAAGGCTGCACTGTAGCTGAATGCGCGTCTGGTTTATTGAATGGCTCATTAGATGAAGAATTCATTTCGATCGTAAATCAGATTCCAGCGGTAAGGTGAAGTCAATACTTCATTCTTGAACCATTAATTTTCGTTTAGGCGAGAGCCGGTATCCTTTCAACGCGGCATTTTTCGGGCTTGGCATAATAATTCTTAAATCAACCAACTCCGTAATAGAATTATTATCTTGCGCCGAGGATTTGTCCTCGCGCAACATCACCCTTAAGTCAAATTTATTACCTGTATCACCCCACCTCCTCTACTGCCCTCGGAGAAGGCCATGAAACTGTCTGGGAGTCCAATTGCCTTTCCTGCAGATATATAAATATTAGTGTATAAGCTGGAACCGGATAATGTACGGGAGACACCAATCCTTACATATATATTATTCTGTTGCATATATAAATCCGGATTAACCTTGAAATTATGTTACAGAGACTCAAAGGTAGCCAATAAAATAATCTACGGGAAATTTAGAGTACTTATGATAAAGACAAGTGCGGAAATGCAAATATTTTACGGGGTGGAAGCGATTTAATGACATACTTTCTTAATTGGAATGCATAAATACTTGCTTCACACAAACTTACCCAACCAGTCTAAGACGATCGTTTCAAGCTCTGTACACGCTGGACTAGCAGCCTGGAATAAAGAAAGGTGGAGATTACTTTTCCATATACGCACGGCATTGAAATCGACCTAAGGTGATGTATAAAGGGTGTGGATAATAATGCTAAGCAGGGACGGCCCGAAGAATTTTGGCGCCCCGGGCGAGATAGCACTCAGCGACCCTCTCCGTTAATGTTTGTTGAGATATTTACGAAGTACATGTTAATTTATTCATCGCGCTGTAAAGATTATTGATAATGAAAAATTAAAAGGAATGCCATCAAAATTCTAGCCTGTTTCTCGATACAAATTGGCATCCAATATGTATTCACTTGCAAGTAATGCATAGATAAATAATCGGGATAGCGCCCCGGGCAGCCGCCCGACTCACCTGTAACTCGGGCCTGCCCTGATGCTAAGTATAGGCATCATGGGAATTATTAATTCCAAGTTACTTAAAATGCTTTTGATAAAAAACGCGCTGATAAATCATGCAAAAACAGACGATTGCGCGTATACGATAAGCGATTTAAGTATCATTATATATGTTTTCTACCTTTCGATGCGTTTTTTGACTCATTCGATCCGATCTGTTCCATTCAGCATCTTCCCCTTAATTGTCTCACATCCGTCCCTTCTTTTAAGATATCTGATATTCCTTTCCTCTTCCTACCAATCCTTTCAGTGACTTCTTTTAGTAGATCTTTGCTTCTAAAAATTAGACCCACCCATTTCTTCTGCCTTCTCCTAATGACTAATTCTTCTGTGTATAAAACTTCCTCATTTGTTTTCTCTCAGATCAACTAGTTTTACCCAAGCTATACCATACCCATATCTAAAACACCTCCTACCTGCTCACGTATTTTCTCACTGCCCATGTCTCACAACCATGTAATGCTACACTGCACATAAAACTTTTCGCTAACCTCTTTTAATATCTTTATTCGGACTTGCTGTCAACAACTCTCGTCTTTACACAAATTCCTCCTGTCCTGTTGTTATCTCTGTCCATATCCCTACTACGTTTCTTCCACCTTGAATCAGAAAACCATATAAATAAGTAAAACAATCAATCGCTTACAACGTTTTCCCTTCCACTGTAACACTGACCTGTGATTCGCCGCTCTTTGCGAATCTTAGTAAGCAGCTGACATGAAATTTTTTATCCTTCGACAACAAAATAGACAATACCCATCAGTTTATGCTAACAGCTATTCGCTATAATTTTTATTTTATCATTCGTATTTTTAAGTACATCCTAGCTTTTTCTTGCGGCAAAATATGGCGAAAATTATTTATATCCAAAAGATTTGTGCGCCGATAAATTTTTAATGTAACATTACACAAATCAGTTATTTTTATTATTCGCGATTCTAATTTATCCATAAAATTTCCGTGATAATTATTATTTGTAAAAGGTTTCTAAATCGATAATTGGTATGTGAGTGAAAGTGTGGGAGAGATTATCATTTAGTTTGGTAATATCTTCCGATTCATATTGGCATGTTCCCAAAGATATATACGCTGACTTCTTCCTTCGCAATCCAACCAGTGGTAGATCCAAGGGTGATCGCACCCTCCTCCCAATTGGACGACCTCATTGCCCTCCACTGGGTGAATTCTTAAATTCATTCCGCGCAACATTCCTTGTTTCAACACCGAAGATTAAGTCTGTATGGCAAAGGAAAGAAAGATTCTGATGGGGGTAGAAATTTTCAAAATGTATGGTCGTCGGCAAAGACGGAATCAAGAGGTGGAAGGGGCAATTGGGGCGATCGCCCCTCCTCCCCCCCTGGGAAGTTTTTGTGGATCCGCCCCTGCATCCAACCGAACACCTTATTCCACTCACAGGCGAATCCCACCGTCCTTTTCTTAAGAAAGATCTCGTTTGAAAGTTTTCGATGACTGAGAAAAAATTTAATTCCCATTCCATTATAGAACATGAACTTTTACATTCAGATGTGTATTTTGTTTTCATTACTACCGAATCCATGGCAATCTATAGTTTATGAGTGTTCAGAAGACAGAATCGAAAGGATTTCATGGAATGGAAATGGAAATAGAGCGAAACAATCGACTTGTAGGTAAAATTTAAGTAATAATGGTTATGAACAGATAAAATGAAAAACTTGGCATTTTTCTCAGCTTTTGGAAAGTACCAAGTCTTTTATTTTGTTCTTCATGGAACAGTTCCACAAGGTTACGTCCACCACCGTCAAGAGGGTTGGTTATTATGGAAAATGGATTTTCATTCTTTACAACAGCCAAATAATTGCGTATGTTTTTAAAATTCTTTTTGTCCGAAGTTGTAAAGTTCATTGTTCGTGTAAAATAATCCTCCACGCACATGAGTACGAAGAACTCAAACGATTAAAGTAGTGTAGTTTAGTATCACTGTTTTAGTTATGTTTTCTCATTTTAACTAAATATTTTAAAATTATTAGTAAAAATAGTATTTTTTATATCTATTGTATATTGACTCTGCTCATGATTAGTACTATTACGCGAATAGTAAGATGAACAAATCGGAACACCGACAGAAGCAGAAAAAGGTTTATTAGATGAAAATATGATTTTTGTTTTATTCTTATGATGCGAGATGAAAGGGAATTCTCTTTCGACGAATTATTATGTAAATTCTAAAGCCAGTTATACCTGCCGGCTACAACTCTTGACCATAGTTTTTCGGCATTTTTAAAGGGAAATCAAAGGTTTTTCTGGCATAACTACACAAGACCTAATTATTAGTCCGATATAATTATTTAAATTTATCTGTAATAATTTATTATAGATTTTACTTATTAGTCATTTTTCGTTATATGATATCTTTGCACGAAGTGAACGCATATATGGGAGGTCGTTTCTGTCCGTCCGTCCGTCCGTATGTTAAAACTCGGAAACCGCTGGACAGACTATGATGATATTTGGTATTGGGAAGTTTTGCTAAAATTGGTAGACCGATTTCAATTTTGGTCAAAATCGGACAACAATAATGACCACTTTACATGAAGGCCTACAATGTTCCTTTGTTTCAACTCGGTAACCGCTTGAAGTATTTTAATGAAATTCGGTATTGGGGAGTTTGGCTAAAATTAGTCGATCGATTCCAATTTTGGTTAAAATCGGACAATAATTACGACTACTTTACATTAAGACCTACATGTATTTCACAACGTACCTCGCCTGCTTCTCGTTAAATTCTCATATAACAATAAGCGAAAAATATTGAGAACATTGTGAAATCTCAAAGAACGCATTTGGAAACTCTGTGCACTCCGACATGGAGTACACCTTTCCAATCTTGTTTTTATTCTAATATTTGACTGTATATTTTATTAACTTGAATATTTATGTGGAGACTAAAAATATATTTTCACCGCCACGAAGCCGTGCTTTACATTACTTTGATTCAAACTGATACGAATTTTCGGTCCTCTTTAATATTAGAATTCAGCAGTCAATATGAAAAACTTCAAGGTAAATAATGACATCTGGTGTTCGATCCTATATGGCGATGTGTTTTCATCCGCCGAACTATATCATCAGAAAAGCGAATAGTACACAGAGGCAACTAGTTATCCAGATTTGCTTTATATACTCGATTCTCATCATCAAGACATATTGTACCATAAAAATATTTCTATGAACAATTATATTTTTGTTTAAATAAAAGAAATTGTGAAATTTTACAAAAGTATTTCATTTCTGTTGGGAGTTTACCGCAAATCATAAATCGATACATTGATTTCCATCATTCTGCTATTGGCTTTGAATTTTAATTTGAAAAGATAGAAAAATCGATTTTTCGATTGTGAATAAAATCAACGGATTTACCCTACAAAAATGAGAAAATTGTAGTGGTCAAAAACGAGTTTCCTACGCTGTAGTTCATATTAAAATTCATGCGTTTACGTGGCGTTGCACAATAGTATTAGGAAACATTATTCTCATTGAAATGGAACAGATGTTATTCTTTGTCCTCTACCTAACCATACGTTAGGCTCATAAAAAAGCAACAGCCATGAAAATGTCAATTTAGAAAAGAAATACCGACCTCACCTCATGGCTGGAATCCAACTGATGATGAAGCCAACTTCGATAGCAATCAGACGATTGGAAGATCCAAGTATGCATTTCGACAACAAATCCTTGTTGATGATCCACAAATCGTTCTTTCCCGAATAATAGGACCGATGATCGGTGGGTAACCGCTGAAGACGGTTACCTTGTGGCCAAGATGCGAGTCTGACTTTTCAAACCGTTTAGTGTCTATATATGTAGTACCTTATTCCATCACCAATTAGGCAAAAATCACTTTCTTTATGAAGCCATATGAAAAATGTAGCTTTGGCTGAAAGAGTTTGCTTTGCGGTACGAATTATTAATTAATTTAAATTCCTTCTATTAGGAATACTCAGTTAAATTAAAGAATATTTTAGGTAAATTTCTTTGTTAATTTTGTTGTAATTTCTTTTCGATTTATTAAATATTTCAATGAAATGTATCGCACCAATAGAAATCAATAGAAATGATTAAAACGCAAAAAGTCCACGGGAATATTAATATTTAAATAAATCACGCTAGAAAAACCGTAATAACAAAACTATTCGATTGAGTAACAGTAACGCTGGTGTTTTTTTTTAAAGATGCGACGTAAGTGAATGTTGGGGAAAAAATTCCAAGAAAATATTTATGGTTACGAAGACTTTTACTTACTTTCTTTGCGAAGAGAAAATTTAAAAAATAAACATTATTATGACCTATACTAATGGAACGGAATGTGATTTTCTCGTTGCACAGAATCGTGGGCAAAGTTTTTACGAGACGCATTGCCAATCGCAAGTGCATTAACAGGTCACATTTTCGGTGTCAAATCCTTAGACCGGCAGTCGTAGTGGCTTCGGTGGGCCGCATTAGAGTTCACATCGGTAAGTAATCGAGAGACTACGTTCGATCTTATTAGAGAAAATTGTTAATAAATATTTGTATAGCGTTATGATATCATTAAAAGAGGTTTTAAAGGGTTTTACGGTCATATTTTCTTTTTAATCCGCATTTAATTTCTCGTTCGCTTCGTGAAGGCTTGGCGGGTTGCATGATATGCTCTCGAGGGCCGTAGTTTGCCCATCACTGTCTTATGGAACTTCTTGTAAAAAGAACCACTGTAACACAGATGTTCTTCGTGGTAAATATTGCCTGTGTGTACGACCACTCTGCATCTGAAATGCGCATCTGATTTACTCAACCGCTGACTCTTGAATTATCAATTGAGTTTAATATGTAGGGCGAGATCGATATTTCATTTTTGAATCCTTTCATATTTGAATCTGCGTATAATAGTATCGGGATGAAGTTTATTTTTAATACCACGCCCAAGGTAAATAAAACGTGATAGCTTAGCGTAAACAGGATGTAGGTAATTACAAAGTCAAATCTTTCGATTAAATTTGCGGATCATTAGTTTTCTTTTGCCTTGAGTGAAATCTATTGAACATCTAAGATAGTATCGTGAATATACAAAATCGTCTACATTTTTAAATTAGTAAATAAGTAGAACAAGTGATTGACGAAATCCGGAATGATGAAATAATATACGCTCATTATTATTGGCTAAATTAACTTTTTACGGTTAATGAGGTGACTAAACTGACCCAACCCAAATCTTGTTTGCATATGCTTAAACGATAATGTTACCTTTTCGTATGAAAACTTGATGTAAAAAAATCTCTTAATAGTTCCGCTAAAATGTTATCTGCTTAAATCATTACGCACGAGACATTTCCTTTCATTTGATAATTTATAATGCCGCTTTTATTCTCGGGGATAATGGGATTGGAACATATTTTTTGTTTTTTGAACAGTTGAATATACATTCCTGAAATTGTCACTGATGAATTTATTTGTATATTCTAAAATTACAAAAATTATAATATAATGATTGAACTTACCCATGAAAAACCTATGCAACCGATGGCGTCTGCCAGCATATCTCCGAGAATCGAAGGATATGAATTACCAGATGGGAAGTACGCGTGGAATCGAGGGTGCTGCCAATGCGTCACCTTAGGGATAGGATTACGAGAAATACATTAGTCACAATAGGATTCCAACTAAAACAAAAGTATAAAGGTTGCTTTAAAGTAAAATTAATCTGAAAGAGAATGTAAAATCGACAATTGAGTGTAATAGTATATTCTAATTAGCGTGATTATAAATGTATTGAGTTTCATTCGCATATAAGTTCTTATAAAAGTGTCCCTCAAGGTACTTTACCTGGCCCACATCTTTGGCACCCGCATTACATAAAAATATCACTGCCATTATGAAATTTTAAATAATTTTTCCTCTTTTGATTGTCACGCGCGTGCGTATAATTATCTTTGAAAAGTCCTTCGTCCGTATGTAGATCGAAAGCAAAATAAAATTTTTATGTAAATTTAAAAGATAAAAGAAAGCATTTTAAGCAATGGGATCGATTGAAACCTTCCGATAAAGTCTATACGATAAGAAGACATTTATCATCGTTTCTATAAAGTCTGATTGAATCGCATAATGCTCACAATTATGCCCTCCTCCCTGATTATTCCCGTAAACCTTCCATTTCATTTCCTTTTACCTCTCATACTAAAAGTTATTCCAACCTGACGAGATTCTCCATGCAATTACTTGGTCGCTTTTCTTCCACTACTACTACTTGCTAAATCTAACTATAAATTATCTGCAAGCGTAGCCGCAACGAGCATACATCCTAGTATTAATTAAAGTTTCCTTTATTCTTGTCGATAAGTGAAAGAGAGATTTTATGACAAATAAAACGATTAATTTCTGCTAGCGTCTGTAGTATTGCTGTTTTCTAGAAGCTATTACTAAATCAAGGATGCATCTTACAACCAATGGCGTCTTAGAATCGAGGAAATACTGTAAAAATTTAAAAAATTTCTACATACTTATAACAAATTACACGAAAATATTGGTTAATGAGAGTCATACAACCTAAGTTCGCATCAGTGATACTACCGTGCAACCCGGTTATCAAGGTCAAGAAATATTTATCGCACCTTATTTTTTAAAACGCATTCGGTGTATGATTATGAATTTAAATTTTACTACGCCCGAGGTTTTCAGCATTGTTCAAAATAAGCAAGCTATAACGTCGCATTTGGGTTTTTTAAATGGGGTTATTCATAATGTTTACTGTTGTGAAAATTTTACATTCTTTAATGTTTTTATCTGTTGAAAAAAATCTCCAACGAATTGGAAGTTTAATAAGATGAAATAAATCGCTGCAAGAGAATCTCTTACCCCTGGCATAATCTTCGACTCCACGTCCTGCATGATGTCTTCCCAGGGTTCGGGTTTCTCGGGGGCTTCCTTGGGAAGCAAGGGGCGTAAGTAACCAGGCTCCACGGAGGGCGTCACCCTTCTTTTGGTGCCCAGTGTCTCCATGTACTCGCAGATGTAATCCACCATCTCCTTGCCGGCTGAACGGAATTCGTCAACGTCCATTATTATTGTCTACAGAAATACCTGTGGAAAGGAAGAATTTACAATTCAAGTACAATAATTCAAGGTAAGTTTAAAGTTGGTCAAATTAAATCTTTTCCAGTTGTAACGAATTTTATGAGATTTCCTCCTTCGACCTAGCATTTCAAGTTTTATATTACACCGCAAAGGAATGTGGTCAGAGGAAATGTAATTATGATACTATAATTAGTTACTTCACAAGTCATATCATGAAGATTTCCATTACGGCAAAAAATCAAATCAAGAAAGTTAATACAATACCACAAGTGGGGAAACTGACAATTGCTTAAGATGGAACTCATTCGCCCAGTCCACAGCTGTGTTCATCTTCAAACCGCATTAGGTACTAGATGGTCTTAGCGAAGTAAGTTCATCGTCATAAACCCAAGATACCTCGTTTAAGTTAAAATCCCTCAAAATTATAAAGGAGACACTTGCAGAGCAGTCGAGTTGAATCAATTCAAGTGACTCATGGATAAGCTCTAGGTCTGTGCGAGTTAGGGGTGGAGGAAGGTAAACACAGGCGAAGAGTAGCCTCGAAGATAGCAAGGGAGATCCTAAGTTCCACAACAACTATCTCGCAAGCAGTTTCAAGGTCACTTCTTCTCCGGGAGGGTATATCATTAACGACTCCTATTAAAACACCACCTTTTTTAGTTTCACGATCAGGCTCTGAATTTCTATCTCTTTTATATAAATTACTAGTAGTTGGTGCTTGCATACTGCGAGCATTTCATCTCACCTTAAAAAACATTCATTTTTCAGACAGATATTTCATCATTACAAATATTCTTTTAATTCTAAAGATTTCACCTCCGCAGCGATTTTCGTTTTTCCCACATGTAAAAATAATAGTATAAAACAATCCCCAAATGTGCAATTTTAAAATTTTACACTTTCTTCATTATGGGGTACTAATGCTACACATTTTAGCCAAATTTTAAAGTTGTAGCACTTCTATAAGTAAAATAATATTTTTCTAATTGTTTAAATTTAAATAATTTTTAACGGCCGCCGCAATTCATATATGGTAAAATTGAGATATTTATTTGGGCAAATTCACTACTCTGTAAATAATTTGAAAATTGCAGCTTCCTAGCTCATCCCGTAGTACCTAAACAGTTATCTATTTGTTTAAACTTTAAGAATTTTTAACTGCCAAACAAATTAAAATATAAAAATTTGTATAATCCCTATTTCGCTTTTTTACGAATTCTACCTATAAAAAAATTTCAACTCCGTAGCACATGCGGAAATACGTAAACCTTGAAAATTTGTTTAAACAATTGCGAATTTTTAGCGGCCGCATTGTTGCACTTTTTCATAATTTTCGTATTTTCTAGTCAGTTTTGCACAAAATCCTACCTATGACAAAAATTTCGAATCTCCAGCACATCTGGAAGTGCCTAAACATTAGTATCCTCCTATATGTTATCATTATATATCGACGTTTCTTACAGAGGAGGATATCATTATACTAGTAGTTGGTGCTTGCATTCTGCAAGCATATCATCTCAACATAAAAAAACATTAATTTTTCATATTTCATCATAACACATTTTTTTAATTCTAAATATTTCACCTCCGGAGCGATTTTCGTTTTTCCCTTATGTAAAAATAATTGATTAAAACAATCCCAAAACTTTGTAATTTTAAGAATTTTATACTTTCTCCATTATGGGGTACTAATGCTACACATTTCTGCCAAATTTTAAAGTTGTAGTACTTCTAGAAGTGAAATAATATTTTTCTAATTGTTTAAATTGTTAACATTTCTAACGGCCGCCGCAATATGTTCATGGAGAGATTCAAATGTTTATTTGTGCAAATGCACTACTCTCTACATAACTTGAAAATTTCACGTTCCTAGCTCATCCCGTAATGTCTAAACAGTAATCTATTTGTTTAAACTTTAGGAATTTTTAACTGCCAAACAAATTAAAATATCAAAATTTGTATAATCCTCATTTCGTTTTTTTTTTTAATTCAACCTATAAAAAAAATTTCAACTCCATAGCACATGTAAAAATACATAAACCTAGAAAATTTGTTTAAACAATTGCGAATTTTTTGCGTCCGCATTGTTGCACTTTTTCAAGATTTTCGTTTTTTCTAGCAGGTTTTGCACAAAATCCTACCCACGGAAAAAATTTCGAATCTCCAGCTCCTCTGGAAGTGCCTAAACATTAGTATCCTCCTCCTCCTCTGTAAGAAACGTCTATATATAATGATAGTTATCGCACAATATTTCACCATCCAGCACTTGTTCATTAAACCATGTCTCAGTTGCACATGTAACATCGAAAGTTGCGGACGGAGGATTAACAAAAGCCAAATTAAAATCAGTCAGCTTCTCACCGGCAATTGATCTCACGTTTTGGTAAATGATTGAATCAACTTGCAGATCAATTCTGACGGACGGACATTTGATTGACAGTTTGAGAATAGCTTTGAGGAAATGTGTACCTTCATATAGCTGACAAAATTCAATGTCGGATTTCATTTAAAGGTTCTAAAAAAGAAAATTAATCGATCTTCTGTAATCATAATTTTCTTGTTTAGATACATTGGAGTTTTGAACAGTATTAATATGTTGATATGAATATGTATGTTGACCGCGCCTTGAATTTTTTAGCCGAAGTTACCCGCTGACCTTGAAAGGTTGGACAGGCCTGAGGTAGATCCTCGAAAATCAAAGCTTTTCCTATCGCCTAGCAGACTGCCCGCCTACTACAATCGAACGAACGGATATCGATCTTTTTTTCGAGTGGATCAACCCGATATATTCCCGATATTCCTATCTTTCGCATCATCTTTCCACCCGATGGAAAATAATTAGAAATACGTCCGAAAAAGCTTCGATAAAAAAAAACTCCTCATTGTATTCCGAATTCGCCGAGAATTTCTTGCGACGAAGGAAGGAAGGAAATATCCCGCGAGTTGAACGAAGACCGAAATATGCGGGAAGACGAATCGAAAAGTCTTCCCGATACGCAGCACCTGTTGGATGAGTAGAGGATGTGGGCGTCTGTAAAATGGGAGAGGGGGTGAGACGGGGGAAGGTAACGCGTAACGTGTTGATGGAGGATCGCGGAATCTCTCCTTCCCCTCACCTCAACCCACCACGCTCGAAAATTTTCATGAAACTCACGAGAAGAGAGAGAGTGAGCTTCTTAATTAACTCTCAAGTGCAAATCCCATTTGGTTCGGAAATGAAGAGAAGTATTTTTTCCAGGCGATGCGTGCGTTAGAGAAAGAAGAGTGGGGAAGTGGAAAGAGGTCCGATTTCTGGAGTTTAAGAGGCATGGTAGTACCACATTACCCCCCTCTCCCTCTCACCCCTCCATCTCTCTCTCTCTCTCTCTCTCTCTCTCTCTCTATCTTTCTCTTGTGGGAAAATCTTCGGCTCCGAACCAGACGTCTTCCCTCCGATTTCTTTGTTTATGTAAGGGTTAAAGGGCAAAGGTCTGGCTTGACCTAGGGTGGGAAGATGTCAGAGGAAGAGACAATGGAATTGTGGGTTAGGATGATTGGTTGAAGGCAGGACGTGGTGAAGGGTGATAGGAGTGGAAGGAGAAGAGTTTTAGAAAAGAAAAAGTGGAATCGGAGAGAGCGAAAAGATCGGAACGAGGGAAGGGAAGAAAAATAGAACGTGAAGGAGAATTATCGGAGAACGGTGAGGAAATGATGTGGGGAGAGAGAGATACGTAGATAATGAAGGAAAGGAGGAAATTTAAACAATGGTTACAGAAATAGATGACATTTGATGGAAACTATATTTAGGTCATACGGAATACATCAAATTTCTAAAATTTAAATGATTTATAACGTCTAATTCCCAATAAAAGTGATGATAGAAGAGTGCAACTACTTTTGATGCAATAAAAATAAACAGGCCAGACAATTTATAGAAATCCTTTTTTTGATTTATCGTAATAATTTAAATTATAACACTTGCGATAAAAGTAATGATCTCAGAAGGTGTCCACATATTGAAGTAAAGAATGGGAGGTAAGAGAAAGAGATAGGATAAATAAGAAAGAAAATGAGGAGGTGAAGAAGGAATGGAGTGGAGAGCGAAGTTAGGAAGGAGAGAAATAAATGTGAGAAGGGAAAGAAAAAGAAGCAGGGATGTGACAGAGGAAGCGGACGGGATAGAGAATGGGATGATAGAGAAAATGAGGTTGCAAATACAGAGAGGAAGAGATAGAAATGGAATCAGAAAAGGGGGAGCTTTGGAAAACGCACGATACCAGTTGGGTCTATCCCTTTCGGCGCTAAATGAGATTCCTGAACAGAATGTCTAAATAAAAGCACGAGGATGATAACACAGGGTAAGAAGAATAGGGAATTCAAGGGAGAGAGAGAGAGAGACTAAAAGGAAAGAAGCTTTGAATTTTGAAAAGGAAAAGTTTAACAACGGGAACGCTAGTAACCGGAAATTTCTTATCAGATTTTTTTAGCTGCCTGAACGTTGTGAACTTCATTTTATATAAAGTGGAACGGTGTTCTCATGCGTTCCCGCCCGATTCGAGTACTGATCTTGGGCTAATATTGTTTACACTAGTGTAATTGCCCATCAAATATTACGGGTATGTGCAGATTATGTATTAAAATTAAGGTACTTCCCATTCATCCTCCCTTTCTCTCTGCCTCCCTTCTATTCTCTCTCCTTCCTATTCTCTCTCCCTCCTATTCTCTCTCTCCCTCCTATTCTCTCTCTCCCTCCTATTCTCTCTCCCTCCTTTTCTGGCTCCCTCCTATTCTCTCTCTCCCTCCTATTCTTTCTACCACCTATTCTCTCTCCCTCATATTCTCTCTCTTCCTCGTCTTTTCCCTCTTTCTTCTTCTCATTCTCCATTCCTCTCTCCCTCTTATTCTTCACCCTCTTTTCTTCTCATCCTCCATCTTCCTCCCTTTCTTCTAAAATTTAATTAGATTAATTCGGATGAAGTGCAATATCTCCCCTCTCAAAAGAGCGCCACAAACAGACAGTTATTTCTTTAATTACCATGCCATCCTTAAATAAAAAATTAATTAGCTCATTATATAAATTTCTGCCAAATTTCAATTTTGTATCTACATCATTGATCGAGTTATTCGCGTTTTAATAGCTAAACACTCAGACCAACGGACTGAAAACAGCCTTTTGTTATAATTTTTGTGATTCTTTTAACCTCTTTTTTTCTCCCTATTTCCAGAACCGTCCTCAAGTCCTCCATTCTTCTACCTAACTCCCGTAACCTGTCGCACAATCCTTCACGCTATAAATATTTTACATGCTCGGTTTGTTTATTAAGACGTCCAGCAAATATCTCTGATTTTCATTTCTAATTGAATTGAGCTCATCATAACAATTTTTATCATTTTTAATAGTATTTCAGATTTTTAGGTATACCTTCTCGGAAATAAGGCAACGAATGTTGTTTACATTGATTGCTATGAAAAGTTTTTCCCTCTCATTTCTTCTTTCTCTCCTTCTCGTATTAAAAGCCTTCAAAGCACCCTTAAACCCATAAGGATTGAATTAACAATAGGATTTCGAGGCTTAACAATGTAATTGGTGGGCATGGCCACATCCCGTTAAAATGGCAAGATCTCCCCAAAATATGCGAATTAAACGTTTAACATGAGGAATTTCGAATTGTAGACGAAAAACGATGAACAGAATAAGAAACCTTGTAATTATTTATTTAAAATGATCTAGATCTAAAGGTCGTGAGTCTATTTCTTCAAATTTTAATTTCAAAAAGAAGATAAGCCTGCACGCCAAAAAGTCGATTTTTACGTGTTATCTTATGGAGAATGCAAATCATCCCCTGGAGTCGAATCCTGCCCTTTTTCGGAAATTTTCCTTCGTTGCAGCATTTTAATATCCGATAGATTATCTCTGCCAAATATCAAGTTTATATCTGCATATTTGATCGAGTTATTCGCGTTTTAAGAGCGTGACATGGACCAACCAACGTGCAAACATAGCCTTTTATTATAAGGGGAGGATAACCGACTTGAAAATCGTTGTTGCAAGTCTTTCACATCTAACGTCATTAAATTTTCAGGTATTGTTTATTCGTTTCACTTCCGCAAGGAGCGATTGTTGTGATATCAACAATAAAGTATGACAGTGTTGAAAAATATAGCTCGCCTTTATAACATTCGTTTCGCTGTTTATTTTTAATGCGCGATAGGAAGAAAGATTTCGTGAGAATAAATGTGACAATGTACGTAGCGCTTAATTTGTCGGAGGTATTCGAGTAGGCAACGCGCGTTTTCTCATTAAAATTTCACGCTGGCGCGTCCTTGTTCAGGGAAGCTTTTGCCGCAACATTTTGACAGGAATATTATAACCAAAAATGAACGACCCACTAGAATGTCTTGAAAGGCCATAGCGACCGAAACTCATTCACGAAAACTGTTTTAAAAAATACTGTGGATCTACGAGAGACCTTTAAACGCAACTGAATGCTACAAAATGGACGAAAAATTATCGTAAAGCGAAATTTAACATACCTCTCAGACATTTGATTTTTTCACAATTTATGCGTACAAAACGTGCGTTATTGAGTAATGATCCTGAAATTATAAATTAAAATTTATGAAAATGTATTCCTAATTCATTTAAGCGTGTGGCGGAATCCAGTCAATTGTTTATAAAAGTTGGAAATCGAAAAATTATATATTAGTTCTACAAATTTTATTTTAAAACTTTTTTTCGGTATGACTAGTATTTTACGAGATAATATGAGGAAAAATTAGTTTTTTTTCGGTAAAGTGGCACTCCCTGACTGTGCTGTGTGAACCATTTATGGCATTGTCTCATAGCCTTTGGCCATAAGTCCTAAATACCAAATTTCATGAAAATCCGTTTGGTAAAAACCGAGAACGAGCATGCGTACATACGGACGGGCAGAACGAAGGTAATTGGCGCTTACGTTGGAAAAGAAACCCGCCTAAGAAGCGATACACCGGGGAACGATTAATGCGAATAAATTTTAAAATGTTTATATGGTGTTTTGATAGGAGACATAACAATGCTTACTATAGATCAGGGAAAACGATGCATAGGGGAACGATATATGGACACTCCCTTTGCTATTTTTTTTACCCTACACGACGTATGTACGTCTCAAGTCTGCAAATCGGCATGGTACATCTATCGATTTTTATCCCTCCGGAAACTTAATAACGGCCATACGAGAACCTCCCTCCTTCTCTCTTTTCCTATTCTCAATTGGAATTCTTCGCTTCAAGGCCGAACTCATTATGGGGCGGAGATCCAAGACCGCTGCCTCCCCCTACCTCCGTCGAAAGGTAAGAATGCCACGGATCGCGGATGAACTCCGAGAGTTGGGATTTGACTGGAAGAGGAATGCCGGGACTCTTCTTCGCGTATAATAGATTAAGGTTTTTTTTTAAATGCCTCGTCATTTCTTTAAAAGTTCTGTGCCTGGGAGATTTGGGGCTATTCTTTTGTGCGTGCCATTCGACGCATGAGCGAGCGAATCGATCGCATATTCCAAAACAGAGAAATGTTCTCGATGCGAGCTAGATTAGATTTCATTCCTTCGGATCTGTACTTTAAGCGCACATCCGTCACTCATCGGTTACCGTTGTTCTTAACGACGGCGAAATTTTACTTCAAATTCGCCTCATCGCGAAAAATTTTAAGAACGATGCGAATTGTGATTTATATGAATTGAAACAAATCTGTGATATTTGCTGGGGTACTGCCGAGATGTTTGCGGAAAATTAATCTCGTTTAAATTAATTTTCTGCTTGCGTGGAAAAGGGCCTTCATATGTTCCGCGGTGTCTATTTTGATATATTTTCTTTCAATGCCAATACATACAGTTTCTAATTTGCAAGAAAATGAAAACAATCACACTAATTCCACCATGGAGGGGATAAATTTAATATCGGTCGTTATACTATGACAAAAATCTTAAATCGTTTGTAGCTTACGTCCATGTATCGTGGATGTTCTTCCATAAATATAAATAGCATTTTCGAGTCAGACGTAGACAAATATAGCTCAACGAGTTTTACTTCGAACTAATCACTTAATAATCTCCCTGAATTTCAATGTGATGCGTACGAAATTTATTCAAACTTCCTCGAACGTTGGAAATTCAATCGCGACAATCTAAAAGCAATTAACGTAGAGATACTCGAATTTATTTGCTCTCGAATAGTAATTTGCGGTCAACAAAACTGCCAGATAATTTTTTGCTCTCACGTAATGATCTTTTTAATTGGTGATTTGAATCAACTTACTATTTCTTCGTTCCGCGAAATTCTATTTCCTAACCATCGCACATCAAGTAAGTCGTTTCGATCCCGTCGAAAGCCGCTGGAACGAGTCAATCGTTTGTATCCGGACAAATACGCGATTTCGCTTAACCGCTTGAAAAAGTTGCCGACTAAAAAAATGAAAGGCTAATTAAGTCTTATAATTGACGTCGCATTCTCTCTCTCTCTGTCCTTATTGCACGCGATCTAATTCGCATGCTTTCCCGAGAAAGTTCGAATTGAAGGATATTAACTTAAGAACGATGCACTAACGGGAAATGCATCGAGCGATGCAAGAGTCGACTATTTTTTTTTTCTAAGTCCAACGACCCCTATGGAAAAAAGGCACAGATAAAAAGCTACAAACGCCGAAAATCGTGCCGAAGTAAATAAAAAATGCCACCTATTTGCTCGCCTAACTAAGATAGGGATGAGCATGAGTGAGTGCATCAAAGGTGGTAAAAATTAAAATAATTAATAGGTTATTTCTACCTCCCTGAAATACGATTAAAAAATTAAATGAATCTATCTAAGTTATTTTTTGTCCAGGCGAATTAAAAAAAGGAACTCGGGCTCTTCATACTATGATAAGAAGAGAAAAACATATGAAGTAAAGTTCATTGATGCAATCACGGGTATTTAAAAATTAAATAAATGCATAACAATCGTAAAAATTAGCGAAATATTTTCTTCGAGGTGTTAAAATCATTCAAATGTATCCAACGTCAACACTGATCTTTGATGACATTATCTAAGGATGAAGCAGGAATATGATTTTTACTTCATTACACTCGTATAGTGCAAAAATACGCGGTGTGATTTTGTCTATTTTTATTACTTTAAATATAATATTCGATCCTGAACAGAGTATTTTTAGCCGATTAAAAATGCGGATCTCATATCAAAAATAAAAATTAGTTTTTTTATTAATTGCTTCTCAAGGATCTTTCTTGAACTCTCAGCTTCACGCTCCAACACCATTATCTTCGCGCTTAAGCTCTGAAGACGTAATGTCGTGAATTTTTCGTGCAGTTGCTATTTCTCCTTTCGAAGGCATTTGGATAAGGGGTCAGTTAATGCATTCATGCCGAGGTGGGTCATTTTAACAGAACTTAGCTCAACATTTTCCTCCCTCGCTTTTTTGCTATATATTAAAAGAACTACTTATATGCCATATCACTCTTAAAGACGATGATAGCATGATTGCAATTATTATAATTTAATTTTGAAAATTTCTTTCTCTCCGTGTAACTTCATTAGCATATGAAGCATCAGGAGAATAAGATCGACTAAAAGGTTCCTTACCGATAGATATTTTTGCCCAAAAATAATATTATTATGAAACGATTTCGCGCAAAAAAAATGAAGAAAAGTTCAAGAAATGTCTGACAAATTTCGATCACAAATTCATTATCCAAACACCATTCAACCTCAATCGCACAGCTTAGGAAGATGTACCTGCAGAGGTAAACGGAACTCTGCCTCCTACCCTGGCGTAGCAGCGTCTAAACGGCGTGGAGCCAGGATCTGGTTCCATTGAGATCTCATGTTGGAAGGAATGGAGGAGGAGAATTGGGAGGGAGAGAAGGAGTGAGAGACAGGAGGAGGGAGAAGATCGAAATTGTCGGAGGATGCGTGATGGGGCGTTAATGGCGGGGTCAGAAGTTGAAGGGAGGCGGAAGAAGAAGGGTTAGGAGAGTGAGATGGGAAGTCGAGAGGCGGACGTCAGCTTCGCGGTGTCATCACCAGAGGGCTCGTCGCTGCCGTCTACATTTCTCCATCTCTCTTTCTCTCTCTATCTCTCTCTCTCTTCGCGCCCACTCGAAGGTAATGAGGTGCATTGTGGGAGAGAAAAGGAGTTTGGGAAAGAGAGGGAAAAAAGGGATCGACCCGATATGGAAGGAAAAAAGTCAATGCGGCGGAGCGCGATAGTGTGTAAAATATATTTACGCAAGCTGCACGTTTTTTTCGTGAGATAGGAAGCCAAAAATATTCGCGGTGGGAAATGAAAATTTTTAAAGAAATAAATTAAAGGAATTGCAAAGGTCAAAGGGAGAGATTTTTTCTCTTATAATTCACCAAAACGATAGAAAAATGGACATCGGGGATGAATAAAATTTGAAATCCGTTTAAAGTGAAATTGGACTCTATTTAAC
Source organism: Tanypteryx hageni (assembly GCA_028673005.1). NCBI lineage: Eukaryota > Metazoa > Arthropoda > Insecta > Odonata > Petaluridae > Tanypteryx > Tanypteryx hageni. The sequence continues at coordinate 80,826,825 of CM054113.1, read as the reverse complement.
TATCATACAAAGGAATTTAAAATTTTATCAATGCAACGGAAAATTGTCTCAATTCATATATAACCGAATTCTTTTGTTTTTCTCCGTATATGAATCCAGTGTGTCCGATTGATTCCTATTGTATTGCAGATTTTACGCTAAATGTTAAAATCACTATAGGTGTTTTACTATTAGCTTGTCGTGTAGTTATATAATTCAAAAGATGAATAATGACCATCTCAATAGATCGACTCACCCCATTCTCTGAAAAATTAATAAATATGTGATACAATGTAATTATTCATGCGTTGTATTTGCATACGGAACTTAATGATATGAAATTTCATTCTTAGCCACCAGTTTGAGTCATTCTCCACCAATCATGACATGAAATTATTTCCTAGTTTGTTATTGCCTTCCCTATTATGTGCGAATTTTCTTCGACGTGAATTTCGGAGAATGCTTTATCACGAATGTATTCCATCTCTCCATATTGAAAGGCATCTCGACCGCGTTGCTCTCATACAGCCGGTTTCCTTAAAGTTTATCCGAGTTTTCGAAAGAATCGACAAAAGAATCACATGCGGTATCATGAAAAAACTGAGATGGCAGTACTTCTTTCTTTATCTTGATCACAATAAAATTGTTTTATAATTTATGATTTATGTTTTTATTTGTACGTTTCAAGCATATTTGCACGTTAAAAACTTGTATAATGATAAACATTCTCATCACACGCATTTATGCAGTATTTCCATACAATACGAATTACCGTTGCAAAAAAATGACTCTCGGTGTTTTAAAGACCTATGTTATGTGATATTTTGATAATATTTTGTAATTCGAATTAATTTAATCTCAGAATGGATCTTACCACTTAAAAATGCTCCATCGAAAGCGTATGCTTACGCCTCCGAAAATTAAGTACATCATAAAGTTGAAGTAGGCCAAATGGGAAAAAAACCTGTTAATAAGATCTGTCAATTATGAGATTAAAAAGTTTGATACTCCCAATACCTATAAAAAGGTTAGTTTAATTATAAAATGTTTTACATTTATACGAGCTCAATAACTCTTTTGTATTTTTATGATGGAGAGTAATCAATAACGTGCTGACCTCCTTGATTAATAGAAGGAATGGTGCTTCCAAAATTTCATTTATTGAGGTTAACCAACCGTATAACGATACAGAATTGTTTAGCTAAGACGTAAATCCGCGACTGTCGACGCAAACAAAAACAGCAACTTATTCGCGTATCCCGTTCCATTCACGGCGAACAATCACTACACAAGTCCACTCCGATGCTCTTTGCTTATCGATTGAGGTCCACAATTTTTAAAAACTGCCCGAAAAAAAAACGATAAGACCAACCGGAAAAAATGAACGATTTTTGCTCACGCCCATCTCTTCCGCCGCCTCAGGAACGCGAAACTCGTGGGTCAGACATTCCTCCATTTCGGACGCATTAAAAACCACCTCCCTCTCTTTCTCTCTCCCTCCCTCTCTCGCTCGCTCGCCATCCAGGAGGAAAAGCAGATAGAGGAGGAGGGATGGGGTAAAGGATGCTGGGTATGTGGGTGGCGGAATGAGTTGGATGGGGAGAAATGGGAGAGGTGGATGTGGAAGGGGGGTGGAGGAGAAGTACTATGGGTGGGCGGAGGGGAAAGATGACTCCAATAAAGGAGAGGAAATTGAGAAAGGGGAGAACGTGCTAGATTCTACCGCTGCCTTTGGCATTCCTTGAGTCCTGAATCAGATGCCTACCCCTCTCCGCCAACCTCAACGCTAACCCAGCCAACGTCTGAATCATACCCCTACTTCATCTCTCTAACTCTCTCTCTCCACCTTCCTCTCTCCTTACCTCTCTCGCTTCCTCTCTCCATTTCTCCCTTCCTCTCCCTCCCTCTCTCCCTATTTGTCCCTCTCTTTCTTTCTCTCTTTCTACCTCTGTTTCTCCCTCTCTCCCTCTCTTCCTCCCTCTCTCTCTAACTCCCTCTCTTCCTCCCTTCCTCTCTCTCTAACTACCCCTCTCCCGCTTTGTCCCTCTCCTTGTCCCTCTCTTTCTCCCTCTCTTTCTCCCTCTCTTTCTCCCTCTCTTTCTCCCTCTCTCTAACTCCCTCTCTCTACCTCCCTCTCTCTCTCTACTTCCCTCTCTCTACCTCCCTCTACCCCTCTCTCTCTCTCTCCCTACCCCTCTCTCTCTCCCTCCCTATCTCTACCTCCCTCTCTCTCTACCTCCCTTTTCTCTCTCCTTCTCATTACATGTTCCTCTGTCTTTCTTTCTCTTCCATATCCATTCCTTCTGCTTTCTCTATTTTCCTTAATTTCCTTTTCCACGAATATTTCTCTTCCCTTCCACTCCAAGCTCTTAAACGCTCTGTAACTCACCTCTATACTTTTCTGAACCTCAGGATCCATTTTGAGTGTATGGTTCGCGGAACGAGTGAATCTGGGTGTAAAGATAGGCCGTCGGTCTATTCATAGTAGATCGAGGTGGTTTTTTTATTTTTTTATTGATCGCCCAATTCGTTCTGCGCTCATTTTTTTCGAGGCGGAAATGGTTTTCATTGACAGAAAATTGAAAAAGGGACGAGCATTTCATGAATTTCTTCGATCGAAATTTATTGCACGGCGATAAATTAGACCAAAAGAAAATAAAACCGTCGTGAGCATATTAGAGAGCAACTTATGGAGAAGTAAGATAGTTTTATTGTCGACTTTTAGCATTCTTTTCATGTCAAGCCTTCAGCCCCATTATCGTCCTCTCCTATGATTTTGACGAACGCCATCTCTCGTTCGATTAAGAGACACACTAAACACGCACGAAAGCGTCGAGGATCGTCCTAGAACACTGCAGAATATTAAATGAAAATCCACATCTTTAGGAGAAGTCTCTTTGATAAAATACCAGTTCGCTATCATTTAAGTGTTCAAAAAACCGTAGCGCTATTACTTAAAGTGATCTTAAAAGAACACATTTAGAAGTATTTGGTAGACAATTAGTGGATTAGCAAGTACGGGTACAATTAATTGGAATCATTCTATCCGTGGCTTGAATTAAGAAATCGGGTTAAAATATTTGCGGTGCGGGTTGGTCTCCGCCCCGCGCGTAATTATCTCGAATCGTTCCAAGATCCTTAAATTCGGAGTCTTTTCCCCCCTTAATGTTAACGTCGTCGAGTGAACACCCAATGCAATTATCTCGATTTAAAGGAAACTTTTTCAACCGTTGAGTTTCTTTTCTCGAGTTTTCCCTGTATTCTTTAACATTCTTTATATATATATATATATATATATATATATATATATATATATATATATATATATATATATATATATATATATATCGAATCTTTAACCGGGAAGAATATCATTTTTCAACATAGACTATAATGCAACGCGATTTAATCATGCAGCATCATTTATTATTTTACACTTTCACCGCGATGATCGGCAAAATAGTCAAAATAAGCCATTTCGGGGATTTTTTCGGATTGCATTATTGATAATATGTCTTGACTATTAACACTACTTAACGCAGTTTATAAAAAACGAGTTTAAAGTAGTAACAAAAACATTTACAATTTATGGTTGTCTACCATTTTTTTGGAATTTATGAACTAATTTTAACCATAGAAAATATATATTATATTGAAGAATCCCATGAAAATCTCATGTTCCAACATTCGTGCATGCTAATGCTTGCTAAAAGAAATGCGAGCAACCCAACTGCTCGAAGAGGGGACAGTTTGACTCAAATGACTTTATATCGGCGTTTACCGCGAGGGTGACCTCAAAACAGATGACATAAGAGGAGGTGGCAGGGATATTGATATTGATGAAAGCGTTATGGCGGCTGCCTCGGGAGAGAGCATTGAGGGAAATGCGGCGCTGTGTAGATGGCAGAAGGAATGCGGGATATGTAATCTTCAAAAGTTCGCGAAGTAAAAGTAATTCGCTTTCTCACCACTTTTTTCTCTCTCTCCTTTTGCTCTCTCTTCTTTTCTCTCTCTCCTTACATCTGTCCCTCTGGCTCTCTCTTTCTCTCTCTTTCCCGCCCGTGTCCTTTTATCACATATTTCACCCTCATCTCGCATTCCTAGCACATTTCATAATATTCAACCCCGCTGCGTCCCCGGATGAGACATGTGAATTCTTTTTTTCTGCCCCGAGTCTTGGCGCCGAAATTTCGTGTCTTGCGAATTTTCCTGTTTCGATCCCACCGACACAGTTCTATTTCCAAATGAGGACATCGCTATTTTGTCATAAGGATCGTTTAATGCATTCCATCCATTTAACTTGGATGGAAAATCGTCCGTGATTTTCTAAACGTTTAAAAAATTAGTCTTTACGACTTGACTAGATTTTTTCATAAATTTATCGCTGACAATATCCTTAAAATTATCCAGTTGATGAAAATTATTCTTAACAGCTTCATCCAGTCATCAATTTTATATCTTGCTTTGTCATGATTTGTTTCTCTTTCGCAATCTTTATTTCTCTCTTTCCCCGCCTCTCTTTTATTCTCTTTCACTCAATTTCTTCTCCAGTTATCTCAAATAAAAATGCCTTTCTTTCAAACTTGCATCTCCATGGAATTATTTCGCCATTAATTGGTGGACAGTCGCTTGCACAGACACTTTTTAAAAACAATTTTACACCCGAAGCGCTCTTTCCCAATCCCACTCTGATTCACGCACGGTCTACGAAGCTGAGCTTGAGCCAGACTTCTTCTTTTAGCAAAATAAACCAACCCACGGTATGACGCCCCCGACATCCTGTTTGATGCTCGCCATTGAGGATCAGGTCGAACTACGGATCGAACTAACCCCGTCTATTTTCAAAAGCGCTCCATCAAACGACAAGGATACTATTTCACGTATAAACGTTTCTTTTATAACCTATTCTCCTATTTAAACGTGCTATAACTTTCCCAAGTCTTCTATTCTTTCCCATACTCATATATAATATCTTATATAAACTTCTTCGCTTTCCGAAAGTACTTTATCTTTCTCGTTTTCAGTATTTTTGGACGAACGTTTTGAGAAAAACTACCATTTTATTTGTTTTTTCCCGTCTGTTTTTCTGTATGTACGCATATATCACGGACTACACCGCTGTACACATTTCGATGAAATTTGGCACTTAGGATTTATACTGAAGAAGAAAAGGAAAATGACATATTCATTCGGCCCTCGACACTGTTGGAAGCAAAAAGAGATTATTTTATTTTAACTCTAAAAATATTCATCCTAGAAAACGACTAAGTTTTAGAGATTTTTTGTTGATCAAAACAACAGAAACATTTATTTCATGTACATTTTTGATAGATTCCCTAGCTTTGAGGAAATCTCCATTGAAACTTTTCTATCGCATATCTTGATCAAATGGAAGCACCTTTTTTAGCATTATATATTTTAGTTTATTATGTGCATTAGTCCCACTTGTTCTAATCCTTATATGCCTCCATTCCGTACATTTATCACATATTTAATTTTTTTACCATTTTTTTTACTGGTTGCCGAAAATACATCGATTCACGAACCCAATATACTTTTATTTTGATGTCCAAGTCCTCTATCGGTCACTAAAGGAGCCTCTGGCAAATAATAATAGTATTTAAAACTGTCGTTTAGATAAAATCTACTAATACATTTTACCCATTATGACAATACAATGCCCTTACAAAAAGGTGTCCATCTGCTAGTTTCATTTTTTTTTAACGTATCCTGGATCTTATGCAACCGTAATTCAGTCTCATCCATACGAAAAAGTGCCCATTTTGAATAAACGTACGCATGTACGTACGGCGAAACGCAAATGCAATTGGAGATACAGGAGCATCTTACGAATCGCGGAGGTAACGCCCTTGGAAATAGACGCGTCGAGAAAATTTACCACCTCGTGGAGAAAAACCGCGTGTTCGCGTAGACTACGAGCTTTCTCGCGTCATAAGCACGCGTAAAATTACGGTGCGCCCCCAAATCAGGACCGCGTAAAATAAAATTTTGAACGTTTTGGCTAAATGTCAAATTTATATAACCGTGTATTACCGAATCCGCGTTGGAGAAAGTTCCGTTGGAGGTAAACCTACTGCGAATGAAAGGAAACCAGTTTTAAATTTGGACGTATATCTTCCTTGTCTTCTTCTCTCCCTTTCCTTTCCTTCTCTTCTCTTTATCTCTTCATCTCCTCATCTTCCTGGAGATGGAATTTTTCGCCGTCCGTGTCTTAGACATTCCGACGGCGCAAAATTCATCCGTGGACGAGGATCGTGAGAATATTAAAGGCTCCGAGGAGTCGAGAGGAGTCCACATACAGTCATTTCTATTATTCTTCAATTTTTTCCATCCTCCGCGTATTCCAACTCCTCCAACAAATGCCGACGCCGGGCATTTTCTAGCGACGTCGTAAAAATCCAACGACAAAATAATATTTCGTTTTTGCGTTCAAGTAAAAAATTGCTTCATCTAATGGGCCAAACATTCCGTTATGAAAGATTGGCATACGCATTATCGCATGTAAGCAAACGCTTCACAGAGAAAACGGAATCTTGAAAGAAATAGATTACTTCTATAAATATTCATGAAGACTTTCATTCGTGCAGTTTCAGCGAGTAAAATAATATGGTATTGATTCTAAGAAACGTTGCTTCGTTTACCCGCCATTTCGATCATTGGGTTGAAATATTAATCAGCTTACATGAATATTAATTACGAGGCTGAAGCAAAGGATCTGAACAATAAATCCTGCTTATTCATGTCTCGTCACACTCATCAGTAGAAATTTTAAAAATTTCTCTTACCGATGAACTTTAACGTTAGATTGGACCAAAAAAGGGATTTAGTCCAAGGTTCATTTGAAAAGAAAGGTCTTTTCGCTTTTGACGTTTTAATCGCTTAACGCAATAATTGCAGGATATCATGCCCTAGACTAAGCACAGAAATCTTTTCCGAGCTCATACACTCAAGTGGGTTAGAGTCACTCGTCAACTATCATTGCCGGGTAAAAAATTTCTATGTATTAATTGGACCTTGAGAGTATCGAAGGCCTACATATGGTGACTTATTCAAAGTTAAAAGCATATTAAACTGTCTCTCCCCCCAGTCAGACAGTTGGCACATATATAGGTCTTGGATACAATCTTTATCTTTCTTAAAGAGATGAAGGCGGTGTCGGAGGAAGTCATAAGTAGATGAAATTAAAATAATATAAAAATGAAGTCAATTCATTATAAAGGGTTCTAAGCTACATATGGTGCAATTATGTAAAACGTTGGCTTGCAAAATTTATTCCAATTCTGAAATCACTAAATGGAAAGTAATCTACTTTAAAAATTAATTATAGGACTTGGATTTTTCCATGCGTCAAATACACGTAATCGATTACAGACCAGCCGTCCTCAGGGACAGTTAAACGATCATTTATTGTAATTATTTAATTAGTATTTATTTGGTCTTTCTCCGCGGTTTTAAAATTAAAACTGACTTTCTGTTTATGCCTTTAGTGTATATTACTCGAATGAATCTGAATCCCATCTTTTAAAATAATATTATATAAGCTAAGATTATCTTACGATCTAGACTGGGCATGCTGTTCTTCCACTGTCTTCAAGGACGGATTGCCGTTTGGTTTCTATAACTCTCCTATCTCTCATACCTCATACCAGTGATTTTCCTTACCATTGATGACCTTAATCATTCCGCCGATACTTTTAATGTTAATTTCACGTGGAAAACTTAAATTATTATCGAGAATAGAAAAACATTTAAAAGGGAACCCGTTTAATCTCTCAAAAAATGCGAAGAGAAATAAACTCGAGATAAAGTATCCTCGACGACACAATCTTTCACCAGTTCTTTTGGTTTCCACAAATGAGTTGTTGGCTAAAGTCCTTCATTTCGTATGCAACGAAGTTAACAATTTTCATCCTCAATAAAAAACAGCGCGAATATCAAAGAACATTAGGCACAACCTGTGATTAGCTTTCACCGCTAATGCTGTACTGTTGGCCGATCTCCATCGATAAATGCCTTACTCACTCGATGCGTTGCTTTTTTTACCAGAAAAATCGAGATAGAAATGTTCTCCGTGCCAAAAAAATGCGGATCGTTTGAAATATATTTGCTGAAGACTGACTTCTCTTAATCTGAAGGAGTCACAAGAGAATCGATCGCGATACCACAATGAAAACGATCTTACCTTCGATTTGAAACGCAAAGCAACACTTTCAAACGGTTCGTTTCCTTACGCACCTCATACATTTTTTAGAAAAATTTTATATTGGATTAAAAACAGGTTTTACCCATAAACAATTTAATATTTTTTTAGTCGATTTGAATAGTCTATCGAGCGCTTACCTTATGTAGACTAATATTCAGAAACACTATTTTCAATCACAACGGCGTTTTATTGCTGGTAATACACTGTCAGGTTAATGCAAAGGATGACCAGATCACGTCAGTGTACATCAGAAAAAAATAAACCTAATATTTAAAATAAATAATATATCGGAGGAAACTAAATCAAATAAATATTCATCACTTTCTGTTGTAGTAATGCTTTATATTCGATCACTTTAACATTAAAACGGTGAATTGTTCCTTCGTTCTACCTTATGAGTTGCTTCGTATTTTAATATATTCTACAAAACAGCTATTTTGATTACTTTAGTTCACATGTTAATTTTAACCTCATTAAACTTACGAATTAGGAAAAACATATGGATGGATCATCAAACCTATGTTTTTTCATAATTCGTAAGTTTAATTATAAGCGACCAAATAACAATTTTTTGAAGATCCCGTCATTTTCATCAACAGGAACCTTATTAAAAAATCATAACTGTGAAATCATCTTAAGATATAAAGGCATAAGTCAAACTTTTATGCAAGATAGGTCCTGATGGTTCTTTAAAATTTTATGTGAGGATTGAATTCACTTCTCCCAATTTAATTTAATACTTCTCTGATATTTTGGTGAAATATACAAAGAGTTCAAGATTTGCGTGCCTCTCCCACTTGCTTAGCCAAAAGTAATCACACATATTGTTATTGAAAGCGGCTGGAAATTTTTACGGTTCTCAAAAATATTAATGAATGTGAACTAAATATTTACTTTTGTTTGTCCGCAGGATCATTCAGTTAAACACACCGTTGGAAAATAAAAACTGACGTTGTTAAAGATATAATTTTCGAAGTATTGCTAACGTGAATAATTTTAACATCGCCTCATCAAATCCCTTGAACGCGTCCTGTTACCAATTTTAAATCCCTCATTTCCAAAATAATTTAATTAGCTTATAGAAAAATATTACCTCAGTTGATTTGAAAGCTTTCTTTGAAAAATTACGCCGATCAAATTATACTGGCGATATGTTTGGTAAAATGAATTCCCTCCAATAAAATTAGAGCAACTACATTTCTTAAGCGTTTGAAATAATGCGCTATTTTGATTTAAATCGGATATTTCGAGAGCAATAGCGACGCAGATTTAATTTATAGCATAAAACCCTAACGATGGTAGAATTTACGTCAGAGTAAAGGTAGTGTATAAATACCTCACGTATTTTCGGCGGCTTTTTCGAATTGAGGCAAATGTATTCTCCGATTGGCCGCAAAGTCGTCGGAAGTATTGAGTTACCTAGTATTATATTTTACCCTTAATTTCGCTCTTATGTCTCTTACTTCGGTGACGCAAAGAGACTTTTTCTCACGAAATCAAACGATATACACTCCACTACGTTGACTGTGAATTATCTCGAACCGCATGCTCTTCGAACGAGCGTCGTCGAAATTATTTATTGTTCGCAAAACCAATAAAAAGGTCTAATTAATTATGTAACCAAACCGCGTCGGTCCATCTGAGTGATTTTTCGGCGTGCGGGCCGCGGGGATATTCCGAGAATTTCCTCCAAGCCATTCTCACTAAAACGTTTCCCGGAATATGAAAATTACACACCTGGTTCAAAAAACTTGCGAGATGACGCTGCTTTTTTATCGAGGAAGCTTGCATTTTCAACACAGCACGCGTAGTAAATGCATGGCTGAGATTTTTCTCGTGGTAAAATTATAGAGATCCTAACAACTTCGTTTAAGTCTCTAACCTCGCCGCATACAAAAAAAATATAAAAAAATTACGTCCTACCTTATAACAGGAGCAGAAGTGAGAAGACGTGTTACGTCTGCAGGGCGGTCGACAGCGGGGCTCAACAGGTGTCCCGACACCGACGTCTTGAAGCGACGCTTGAGATGGACGATAGCCCGCGGCCACGACGGCGGAAAGAACACCCTTGCCCCCTCTCCCCCAAACTCAAGACCCTACGACGCTTGCGGCGCCCTCTTCTTTCCCCTTCCTTCCTTCCTTCCTCCCCGGCGCTCCTCCCTCCTGGGAGAGAGGGTTGGAGGCGGAGGGAGGCAGCGGGGGAGAAAGACCAGGAGAGATTCGCCGAGGAGAGAATAGACGGAGGGAGAGAAATGAGAGTAAGAGAAAGTAGGAGAGAGAGGGATAAAAGAGAAGGAAATAAAAAGAGAGAAAGACGGGGAGAGGAAGAGACGGACGGATGGAAGAGGGAGGCTATGGCATTCGAGACCTCTGCCCACGCAAAATAAGGGCGCCCTCTCCTCCCCCGTCGCGACGCTTCTTCCGCCCATGCTCCGTGACGTCACATCGGAAACGCAGTCCGTCCATTGGACGAAAAGAGGAAGAGGCGCCTCTCTCTCTCTCTCTCTCCACCTCTCTTATCTCTACACCTCATATCCCCCTCCACGATCTTCTTCCTCTTATCTTGAGGACTACCATTCGTCGTGGGAGGTGGAGGAAAGAGTAGTGTCTGCTAATAGAGGGTTAAAAAGAGGTCTTTAAATAACGGAGAAAGGGAGATGGGATGGGAGAGGAGAGAGAGAGGAATAAGAGTGAGATAATTGTTGGTGATGGAGGTAAGATGGCAGGACTGGGTCAGATGAAGATTTGGGGGAAAAAGAAATGTACCGATCCTTGTGATTTTTCTCTGCAACCAGAGGACGGATCTCGTTTTTCAAATAGAACAATTTTAAAAGATGCTCGCGTTATCTCATTATTTGTATGCGAGCGTAATTGCCCGTCAAATATGACGGGTATGCATGGATTAAGTATTAAATTTAAGGCACTTCCCATTATTCCTCCTTTTCTCTCTTCCTCTCTTCAATCCTCCTCGCTCCTATTCTCCCTCCCTCTCCCCCTCTCTCCTTCTCTGGAAAAATAGACTTCCTTGTCTCAATATCGCCCTAATAAAGACATTATCTATCTACCTCTCCCACTCCCTTTTTCCCTGTCTCCCTCCCTCTCCCTCCTTCTCTCCCTCCCTCCCTCTCCCTCCTTCTCTGTCTCCATCCTTCTGTCTCCCTCCCTCTCACTCCTTTCTTACTCCCTCTCTCTCTCTCTCCTTTCTTCCTCTTTCTCCTTCTCTCTCACGTATTAAGGCATTCAAAGCACTCCTTCCTTACGCATATAGTATAAGGGTTGAGACGACAATACAATCTCGAGGTTTAACAATGACACGGTCAATAAGGCAACATATTGTTAAAAAGCTTAAAATTTTTCAATAAATATGTTTTAAACATAAATTTAGCGATTTTATATCGTAGGCAAAGTGTGACGATAAGAATAAGAAACGGTATTTATTTTTCTTTAAAACGGTCCAGGTCCGAAGATCGTAGGTCAGTTATACCTGATTTTAATTTGCAAAAGAGTTAAAGCCTGTAAGTTGAAAAATCGATGTTTACCTGTTATCTTATGGGAAACAGAAATTATCTATTGGAGTCGAATCCGGGTCTCTTTTAGGGATTTTTTTATAAATGGCTTTTACTATAAGAATAAAACATTCCTACCATATTTCAATCTTGTACCTACTCGGAACCTTTGTTAAAATAGCATTACAGTCAGTCGCATATAGTTCTCGGTCGAGCGCGAGGGACAAACGTAACTTCTTATATAATAAGATTGTATTACTGTCCTTCTTTGAAAGTTTATTAGTTTATTAGATGCATACCTGAAAGCCTTTTCTCGAAGTATTTATTTATTTACACTTTGACTGGCAAAGTTGAGGCTCTGCAGTCCTTTCTCCATCTAAACTAGGTCTCTGCGAAGCTTCGGTATTCGGTTTGATTTTGAATCGTGAATGAGAATTCGATTCAGTAGCTCGGACTCCGATTCGAGTCGAAGAATGCTGACCAATGCGATATTTAGGATATAAAATTTATATCATAAATAGCGCATTGTTGTTTGTGGATCAAACAGAATAAAAAATTCAGCTCCCCTTCTCATGAGAAGTTGACGGTGGTTTTACGCGGAACTCCTCCTAACTGGAATACTTTTAACTAGAAGAAATAACAGCCCTACCACTTGGATTCCTAATGCTGCGCTGTTTCCTAATTACAGGCGGATATATTTTCAATTCCCCTCGCGAAAAAATAAAAATTCTTCTGGGTGAAATTAAATAAGCACTCTAACGAAAGACAGCGATTCTGCTTTGACGGCAGGCCGAAAGAGAATGATTCAAATGATCCTCTGTGCTAATGCTATGTTGGTAAACTGATGGAAAGTAAGCCAAATTCACAGTAGAAAAGGGATTAGAGGATTCGTAGGAATGAACTCTGGAAGCCGGGCGGATCTGGTAAAAAGACAAGCAAATTGGAAAATATCCCTTTCCAGAACTGGCAAAGGGATGAATCGTTCCGTCATAAGGGCACAGTGCGCCATGGGAGCCGTGCACTCGGTAAAAACCCTTCTTTTCGGATATTGGAGGAGGTCGGCAGATTTTGTAGTACTTCAGACAAAAGAGACAACTGGAAAAGTTTCCTTGTCGGTGAATGGCGACTGATCATATCGTAAAAAAACTCCCAAGGTGCATAGAAATTATGGGATCCAATCGAGATCTGAGGTAGGATACAATAAACCTAGCGCACTGTTTCCCGCCTTTGGATGCCGCAATGGCGAACTAAAGATGGTTGAAAGAGATAGGAGAGAGCTTTCGGGCATCCACCCTTCTTCAGCATAAAGGGGAACTAACAAAGTTAACCTTGCGAGTAAGTGACTGGAGAATTATCGAGTTCGTTTTATGGCTGAAAACAAATTCCAGAATAAGCACTTCGAATATGGAAAAAATTGAAAAATTAAGTACTTATCTTATGTAACTTTAATTGCCACGTCAGGTAGTGAATGCCAGATGCGCATTTCGGCTACAATGCAACCGTCTTCAGTGATAATTTGCCGAAAATGGATTCTAAAAGAATATTATCTAAAAAATAAATATTTATTTATTTAATTAATAATTTAATAAAGTTTTTTTTTACAAAGTGATTTTTCTTATCATTCATTTTAAGAAATGTAACTCCACGGAAAGTTTTATTTTAGAATTTGATCCACTTAATTTTTCAATTTTTTCATACCTAAGGGCTTATTCTTGAATTGGAATTAGCTGGAGAGGTCGTCTTGGTGATCTAGGGATTTACGGAAGTCAGGGTTGTAGATTGTATTAGACAAGAAAGAGACATATATTTTTTCAAACTTCGTGTCTCGCCAACCGTTAGAAGGAAAGGAGGCAGCGTAAAGAAAAAAAACGCTCTGACCGTTGACTCGGCAATAAAAAGCAATATGCACCCACAGGGAGAAAAATTAGCGTTCCGAGGGGCTGAGGTCATGTGAGGGGAGGTTTACGATGCTTTCTTGATTAGGGGTTGCGTGGAGGCTGAGAGGGCGTTTTAGGGTGTTGTTTGAGTTTCGGGTCTCAGATCCTCGGTAAGGATTTTTACTGTGTGTAGACGGAGAGGTTATGGTTTATATCCCTGTGTCCATCTGGAAATGTTTTGTGCAAATGAGCCGGGTCTTTGGCGGTCAGCTTCTTTCTGCGCACTAGCATTGTGCTCCAATGTGCGCAAAACACTTTCAAATGGGCCTTTCGTTAACCCATACCCCTCCAAACCCTGGGACCCTACTTCCCTCTCTTCGAAGTTCCACCATTGCCGCCTTCCAGCTGACACCCCTGCCTTCGCCTGAAATTTAGCTTTCAAAGCCTCAACAAATAATGTGTATGTATCAGTGGTGTGCAGTCTGGGTAAGCGGGTGATGCGTCGCGTTCCTAGCGATAAATGAAGAAATAGATATTTATAATTATTTAATTAATAATTATAGAACGAAAACTCAAACACAAAGAAGGAAATAGGATGCGTTGAATCGCCATTAATGAAATGCGATAAGAGGGAGAGAATATGAAGGCGAAGAGAGTGGAGGCTCTCATTCGTTCAGCTTAACACTGCTAACTTGAGGAAAAGAAAGAAGCAGGGTAGGCGGCGAGAAATGGAACCAGGGTGTGCGGCTATTTGATCAGGTTCTGACCATGTTGAGACGGCGATGGAGGCGGAAGGTGAATCATACTATGTAAATATTGATTCTTCAGTGTTCCAGTTTGCTAATGACATTGAAAAGCAAGTATTCCTTTTATGAAGAAGTAATTTAAAAAATTCCGTGATCAAGTAAGGCGAAATCAGTTGATATACAAGTAACTTTTATGATTGTATTTTCTAAGTCTTAATACATATGCGTACTATTATATTATATTTTTAGATTATACCTGTAACTTTGTGTGGTACAAGCGTTCTTGAAAAAGGTGATTTAAAGCGAAAGCATGTAAAATGTATTAGGTCATTCTATAGAAATGAATAATATAATGGGCTATGTGTTAAGAATTATATTAATACATAAGAAAATATTAACAAATGTTTATGATCTATTCAAAATGTAAACACGAAAACGAATAATAACAAATCATATTAAAAAGATACATCATTTTAAAAAATAACCTGTTGGAAATATGAATGTTTATAAATTACGAAAAAAAAAATTAAGCTCCTCATATTCCAATATATGGTGGAATGTATGGTAAAGCGTGCTAAACTTTACGTCTAACTACCACTGAATGCGTAGTTAAGCGTGGTTTTGAGATAACATTTGAGTTTTGTACTCGACATACAACTATTTAGTTATATTGTCCTTTCTTATCAATTATGAGACGAATTGTAACTTTTTATGCTTTTTAGTGCTTGGACATCGTTTTAAAACCGGTGACTGCGCAATTTGAGGGATACAAAACAGCTTAACCAAAAAAAAATATCCCCGAACGCCACTGGTATGTATGTATATATATTTATGCATCGAGTATTAGCATTCAGCGGGCAGGCAATGCAGGCTGTAATCCCAAGGCGAAAAGTTTACATTTTAGCTTCCAGAATATTTTAAGGCCACGATTATAATTACTATACCGATACAAAAATCGCTATAGAAAACAATAGAAACCTCTCAGTTCTTCCTTTATCATGATGATTATTTCGTAACAGTTACACATCAATAATTTTATGAAACTATGTTGGCATTGGCTCAGAAATTATTGGTTATCCAGCCGTATCTTTTGAGCAAACTATCAAGATCAAAATTCACTGATTCTCCAAATAGCTGCGATACTCTTTTTACCTAATCTGTTCTTACGCGGTCTTTAATGCAGGGATACCTTTTTATGCGTTCTTTGCACGATGTGCACTAAGTTGAACGCATAAAGGGGAGGTCGTTTCCGTCCGTCTGTCCGCATGTTAAAACTCGGAAACCGCTGGCCGTATTACAATGAAAATTGGTATTGAGAAGTTTTGCTATAATTGGTCGACCGATTTCAATTTTGGTCAATATCGGACCCCAATGATGACCACTTTACATGAAGATCTACAATGTTCCTTTGTTTTAACTCGAGAACCGTTGGACGTATTTTGATGGAATTTGGTATTGGGGAGTTTTGCTAAAATTGGTCCACCGATTTCAATTTTTATTAAAATCGGACAACAATTACGATAACTTTACATGATCTACAAATAGTTTATAATATTCCTGTTACAACTCGGGAACCGCTGGACGTATTTTAATAAAATTTCGTATTGGGAAGTTTTACTAAAATTGGTCGACTGATTCCCATTTTGGTTAAAATCGCACAAAAATGAAGACTTTCAAGTAGTTGACAATGTTCCTTTGTTTCAACTCAGGAACCGCTTGATGCACATATTTTGATGAAATTTGGTATTGGGGAGTTTTGCTAAAATTAATTGACCGATTCCAATTTTGGTAAAAATCGCACAACAATGACGACCACTTTACATGAAGACCTACATGTAGTTTACAATTTTCCTTTGTTTCAACTCGGGAACCGCTTGTCATATTGTGGTGAAATTTGTTATTGGGGAGTTTTGTTAAAATTAATTGACCGAATCCAATTTTGGTTAAAATCGGACAATAATGACGACTACTTTACATAAGGACTTATTGTTAGACGTATTTGACAACGTACCTCGTTAGCTTCTCGTTAAATATTCATCAGAGCGAAAAATATTGAGAACATCGTGAAATCTCAAGGAATGCATTCGGAAACTCTGTGTACTCCGACATGGAGTACACCTTTCCAATCTTGTTTGATAAGAAGCCGATCAATTTCAGAATTTTAGGTTAATATTTGTTATTTTTTTGTGAGTACATCCTAAGAATTCTCGAATTCTTAGGATTATTTTTGCAAAAAAAGTTCAGGAAATCTGGGGGAGTGAGATTATTTTTTCGTAATTCGAATTATCGTCGCTGATTACAAATTTCGTGCACACTCGTGGATCGGTGTTTGTTTTTATCCACAAGCTCTCAAATGGGCACGTGAATTAACTTTCCGTTTAAAAATTTCAATCTTGTTTTACAACCGAAGACTACTTCCTGTTAATAATACCAACTAAAAATTCTCTAGCCTCATTCAAAGAAAAAAAACAACCTCGGCTATAATGTTCCAACTTGATGCCCTCATAATTTTTTGGCTCCGTACACACCGTAAACAGATAGGAGGAAGAAGGGGCTTCATAGCATCAAACTCGCTGGTTTAAGAAGGATGACGACATGTCATTTTACATAACGCAAAGCTGTTTTCCATGCCGTGGCAAAATTATGCCTGCCTCTTATATTTTGCACGAGCCTTATTTTCCCGAATGGCTCACGTGACGGCAAGATAACTCGTAAAGGATGTTACAAATCATCGATAATTTGACCATTCGCCGTATACAATTTGGAACTGTCGCCACGAGTTAAGGCGAGCGCGTGAGATTGGTCTCAAATGGCCACTTGTGGTAAGAGATGACTGTGTGAGATGAGGCATCTTTTAATTATGGCAGCAAACCAGGGAATAAACAATCTGGCGTTTCATCTGAGGATGAATAATAAAGACAAGAGACAAAAACTATTTTCGTTTACTTATGAAAAATTGAGTGTGCTTTGTTGTCCATCGCCTCATTTTATGAATGAGCTTGTTTGAACCTTAATAGTGCATGATTACATGGTATAATAAGCTAAGGTTCTTCAAAATGCGCGACGGATGATTTATTTTATGGAAAGAGAATTTTCAATTCATTTAAAGCTTTTAGGTTATTTCCCGTTCCACACAAGTAAAAGGAGACATATTATACGAACATTGAATAAATCGAAGCAGAGAAAATTATTTTCTGTGTAAACTATATCCAAATACCCTTGCTTCTATTTTAGAACAAGGAAAAAATAAACAATACCAAAAATATTTTCGTTTTGCACTGCTAGAAAAAAAAACATTATTGACTACCAAATCTATTTCATAAATAGGAGGACATTAAACCTGAGGTATATCCATAAGGGATATACATCTGGAATTTTGTGATGTTAGCTCATAGGGTACAACTGATATAAAACTTCCGAAATTCCAAAATCACAGAATAAATTCATTAAATCATCTTCTTATATATAAAAATGAAAGCTTTTCCTCTCTGGTTTCCTGTCTGGCGACCTATTATTGCTGTACTATACATGAAGATGGCACTTGCTCTGCCGCTGTTTAGCATAATTTTTTAAGGTATGTAATAACAAATACCTAGCAGGATTTTTCCACTTCTGATTGATATCAACTTCTACCAAACATTCTATATACTTCATTTTGTATGAGATTATTTCTACATTTGTACACAATTGCTGTTCCTCATAAAACATGCATTGAAGGGATTTGTTGAGACATTATCATTTTTTATCTCCAAAACTATAAGTCATAGATACATGCTGTAGAAAATGTTGTCCTCTACCTGAATAAATTATTTTATTGATACCTTAAAGATCATATAAGAGCTAGGGAAAGCAAAATGCGATTTTTATATTGTTGATTTCCGAGTAAAAAAATTTCTTTTAACAGAAAATACAAAATATAAGATAGTTTGACTACTAAAGTACAATTACCATCTATGTATTTGATTTGAGAATTATATATCAGTTTAATTACATTGTGTTTATCTTGATTTCAGCATATAGTTTTCTAATTACCAATTATGCTACAGTTTTCACAATGCTATCAGAATAAACCATTGGAAGAATTTACACTAATGAATGTACTTATATATGTAGTTTCTAAAAATAAATAATAGACTTTAATGTAGAAAAACAATTAAAATTAGTATCAATAATTAGTTTTTACCTGTGATATTAAATTTAATTTTTTTAAATGGAACATACATTTAAAAAACGCTTTATTTGTTAGCAAAGTTGTTGTATAATATATGTACATTGTAATGGTTTGAATGTGGTAGTGTAGTGAATAGTGCCAGGTTTGTTAGCATTTTCAAAACAGTGTTTAATGTGTGAGAACAGATTATTTAGTTTAATACAAATGCCAAAGCTAGGAAACTGTTTATTTAATAGTTTTTCGTTTTTACCAAGGAACAAAAAGTTTGATGATGACCTGTTTAGGCTTAAAGCAGTCCAGAACATAGTTCAAAACTGGAATCGATTTACACATGCGAGGAGTATGTAGTTCATATGAAACATTGTGGAATTTATTAACTCATGCATACCCATCATATCTGACCAGCAATTACGCTAGTTATACTATAAAAAATTGAATGTCTGTCTGAATGTCCCCACATCGTAAGTAATTGGCGAATTTTAACGGAAATAATCATTCGATTTCAACCAAACCTTCGTCGTTTATTCGGAGTGATCTTAATTGTGTTTTAGTAGGATCGTTAATTCCAAACACCACAATAAAATTGATTAATAAATGTATTAATTTCTTCCATTTGAATAACACTGGAACAAGAGTAGTGTATTTTTTTATTCGCACTTTAAAATTATTTAAAATTAAGGCACGAATTCAACCCAAAATTGGAGAACAGAATAAATTTTTAGTTTCACACTGTCAAATTTCAAATACTGGCTGAATCTGCCCAAAATTGTTCTTTTAGTAACAAAATTACATGATTTTTTAAGCAAAAAATTTTTGTCACCATAACAACTTCATTGCTAGCGATTATGTTATCTACTCCCTGCGAGAAAAAGTGGAGGTAGGTTATCATTGGCTGTGTGCGTAGACAGCACATCATCATAAGAGCGACAGAAAAGTTAAGGGCAAGTGGTTATACCATAATTTTCTAAATGAATGTATGAGATCAGTGTAATTTTTCATTATTCGTAAATGTCACCGTATGACATTTTTAACGTTTCTCAAAATTTCCCTCAGTAGAACTGAAGGCTCTCTACTAGTATATACAGGGTGTCCCAAAAGTAGTGTAGTGATTTTATTTGCATGCAACATATAAATAGGAATGGGTACAGCAACTTTATTTTAACAGAAAATTTAATATAATCTGGAGATTTGATAGGTCCTCTTTGGGAAAGATTATGTCAGCGACAGAAAAGTTAAGGGCAAGTGGTTATACCATAATTTTCTAAATGAATGTATGAGATCAGTGTAATTTTTCATTATTCGTAAATGTCACCGTATGACATTTTTAACGTTTCTCAAAATTTCCCTCAGTAGAACTGAAGGCTCTCTACTAGTATATACAGGGTGTCCCAAAAGTAGTGTAGTGATTTTATTTGCATGCAACATATAAATAGGAATGGGTACAGCAACTTTATTTTAACAGAAAATTTAATATAATCTGGAGATTTGATAGGTCCTCTTTGGGAAAGATTATGTCTTTGAGTTAACCACCATCAGCCTTTTTGCACTTCGTCACTTTGAATTACTGCCTCAAGCACATTTGGAGTTACGTCACCTATTTCAGCTCGAATATTCTCCTTAAGAGCCTCTGTTGTTCTTGGTTTATTCATTTATACCTACCAAGGTGGCCAGCAGACATCGCCAAACCGTGACATGACATGGTTTGGATAAATTTCTTGAAGCAAGTCCATTTTTGCCCATGCAGTGTGGCATGTGGCACCATCTTGCAGAAACTAAATTTGTCATAGGTCTGATCCTGTTCCAGTAGTGGTTGCAGGAATGTAATGAGCATGGGCTATTAATGGTGACTGCTCAGTCTTCATTATCTTCAAAGAAATACAGACCAAAGATGCAATGTGTGCGAAGTGCAAACAGTAACTCTTGCCCCATGTAGTAATCTCTTTTGCATTTCATATGGTTGTTTAGATGCCCATATTCAGCAGTTTTGTTTGTTCACAAAGCCACTCAAATAGAAATGAGCTACATCAGTCATCATTAGTTTCTTGTAGAAGTCGCTAGTTTGTAGGCTCGCTGAACTTGAACTACTGAATTTTCATTTGTATAATTCAACAATTTCAGCGCGTTTTTGATCTGTCCATATATTCATGTTAAATCTCTGAGATCAGAGCATAGAATATGTAAAAACATGACATTGTTAGGCATTGGCATATACAAATAAAAGTTCCTTCTCCACTTTTGGGACATCCTGTATAATAGATATCTGCTTCTTACATCGGAGAATATGCAAGGATTATATAAAACTTACGGTACTTCTAGAGGGGCTACATGGAATATTCAGAAATTCCAAAGTCTTCAATTTTAGGGAAGATATTTCCAACATTGTTTTGTTCTAGCTCCCTGCATGTTTAGACCTTCTCCTTACCAAGAAAAATAACTGTTTAAAGTACAATATATTCTGGAAGCCTACACATATGAACAGATTCATACCGGTTGACTAAGAACACTGCTATAGGCAAAAAATAGCAGCATACAATTCCCTCATGTACAGATTGCTCTGTGTACCACTGAACAAATCGAAATTTCTGAAAAAAATAGTTTTCATTAAAAAAAAGAAAAAATGATAGATAATTTAGTTAAAAAACACACATAAATTAAACATTCAAAATTCAACAAACCTACAAACCTTAGCCACCTCAAAAAAGAAAAATACGTTAAGCTACCTTCTTTTCACAATATACATGGGGCATAAAAAAGATTTTAAAAAATTCTGGTTTAAATATAGCATTGTCGTCCAAAAATCACATCCATCAATTGCTTGGAAACCCTAAAGATTCGATCCCACTTCATGAAAAATCGAGCATTTATCAAATCAACTGGGATAAGTGTGACAATATTTACATTGGTCAGACCAAAAGAAAAATAGTTACCACGTTCAGAGAACATATTTCGTACTTCAAAAATGGAAAACTTGGAAAAATCATGCATAGCAACCCACATCCTTCACACATAACACTCCACTTTCTTAGATAACCTTAAATTACTTAAACCCATTTCCAGTAACTGCCTTTTAGATGCGGCCGAAAGTTTTGCCATTTTCAAAAACAAAGACATTACACTCAATCAAGATACAGGTCCTATAGTAGACACTACTTTGCTTTCCCTTTCTTGCAATGATCATTCCAATGGACTTCCGAATTCCCCCATTATGACAATGTAACTATTTCTTCCCCCCTCCCCTGCTTTTCTTCCCCTCCCTACTGTCCCAGGTGTATGTATTCTCACTACTTCCCACATTTCGTCATCTTTATGATGGGTCTACTGAGGATGGAATTATGATTCCAAAACATGTATTTAGGCATTCTTTTTAAAAAAGAATTACAATTTTGGTTCATTTGCTTGCATGATTTGTGCATGTGTAAACAAGGGTCCCTGGCAAGGAGTAGTTTCCTCTAAACCGGTTTGTATTTGTGTACTTCTTTTTTTAATTTTTCTGGCTATAAGGAGGCATCTCCTTTTTCATTTTTTTGTAATTAACCTTAAGGTTCCAAATTTTAATTTTTGATCTATTCATAGAATCTATTAACATTGCATACATTGACTATGCAGTTGAATAGGCAAAATGCATTGATGACTTTGGATGCTCAACTGAATGAATTTCTGCAAGTAAAATGACATCTGCTCCAAAGGTATGAGCAACAGTATTAGCTGCAAAACAGCTGATAACGAACAGTAAAACTTTACATGGAATGTGTATAATTATAATAATTTGTCGATTTATGCCCGTCCGAAGCTTTTCTGACGTCATTGACTACAGTGGCACATTTTAACATGTTTGAAAAAAGTTCCCAATTAAATAGAATTTTGAATTTTTGCACAAATACTCGATTTACATATTTTATGGTGATGACAAAAAAATCTCGTAAAAAGTCCTGGGGTCGCCTCCAAGGAAGACATTTCCATTTCCCATAAGATAACACGTAAAAATAGACTCCGCCATGCAGGCTTTAAATCTTTTTCAGATTAAAATTAGAAAGAGTTAACCCATGAGCTTTGGATCTGAACCATTTTGAAGAACAGGTTATTAAGTTTCTTGTTCTTTTCATCTTTTTTCACATACAGTTTGAAATCGCTCATGTTAAACGTTTAATTCACATATTTTGTGGAAATCTTGCCATTTTTATGGGATGTTGCCTTTCCTACCAATTACATTGTTAGACCTCGAAATCTTATTGTTATTATGGGTGTAAGCTTGCTATAAATGCTTTTAATATGAGAGAGAGGAAGAAGAAGGAGAGGGAAATGATTTTCATAGCAACCAAAGTAAACATTCGTAAATTATTTTATTGAAAGACAACTGAAAACACATTTTTGTAAGAATATCAAAGTTATTAATGTTTTTTCAGTAAATAAATTCTTTTTTGATTTTAGGTACTGACTGTTTAAATATAACACAATTAATGATTGCACAAAAAAAACTAATTCTCTGTTATTTCAATAACTCCTTTCTGTTTTGATTGTATAAGTAATGATAATAATATTGTATATGACAAATATTACAAGCATAAAAGGCAATGAAGAAAAAATCCTGAATAGAAAACCAGGGTTCAATTCCCCATAAGAAATCCTTCTCAAATCTCCCAAGTATTTACAGGAGCAAAATTTTAACAATTATTGATAACTTTATTTATGATTTAAATAGAATAGCTATAATGCATAAATTATGTTTTATTTCCGGTTGTAAACCGTTTGTAGAATGGGTATCTCCCTAGTACGTAATTATAAAAATGCAATTTCTTAAGGCAATGTAAATGCTAATTTCAGTGGAAATAGACTTGAATGAAAAATTATCTTGGTGAGGTCACAACTGCTTTATTTGACCATTTGTGAAAATGAATGAAATTATTGTCAATGAATGTGGAACATTATTCATTAATGCAAAATTATTAATTGGAGTAATATTTCAAAATGCCAACAACTAAACCATCTACCACTCTTATTATCGATCTCAAATAATGTATTCTAGGCTGTGCATGCATGCCTGACACACTTCAGCATAAAATCTACAAAATTTATTTTTTTGCCAAAAAATGGTGGAAATTTTTGGGGGTCAGCTTCTTTCAGGCAGATACGCTAGGGGTGATGTGTTCCTGACTGACA
The DNA here is from genome assembly GCA_028673005.1 of Tanypteryx hageni. NCBI lineage: Eukaryota > Metazoa > Arthropoda > Insecta > Odonata > Petaluridae > Tanypteryx > Tanypteryx hageni. The sequence continues at coordinate 80,803,165 of CM054113.1, read as the reverse complement.
TTTTTAATTTTATTCCTTTATTATGGCTATACTTTGGTTAATGCTTCGTGTTTTTTATTTGTTAATGTATATTTCATACATGTAACTCATTTTTACAGAAAGGAAGCGATGATAATAAGGGTGGTTCATAGTGTTGCTTTGTTAAGACCTGTATGACGAACGATATCACATGTTCGTTCATTGTTCTCATAGCGCTTAAGTACATCTAGTTTTTGCTCTAGCGATATAACTTTTTTCAGTTTCTTAATCCCATCACCAATAAAATGTGAACCATAAACTCCAGCATATTTTGAGATGTAGATGACCACCATTTTGAACCAACTGTTCACCATTTATTTAGCAAACGTTATTTAGATGATTTGTAAAATGATAATTTTAAACAACAAATAACTAAGATTTAAATATTTTTTTAGTGCATGAAATCATTTTTCAAAAGATAACAACATACGATCTATTGAATATTACAAAAATGGTCAAAGAAAATTTTTAAAACACTCAAGAATGGTATTTTTCTACATTGCAGTTTAAAAACCATGAAATTCCTCGCCTTCTCGATCAGACTCATAGAAATTGTCAAATTTATCCTCTGGATCAGATGTTATGATAATGTGCTCATTGTTATCTGCAATAATGAAGAGCGGGGCAAATGTTTGTTTCTGTTTCTGCTTTCTTGACCTTTTTCATGATCGTAGAGAAGTTATGGAGAAATCGTGTTAAAAAAAACGAGTCGTGTTAGTCGAAAACCAGCCCTACATTAAAAATCGTGTTAAACTGAATTCGTGTTGGTAGAATTTGTGCTAGTCGGAGATTGGGTGTACTTTCCCCTATACTAGGAAGAAATTAAAAATATTAACTACTATGGCAATGAGGCCAGTGCTTTTAAATTGGAATAAATAATCTATATTATAGTATCGTTGATTTCAACCAATGGTGAGAACATCATGTCATAACTCTAAAACATGAAAAATCCCATTTAATAATAAAACATTGTTTTATTTATTGGAAGAAATCAGGTAATGAAAATGTATTTTATATTTTAAATATTTATTAAATTCATGTTAATTTAGTATGAAAATATTAAGCGAGCAGAGTGAGCCATCAGATGTGGTTGTTCCCTGTAATATATTACACAAGATATTACAAATTGACTAAGATTTTTTTCAAAAGCATTACAGAGCTAAGTGAAAAGCTGATATAAATACATAACAAAAAGTTTGGTAATTTTATTTGAAAAACCATAAACTACATCAGTGTGTTCTACATAAAAGCTCTTTTATTTAATAAATTAAACATACTTTTTGCAAATAATATTTTCAGAATGAATTTGAAGTAAATTCACTAAATATATCTTTAAGAAGATTTTGAAGAAAAATTAAGTGAAACAAAGTTTCCCCTTAATGAGAGTAGTATTGGGGAAAAATCAATTGTACTTAAGGTGAGTGAGAAATAATTGCACTTCCCACGCATTGTATCACAGGTAACAATAATAACAAAGCAATTAATTAACCTTGGCTCATTTTTTTTAATTTTCATGTGTCCTCATTTATCTGCAATAAAATAATATATGTCAATAATTATTTGCTACAGTCACATTGCACATCCATGATCTTGGAATGAAGAAATCCAATGTGGCATCCTACAAAAGTAAAATGTTTTACTGTTTATTAGCCTCTTAAAATTGTTTGTTGTTTACTTAGAGAATAATTACATAAAATATGTTACTTACTGGGTATGGAATACACTGTCTTCGAGCATAATATTCAAGACAATATGCAATGAGAAGTAAAGAGTTACCAACACTTAGGCATAACCACATGAAAATGTTACCAGTTGAACCTTTTTTCTTGGGTATGTACATCAAGGCAACTGTAATAAATTAAATGTGTAAATCTTTCTTCAAGGATTTTCTATGAAGCTACAATAAAAACAATATTTTATCATTTAAAAGAGCAGAGAAGTAGCTAGAAGTTATGGCACACATGGCAAAGTTTTAGGATACAACTTCATTATGTAGAATATTATTTTTCCTGCATTTTAATGAAGAATAATACAATTTTTATTACAATACCTTTAACATTTGAGTATTAAATTAATATTTATTTATGAAAAATAAACTTTTGGCTTTTCTGGATTGATGACTTTTACAGGTGGTGCCTATGACAAATGGCACCTTCACCTTACCTTAGCTCTGTAAAAGAACTAATATAAAACTAAAAAAGAGCAAATATTTAACATTTATAAATAAGATTTACCTCCAATCACTCCAAAAATAATGAGCAATACTGGGTAGCAACATCTCAGGCTCATCGTTATCAAATATTCATGGAATATGGCAGAAAGGACAAAAACAAACATTTTTGACAAAGAGCGACCATTTTTAAAAGTCCCAGATATTTTGTGGAAATCAAAAGTGGAAGAAAGCTTGTTAGCCACATCTTGATATATGTATTCAAACAACCAATCATTCACCACAATATTCCATGTCCGATAATATGCTGAAAAATTGGTAGTAGTCCACCATTCCTGTAAATTGTCAGAATATAACTAATATTCACCTAAAAATTGAATTATGTATACTTAAATAATTTTATGGTAAGGCTTAAGTTTAACATCATAAACAAAGTCTGACTGATGAAAAATAACTAGTTGCAAGTGGAATCATGAAATTGTATGACAAACAGATCTAGATGATTAATGTTAACATTGATACACAATATAAATAAAGGCAATAATTATTTTTATTTCTGTTATGGAATCTTTCCACAAAGTCAATCCTTCCCAAGTAGAGATTGATATACAATTTGAATACATATAAATTCTCACCCTGTTACTCAATAGAAATATCTTTCTTAAGTGAGGTGTATTTTGGATATGATCAATCATGTGGAAGTCAGTTGGATGAAAAAAATTAGCCAAAGTACAAATGAGAAATCTTAAATTTGTCATAAAGAAAATGGGTCATTTTTGTCATTGATAATTTTTTATCATAGTTTTAGTTTTACTGCTATTATTATTTGTAACACATACAATGTTTTGTTTATTGTTGACCTAATGAACAAGAGATATATTATTAGCTCCTTTATATATATCAATATTTATTCATAGCACACATTCGTTTCACAAAAACTTGATCGAAAATCAGAGGACGTATTAAAATTTCAAATGTTTCCTTTTCTATCAAATAAATTAATCAAATTATATATATATATATATATATATATATATATATATATATATATATATATATATATATAATATTATATATATCCTATAAATAAAAGAGAGTGTGTATTTGTCTGTGGCAGCCATAACTCTACAGAAAATAAATGTAGGAGTTTCAAAATTTGGCAGCATCTTTAGGTTGATCCTGAGAGTTGCAGTGCCAAAAATAATTTAAATTGACCAATGGGGGCCCGAGGGTCCCCATTGTTGGTCCAAATGCCAGTTTTTTAAGATATCTCAGCAACCAATTGACCGATTTTGATGAATTCACCAATAACATCAATGTTTTGATGAGATACATTTTCGAGCCTAAAATCGATCAAGGATCGTAATGTAGGGTCGATCCAAATTTCACGATTTCGAGGGATCCCCATGGAACGGTGGGTCCAAATTTCGGCAATGTCCATCTACCTGTACGTATATCAGGTAAGATCTGGCTGAACTGATTTCAACCAAATTAGGTAGGTACATAGAATCTTCACATAAATACATGGCCAAAATGACATATTTGGACAGGATAGACCAAGCAGGGGTGCCACAATTGCAAAATCAAATTTTCTGTAGTTATGCTTTTGGAAGGAAATGGCCTAACCGAATTCAACCAAATTTGGTACATAGAATTTTCACAGAAATTCATGGCCAAAATGCTGTACTTCTACCTGATTAACTAAGTAGAGGTCCCACAATTGCAAAGTTAAACTTTTCGGTAATTATGCTTTTGAAAGGAATTGGCAGACCCGAATTCTAACAAAATTGTTATATAGAATTTTCAAATAAATTCATGAACAAAGCCATTCTTCGACCCGATTAACTAATTAGGGATGCCACAATTGCAAAGTTAAACTTTTAGGTAATTATGCTTTTGGAAGGAATTGGCCGACCCGAATTCAAACAAATTTGGTATATAGACCTTTCACATAAATTCATGGCCAAAATGCAATACTTCGACCCGATTAACTAAGTAGGGCTCCCACAATTGTAAAACTAAACTTTTTGGTAATTATGAATTTGGAAGGAATTGGCTGAACTGATTTCAAAGAAATTTTGTATGAAGGAGTTGTGCAAGATAAAAAAAAAACAAAAATAAGATTTTTAGAATAGATATACAAAGCAGGGCTGCCAAAATAAAAGTAATAAAATTTTTATTAGTATAAGTGTTTGTGTTGAACTGTCCGCATCGATTTTAACCATTTATTATGATATTTATCATGTACACACATATATAAAGGCATAACATTATATTTGGACCGGATCAACTAAACAGGGGTGCCACAATTACAAATTAAACTCTTTCAGCAACTATGGATTTGGAAGGAATTGGTTTAACGGATGTCAACTAAATTTCATATATATATGGTTTTCACAAAATACCATAGTGAAATTAAGATTTTTAAAGTGGAGCTTAAGAGCAGAGCTACCACAATTAATAAATAATAAAAATTGTTTGCAACTTAAAAGAAAACTCTTTCCCAAGTCTAGCCAGGTATTTCAGCTATATATATATATATATATAACATGAAGGGGAAAAGTTTGAAAAGTTCTATGGAAGTGATTGGTTTGGATAAAACTGCCAGTTAAAGTAGTCCATTTTTATGTAAAAAAGCTTTCAGTTGCTGCTTTTAATGCAATAAAACAAAATAAAATACTTTGATAAGTTAATAAGACTAACATAAACTCACCATATAAAAAAGGCGATCTCCAAAACGTAGCATTTCAGCAAATGCATTCAACCAAGAATGAAAGAATATGTAGAACCAAAAGAGCATAATTATCAATGTAGGGAACATTAGGCGAAAAAACAATGCAACTGCTCTGATTGGCGTAACCTGTTCATCCCAAAATGACCTCAGAGGTGGGAAAAGAAATTGCTCAGTTATGAAATTGCCATAGAAAATAATTCCTAATACTTCACAGAAGTGCCAAACAACAATCTTCCATCGTATTTTTTCATTCCTGTAAAAAGTTTTGTACAGTTAGGAACTCATTTAAGGATCAATCCTAAATTTAAAAAAAATATTTTTCAATATTTATTGTAAGTATAACAATTCAACCAGTTCCACCACCAAGAAACTATTTAATATTTTTTCATTCTAAAAACAGTGGTTGAAAAGCTTAGTAAAAACACTATTAACACTGGAATTATGTTTCATTTACAGTCAACATATATTTAAGTACATAAAACATGAAAACTGTGAAGATATCAAAATAGATACCGGTCCTATTGTAATGGAAATGCAATACTTATTAAAATAATTTGAATAAAGTTATTATGAATTCTAGTAGTGAATAATTTAAATTTATCAATTTGAATACTGTATATGCCGGCGTATAAGTCGACTTTGATTTTTCAGATTGTAAATACACAACTAGACATATATTCACCGTATAAGTCAAACCCCCACTTTTTCGCTAAAAATAACTTCGAATGAAGAATACGAGGGATTTTATGGTTTTTAAAATCTAAATGTAACCTTTTCCAAAAAATGCAGTGTTGATTTTTGAGTTATTAAATCATTTGTTTAATTTAAGAAAGATCAGTCATATACCGTACAGCCATCTATTGGCAGAATGTATTTCTACTTATCCTTTGTTTCTGTAAATGCAAATAGATCGTTTATATTTTTGAGATTCAGTAATAAAAACAAAAGTTAAAGTTTTTATTTTTATTTTTATTAACTATTAAAAATAATTATCTTAAATCTTCTAAAATAAATGACAATCAGTGACGGATCCAACAGAAGGGCAATGGGGGTGATCGCCCTCCCCTTGGATGGCCCCATTACTCTCCAGTGGATGCATTCTTAAATTCATTCCGCGCAACATTCCTTTTTTCTACACCAAAGATTAAGTCTGTATGATAAAGAAAAGAAAGATTCTGATGGGGGTAGGGGTTTCCAAAATGTATGGTCGTCGGCAGAGGCGGAAATAAGAGGGGGGGAGGTGTCATTGGGGTGATCGTTCCCCCCTTGGGAAGTTTTTGGATCCACCCCTGGACAGAATATGTAAACAATGGAGCAGCTGGTTCAAAATGTTGATCACCTACGCCGTAAGATTAAATGTTTTCGTAAATATCAATGTTTTTAATCTGTTATTTAAGTGTCACATTTTATATTCGGCATATAAATCGACCTTAAGTTTTCAGAATTTTTTTTGAGCTTCAACGGTCGATTTATATGCCGGCATATACAGAAATTTTTATAAAATAATTAGCAATGTTGTTAAAAATTAATCATTCATATATTTTACTTTTCCTACCTTGGATAAGCATTTCGGTAAACTAATGTTGGTGCAAAATGAAAATATAAATATTTGGTGAATGATGGGCTGTCAAGATGTTTACTTTGCTCAACAGACAAGTCTTTCTCAGTTTTGAGAGCATACTTCAAATTGCTCCAAACAAAAGCATGGCTTTTCATCATCATTCGTAACTTAAGTGATAAAAAATAGAAAATATTATAGATTAATAGTAGTTATATACATGTTCCCTTGAATTATTATATTTGAACGATGCAAGATATTAATTGCAAACACTGTTGCACAAAATATGTTTATGAAAACTCTATTTAACATTTCTATTAATAACTGTATTGAGATATACGATTATATCAATAACTTTCAGTATTCTTTAAAAAACTAAGAAAATTTTTAAAAAGTTTAATATGTTCATTTTATGTCCGAATGTGTCTTACAAGAGTATTTACCATTCAAAAATAAAAAATATACATTTTAAATATAGTGGAATCCCGTTATAACGCACCTCGTTATGCCGCAAATTCGGATATACCTCGGGACAAGTCATGTCCCAGTGGCGTAGCGAGGGGGGAGCAGAGGGGGGCAGTTTCACCGAGCGCAGGGCAGAAGGGGCGCAAACTTATGGACCGAAAATTAACGTCTCTGTTTATAAACAATAACAATATTATGATATATGCCGAATTTAAATGCTAGTAGAGTAGGCTTTGGTTTCCATCACATACCCCACATTACATTTTTCTGGAAAATTGTACAGGGAGCACAGGGAGGGGGGCGCGTCTCTATGACTTGCCCCCAGGTGAAGGAGAACCTAGCTACGCCACTGCATGTTCCACAAAATCTTTAAAAGGTGCGAAGTATTTAAGCAACAATGTGTGCAGTCAGTTTGATGTAATGTTTTTCTGTTTTTCGTTTTTTCAAATGAGATGTGGCACATTTCTGGAAAAGGGCCAAAAAAATATTTCCTGTGTGTGATAATTTTTAATCGGATCAAATCCTGATCATGGTCATGAAGAAAAAGAAACAATACTTTCGTAGCATCAATACCTGATCCGTTGAAAAACTGGTTTTCAAAACGCTGTTCTTCAATAAATCTCTCCATTTATTACTTCTGCAAGAGTAAGTTACTTCATTCCAAGCTTTTTTCTCAGTCAGAAAATTTCTCCTAACCTTTCCCACGCGCATTGGATGCATTCACTGGTAGTCGCTTAAATCGTTATGATCGCTCTAGTCCAGTGGTTGCCAACCTGGGTGCCGCGTCACACTGGGGCGCCGCAGCGGATTTTTAGGAGTGCCGCTATAAAATTAATTTTATAAATAAATCAACGATTTGGATGTGTTAACAGGTAACTAGGGCATTAATGTTTTCTCTAATAAATTCATTACAGTGTGGTACCAACAGATGGATATGTCCAAACGTAATACTCGTTTGTGAAAATATAAAAACCTTGTTTGGAGGCTGGGGTGCCGCGAAATTCTGTTTATCTTTGAAAGGGTGCCGCGCCTACAAAAAGGTTGGAAACACTGCGTCTAGTCGCTCGCTTCGGAAACAGTTCGTTGGTCGCGCGTGCTTTAGCCGCCCGCGCGCAGTCGCCTCCACTTGGGATACTGCCATGCCAATTCGTTATCTTGATTTTGCGCTCGGTCTCTTCCGCCGCCCGCGTCGCCCGCTTACTGCTTTCACGTGGGACACAAGACTGAGAGATTGGCTGTTCATTTTTATATGATTTGCAGTTAAATTTATCACAAAATAGAGATAGACTGTAAGAAACTGTTACGCAACCTTTTAGTACGCATTTCCCGCTGCACCGCGGGTTGCCTATAACGCGGCGGTTCTTCTTGTCAGCCGACCGCGTTGTATGTAACGGGGTTCTACTGTAATATATGAATTGTGATTGTTTTGCAGAAGTATGTACAAAATATTGGTATCAATTTTGTTGTAATGGAAGAGAATCTGTTTGTTGCATTGCTAAAAAAATTATTTGCTCCAAATAGAGTCCTGAAATTTAAATTGTTTTGGTAAATTTAATTTTTAATCATAAAATATGAAATTTAATTCATTACCTCTTCAGCAATAAGTATTCCTGATGTTATTACAGTCAGTCTGCTCTTCATAACAAAAACTGGAGTAATAGAAAGGAATACTGCATAGTAAACAATATATGAACATTTAAAGAAAACATCCCATATTATTAGACACCATTCTTGAGTAACAAGGCAATCATGTAAAAGAAAATTTCATTCATTATGTATGCATATAATATCATCCATCAAATGTTTCTCTTAATTAATCAGGGTGTAATGATTTCAGGGGTAAATATTAGTAATGCTGATTAATTACTAAATAAAATTTTAAACTCCCATCATTTTAAATAAGAAAGCGTAAATTTTCATATCTTGCTATATTTTTAATAGCCACAGATATTTTTCGTATTGCTAAAAAATTATATAAAATACATAAAAAATAAATTCACAAATTATATCTGTTAATGCATTTTATATAATGGCTCTTGCTCGATCATTAGCGGAATTAATAAGATTATTTAAATGAAATCAATTCCAAAGAAATTAGTGGGCAAGTAGTAAAACTAAACATGATCAAATTTACTCACTTGAAGGTAATAAATGCTTCCTTACTGTGGTCCAAAATTTAAAGCATATATACGGTGCTATTGAGTATGTAAACATTGCAATCCATATATAAACCATGGTTTCCATTCCCACAAGATTCCAAATTATCATATCTAAATGTAGTCTAAGCCTTTATGCAGGATTAAAGAAAGATGATATAACATAAGATCTCTGAATGTTTTGGGCTTCAAATAGAAAGTTATTATAATTGGTACTTACGTTTTATATGTTGTTAAGTCATTTACCACAATGTTTATAAACAAAAGTATAAAAGAAGCTGTAAATATATTGTATATTGTCTTTATGTGATTTATTTCATATAAATCTGTTAGAACTGAATTCCTAATTTTAAATTCCTTGTGCTTTGAATGTTGCTGTTGCTTGCATGGCCTGAAAAAACACAGCAATTGATTTTGAAAAATTAGATAAGAATGGAAGACTTGGATGAAAAACAATAGAGAGTGGTTAGATAGAAAGACATTGGGTCGAGTGAATAAAAATTAAGCAAACGCTTAAAGCAAACTGTAAAAGCAAAAGCATTTGCTAAAAGCATAAGCAAAGGCTAAAATTATTTGCTTAATTTTGAGTGAATAAAACTTTGCTTTTGCTTATAAGCATTTGCTACTCAGTTTTAAGCAAATGCTTAAATTTTACAGAAAAAAGCACTTTGCAATTCTTGCCTCACTTGTTTTTGTTTAAATTTAAAGTATTAGTTGAATTTCAAACCATAAACATAAATATATTGGGTAATATTTTTTAAAAATGTTAATTAATAAATTTGTCTCTAACCATTTCTTTTATAACTGAATTTGATAGTATCACAAATCATGGGTACACTTTTATTCTATTAATTATATTAATTTTATCCAGTCATTTGCTTTTATAGTGATTTTGGATGCCACAAATTTCACTGTCTACATACAGTTTTTCATTGTACGTGGTCATCTTCACCGACTCCTATTTGAAATCGGGGATCACTTAAGTACCTTAAAAATATTTCTATCTTCTGTTTAGAAGACAGTGCTCTGCCATGTCTCTCTTGATATTCTCCAAGAAACAGATTTTAAATATACTTCACATTTTCTTCAGAAAAACTATATAAAATTTTATAACCGTTGGTTGTTGAAACTCACCTTTTCTCATATTTTTTAACCTTTCGTGTCACCATAAATGGCTATATGACTTTATATTTTGGTTCAGTTATCATGAAAATAGAGTACTTCAAAATATCTTAGCAAGCCCATTACCTCACTTAAAAAAGTATAAACATGCTTAAAGCATTAAGTAAAAGCTCGGTTTTATTCAAACGATTTAAAGCAAATGCTTAACAAAAATCCTAAAAATAAGCAAAAGCAAATGCTATTTTTTTTATTCACCCCAATCAAACATTTGCTTAAAAAATGATATAAATCTTAAGCATAAGAATTTCCATATTTTTTATTCACTCGACCCATTGTTCTCATTATGCACCAAATGTCAGTCATTTCTAAACTGTAATGGACAAAATAAAAAAACAATATATTTCATCCAACTTTGTTACAGCAATATAGACAGAAAAACTGTAGAAACATAAATATCTGACATGGTCCCCCAAATAGTAAACATTCTGTATGAACTAAAAAGATGGACTGTCTAGACAATTTCTCTATTTTGAAGGTGTTGTGATTTTAGCTCTGAGGCAGTATATCATAGAACTGCCAAGAAGACTCAAATATAAAATGAACACAAAAGATTGGGAAAACTGTGAATTATCTTTTAACAAGGAATGTTAATTATATTTATTAAGCAGATAGAATAATATCATCCATTTGCTTGGCAGTTGATATCGCTCAGTTTCTGAAATAATTAAGCTGTAATTCATGTTCAATATAAATCCCTCTCTGATATGAAAAAGAATATTTTGGTCCACATTTGTTAACCAATATTAATTCCAAACAAATTTCTTTAAATTTAGCCAGGTTCCATATATAATTTCGAACCAAAATACAAACAAACCTAAAATCATCTATTTTTTGTTAGAATTGAAGCGATTAAAAAGTTTTTATGTTTCACATAAATTATTATTTTGTCACAAGCTTAATAATAGTTTAATATACAATGTTCCAAATTTCTTAGGCGATCTTCCAACTTCATACTGACTATATCCTGCCTTTCTTTCATTTTTCCTAGGTCCCAAGTATGTCTTTCTCTTCTCGTTTTTCTTATTTGTTTGAGCTTTGTACTTAAGTCAACTATTAGATGGCTGTGATCTGAATCAATGTCTGCTTCTGGTAATGCCTTGGCAGTTTTTATGCTGTTCCTGAATCTTTGTTTTGCTAGGATGTAATATATTTGGCATCTCATTCCATCTCCTGGGCTTTTCCATGTGTATAACCTTCGTTTATGGTTTTTGAACCATGTTTTAGTCACTACTGATGCAGAATTCTACCAGTTTTTCCCCTTCTCGGTTTTTCTTCCCAAGTCCGTATTGCCCGACAGCATTTTTTTCCTGTCCTTCTCCGACTATGCTGTTCCAATCTCCCATTATTATGCAGTTTACCTTTCGTCTTCCGTCTTCTTCGTAAATTTCATTAATTTGCTCATAGATCTCATCTATTTCTTCATCGTCATGAGCTGACGTTGGCATATATACCTGGATTATCATTATGTCCACTGGGACTGCTTTTAGCTTTATTTCCATCAATCTGTCGTTCGTTGCTATTATCATTATCACGCTTATCATCAGATCTTTCCTAAGTACCAGAGCTACTCCCCTTTCCCCACTATTTCCTCCAGAGTAAACTACGGTGAACTCTTCCTAGTCTGACTGTCCCCCATCTAGTTTCGCTCAGTCCTATAATGTCAACTCTATTTCTTCTTTCAAGTTCTCTAGCTTTTCTGCCTTTCTCATAGTTTTTACGTTCCATGTGCCTATTCGTAAATTACTTTCGACAAATGTTTTCCTCAAGGCAGTCCCCGCCCGAAGATCCGGTTGGGGACTATTTTACCTCCGAATTGTTTTACCTCGAGAGAGCTCATATTGTCCAACCATATAATCATCACTAGGGATTGTACTGTGGCAGTTTCCCTCATTTCAAATCGCAGTACTGTAGCTGTTCAAATCGTCCCGATCACGCCTATAGCTTTATTGGATATAGACCCAGCCAACATCATTTGTTTTAGGCTCTATACCATACCGGCAGTACTGCTGCCTACTGCCAGGCACCGATGATAGTTTTTTTTTAAATAAGACCTCCATTCGCGGAGTTTGAACCCCAGAACTTTGTAATGTGAAGCCGACACGCTAACCACTACACCACCACCACTACAAACCAAAGACCGTGTATATAGAGTGGGAAGAAATTATAACCAGTATGAAGGATACCTTGGATAAAGAGATTGAAAAACAAGAGAAGAAAATCAGAAAACCATGGATCACTAAAGAAATGTTGGAGAAAATGGATGAAAGACGAAAATGGAAAAACAACAGTGAAGAAGGTAGAGCCAACTATAGACCTATAAACAATGAGTTGAGAAGGGTAACAGCCAAAGCTAGAGAAATTTGTATAAAAGAAAAATGTGAAGAAATACAGCAAATGGAGAAGTTAGGACAGTACGATATGATGTACGCTAGAGCACTGGAATTAGAAGATAAGACGTCTAATGGAATTCGTGGTAAAGGAATTATGAATACGGATGGGAAGATAGTCTCAAAAACAAAGGATGTAGCACAGGTATGAACAGAATACATTAAGGAACTGTACAGCAAGCAGGCAGGATCGGCAAATATAGAACTGGAAGATGAGGAAAACATTGAAGAAGGCAACTTAGGACCAAGTATTATGGAGAGCGATGTAGAAAAAGCGATAGTGCAACTAAAGAAAGGGAAAGCCACGGGCAGCGATGAAATACCGGCTGAGGTACTAAAAGTAATGGGATCAGAAGGACAAAAAGCGATCACGAAATTAATTAATAAGATTTACAACACGGGAGAGTGGCCTCAGAATTTCCTAGAAGTAACAATGATCCCTCTAAAGAAGAAGCCAAAGGCAATTCAGTGTAAAGACTACAGAACGATAAGCCTTCTGTCACACACTTCGAAGATCATCACGAGGATTCTTAATAAAAGGCTGGAAAAATAGGCAGAAGAAATGCTAGGGGAAGATCAATTTGGTTTCAAAAAAGGACGAGGAACTAGAGATGCTATAGAGGTAGTTAGAATTATATCAGAAAGGGCAATAGAGTACAGTAAGATATCTGCGTATGTTTCGTAGACTGGCAGTAGGCCTTTGATAGGGTAAATTGGGCAATACTGATGAAGATATTAAAGGATATTATTATTTAAAAAAACATTGCAATTTGGCCAGCCGGCCAGGTGGCAAGGAAAACAGTATATAATTCTAAAATTCCAATTTTATAAATAAAGTCCTCATAAATTATATTAGAAATATTAAAATATATTAAAAATATTTAACAATATACAATTTCAAAGTAATTACAATCAGTGCCTAGAGTGCGGATTTTCGTGGGGGCAGAAACATGGATGCTAAGGAAAAAATGACATCAAATACTTGGAAAGCTTTGAAATGTGGACTTGGAGGAGAATGCTGAAGATAAAATGGACAGATAGGATGAAAAACGATGAAGTGCTACGAAGAGTAGGAGAGAAGCGAATGATTATACAGACTATTAGAAAGAGGAAGGCAAACTGGGTTGGACATTACCTGAGGAGAGAGAGTATGATTAAAGACGTGTTAGAAGGAAAACTAGATGGAAAAGGGGAAAAAGGGAAAAAGGTAAGGAGAGGTTTCAGCTGATAGATATTTGAAAGAGAAAGAGAGTTATCAAGATGTGAAGAAGACAGCGGAAAATAGGAGTATATGGAATACCAGGTTTAACCATGAATAATCACGGACTTGTCTACGGACAGACTACCTATGATGATGATGCAATATTAATCTCTGAAACTTATATTTTCCTCATGGTTATTATTTAAGTTAAAAATATGGTGAGAGAAATACATTTGTTTAGTGTGAACTGAAGCAATTCATTCAATTTCATCAGGAATGACTTTCTAGAATGTAAAGAGAAATTTTACTCCAATAGATTGCCAATATGGCAGTTTCGCCCCTGACCGTATACGACCCGCGTCACCGCGATTCCGATATAGCCTGTGAAGTTAATTGCGATGAATTTTTTTATGGACAGTTATCAGCCTCAATGATCCGCTTGCCCTAGTTTAACTTGATCTAACACTTCCCTGAGACTGCACGAAAATTGTGGCGTGCGAAATTTCCGTTATCTTTAGGGTATATGAAAAATTCTAGTCTAATATTTAACTGATAACTCAGCGAACTTGAATAGTTATTCCGTTTTGCATTTATGTATTTCAATTCTCGTTAGGTTTTAAATCCTTTATAATGTACCGTTTATCTTGTCTATAGCCAGACACGTACATTTTCAATTTTTGTATTATATCAAAAACTGGCACTACACGAATGTTGTGAAGCTGTGTATTTACACAGGATTATTTACTTTATTGATTCGCATAACTGAAGTGATTCAGTAATTCCAAAGTAGATAACTAGGTACTGTATTTGTATCATACGGCCATTTTCTATATTGTGAGTATATTTTACTGTAAATTCTGAAGAAATACCGCGTATCCGTCGCCACTTTTTTCCAACAAAACCGTAATTTCTTTCTCGAGTAATTCCAAAACGAGCACAAACTGGTGCACAGCTAGCAATAGAAGTGTAGATAGTTTGAATAGGAATCATTAAGTTTTGATTAGAATGCCTCGAAAGTATGGGGTAAGGTTTGACGCATAAACGAGATTTTATTGCTAAAACAATCATGGAGGCAGAGAATCCTCACATAAAACTAAATAAAAAATATTTTGTGTCCAGTTTGTAAAAATAAAAATTGCTATGCTAATAAAATACTGTTTGTTGGAACCGAACTGATACCGAAAGTAGGGAATATTACGTGGATCTCGTCTGCTGGAATTGCTAACCTACTATTACAATGTCAATGAAAAAGAGGGACTATATCCTATTTATACATCAATGTGAAATCAATCTAAGTGTGAAAATACTAGCATATGTCAAGCCACAGTGAAGAACAGTTTCTTTATTATCTTCGGCTGCCATTGATAATAAAAAATATGTACCTCATTTATTACAGATTTGTAAACTTCAACTTTACATAAAAAACTTTTGCGAACTCGAATATTATTCATAAACGCGTTGTTAAATATGTGGTCACACTCTCAATTTAAAAATTACTAAAAGTATAAATAAATTTAACGTTAGCGATAAATTTCAAAAAACTATACACTAAAAACATCCTGTTGGAAAAAGTTCTTCACACACGCTTTCTTTGTTTATGAATTATTTCTAAACGTCTCCATTACGACTAAATAATAAACATAACTTATGAAATATTTAGAAATTATCAACTAAATTGCATTACCTTCCATTTTCTGCATTTTCCACACCTGAAAAAGTAGAATAATATCAAAAACAAATATGTAGAATATATTTCCATCTAAAAAAAACTAAGTTGATTTACGTTTAATGTTCAAAAATCATAGCGTGAAAACGCCGCCGACATCAAAAGGAAAATTAAGCGTAGCAGAGGTTTTTCTCTAGTGAGACAGGAAAAAAATCACAAAGAACTGTAGAATTGGTTGTTATTTATGAGAAAACAACTAAGTTTTAACTATCTAGGTCTGAAAATTACAGATAACGCGTTCACTCCAGAATTTTTAATTTATTTTAAAACACGAAACGCGTTAAATAAATTTAATTTTTGGAATCCTACAATATCAAAATTATCAATATTTCTCCAAAATTATCGCTGTATAATTTTTAGATTTGACACTCGTTTAGTTACAATATATTCCACGCCTCACCCAAACTTGCATAGCTTGAAAAACTATATCTGTTATATCATGTATATATATATCTTATATCAATTGTAATAACAGTTATTTTCTAGAACCCTTCACTCTTCACTTTTAATACAAAAAAGTATGACACAAATCTTCCGTAAATAATTATTATCCTCGATACTTCAAAAAGAGCAAATAAAAAAATGTGGTATATTTCGAAACTTTTTATAAATGCGAGAACTCGAATGGCTTATATGTCCGACTAAAATTAAATTTGTGCAAAAAGATTTCAATTTCTTAACGATAAAATTCTCGCAGTAATGGTAATATGAAGGTAATATTGTCGATATTATTGCACAAATAATATAAAAAATTATACTTCTGGAACCAAAGTCTTATCACACTAGGTGAAGACGCACCCGTCAAGTGCATGCGCACAAATTTTCATGTCGCACCTAATGATTAATCCACTTACGAATCTAACTCTTTAAATTAATATTTCTTTTTCTTTGAAAAAAGGAGAAACCTACGCGTTTTTCCATAATACGATAAAAAATGAGCGCAACTCACCGAAGTCTGTACTTAGTTTCTGTAAATTTTTGAAAACTACTCACTTTCGTTCGGACTTATGGTTATCTCGACTCCGGTCAACTTATCGCTTACGACATCCATCGCAATGAAATCTTCAACATCTTCGGTGACAACACTGCTTTAAGATCGCACCAAACACATGAAACCGTGCTTCCACCTGGCCCTACTTTGAGCTGCTCCCGCGCTTCACGACTTCCAGGAAAGCACTGGCCGCGTCTGAACCGCGTCTCTTATAGACAATACGCATCCTCGTTACTCGGCGCAACCAGTCTGATTTAACGCAATCCTCGGACGAAGAGAAAATTCCGCAAGCTTCAGGGTTAAAGAGTAAAAAAAAACGCCGAGCGAGTTGCAGAACTACAGCTCGAGTAATTGGCCTATAAAATAGATGGAAGAATCGACCTCGCCAATGAAATTATTTAAGATGCAAAATTGTCGGAATCAAACGATAAAAAGAATCTCTCCTTTTTGACTTTGAATTCATGGGGATCAGAGATTCAGAGGCGCCTGGGCGACTTCCAGAATTTGCGACCCCTGGCCATAATCAAAATTAAAAACACATGGAAACACAATAAGACATTCATTAGCAAAAAAGAGTCAAATTTAATTTTAATATATTTTTATTTAAAAATGATATTCCCGTCTTTTTCTTAGGAAATGCGACAATTATTTAGGAAAAAGAGACGTGCGCATTGTCGCAGTTTATGTTAAGCATGGCGAACTCATTCATAGGCAAATTTTGACACCCTTGAACTTGAGACCTGGGAGAAATAACCCTCTTGCCCCTACACCCCACTCTAATTGGGCCTGTCCGTGGCAACTACAAATACAACTGGCCACCTTGCCCTCAAACCTAGAACTAAGTGGCAACTCATGTTTTTGCGATATAATAACTTCCGTTTTAAGTATGGGATAAATAAAACGAGTTACGAAAGTGTACAGTGTATCACAAACAGGCGCGTTTCTTGCGATGGAATATTTGAAACTAAAGAATATAATTTGAACGAACGCACACCATAACACAGCGAAACGCCATGACCCTATCATATCTCTCTGTCTATTAAATATTTCTTCCCTCCCCTAAGCCGTCGGATTATTCAAAGTATTTGCGTAATTTAGTAATACTAAATAGTGAAAAACGGTATATCATAAATGATTCCAGAGGGATACTAAATTTTTACTTACCGATTTATTTTCTAATCAGTTCAAATCAAATTAAACAATTGAAAATTATTTAAAACATACCTCAATTGAATTGAGTATTTGTAATATTCAGGTTTTCGTTCTTCTCTTCGTCGTAGATAATCCCTATCCTTCCGCTTACCAAATGCTGCATGCACACGTAATGATATTAACGTATTTTCATAATTATAGCTGATCTTATTTACTTCAGTTACTTCGAAGATTGGTTTCGTTGACAATTAAGTAACTATGCATGAATCTATGCATAAACTTCAAGTAAACTGCGACTTTCTTGTTTAATTTTTATGTAAACATCCACCCTACGATAAAAACGTATATGAAAAGAAATATTTTATTTTGCTAGTTCTACAAATTTTGTTTGAAGACTTTTTCGGTATCTTATAAATAGTTTAGAGGGTGTGTGTATGTTCTTTATACTTATTACACGGTTGAAGCTATCGAATTCAAAAGTTTCATGGGCCATACTATGTACCAAAGGAAGAACTTGGTCTAGGTTTGCAGACCGTGGAGTCTCTTATACCCCATGGGTTCAACAAACAACTATTTCCATAAGAATGCATGAGAAATGGTGTGGAGAAGCCCCAAAATGCCAGGCAGCCCTTAACTGATGTGTATATAAATATACCTAAATCTTAACTTACGATCACGAAAAATGGCTTATTTTACGCTCGAAAGACTGAATATTTAAAGTCTGTACATGTTTTGCCGTATTACTTGTTAAATCGCTCGAAATTATCCTTTAAGCGAAAAACTTATTAACATTTTCCAGGCGGCAACTAAGTTAAATTTCTTAATTGTTGTCCTCTTCAAAGGGATATAGCACGTAAATATCAATGCAAGGAAAATTCACGCCGTGGCGCGCCGTAGGGGAAGAATTGCAAACGCCAAGATAAAGGGTACAAATGAATTCATGCCTAAATATAGTCTATGAATACTTTTAAAGTGCGTGTGAAAACTTCATTTTACTTTCCTACCACGGTACTTTCTCTAGACTCGCAGGATGTGAAAGTAAAAGTAAACACCAGTCGAGGAAGTTACGAGAAAGCAAAACTGTGATATAACCGATGAAGGTGAACTTTACAAGGAACTGGAAAGATATAATATATCATAAGAATTAATCATGGCCATGAATAATTGAAAACCCTTTCCATTCGCACTTGCTGCAATTGTTGAGAGTTCCGTCGATCACGTTTAAATAAAGGGAGTCGCAATAAATTCATTTCCTTGAAGGCAGGATCAGTACGTTTCTTCCAAGAGGTGCTAAAGTTTCTACTGCAACCAATGTACATACATATAGACCTAGCTGATCAAAATCGACGTTCTCTGAATAAGAATCTAGTCAACTGACTCCCCCTAAAAGTGTAGCGACACAATAGATGCTCCTCTGCCACTTGTATATGTTTTTTTAATTAATTGTTCGTTAAAAATCTACGGCGACAAAAACTTTCAATAATATTAATCATCTGAATAGATTTCTCATCCTGTTTTCGAAATAATGAGAAAATTTTGTTTACGTTATGCAATATGTTTTTCAAATTTGAAATAAGATAAAACGGGGCAACATTTTCCTGTAATGTTTAAATCCGGGTTCGGCAGCCTATGGCACCCGTGCCAGAAGTGGTATGTGAAGATACTTTCAAGGTACGCTAATTCACAGAAAATTACAAAAATATATTTTTTAAAGAAATTTGCTGTCCTTTCAATAAGATTCTTTGCTTTAACCATTACGGATGATATGAAGGATTCCATATGTTTGTAAGAATCGTAATCGTTACAGTTAAAAATCGAACCCGCAGAAGGTCGCAATTTTTTAAATGTTGACCAACATCCAACAGAAAAAACTTTCCGATACCAGGACTATATCATTCGATTCGTTTGTCGACATTTTTAATGAAATCACTGTCGTCTCGTCCAATGAACAAAATGTATCGGGATAAACTCGGATGGAAGACTTTTTGCGTCGAGCCAAGATTCCCAAGAATGTCGCTTTGCTCCGCGTCCCGGAACTTTGGAGGGAGGGAATCAATAGAAATTAAATATGTTCTGCCTAGGTTTCTACGAGATAAGTCATAAAATCAAACCGGTTCGTGAGTAAAGAGAGATTTCCCGCAGTGGTTTTGCTGACTCCGTTAGGTATTTCTACTTTACATGCATGTTTTCAAAAACGATCGAGAGTAGGGATACGAAAAAAGTATCGATACTTTACTCATATCGGTAATTTTCTTTCGATACCAAGTACTTTTGTACTCGATTCTTTTCTTTCGATTTTCTAGTGATATCGGTACTTTCGGTCCCATACTTTTGTGGTATCGATACTTTTCATTCGACATAACATATGAGTAAGGTATCGATACTTTCGTTTCGATTTCGTATCCTTAGATAAGAAAAAAGTATCGATACTTTCTTTACTCACATCGGTAATTTCCTTTCGATACCAAGTACTTTTGTACTCGTTTATTTTCTTTCGATTTTCTAGTGACATCGGTACTTTCGGTCCGATACTTTTGTGGTATCGATACTTTTCATTCGATACATCATATGATTACGGTATCCATACTTTCTTTTCGATATCGTATCCCTAATCGAGAGTGCCAAGTTAACCCGACTCTTACCCACTCCTCCGTTCTTTCTCGATCTGCAGTAGAGTCTCGATTATCCGAGCCCCGCTTACCCGAGCTTCCGTATTAACCGAGGCGGCCTCCTCTAAATACATACATTGTTGTTTTTAGCTTGCGGTTAAGGTCACAGGTTATTTAACGCACGTAAATCATGACTCCTCACGACTCCAGTTTTCAGTTGATACATAGTGTAAGATTCACGAAGCATGAGGCTGCATTCTGCCCTAACAATGTATGTAACCGAGGAATGGTCCTCTCGACGGAGGCTCGGATCGTCGAGCCAGTCGTCGAAAGGTGGCGTAACGCGGCGGCCAAAAAGCTATCGACCAAAGTTGGGCAGAAATCATTAAAAGACTATTTTCTTTAAGTATTATCAATAAATTGTTCTTTTAGTTTAGTTACGTATGCATAAAATAATTTTTCTGAACATATATAGGCCTATTTTTAATACCTAAAAATGAAATCCGTTTTATCCGAGTTTAACATCATCTGAGGTTATCTTGGTCCACTTTACCTCGGATAATCGAGACTCCACTGTACTTTCATCCTCAAGGCTTCTTTCTCTTCCAACGGGCCATTTGCATGGAAATCACGTTTACGCGTCGTATCAATAAATGAGGCAATCTTTAGTTGCGTCGTCACTGTATCATATATTCCTCCAACGATCGTTAAGAAGGATCGCGCGTCTCTGTCACTAATGTTAGCTTCTTAAAGGTGGTGATATTTTCGTTGATTGAGGAAAACATTTGACAGGCTTATGGCTGGCAGACTGAATCGCTTTTATATTCCTGGATAATTTTATCGTTCGATAAGCCTTTCGTAATACAAGGAACACGTTGTGTTTATTGTCGTTTAAAAAATTACCATTCGGCAAGATATAAACTCGAAAACAAACCAATACGATCTCAAGGAATTAATAATTTCTTGGAAAACTTGACTAAACACGACATTATTTTTTTCACGTTTAGCTAAAACTTTGTTTTAGGATTATGATGTCATAAGTTTACGTCGTAGTTTTAAATCAATGGAATTATGATACGATCCACCGAATCTCGTTAGAAGCACTTAATCGAAGTTATTATAATATATAGTTCATCAATCTCCAAAATTGAAAGGAGTAATGTATATTTTATTCAATACAATATATCCTGTTTTAAAATTATGACGCCATCATATATATACTATACGTCTTTGTTTGAAATCAACGGTATTATAAGTATTTCCCAATTAAAAAGCATTAAATCGGTGATATTACAATACAGATTATCAATTCCCATTTAACAGCATTTTATACGTTACCATGGTAGTTGATATTTTTGATTGTTTAAAATGTCCATTTATTTCGATTAAAAACAAATTTTTACACCAATTCGGCCGATTTTGAATTTAATCTCAAAAATAACAAATCTCATTCTTTCAGCTATATAATTGTTTTAGTCCCGACATTTTATCTTAATTTTAACTAATTTAAAAATGCAATTTTATAAAGATCTGCATCGGCGTCCATGCTTTTCTTAAGAGGATACAAATTAAACAAGATGATCCAAACGGAACTTAGTTTGTCATAAAAATCGGTCTATTGGTTAAAAAACTAATAGGAGGAGAAAGACAGACGGACAGACAAGGACAAAACTATAAGCCTATTTTCATTTTGGAAAGTAGACTAAAAAATGGGATAGGAAAAACCCCCTACAAATAAAACTATTTGGGATTTCGGATTTTTCCGTCGGTTGTATCTAGTAACTTTTCATCATGCCAAATTTCAGGTCTGTAGCCCTTCTAGAAGTACCTGAACATTAATATCCTTATATATACTTTCTTATATATTATTTCAGTGTGGGTTTGTACATTTGTTTGTTCGTGTTTATGTGCGGTTCTCTTTTTCGTGATGCTTGATTCGCATATTAAAAGTGATTGAGGAAAAAATATTTGGAAAAACAACCCGGGTTCGACTCCAGGGGGTCATTTTTATTTTTCATAGGGTAACACGTAAAATAGATATTTCGACTTGCAGGTTAAAATTAGCAAAAAACACTGACCTAAGATCATCCGATTTGAACTATTTTAAAGAAAATTAATCAATTTTTTTATTCTATTCATCTTTTTCCGCCTACAGCTTGAAATCGCTCGTATTAAACGTTCGATTCATATATTTAGGAGAAATATTACCATGTCAACGATAACTGCTTTGACGTCAATGCAATATTGTTCTCCCAAAGCCTTCCTCTCTTCCCCTTCCTTGTCTCAAATAATTTTTATCAAGACATCCGACTGCTGCGAGAAATAAAATCAATAAAAATTTTGATAATTAAAATAATTTATTATCAGTCAAAAATTTCGATTCTGTTTTTTATTAATTTGAACCCGTCATTTTTGACGGATAATATACTAGTATATCCTATGTAAGAAGCGGCTATTTATAGTACAGATAATCAAATTTTTTCTACAAGATGTGACGGAAAGTTCATTTTTTTGTTCATAGAAAGGTGGCACCCTGCTCGGGTTATGCGACTCATTTATATCATTTTTTCCACTTTGCCCAAAAAGGCATTACGAATATCCACTCAATAGTTACGGAGATGAAGCACGTGAACAGACGCATGGACGGACGTGACCTCACCAAAAGACGTTCATTTGTTAACTTTCTGTAAAGAACGCCTAATAGGGTGAGCAGATGTCACATTTTTATCACATCGTCCCGGTATCCCGAAAACGTTTGTCGTGTCGGTCAATTTTCTAGTATTCGAAAACTTTTTCTAAACCAACTATAAAATTTTATTTATACTAGTTGGCTTAATTAACATTTAAATTCATTTTTAAGTTTGTTTCAGCGCCAACTTCAATAAGTACTGAATGAAAATTGTAAAAGTTTTTGTCGTATGCGCACTGATAAAATACGCTTTTCATCTTATTGTCAATTGTTTGGCGTGGTTTTCTTTTTTCTTTTCTGCCAACACAGTAACTACGACTGCGGAGGTCAGATTTGATGTGTGGAAAAACGAATGTATAATGCGAAAATAAAAAACGCGTAGTTTTATGAATCGTTTTGTGATCTTGAGTGTAAAGTATTATTTTGCGTATATATGTATTAGCATAAATAAGAACTGATATCTTCAGCGTTTTACCCCTCGCCCTCCCCCTCCCCCCTCTGCAGGAAGGGCCCCACGCATTGCGCAGGCGTAGCTACGTCACTAAGCCGACGTATGTTTTCTAACCTGCGGAATTTTTCTGGCGTAGCCTCATGAACTGTCGTTGATGGTCTGTCGTGACGCCATTCCGCTAGAGTGGTCTCCACGGAAGCCCAGTATGTACTCCCTATCAAAGACAGTCTCGGAACAAAAGCACCCCAAGCCTGTATTTCAACAGTGAGCAAACATTTAAGTAACTCTATTGGGCTATTTCGGAGGATAAAGGTTAAAGAGACGTCTTCAGTTATTATCGCCAAAAATAATCTCAGGCGACACGGAAATCTTCTGTCTATAAATATGGAAACTGGAATGGAGGCGGCTCATTCTTTGACAAAATCTTATGGAACTCAGGGGGAAATACTCATTATTTTATAAGCGCTCCAGACATCGTAAGGACATTTTAACAAACAAACAAACTGCTTAATTAAGACGGCAATGGTAGAAGCGGGCTAAAGAACAAGGAATAGTGAAAATCTCTTTTTTAAATGAAGGCTTAATTGCTGCTTTACTTAATTTTTCTTCCTTACATTCAGTTTAGT
Organism: Tanypteryx hageni; assembly: GCA_028673005.1. Classification (NCBI taxonomy): domain Eukaryota; kingdom Metazoa; phylum Arthropoda; class Insecta; order Odonata; family Petaluridae; genus Tanypteryx; species Tanypteryx hageni. The sequence goes on along the minus strand of CM054113.1, from coordinate 80,779,050 downwards.
AGTTTATAGTCCCATGAACATCCTTTTGTTGTTATTTATTAGATAATTTGATTAGGAATGTTCATAGCCCTTTGATCAAGGATGGCTAAAAATGACCAAATCTAGATCATATCCGGATATCACAAAGAGTCTGGTGGAGGTTTTCGGGTTTCGCTGCGTTGGCGGCATTTCTGGCTCTCGACGTTTCGCAGACATTGCAGTCTGCATCTTCAGGAGATGACTTCAACGTCGAGAGCCAGAAATGCCGCCAACGCAGCGAAACCCGAAAACCTCCACCAGCATTCAGCAACGCTGCGAAAGCCTTCAACTCAAATCACAAAGAGTCCTTAATACGTGGACGACAATTAGTGACAGGAAGATTTTTAATCTTTGAAATCCTATTCAAGTGAAGCTACACTGAAGGACCGTAACTTGTTTCATTCATCAAACTACTAAGACATGGAGCTGTTTATTGCGGAGGACTGATATTAAAAAAACTTAGTGAAGTGACGAGGGGGTCGGTAACGACAAGATTAATATTAGGGCCGGATTCGAATTCCGACGGAGACATTTTAAACCACGTGGAAAACATGGAAGCCATTAAACCGTCCTCAGGAAGTGATGTTAAAGCAGTCTCTCATTAATGATTTTCGAAAGAATAGTCTAATGGAGGTACCGGTGTTCTGGAAGTAGGGAATGCTCGGAACTTTATACTGATAAGATTCTTCAACTTCTGAAAAGAGTTTCGCGAGGTGTTGTATCTTGCGGCGTTAATGAGACGTTATAAATTCTCTCAGAATTGTGAAGGATCGCTATTTTTCTAACTGGCGCAAATAATATATTTATAGGTTTATAATTTATATACGTTCCACGGCTAATGTCCAAAGTTGGCTTGACTTGTCTCTTTTATTGAAAATTGAAAAGAAATTTTCAAAGAAAGACACCAAGAACTGCAAATTAAACTTAAACTATAAGGATACCCAGGTCTCTATAATTGTAACTGTGAAAAATATCAAAGGAAAATGCCAAATTGCAATTGAAACATACTGAAACTACCCAAAAAAGGTCTTCGACTTTCTGATATTGGTCTAACTGCGCCATAATAAATGCATTTTTATCGCATTTAATTGGAAAGGTTCACTTGGCTGATGTAGACATTAGGCAGCAGTCACTTGGCTAACATCAACATTAGCAACAGTCTGACATTTTATCTTTAAGAATACGTTCACTACCTGTTATTAAAGAAAAGTTAATTATAACTTTTAGCGCTTGCTAGTAAATTTCTTATGACCAAAACAGAGGAACTGCTACCCCAGTAAGTATCGCGTATTAAATATGGTACGGCTGTTCTCAGATCTATCAATCATTCGACATAACGTCCTTTGTCTCGTGTAAACATCGAATTTGTCTCTGCATTCGCACTCATTTACGACGTAAGGCTTTTCCGAACGTAACTGCTGTTGACAAAACAAGTCCTTCCTTATCGCAGTAAACGATTAAAAATAAAGAATTAGATAACTTTCTAAAAGCTACTACGCAGGAAACTAGTTTTGGAATGCACTCATGCAAAAACTTTACCAGGAATTTCATCGGAGAAAACCAAGGACGTTAACCGGTATTCGATTTAAATTATACAGTCACTGACTCATTTTCACAAGGACTTCTGTGAGACTCTTGAAAATCCTCGCATCTTCTTGACTTCGATATCGAAGTCATATTCAAGTGTCACATAAATTGAGTGCTGTATTTCACAAGCCATTCTCTCAATAGATGCTTTGCGAAAAGAGAACTTGTCCCAATAGTCAATTTTTTTATCAATTTCCGAAGAACTTGGCGAAGCTATATAGATTAACCTAGCTGTCAGAACTAGCCAATTAATATTGATTACCACCACTTAATCCAAATTTAATCTTCATTGCAGTTTTATTAATTTTAATTTTTTATTTCCATTCTGTCGCTACCTACTGCCTTTATTTTTACCATCAGACTGAATACTTCTCCAAGCCGTCCTCCATATCTCGCTTTATTTCATCTAATGTAAGGTTAATTTGTTGTGTCACTGCGTAATGTTCCTTTTCTATTTCTATAATAGCTCTGTCACCATTGAGTTTTTCCTTATGATCTGAACTCGTGGAGAATTTTTCCTTCTTCCATTCTTTTCTAATTTTATTGTCGTTACTGTATTATTCTGAGTTATATGCATGGATTAATTATCAAATACCATTATAATAACATTCTCCAGGAATTTTCCCAGATTTTTTCTCCTCCATGCAGAAAAAAATCCCGTTTACCTTCATTGTAGAGGATGATCAAAAGGTCCTTGAACTAATTGAAAGTAAAATAAAAAATCTAATTTGGCCACCACATGAATTTCTCCATACCTGTAATATTTCTAAAAATTCCAAATAGGTGAAATGATAATAAATATTGTAAGGACTGCGAGAAAAATTTAAAGACCTTAGTAAGACGTAATTAAGTAAACTTAAACAAAAGTGTTTACAAAAGTCACCTCTTGGTGGTGTGGGGGTGATAATTAAAAAATATTGTTTCTAAAATATCTCTTTAACAGAGCATTATATGAGAAAATGATTCGAACAAAAGTAGTAGAAAATTAAAATTTCTACAACTTTTATTCCAATGATTTTATACATTCCAATAGTGTTTCTGGTTGACCGAGTTTAACCAAAAACTAATCAACCCTTGTCCCTCCAATTAAAATGTCAAATATAAAATTTCGCATTGACTAGATTATTAGTTTTTGAGTTAGTCCTATCTACTCTACTCCCTGCTTCCCTTGTTCGCTCTATCCTTATCCCGCCTTCCCTAGTTCGCTATCTTCTGCCAGGTTTCTTCGTTCGTTCTAACCTTCTCCATCCTTCCCTCGTTCGCTCTATCCTACTCCCGCCTTCCGTCGTTCGCTCTATCCTACTCCAACCTTCCTTCGTTCACTCTATCCTTCTCCCTGTTCCCTCGTTCCCTCTATACTTCTCCCGCCTTCCCTCGTTCGCTCTATCTTTCTCCCGCCATCCCTCGTTCGCTCTATGCTTCTCCCGCCTTCCTTCGTTCACTTTATCCTTCTCCCTCTTGCCTCGTTCCCTCTATACTTCTCCCGCCTTCCCTCGTTCGCTCCATCTTTTTCCCGCCTTCCCTCATTCGCTCTATCATTCTCATGCCTTCCCTCGTTCTCGATCCTTCTTCAGGCTTCCCTCGTTCGCTCTATCCTTCTCCAGTCTTCCTTCGTTCGCTCTATCCTTCTCCCGCCTTCCTTCGTTCACTTTATCCTTCTCCCTCTTGCCTCGTTCCCTCTATACTTCTCCATCCTTCCCTCGTTCGCTCTATCCTTCTCCAGTCTTCCTTCGTTCGCTCTATCCTTCTCCAGTCTTCCCTCGTTCACTCTATCCTACTCCCGCCTTCCCTCGTTCGCTCTATCCTACTCCAGCCTTCCTTCGTTCACTCTATCCTTCTCCCTGTTCCCTCGTTCCCTCTATACTTCTCCCGCCTTCCCTCGTTCGCTCTATCTTTCTCCCGCCATCCCTCGTTCGCTCTATCCTTCTCCCGCCTTCCTTCGTTCTCGATCCTTCTTCAGGCTTCCCTCGTTCGCTCTATCCTTCTCCAGTCTTCCTTCGTTCGCTCTATCCTTCTCCCGCCTTCCTTCGTTCACTTTATCCTTCTCCCTCTTGCCTCGTTCGCTCTATCTTTTTCCCGCCTTCCCTCATTCGCTCTATCATTCTCATGCCTTCCCTCGTTCTCGATCCTTCTTCAGGCTTCCCTCGTTCGCTCTATCTTTCTCCCGCCATCCCTCGTTCGCTCTATCCTTCTTCCGCCTTCCTTCGTTCACTTTATCCTTCTCCCTCTTGCCTCGTTCCCTCTATACTTCTCCCGCCTTCCCTCGTTCGCTCTATCTTTTTCCCGCCTTCCCTCATTCGCTCTATCATTCTCATGCCTTCCCTCGTTCTCGATCCTTCTTCAGGCTTCCCTCGTTCGCTCTATCTTTCTCCCGCCATCCCTCGTTCGCTCTATCCTTCTCCCGCCTTCCTTCGTTCTCGATCCTTCTTCAGGCTTCCCTCGTTCGCTCTATCCTTCTCCAGTCTTCCTTCGTTCGCTCTATCCTTCTCCCGCCTTCCTTCGTTCACTTTATCCTTCTCCCTCTTGCCTCGTTCCCTCTATACTTCTCCATCCTTCCCTCGTTCGCTCTATCCTTCTCCAGTCTTCCTTCGTTCGCTCTATCCTTCTCCAGTCTTCCCTCGTTCACTCTATCCTTCTCCCGCCTTCCTTCGTTCACTTTATCCTTCTCCCTCTTGCCTCGTTCCCTCTATACTTCTCCATCCTTCCCTCGTTCGCTCTATCTTTTTCCCGCCTTCCCTCATTCGCTCTATCATTCTCATGCTTTCCCTCGTTCTCGATCCTTCTTCAGGCTTCCCTCGTTCGCTCTATATTTCTTCCGCCATCCCTCGTTCGCTCTATCCTTCTCCCGCCTTCCTTCGTTCACTTTATCCTTCTCCCTCTTGCCTCGTTCCCTCTATACTTCTCCATCCTTCCCTCGTTCGCTCTATCTTTTTCCCGCCTTCCCTCATTCGCTCTATCATTCTCATGCCTTCCCTCGTTCTCGATCCTTCTTCAGGCTTCCCTCGTTCGCTCTATCCTTCTCCAGTCTTCCTTCGTTCACTCTATCCTACTCCCGCCTTCCCTCGTTCGCTCTATCTTTCTCCCGCCATCCCTCGTTCGCTCTATCCTTCTCCCGCCTTCCTTCGTTCACTTTATCCTTCTCCCTCTTGCCTCGTTCCCTCTATACTTCTCCCGCCTTCCCTCGTTCGCTCTATCTTTTTCCCGCCTTCCCTCATTCGCTCTATCATTCTCATGCCTTCCCTCGTTCTCGATCCTTCTTCAGGCTTCCCTCGTTCGCTCTATCTTTCTCCCGCCATCCCTCGTTCGCTCTATCCTTCTCCCGCCTTCCTTCGTTCACTTTATCCTTCTCCCTCTTGCCTCGTTCCCTCTATACTTCTCCCGCCTTCCCTCGTTCGCTCTATCTTTTTCCCGCCTTCCCTCATTCGCTCTATCATTCTCATGCCTTCCCTCGTTCTCGATCCTTCTTCAGGCTTCCCTCGTTCGCTCTATATTTCTTCCGCCATCCCTCGTTCGCTCTATCCTTCTCCCGCCTTCCTTCGTTCACTTTATCCTTCTCCCTCTTGCCTCGTTCCCTCTATACTTCTCCATCCTTCCCTCGTTCGCTCTATCTTTTTCCCGCCTTCCCTCATTCGCTCTATCATTCTCATGCCTTCCCTCGTTCTCGATCCTTCTTCAGGCTTCCCTCGTTCGCTCTATCCTTCTCCAGTCTTCCTTCGTTCACTCTATCCTACTCCCGCCTTCCCTCGTTCGCTCTATCTTTCCCCCGCCATCCCTCGTTCGCTCTATCCTTCTCCCGCCTTCCTTCGTTCACTTTATCCTTCTCCCTCTTGCCTCGTTCCCTCTATACTTCTCCCGCCTTCCCTCGTTCGCTCTATCTTTTTCCCGCCTTCCCTCATTCGCTCTATCATTCTCATGCCTTCCCTCGTTCTCGATCCTTCTTCAGGCTTCCCTCGTTCGCTCTATCCTTCTCCAGTCTTCCTTCGTTCGCTCTATCCTTCTCCCGCCTTCCCTCGTTCACTCTATCCTACTCCCGGCTTCCCTCGTTCGCTCTATCCTACTCCAGCCTTCCTTCGTTCACTCTATCCTTCTCCCTGTTCCCTCGTTCCCTCTATACTTCTCCCGCCTTCCCTCGTTCGCTCTATCTTTCTCCCGCCATCCCTCGTTCGCTCTATCCTTCTCCCGCCTTCCTTCGTTCACTTTATCCTTCTCCCTCTTGCCTCGTTCCCTCTATACTTCTCCCGCCTTCCCTCGTTCGCTCTATCTTTCTCCCGCCATCCCTCATTCGCTCTATCATTCTCATGCCTTCCCTCGTTCTCGATCCTTCTTCAGGCTTCCCTCGTTCGCTCTATCCTTCTCCAGTCTTCCTTCGTTCGCTCTGTCCTTTTCCCGCCTTCCCTCGTTCACTCTATCCTACTCCCGGCTTCCCTCGTTCGCTCTATCCTTCTCCAGCCTTCCTTCGTTCACTCTATCCTTCTCCCTGTTCCCTCGTTCCCTCTATACTTCTCCCGCCTTCCCTCGTTCGCTCTATCTTTCTCCCGCCATCCCTCGTTCGCTCTATCCTTCTCCCACTTACCTTAGTTCCCTCTACCTTTCATTCCCCTTCTCTCGTTCGCTTTATTTTCCCGCCTTCTCCCGTTCCCACTATTTTCCTACCTTTTCTTGTTCACTCCGTCATCCGCCTTGTCATTCGATCTATCCTTATCCCCCTTTTCTTGTTTCCTCAATCTTTCCTCCGCCTCCTCTCTTTCCCTATATCCTTACCCTGCTTTTCCTCGTTCCCTTTATTTTTCCCTCGCCTTCTTTCGCTCGCTCTCTCCTTCCTCTCCCCTTATTTGTTCCCTCTATCCTTTTCACGCCTTCTTTCATTCCCTTTATTCATTTTCTTTTCCTCGTTCGCTCTACCCTTTTTCCGCCTTCTTTCGATCCCTATATCCGAGTCCCGTGCCCTTCACTCGTACGCTCTCTCATTCTCCCGTCTTCTCTCGTTCCCACTATTCTCCGGCATTCTCTCGTTCGCTTTACTCGTCTCCCGGATTTTCTCGTTTCCTCTTAACTACTCCCTCTTTCACTCGGTCTCATTTTCTCACGCTTTCTTTCGTTCTCTCTTTTCTTCTCCCTTCTTTTGTACCTTCTAACCTTCTCCTTCCTTCTTTCGTTTTCTCTATCCTCCAGCCTTCTTTCGTTCGCTTTATCCTTACTTCCTCTATCTTTTGCCCTGTCCTCTCGCGTTCTCTCGTTCTTACTATCCTCCTCCCTCTTTCGTTCGCTCAGTCCTCCCGCATTCTTTCGTTATATTTACCTTTTTCCCGCCTTCATTCGTTCGCTCTCTACTTCTCCCGCCTTCTCACTTTACCACTTCTTTTCTCCCGTCTTCTGTTGTTCGCCCTATCTTTTTCCTGTCTTCTCGAGTTCGCTCTATCCTTCTCCCGCCTTATTTTATTCGTTATATGTTTCCCCCGCCTTCTTTCGTTTTCTTTATTTTTCTCTCGCCTTCTTTCGTTCACTCGACACTTCTCTCGCCTCCTTTCGTTCGCTCTCTCCTCCCGCTTTCTCTCGTCTCTTTATCCTTCTCCCGCCCTCCCTCTATCTTTGTGTCGACTTCTCTCGTTCGCTCTATCCTTCTCCTACCTTCTTTCGTTAGCTTACGTAAGAGTGGACCTATTGGTCTAAATTTCGCCCGAATAAAGACATTTATCTATCTCCTGCCTCTTTCCTTCTCTTAATTTTTCTCCCACCTTCTTTTGCTCTTTCATTCTCTTATCTTCTTTCGTTTCCTCTTTCTCTCGCCTTCTCTCGTTCGCTTCCTTCTTCTCCCGCCTTCTTTTCGTTCGCTCTTTCCTTTTCCCGCCTTATCCCGTCCCCCCTACTCTTCCCCCGCCTTCTTTTTTCTGTATCCTTCTCGCTTTCTCTCGTTCTCTTTCGCCCGTCTTTTCTCTTTCTGTCTATCCCTTTTTCTCTTTCTCTCATTTGATCTATTTTTTCCCGAATCCTCTTTTCTTTCTCTCTCCTTCTATCTATTCTTCTAACGCCCTTTTTCGTTCGATTTTTCCTTCTCCCATCTTCTTTCTTTCTCTCTATCCTTCTCTTGCCTTCTGTTCTTCTGTCTTTCCTCCTAGCGCAATATCTCTTCAGGCCTTTCAATCTCTCCTTTATTCCATCCTTCATTCTATTCTTCTCTCCTTTATTCTATCCTTCTTCCACGTTCTATCCTGCTGACATTTTATACCGTCTCCTCTCTTATCGCCTTATCTTGTCCCGTTCATTATCTTTTCTCCTTGTGTTCAGGAAATTTGATGATCGGCTTTCTCAATCGGGAGATAGATCATACTGGAACTTTTTAATATTAAAATATTCTACAGAATTCGCATAGGAAAATGTTTCCAAAATGGAAATATTTTACACGATCCTAATAATAGCTAATTATCCGTCAAATATGACTGGAATGCGTGAATTAATTTTTAAGTTACCATAAATTTAAAACGAAATATTGATGAAAAACTAACTTTTGTAAGCACTTAATAGTAAATAATAAATATAAAATTCAACTTATTGAATGTTCCAGAAAATAAAAATAGCTTTTGACATATAAAATGTAAGTGGATAAGAAATATTAATATTTACTTGTAAAACTTTTCGCTTGACTATTTTTATATGCCCATAACTATTTATGTTTTGAGGAACGTACAGTTATGAGAATTTTACTTTTTATTGTATATAAAACTATTTTTCATTCAAATAAATTTATAAATTTTATTTTTCTGTTTTTAGTCAAATATTGATAACTTATTCACCTTAAGCAAAAATGTACTCAATATCTTCAAGAAATTCAGCAATTTTAATTTATGTATTTGACTTAGGAACACTCATTAGCACAACATCAATGAATTATGGGATATTTATTTATTGATTTTCGTTGCCTTCGTATTGTTTAAACTTCAATATAGTGTCAAAATATCTTGAATATATACAGATGCGACGCGAATTTATAATCCTAATTAAAACGACATTATACAAAATCGACAAGAATGCAAATCGACCTTGGTGGCGAAAATTTTCCTTGCAAAAATACGTCAAATTATGGCGTTAAAAAATAATTTGCGGACCGATTTGAGGCGAATCCGAAAATCAACGGAAAGATAATGAAGTTTCGTTTTTTAGCCGTACTTTGTTCTAATTGCAAGTCTCGAATTCCTGTGATGATTCTAAGTAATTTTAAAATGCAAATAATTAATAAGCTGCATACATAAAAAGCACTACACCCAAAGCCATGTCCCTTGTCGGGCCTCTGTACAGATTCGCTGATTGTGAGTTGACGGACCCGTTTGCTCTCAAATGCTCCTTCTCTGGCTGCATCCTTCCTATAATTGATTATTGTTCACCTGTGTGGAACTCTGCCTCGCCCTCTGACCTGAAGCTTCTTGACCGCCCTCTCAATTTCTTCCTCTCAGTAATTCGTAATCGTGTCCCCATCTTCCGTAATTCAGCCCGCGAGCATATATTCTCATCCCTTTGGATCTCTTCTCTCTCCCTTTCCGGGAAAAGTGAACGACCTCATTTTCCTTCATTCAGTGATGAATGGTAAATTCAGATCCAATGACCTGCTGCCATGCTCCTCTCTCCGCGTTCCTCAACGTCCTACTCGAAGCCACAGTGTATTGCATCTATCTAAATTCCGTCTTCCTGTGTCACAGCGCTCAATGTTCCACCGTATTCCACACACCTACAACTCCTTAAGCGTCCTTCATCCTTCCCTCGATATATTCTCATCCTCCATGTCTTTCCGCTCCTTAATTGTCAAATCCTAATATGTACTCTCTCTCTCCCTCTTTTTTCTCACCCATGGGTGCGACTAGTTGCTCTCTTAACCACTTTTCTCCTTCCAATGATAAGCAGTTTGTTTAAATTGTTAATATTATACGTATTCATTCCTTTTCCTGCTTGTTGTTGTTTTACGTTGATTTCTCTATTTTTATTAATTTATTTTTGTTTATAAATTCAATGTAATAGGCCTAATAGCGGTTGTTTTAGGATTTTATTTAAATAAGTAAATAAATAAATATTCCAATATCAGTTTACAACCATTGTGCATGGGTGCGCGTGCCAACGGAAAAGAATGAGAATTTTCTGAAAGACAACACGACTCTAATAGCAGCTTAAACCTTAAAAAATAACATCATGGATAAAAAATAGTGCGGCTAATCGAAGATCATAGGTGGAGAGCGCGCACGGAGGGCCGCATTTAAAGATGCAATCGCCTGGAAAGGCTTACCGACCACTGTTCTACAACAAAAACATTTTGGACTGTTCTCTGTAAAAAATTTCGAAGTTATAAATATAGAACTTTTAAAAACATTCCGGACCATTATACGAGTTCATTATATTTTCTAAAACTTTCTACAGGAATATTGAAAAAATATTTTTTAAATATTTTCTGGAGGAGAAGGGAAATTATTTTTTAAATACTTGTTATAAAAGGGCCATTATACTTTTTCTTATATGAAAAGTAATTCGAAAGACTAAAAAATCTGTTACTAATTTATTTGAAACAATATATCGTATTTCGAGGAAGGGTCATAATTTTCAATTAGCTTAGTAGGATAGCCATGATTCATATTAGTCGATTTTTATACGATATGCATGGTATTCGTGTAATAATATTTGATGGGTGCTTTCTTCTTGACTTTAAGATGCATGAAATCGTAAAATTATATTTATCTAGGAAGAAAGTGTTCCATACGACATATAATAGTTTATTCGGCCTTCAAATTATAAATGTGCAAAATAATTAAGCGATTAAATTAATTCAAATTGCTAGAGAGAGAAATAACAGCATCTTAAATTTTAACGTGATAAAAGAATCGAATATGTATGATTTCAGTTGGGAGAGAAGATTTGGAAGATGGATGGAGGGGAGGAGGAGAGTGAGAAGAGCAGAGAATAATGCGTGGATGGCAGAAGAGAGAGATGTACATAAAGAAATTTAAGTGTTCTAGGAATGGAGCTACCGGCAGATATATCATAACATCGTGGAATAGGCACCTGAGTGTTTCGCGATCCAGGTAATGAGCACTCCTGGATAGCTTGGAACCTGGAAGATTTTTGCCGGGTTTCCCTTCCATCTTAGGACGAATGCCAGGCAAACGCCACCACTGGAGAAAGCATTGAAGCAATGAACTACCAATGGTTATACGGAAATATAAAAAATTTTACACCTGCATCAGCCCTGAAGATGCCAGGGTTCTTTCTGATCAGGCCATGTATAAATAACGTAGAAAAAATCTATAAACTATGTAATGACTGAAATGTATGCATGGCTTGACGGAAATAAAAACCTTTTGAATTGAATTGAGAAACGCTACAATCCGAGTAATTTGGATTGTTTTTGGCGGATCGATGCAAAATTCTTGGCTATACAAATTTTGCTGTGATTTGTGAATTTGTTTCAATGCAGTATGATTTCTTTAAACTGAGTTCTATCGAAGGCCTTCAGAGATATATGGTTTGAACAATAAGTTATTTTCCGTCAAATTCATAGTTCGAAGAGACGGAACCGCAATACTAGAGTCGCGGTCGGAGAGATTTCTAAGTCACACCTTCACAATCTTCAAACGATCCAAGAGTTGCTCGAAAATAAATTACTTATCAATAAATTTTATTATTAGAAATTACTAAAACAGGCAAATTCAACATGAACGGAGTAAGATTTTATTTAGGATATATTAAATTCCTTCCAATGTCTCTTAATGCACAAGGCACTTTGATAAGAATTATTTGGAATACAGAAATTCCATTCTTGAGAAATAAGAATGCCAATCGCTAAATGTAGCCCATTAGGTTATTATGTTATCATGACTATTTTCAAGATAATTCTATAAAATTGGGTATGATAGTACCTGGAATACATTAATATAATACGGAAATATTTGGGGGGAAGAAACTGTCCACTTAGTTTGACGGTGCTTAAAATCGGGCTCGCGAACTTAAAGAATTTATGTGACATTTTCTATCAAGAACATGTTAATATCTATTTTAGTAGTAAATTAGTCAATTTGTTTGCATTTATGATAACTCCTAATTTTAAAAAGATAGTGGTTCTCGCTTGATATTATGAAAAATAATTAGATGATCACCACACGGAAAAGACTGGAAACCGACCAGGGCACGGCAAATTTTCTAAAAATCTAGGCGCCAGCTCCAAAACCAAGGAGCCAGAGCAGGCGTTACAAATTTTGGCGGATATTTTTTTATCATCGTCAGAAAAATAAATGTTTAATAATTTAGTCACGAATCTGCTACAATAATTAAGCCATGCACATTTTTTCTGTCACGTTATGTAGCAGAACATAATAACATGAGCATTATAAATTTGAAAAAGTCTAATGATATTCTGAAAACTGTAGTTTACGAACAAGAATAAAAATTCGCACTTATTTTCAGGAACTTGGATGTTTCCGACAGTTATGTTATATTTTGCTGCTCCTACTGCTTAGCCCGACAATACGACTACAGCACGTGACTACAGTGTAACCAAAAGCTAACTACAGCACGCATATACAATATCTAGGCGCCAGCATGACAATCTTAGGCGCCATGGCGACCTGGCGCCCGGGATATGTCGAGCCCTGGGTTAGACAGCAATGACACATTCATAAATTTCGTGAGTGATATGTCATACAAAAACAAATACTTCGCGGAGTTTAAAGTTTTACTTAATATAAATAATTGTCTTTGCTAAATAATGATCTAGTCCAGGGAAGACGATCCATCAGTGCCGTCTAGTATAAAATGACTCACTTCGCGGGCCGCTAGCTTGAGATCCCTGATCTAGGGCTTCGCATCTGGAGGTGGGCGAGAGAGTAAATATGTTATTAGTAGAAGACCACAGGAACCCACCCTTAATATTTTAGGTGCACATGTAAAAACATTTTAAAGAACTTGATAGCCTGTTTTCCTCCATACAGTTTAACTACACGATTTCAGAAATCGCAGGTCACATTGATCTTTTTAGAATTATGAATACCATTTGAGAAGTATTCAGTTATTTCGGTAAAAAAGTAGGATTCTGCCTCAATAGTGGGACTGATGCGAATATTCTCAACACAAGAACAGCTGCCTTCAGGTCGGGATGTACTTCACTAAATTAGGTGTAGCTTCGTGAAGAGCCATGCCAACTGAATGAATTGCAAACTTTACAAGAAGTGGATATTATATAATTCACTATTTATTGCGTTCATCTCGTTCAGACTTAAGAAATTTAAGGTATAAGCGACAATATAATGATGCACGAAAAAAGAACCGGGAGCGGCCTTACTGGAGACATTTTTTCCGCGAGCGACATATTGTCACATTTTATGTATAAACAGCGGACTCATTCTTTGATCTTACAGGATGTAGTACTTGGATGTTTGGGAAATTGAGGGAGGGGGGCAAGGGCGATATTGGACAGAATGGAAGGAAGTTTTGGGGAAAGTGGTGTAAAGTGCTGCGTTTATACGTCGGAGGAGCGGAACAGAGTGAGAAAAGCGAAAAAAATTGGGTTCTCTGAAGGAGGGTGAGTGAACTATGGTGTTGGAGTTGAGCGATAAGTTGAGAAAGAAAGAGCGTAGGTGGAGAGCACGCGGTGGAGTTCAAATCCATTACGTTTCCCAACAAACGTCATAAAATATCGACGGAACTTTTATGACGCGAAATTCGAGAACGATTAGCCTTCGCTTTGCGCGCATGAAAACTCTTCTCATACTCTTAATTGGTATATCTTCCGGAACTTCTTTAAGGTTGTTAATTTGCAAATCTTACCCCATGAGGGTATAAATGCTTCCCTCCGTGAGATTATGAATTATGAAATCGTATTTTAAATAGATTAAATATTATTTTTTTTAAACAAAACTCTTATTCAGATAAATCATTCCTCTTCAATCACCTCTCGAACTGTTATGCATCTTTCTTTGTTTTCGGAATTATGCCGTAGCGGATTTGAAATAAAGCCGAAGTAGGCAATGGCCTAAGGGAGGCAATAAAAACAGGATTTCAGGGCGGGAATAAAAAAATTTAATATTACGCAGAATTTTGGTGGATTTAACTATCATGATCCGCAGACAGGCGGATGGACAAACAAACCATATACACGAGCTACTATTTTAGAAAAAAGCGCCAAAATGGAGGTGGAAAAATAAATTGGCCTAGAGGCGAGAAATTTCCAAATCCGCCACTGGAATTGTTTTTAATTTTAATGCTTGACGATTATATAAATGGTGCAATAGACTTCAATTAATGTTAATGAAGTCAATTTTAATTTATTAATGGGAATTGATTACTCTAAAGCTCATTTTTCTATTTAAACTATCTAAACGCCCTTTCTAAGAACGTGACAACCGATTGTAATCCAAAGAAAGCAACTATAAACGCAGAGATTAAAATATCTTATGCAGCGATATAAGTTTTCTGAAAAAATTGACATTTCCATTCATTAAATAGGCAAGGTTTTGATGGATTTAATTACATTGGAAAAATTAGTTTTTCCATTCACTAAACATTCAGGTTATTTCAGGTTATTTTGATGACGTTCACATGTTGGTATTTTTTCTTATGGAAATCAGTAAAAGTTATAAATACCTCATGTTTATTTTATCTTAAAAATATGTGCTCCCATCCATTTTACGGAGTTTTATCGGTTATCGACCTCTTCAGTGAATTACACACAGCTCGTTTTACATTTGGACTTCTTTGATCCCTTCTTGAAACTGATTAATGAGGCTTGCTTCTTCAGCCACACTTCAGATGCAAAAATAGCAAATAAAAATTACGACGATAATACTCTGTAGCAAAAAAAGCATACAAATAAAACATCATCCATCAGATAAAATAAGTAGAAGTAATTCATGCAATAAACTGGTTTCTTTCATCACATTCGGGAAACGAAATTTCGATTATATTTTCCAGCAAATGGTGAACGTGATTGGTTGCTTTGACCCGGTTATGTCATCCATGTCTACTAAGTTGAGAGGGATCGTTACTACCAAATTTAATTGAAATCCATCTAGCGGTATAGCCAAGACCGGATTAAGGGACTCAGGAGCCCTGACGCACAACTTTTCGCAGATCACCATCCACAACACCCTATACGCCAGCGGTTTCCAAACATAACAATGCCGCGCCACCCCTCACCTAAGAAAACCATCTTCGCGTCCCCCTTTTTACAATGTTTAATTATAGTTCATAAACAATACCTTCTGGACATACAATTACCATTAATAAAACCATCTTAAGCAAAAATATTGACGCAAATGATACATCATAGCCAATTGAGGGCTAGAATTTGACTGCTGCATATTGTAGGTCTCAAGATTAGGATGGTTATGCCGACAGTAATTATATGAGAAATCCTTTGCGCACCCCAGTCTGCCCATCGCGCCCCCCACAGTTTGGAAACCACTGCTATACGCAGTGTCTGAGATCTCCATGGAGCCCCTCTAATCACTGGGTCCAAGTGCAACTACGCCTCGGTTAATCCAGCATTGGTCGTACGTCATCTCTTCCAAAACGCGTACTCCCACACTGTCCATCCTTGAAAATGGTTACTCTGTCGTATTTTTCGTCGTATTTATTTAAGATTTTATTTCTTTAGCGTGTCTCACGATATGGAATGGATGAATAAATACAGAGAGTATTAATGAGAGAGGTTAGATCAATATATCTCTTTGCAATTTAAGGAGTATGTACGGAAAACATATTCAATGCTATATTTTTGTTTATGTGACGCTTTCATTGGAGTGGTTTTATTGTATTTGTACGCTCTTAAGTTTTTTCTGACCTCTATTTTATGATCTATTTTATATAGATGTAAAGTTAATTTACCCACTGGCTAATCTATCTGAATTCTTAAAAGATTCCTACGAATTTAAAATTCTCTCACGAATCTAATTTCTTCTTGAAATATCCTAAATCTTTTTAAACCGGGCAGTCCCATTTTCGCCATAGGATAACATAGAAGTCAACAGAGAACGCTGAATAGGCGCATTTTTGCAAATGGTTAGAATCGGAGAACAAACTCGGCACAAGTAAGAGAAAGAAGCTATCGCTTTCATAGCTATTGTTATCGCGAGAATTAAAATCCACACAAAGCGAGGCATGTTTTTAAAATACGAAAAAACGAATTTTGCATCACACAATTCCTTATGCTTGCATTAGAGTGAGACTCTCGGCCCTAGCCTCCAGCGCGACTGAATTGGCCATAGGGAAATAACTTGGAGTTATAGGGTTATAGGTCAGCCTTCGGAGGGCATGTAAGGGGGAGTGGATAGGGGAGGTAAAGGGGAATGGGTAGAGGAGGGGAAGGGATGGGAGGTGCATGGGAGTTAACAGCTGAAGGAGTAGAGGCGTTCAGCCAAGGGACATGGTCGAGATTATCAAATTTTTACTTGATGCCCGGGCAACATTTAGAAAATGTCGGTGAGTATATTAATGCTCGATATATCGCATTCACATCTTTAAAAGAGTACAGTATTCCTTATTGCAATCCATTGAATTATGATCTTGGTGACGTTTATCAATGCGTACAATAGCGCAGCAAGTCCTGTTAGCGAAATTTTACGCTTGTAGTTGAGAATTAGCTGCAGTGATTTTATTTCTCACGCCAATTGGGTACACGCTTTTTTGATTCGAACCATTTTAATGGGCTTCTTAGTGAGATAGTTAAATCATCTAAAACCGGAGAAATAGATTTAATATCGTTGGCCGTGCTTACGAAGGGTCTGAGTCCATTACTACATTCTATATTAAGTATACGTTTTGAAAGATGATTTTTACGAGCGTTCCATTTTACTTTTCGTGGTTTGAAATTTGCTTTCAAGTAGAAATTTGTTAGATTAAATTTTTACTAATTGAAGTTGTACTATGCTTGCGATTATGGGATCACACGCAACGCCTTGGCATAGAAAATCATAGAACTCGCACGGTATTCGAGTTAACTTTGGAGCTAGAAATGGCTTATTTCACAATGACCTCCGAGTCCACGCAATGCCTTCGAACGTCAGTTGGGTACCTCTTTTCGAAGGCTGTTTATCCGGACAATGTTGCACGATCTATTGTTCCCTCTGAAATTATTTCGGACTACATTCATCTGAGAATTCTTATCGTTTACTGCCGGCCACATTTTCGCTCAGGTTAATGCGAGAAGCATCGCGTGAGAACTACAGTGGCCGTTGGGTAACTTTAGCTCCGACAATCAAGAGAGTTTTGAGTGGTGGAGCTCCCAAAACGTCTTCAAGCAAGCATTGAACAGTAAAGTTGTCACATTGTCCACAACAACTGCCCCTGGCATTTTTTCGGTCACTCTTTGTGTTTGAAATTGTAAGTGTTCCCCTCCCCCATAATGTTAGAGCTCGAGTTGGAATTCTCGACTATAACACATATTGTCAAGACCGAGGCCATTGGAAGCCGATTTCGTCTTAGAAATCACTTCTCTTGCGTCTTCCATTGAAAAGTACTTGGTATAAATGCTGTGTTGAATTGAGACAATAGCACCCTAAGAATTTAGTTCTTTCCTGTTGTATTTTCTCGTGGTGCCACTCCCACATACCGCCCATGGATCGTGAACAGAACTTCTATCTTATGATCGATTTACCGCCACCCTCACCATAATGTAAATGTCAGTGATGGACAAACGGTGGCGAGAAGTCGGGGGTTTGACTATAGATAAGTAAATATCGTGTGAAGTAAATAAATATTGAACACTTAAACATCTCTATCCCCATATAATTCCTTTAGTAGAACAGTTTCACAATTTATTTATCTTAATGTAAAATTTTGGTGAGACTAATACAAACGAGTAAGTTTAATATCCACCTTGATTATGTATACATTTGTTTTGGTACAGGGCGCTTGTTTAATAGCGTTTTAATATCCCAAGCACTTTCATTGTAAACTTACAAAAATGAACTTTTAATTATAGAATCAAGATGACTACCAAGGATTTTGTAGCTGATATGCACCTCTGATGTTCTCAACCATTGTAAAGATATAGTCAATATCTGAATCATCAGATGGATTCAGTCAATAAGGTGAGCTTAATAATTAATTTATAGATTTTGTGAACAGAAATTACTTTCAGTTCCATCTCACATAAAGAAGTCATTATAGATCTTATGTAGTGCACAGTTGTCAGAATGTTGTCACAAGTATATTTCTTTGCCTCGTTAGGCTTATTGAATAAAATAACAAATGGTCCAATTTTGTTCTCTTAAAACAAAGATTTATGCCATATTGCAATTGGAAGCATATAATTAGCTTACCTAATAAGTTTATTAAGTAATAATGTTAAATATAAATTATGCTTTGTACATTTTAACATAATGCTTTGCATGTGCCCATGCCATCATTTAAGATTGTTCGCAATGTCTGAGAGGAAGTTGAAGAACTTGACACTAAGTATTTTAAGCCATTTCATTTATTTTTGAACTTGTCATTAAATTGAGACAGTATAAAAGAGTTCTTTTTTCAGCAAACAACTCTTCTCTTAGTTTTACGGCAAAATATTGATGAGGAAACTTCATATTTTAGTGTCAATAAAAATTGCTAATATTTATATAAGGTAGCATATATGCCTCTAAAAAAACTGTCATGCTGATAAAAACAATGAGAAAATTTTACATTCAATAATCAGTGTGATAAATTCCTTTCTAAAAACCATATTACTGAAACTTAATGACAAACAAAGAATTTGAAAGAATTAGATACATCATATTTACCTTTGGTTGTGTAATCACAAAAGCTGTTTGCAATAATAATTTGTTTCGTAAAACACAAACCACCTCTGGAGCTAAATTATTCTATAATATAATTCGAAGTGTTTGTCTGTTTGTCCAGCTATGAAAATCCACACGCTTGATCCTAGACCCACCATACTTGGCATGCTATCTAATACAATCAAAAGGAAGAATCAAATTTAGAATTACAGTGATACACTAAACGGATAAACTGTGGAACATTGAAACAATATTGGTATTTCCTGTGGCCAGCACATGACTTTCCGATAGCTAAAATTAAGAGTGAATGGGAGAACCTACTGTGGTATATGATGGCTCATTTGAAAGTCTATGTCGCTCTGATGTTGGGAAACATAAAAGTTTTGTATTTTCACGTGGCAAGCACATGACTTTTTGATACCGAAAAGTGAGAGAAAACAAAAGAACCTACGGGGGGGGGGGGGGGGGGGTATTTGAAAGCTTATGGTCATTTATCTTGAGAGTATCTTGAGTTTCAATGAAAATATTAGTGAGTGATATGAGCATGAAAAATTTGAAATTGTGAATTTGGGGCAAAGCCCAGGTAATTAGCTAGTTTTCAATAAATTAATAATATATATTACCAGTAAATAAAAGTTACCCTTAGAAAGACAAATTTTATTATGAAATTGACTACTACAGCTTTTACATTAGAAGTTAGTGTATAAGGATTTTGCATTGTTTTATGCAGTAAGTGCAATAGTATTCCATACCATTTGAACATTTTTATTGAGAAGTCTATGAAGCATGGCATGAAAATTTGCTAGTTAATACACGCTTTGGTGTTCCATTCTTTTTTTTATTACTAGAATTTGTTTAGCTGATTCACTGGTCAACGGAGATTTTGTTAAATGCAAAATTTCAACTGTTTCTTTTGTATTTTTAGGTGCTGATTTCAAAAATGAAGAATTTTTCTATCACCCACCATTTTTGTGTAACAGACATAATAATATGTACATAGAAATTAGCATATAAATAAATATTACTTATTGTGTTCATAGAAAGAAACATAGCTAGTTTGTTAATGTTGGTTTGTTTATGTGTTGACTGCTAACATGAGGTCATTGTTTGCACATCACCATAGTCCAAAAGCTATGAGTCAACAACTTGGATCCCTTTGCTCTCAGTTGAGTGTCAGCTTTCATTTGTGAAACATGCCTAGTGTCTGTGAGTTCTAGCTTAGTGGTGAATATTTTTAATGTGTAGTGTGTTTTTTAAGGGAAATGTCTTGAAATTGTAAAAGTCACACAAACAATTTTTGCTGTATTTGTGGTGAGTTTTTTTTTAAGGCACAGAGGTGAAATATTACCCCTCTAGTTAGTAAATTATATGAGCTTTATTTTGGTTGCAAAGTAGGTGATCAGGACAAATCTTGGGCCCCTCACATCTGTTGTGCTTCAGGTGTAACACTACAGATGGGTAATCACTCTGTGAAACTGCGATGAGGAAAGCAAGGGGAAACTACCTCCTCATATTTCCCATGATAGGCTGAAAAGCTGCAAATACCTCTATGGATCTCTCTGGGGTAAAATATTCCTGAGGTAAAATAGTTCCCCAATCAGATCTCCGGGTGGGGACTACCCTAGGGGATGCACAGAGGAAATGTAACATTAATAAGAAAGCAAGTAGTGGGAAATTAAGAATAGGTACATGGAATGTTAGGACTATGAATTCAGGGGGTAAACTAGAGAACTTATAAAGGGAAATGAGAAGGAATAATGTAGGTATAGTAGGTCTTAGTGAAGTTCGGTGGGAAGGAGAAGGCGAGATAAATTCAGACGAATTTAAGATTATTTACTCAGGAGGGGAGAAAAAGGAAAGGGGAGTGGGGATTATAATGAGAAAAGAGATAGCTGAAAGAATTAGCAAGGTAGTGACAGTTAATGATAGATTAATAGCCGTAAAACTTCAGATGGAGCCAGTGGAAATGCTTATAATTCAAGTGTATATGCCAACAACTAATGCTGGCGACGACGAAATAGATGAAATGTAAGAACAGATTATGGAGATATTGGAGGAGGAGGGAAAAAGAAGGATCACCACCATAGTAATGGGAGACTGGAACAGTGTAGTCGGAGAGGGACAGGAAGATAACAGTAGGAAAATATGGACTAGGGAAGAGAAATGAAAGAGGGGAGAAACTTGAGGAATTCTGCCAGAGAAATAGATTGATTGTAACTAATACATGGTTTAAGCATCACCAGCAGAGACTTTACACATGGAGAAGCCCAGGAGACGATACCAGATAGATTACATACTAGTCAATGAAAGATTTAGAAATAGCATTAAAAATGTGAAAACACTACCAGGGGCAGATGTCGATTCTGACCACAACCTTTTGGTGGCAAATATACAATGTAGACTGAAGAGCGTTAAGAGAAACATAAGAGTTAACAAGAAATGGAACTTAGAGGAACTCCTTAAAAACAAGGAGGATATTATGACTGAGCTGGAGGAAAGGTTGGGGGAGAGAGCTGAAGAAAATAGGAAGAATGTAGATGAGGAGTGGAGATACATCCATAGCAACATTAAAGATGTAATGGAAAAGAAGGTAGGAAAGATAACGGGTGAAAGAAACAAAAAACCCTGGATCACAGCAGCCATGCTGCAAAAAATGGAAGAGCGGAGAAAGTGGAAGAACATAAACACTGAAGAAGGCCAAAGAAAGTACAAGGAGTTAAATAATGCTTTAAGAAGGGAAACAGATAAAGCCAGAGAACAGTGGATAAATGAGAAATGCGAGGAGATTGTCGAATGTGAAAGAATTTGTAGAACAGACCTCATGTATAGCAAAGCAAGGGAACTATTCAAGAAAAAAGCAAGAAAAATAGGACGCAAAGGAATCATGAACAAAAGTGGTAAAATAGTATCGGAGCCAGACAATGTAAAGAATGTCTGGAAAGAATACATTGAGGTTCTGTATGACAAAGAAGGAAAGCCAAGAAATATTGAATTAAATGAAAAAGAGGATGTGGAAGAAGATCAGCTAGGACCAAGTATTCTCGAGTCTGAAGTTAAAAGAGCAATTGATGACATGAAAAGAAGGAAGGCTGTTGGGAGTGATGATATACCCGTGGACGTTCTTAAGGTTTTGGGGTCTAAAGCAGTTAAGCAACTCACAAAATTTTTTAACCAAGTATATGATACTGGCATATGGCCTGAAGATTTTTTAGATGTTGTGATGGTACCACTGGAGAAAAAGAACAATGCAAAATGTTGTAAGGACTACAGAACTATTAGTTTAATTTCTCATACAGCTAAAGTTCTAACCAGAATAATAACCAAAAGAATTGAATGTAAAATAGAAAAGGAGCTGCAAGATAATCAGTTTGGTTTTAGAAGAGGAAGGGGGACTAGAGATGCTATAGGATGTATGAGGATGATGATAGAAAGAGCGCTAGACGTCAATAAAGATATGTATTTTTGTTTTGTAAATTGGGAGAAAGCTTTCGACCAAGTGAAATGGGATAAAATGCTGGGTATTTTAAACAAAATAGGAATAGATTGGAAAGATAAAAGACTGCTTAAAAACCTTTACTTTGATCAAAAGATTAGAGTCAGGGTTGAAGGAGAAGAAACAGAAAGTACTTCAATAGGGAGGGGAGTGAGGCAGGGTTGTCCTATTTCACCAGCGATATTTAATATTTATGCAGAAACAATAACAGGAGAAGCGTTGATGGAAGAGAAAGGATTTAAGATAGGAGGTGAAAGTATTACCACCATTAAATACGCAGATGATCAGGGCTTAATAGCAGAAGGCGAGAAAGAGCTTCAGAGGATGACAGACAGACTAGTTGAGGTTGGCCAACAATATGGAATGAAGATCAATACAGAAAAAACGAAAGTCATGGTGGTTTCAAAGGAACATAAAGAATTAAATATAATGGTGAATGGCCAAAAATTGGAACAAGTAAGTAGTTTCAAATATCTCGGCAGTATTTTAAGCACAGGATGGAAGTAGTACACAGGACATCAGAAGTAGGATTGCAATGGCAAAAGCAGCATTTAATGAGAAGGAGCTTCTCACAAGCAAGAAAATATATTTAGAAACAAGGAAGAAATTAGCAAAATGCTACATATGGAGCATAGCTCTTTATGGTGCATAGACGTGGACGATAAGGAGAAAGGAGGAAAAATATTTAGAAAGTTTTGAGATGTGGGTATGGAGAAGAATGATGAAAGTGAAATGGACAGAGAGGAAGAGAAACAAAGAAATATTAGAAATGGTGGGAGAAGAAAGGACGCTAATAAAAACAATCAGGAAAAGAAAAGCAAATTGGATAGGGCACATATTGAGAAGACAGTGTTTACAAAGGACGATCTTAGAAGGAAAAATTAGTGGAAGAAGAGAAAGAGGGAGAAAAAGAATAGGAATATTAGATAATATAAAGCAGGGATATAATACTTATAGAGGTATAAAAGAGGCTTCTAGGGAGAGAGAGAAATGGAGGCAGCGATTCAGTTAAAACCTGTCTTCGGACAGAAGCATGATGATGAACATATCTGGAATTACATCTAAGTGTAAACACTGTAAAATATCCAAATCTTCCATCAGCTATCAGACCTGTCCCCCACAGTCCAGAGCTTCCTGTACCTAAGCCACCAGAAACATGGACCTTAGATGAAGAAGGTGATGGTGATGTCGAGACCCAGAGTGACTCAGGAGATGAAATACAGAATGACCCAGCATTTATGGAAAGCCCGACTTCTTCTAACCCTCACTTGATACCTCAGTCTGAACTAAATGATTTGGTTCATGATCTTAATTTATCTAAAAGTCAAGCAGAACTTTAACTTCAAGATTAAAAGATTGGAATCTTCTTGATCAGGGGCGCTAAAATATGTTTTTTCTGTAAACGTCAACAGCAATTTGAACATCTATTTTCTAAAGAGGGAGATCTAGTTTATTGCAATGATGTTGATTCTCTACTGGAGGCCTTGGGGCAGCAGCACAATCCTCAGGAGTGATGTTTGTTCATAGATTCCTCAAAGGTGAGTTTAAAAGCAGTCCTGCTTCACAATGGAAAGAAGTACCCATCTGTTCCACTAGCTCATGCTGCTCACATGAAGGAATCATATGAAAACATGAAACTTATGGTATCCAGTATGAAAAGTATTCTTGGCATGTCTGTGGAGATCTAAAAATGATTTCTCTATTACTTGGGTTACAGCTTGGATACACCAAATTCTGTTGCTTCTTGTGTGAATGGGATAGCAGAGATAGACAAAACCACTACATCAAAAAGCAATGGCAAAAAAGAGAAACTCACTCCAGGAAAGAAAAATGTAGTTAGTCAGCCACTGGTTAGTTCTGAAAAAATCTATTTACTGCCATTACACATTAAACTAGGCTTGATGAAAAATTTTGTAAAAGTGATGGATCATAATGGACATGTATTTCTCTTCTTGAAAAATAAATTTCTGAGAATTAGTGAGGCAAAAATCAAAGAAGGAATATTTGTGGGTCCTCAAATAAGGGAACTGATGAAGGATGCTGTGTTTGAAAGCCATCTGAATGAAACTGAAGCAGCTGCATGGGCATCTTTCAAAAAAGTAGTCACCAACTTTCTGGGAAATTACAAGGCAGAAAAATACAGGCAACTTGTGAGTAAGCTTCTTGTGGCCTACAGAGCAATGGGGTGTAATATGT
Source organism: Tanypteryx hageni (assembly GCA_028673005.1). NCBI lineage: Eukaryota > Metazoa > Arthropoda > Insecta > Odonata > Petaluridae > Tanypteryx > Tanypteryx hageni. The sequence continues at coordinate 80,755,014 of CM054113.1, read as the reverse complement.
CTCTAAAAATAAACCTTTTGGACTCCCATTTGGACTTTTTTCTGGAAAACCTCGGGGCTACGAACATGGAGAACACTTTCATCAGGACATCTCTGCTATTGAAAACCGCTACCAGGGAAAATGAAGCCCAAAAATGTTGGCTGACTACTGCTGGACACTTAAAAGGGATGTTCCTCAAGCAAAGTTCAGCACAGTCCACATCAACCACATTTTAGGTTAGTAAATATATACTTTTTTTTTACATATAATAAAAATACCTTTAATTTGAATGACATGCATCTTTCGATTACTTAAAAACCCTGTGTGATAGAAAAATTTGGTAAACAGATTTTAAATCAGCGCAAAAGATTCTATAAGAATAACCATCTTCTTACCATGTAACAAAAAAGTTTTCTTTTGTTATCCAGTGTTATCATTACCATGCCATGCATATCAAAGTACTTACAACTTCTTGTAAGAAGGAAGTATAAAGAATAGGGATGGTAGTGGTGGAGTGGTTAGAGTATAGGCCTTCAATGCAGTGGTCACAGGTTTTAATCCGGTGGAGGTCGGATGTTTCTACCTGATATCATCCATCCCTTACTTTGTGGTTTGAGGAGGCTGCCCAAGTTAGTGCTCTGATCTTTGGAAGGGATGTTAAGCAGTTGGCCCCCTTCATGCTCTTCATAAACAGTAGGCTAATGTCGGTGTCTAGTTCCCTTCCTCCCTTCCATGTGTGTTCAGTTTGGAAGGAGTTATGGCTATAATAATCCAAGAGGTTGATTAGTTATAAATACAATGTATAAAGAATGCTATTAGGCACCCCAAGTTTGTTTTGGAGGATTTAGTCACAAATTTGAATGCAATATTATTATACTCAATTAAATATGGTTTTTATTGTGCTATTTTCTAATTTCAATTAAAACTATGGTCAATTAATAAAATCAGTTACTTTTATTTCCTATGACTTTTCATGTTTTTATTTTTTCCTCATGTAATTTATTTACCAAGTATTGGTGATAATTTATAATTGATAAAAGGTGTGTGCTTCAATCATTTCCAAATTTAAAGATGTTTGCAAAATAAATAGTAGAGAATTATATTGGCTTGGTAGCTGGAGAGAGAGTTTGATTCCTGGTCAAGTTCAGAATTTTTCTCATTCTCTAGTCTCACTGACTGCCCTTCTGGTGATTAACACATTATAGCAGATGTCTTCATGTTGGATTTCAACAGAAGTGACCACAAAAATCTCAAATTATGCCAGAAACTTCTGCAGTTTAAGAAAGGTATTAACAGTTGCTTTTTGTAGATAAGAAAGTTATTTAAAAAATGTATATATGAAGGATAAGCTTAAGTAAATGTAGGACAGTAGAAGCCATTTATCAATTTTGAATTGAAGATATCTATAAGACAGATTCGTTGCAACAGAATTAGAATAAATCAAATAAAATAACAACATATGTTAAAAAATATTACAGCACATACTATTCCATTATTTTTAATTAAAAAATATAAATTATTCATTTCATGCATAGGAAAATAGCACAATAGTAAAGAAATAATATTTTAAATAATTATACAGTTAGTCCTCACTATACATCGGAGATGCATTCCTGAAAACTGTGGCTTATAACAAAACAACATATAGTGAAATCTATTTTCCCGTAAGAGCAATGATAAAAGTAGAAGTTATGCTCCTGGCAGATATTTTGTGACACATTTGTATCCCAAAGAATACATATAAATACAGTACATTAGACATGCTATGTTAAAACAAATAAAATTACCCACCTGGGCTTGTACATTTTTTTACTTCAAAATCACCATAACAAAGATTCATATGATTGTATACAGATATTTGCAGTTATGAAATTATAATATTTGTATTTTTATAAAAAATGCTCGAAAGGTGCATTTGCTCAAAATTAAGACAAAGCCTTACTAGCGAAAACGCATAAGTAATGAAAGAAATTTCTGTACCTAACATTTGTAAGTGAAGCTGAAATTATTTAATATACTGCTCACACATTTATTAAGGATGGGGTTGCAAAATGAAATTAAACACAAAATTGAATTGTATAAATAATAATAAACATGAAATTAAAAAGACGGATTTTTTTATTACTGTAATAATTTATGTGCCACAATTGGAATTCCTAAAATTTTGTTTTTGGCACTTCACAAATAATGTATATGCAAAGCAATGCAAGTTATAACAAAACATGCTCCTTAATTGATGGACAATGTATATGCGAAACAAGGTATAATGAGTAATTACTGCATACTAGTATTCACTATTGAGAATATTGTGCATTGTGCATTCAAATTAAAATCATAAAATCATATTAATAACAAAAATTAATGCTATATTTCTGACATTTTACTGACCATAATAACTTTTAGAGATTTCTTTTGCATTTTTCTCTTTTTTGGGTCCATTTAGATTATTTCCCATTGTTGTCAGTTTAAACATGAGTTGATAGCTGAACTTCATCTTCCTTTCTGCTTAGGTAATTCAAATATTCTATTTGGTTGACCTCCTAGCAGTTTAATGCTGTATTTTTAACAATGACTTTTCCATTTCTGTCTCAAATTTCAGTAATTTTATCAAGTCTATCCTTTGTCTATAAGTGTGTTTATTGGTCTCGGAGGTTTATTTAGAACTACATTGAGATAAAAGTGGAAAAAATGGAGATTTTTTATTGTTTTTCAGGCGGTACATTGTTTTCCGTTAATTAATTTTTTCCGCGTATCAATTATTCTTCCTGTCGTCAATTATTTTTCGGGAGGTGAATATTTTTTACGCGGCGAATATTTTTTAAGAGGTAAATATTTTTTACGCGGTGGTTTAACTTTTCACGCGGTGGTTTAACTTTTCACGCAAATAATTTTTTCACGCGAGGAATAATTGTTTTACTCATCGAATACTTTTCACTCGTCGAAATTCTTCATGCGGCGAGTATTTTTGCTCTTGGAGAATATTTTTTTCGCTAGGCGAAAACTTTTTCGTACGGTGAATACATTTTTATAGCGGGAAGGTTTATATTTTCACTAGGCGAATATGTTTTCACTCGGCAAATATTTTTTTTCACATTGCGATTAATTTTTCATAACGCGTTTTATTTTTAACTTGGCTAATAATTTTTTCCGAATTTATTTTATTTTTTTATTCGGCGAATAGTAATTTCATGCGGCGATCATTTTTTCATTCGGATTTTTTTTCACGAAAATTCTTTCAAACGAATAATTTTTTATATCGCGGAGATTTATTTTTTCACGCGGCGAATTATAATTTCACTCATGGATATTTTTTCAGGTGACGAATATTTTTTTCATTCGGCAAATACTAATTTCACATTTTTCAATTGACGAAATTTCTTTCACACGGCGTACTGTTTTTACTCAGTTTTTTTCGCTGGAGAATAATTTTTTCACGCTGCAGATATTTTTTTATTTACTCTGTTAATAATAATTATAATGGGGTTTATTTTTTCAGTACGTGCTCTTTCACTCGTTGAAATTTTTTCTCGCAGCCTAGTATTTTTCATGCGGCTATCAATGTTTTCACTCGATGGATTATTTTTTAAACGTCTAATATTTTTAACTCGACGAAATTTGTTTCACAAACACTACGCGAATATTTTTTCACTCAGCGAATACTTCACGCGGCGAAAATGTTTTTATTTTTTCACTCGAACTATTTTTTAACGCGTCGTGCTATTTTTTCAGGTGGAGAAAATATCACTCGGCGAATATTTTTCTTACCAATTTTTTTTAGGTGGCTAATCAATTTTTATAACGCGTTTATTTTTACACTAGCGATTATTTTTTTCAGGCGGCGATAATATTTTTACTTGGCCAATTTTATTTAATAACAAAGTTCTTTGTAGTTCTATTTTAGATGAAATAATATCAGTTTAAAAAAATACAAGTTTTGGAAAAAGTAAGCATGTCAGTAAACGGATGCAAAAACCCGCCACAGAGGCCAGCTACAGCTGCGCAGTGGGCATAGAAACTGCCCAACCAATACAGAAGCGGGTTCGTCACAGCGGCGGATTCGATAGCCTGAAAAAATACTCCCGTCCTCTGGGCGGACGTAAACTCACTGTTCTCGACAGAAGTTTTTTTCAACCTAGCTCCACTTGAGCGCACGATTCCACCGCTGGGATCGAACCCGCTTCCTCGGTATTGGGGGGCATGTAACTATACCCACTCCGCTAACCGAGCCGACGAAGGAGAGTAGGTAATAAGTTGGGGTCACTTTCTCCAATAGGCTACCTTCGGAGGGGAAGTACAGTGGAGGGGGTAGAAGAGGGGAGTTGCAACTGGAGGGGGAGTACAGTGTAGTGGGTAGAAGAGGGGAGTTGCGTCTTTCAATTTTTGTCGTACAGGCAGCAGTTCAGTAGGTGAGTGGACATATCTTTAGTCGTACGATGGAATACTTTGAAATGTAACCTTCTTGACGTTTATAAATGAGTACAATTACAAAAGCCAATTCCATTTTATTGAACGTTTTCGCGGTCATTTTATTTTTCTTTAAGTGATCTTATGGTGTTTTATCACATTATATTTCCATGCTACTTGCTGATTTTGGATCGCATGCATCGCGTTAGACTCCATTCTACGTATTCTCGCTGTGATTCATTTTCTTTTAGTTTTTTTGGGGATATTAATAGGTTAATAGTATTTTAGGGAAAGAAAATTTGCTTCAATTACTATATTTGTACATTATATTGAACAAAACAGCAATGCAGTACAAGATGTTACAATGCAGTTAGAAGTATAATTCAAACTCACTTCTGGGAAATAATATTTTTGTCTGAATTTTCTTTTTGTCATTCATTTAACAAGGCTACAGCATGCTTCATTAATCATTCAGTCTTTGTTGTCCGAGTTCTATTCAAGATATCGACGAATTTTGTGAAGACATATTTCAGCCTCCTTAATATTCACTGTTTCACAAACTGTTTCATCTACTTCACTTTCACTGTCAAATGAAGGCACATACCCTTTGCGTTAGTCCCACCATTTCCTCGATTGTCATGTCTCCAATTGCAGGTTGTTCTTCATCGACTGCAATAAATTCTCCTGAAGACAAGGTGCACTCGCAATTGGAAGATTATCCATGGCAATCCGCAACTCCTGGTTTATCTAGTTGAACTTTTTCGATAAGTCCAGTGTGTGCCCAACAGTTGCTTATTGTTCGTGGTGAAACTTCATCCCATGACAGTTTGATCATGTACAATGAATCTTTCAAGGATAACTCAAGTGAACAATTATTTCTGATACTATCTACTCTCTTCTTCACTTGATGTCGCCTATAGTGTTCCTTAAAGTTCTTAATAATTCCAGTATCAAGAGGCTGTAGGAAGCCAGTGGGCGGTATTAACTCGAGTCGCACGTTAATAAGGTCCAAGGTTTTATGACAAGGTGCATAAGCATATAACGGTTCTTAATTTTCATCTTTTTGTTGAAAATTTGTAGCCACTCATAAAATTGCAGTCATCCATGCCTTACTATTGTGTCTATAATTAATATAAAGTGATGGTTTGAAATTCTTAAAGCACCGAGGCTTTGCTGCCCTTTCAACCACAGTAACAATCCCTTTGTCACTCCCATCAGCATCTGTACAGAATGCAAGGGTCATCCTGGCTTTTATTTTTTTACATCCTTTCACAGGCTCACTTGAGGTGGATTTTTCTGGCTATATAAGAGAGCGGCCTCATCCATGTTATAAACATCTTTATGATCGTGTTTTTAAAATCTCAAAAATTCTATTTCAAACACTTACAATTGCTCCCTTATCAACCTCAGTTGTTTCGCCGTCTCTTTTGTTGCACCAGTTCAAGGCGCTGCTTAAAACGATGCAACGATCCACTGCTGTAAACAAAGTCTGTGATGCCCATCTGATATCCCATTAATTTTGCCTGCTACTTAATTACTTCATCAGTTACTGTCTGTATCTTTTCCAAGGGGACGCACACTGGAGAGGGACTGCCAAACAACCGGCGGCACTTATATTTTATATTTTTAATCACTATCGAAATTCTTTTGTCCCTCCCGACATCGAGGAAAATCTATCCTTTCAGAAGAAGACGGTAGATAATATCTAACGGTAGACAAAAGAGCTCCTTTCGCGTAATAAATGGAGTGAACGAACGGACGCTCTCAAGGATAATCGGTATTTCAATACTCGGCATTAGAAAATTGTACTGCGGCGAGTTGTGGTTTAACGCAAATAGAACGGAACGTACGATTGCAAAGATTTTTTCTGAATATATTGGGATCTACATCATCTTGCTCGTTTTAATTATGTCATCATCTATCATGAGTGCGATCCCAGGAGTGTTTATTTTCTCCATATGATTAACGCTGGTATTAATCATTTGCATTTTATAATTACTTAGAATCATCGTTGGAATTCGGGGCCAAGTACGTCGATTTTCGTATTTCGCAAATCATAATTTGACGTATTTTTACGAGAAAATCTATCTATCTATCTACTGAAAATTCTGCTTCCCATTAATAAACAAATTGACGTAATTTTAGTATGACTGTATATATTAGATTTTTATTTATTTTGTAATCAGTTGTAATTAGTCAATCGAATATTATTTAAATCACCTCACTTGAGTGAAGTAGATTACGTTTTTATTTTATTTTTCCGCTCACAAAAATTAAGGATTAACAATTAAGGAAATTAAGTTTAGGGAACCTTGCGTGAAGTGGCCCTATGCAATAGTTCGTATGACAAAAAATTGTGACAGCGCGTTGAACCACTTTTATTGCCCCCTCTCAAAATAATCATAATAAAAACACACATTACAAGATTTAGAAAATCATTTCCCGGTACAGAACATTTTTGTTTTGTTCGCCAAATCGTATGTAGGGGTTGTTTAATAATAAGTAATCACTATATCATGCACGCGTCAAATATCTTTCTTAATTATTGAAAGAAATTAACCACAAACATTAAACTGCACAATAAAATTTGCAAACGAAATGATATTTGTAATGGACGCATGAAATATCTTCCTATTAGTAATGTTAATTTGTCCATTATTACAATGTTATGGAGTCGTTTTTAACTTCAAATTCCTAAGGGGTTCATTTGCTTCATATTTAGACGAAACTTTTCACATAAATTTTCAATGTTCTTCTGTCCATTGTAAATGCGTTGCAAATGTATTTGAAAGCCCGAGTCCAACAATGCAAAAATCCGAGGTTAGCAAAGCCTTAGAAATGTAGAAAAACCGTGGAAAATCGAATATAAACTTAAAATATGAGCTAACACGAATTATACAACAGAATCGACGGTAAGAATCTTAATTTCTTTTTACGTGAAATGGTGTAAATCTCAAGCCAAAGTCTCGATCGTAAGATTTTAAAATGATAAAGACTAAAGGTCTACAAATCACATCTAGCCGATTACGTGTTAACGAGAATTATCCTGGCATCGAACCCAGGAGACGACTACCCACTTAAAACCTGCGGCGAAAGATTCGTCAAAATTGAACCGATTTATTTCTTTCATACCGGTAGGTGGCGTCAAAAATGACGGATTCAAAAGAAAAAGAAATGGAATTTAAACTGATAATAAATGATTACAACTATCACCAGAAGTCCATTGTCGAGATAAATTTTGAGTTAGGGGAAGGCATTTACAGAGCTCGAGTGTTGACAGTTACAGTCGTCAAGGCATTTATCGTTGTAATAGCAATATTTCCCCAAAATATTGGATTAAAACGTCTAATATGAGCGATTTCGAGCTGAAGGATGGATAAGAAACTTGATTGATTTTTCTTTAAAATAGTTCAAACTGGATATGGTCTGCGAGGTATAGATTAAACAAATGTCCGCGACATAATTAGGTTTAGATAAAAATTCAAGAATCGCCCATTCTTTCGATACCGTTTCATATGTATTTATAGCGGGTGCCTTACACACTCACCGTTATATCAGAGAGACAGACCGTGGAAACTATATGAATTTCCTAATAATGGCAAGAATAATTCTATTTGACTAGTTCTACTATGGCTGTTGCCCAGTCTAGAAGTTATAATTAAAGAATGAATTTTTTGTTTCAGAGGCATCATCTCCTTCCCAATTATCCATTCCGACTCAGCATGAACAAGGGGCAGTAAGAGAACCATAATCCTACAAGGAATTACATTTATGTACCTGCCTCAAGCCTGCAGAAATGGAATTTTCCTATGACTAGTAATGTGCAGATATATATGACTGTATATAAATGTATAAAAAATTCTGGAAATAAAGTTCACCTCAAATAAATTGTCATTTTTTTTGTCTTTCATGATTGACTGGCATGCTCTCTCCCAAGACTAAGTCAGGCTTATCCGAAAGAGTAAGTTACCTTCCTGAGATAGTCTCAATAGGATAACTTCCTGTTGCCTTGAATAAGACCTGCACATATACAGAAATATGCTCTTAAGGAGACAAGCAGGCAGGAAATTTTGCTCTGGGCAGTGCTTATCCGATAGAACAGGAAGTAGTTATCTAGCCAAGACTGTCTCAGAAAGGCAACTTCCTGTTGCCTCCGATAAGACTTCCAGCCCTCTTCTAAGAAGGAAGCTCAATAGTGCCTTGCTTTTGGGAAGGAAGCTCAATAGTGCCTAGCTTTAGGAAGGTAGTGCCTTGCTTTAGGAAGGAAGCTCAATAGTGCCTTGCTTTAGGAATGTATTGCCTTGCTTTAGGAATGAAGCTTAATATTGCCTAGCTTTAGAAAGGTATTGCCTTGCTTTAGGAAGGAAGGTTAATATTGCCTTGCTTTAGGAAGGAAGCTTATGTAGATTATCATTCATTTATTGTTCTTTAACAGTACAATAGAAGTAGCAAATTAATTTATCATTCTTTGTGCATGATTAAGTAACATTTCTAAATTGTAAGCAAAGCATCTTAACCTAACCCTGCACAGGTCATCTGAAATGCAATGGAAGAGTGAAGCCATGGCATCTCACAGACGCCCCACGACCTGTGCAGAGTTGAATAATAGGAAATGTCATTTTTCTTCTTGCTCATCCTAGAAGGCTTCATTGCGCACTGACTTCTTAATGCAGTTGATTCCCTGAAAATCAAGAAGAATGTCTGATTTTAGCGGAAAAGTTCTTAGCACAGAGTAGTGTTCTTTATGTTGTCATGCAATTGCCATAAAGAAATTTGACAATTTTTTTCTCAAATATCTCCATCCATTGTTTCCCAATGCCCCAATGATAAATTTAAATGATAAACATTTGTCTGTAAATTAGCTGCTGACATTACTTCCATAAAACTGGGTACTCACAGTCACAAGTACATAAAGAACTCTCATCTCCATACTAAGAGCTGTCATCCACCCATTATAATATTAAAACAAGTGAAAATAAAGGAATCAAGATATAAAGGTTTTCAGATAAATAAAAACTTACTATTATTAATAATAATTTCTCTTCAAGATACAGGAACAGTTGCATTAATACAAATTTATTTTGAAGAGAGTACTTTGTTGATACTCCTTGCTACAAACTATGAAAACAGCTTGTTTATATTCATTGCCATGAAGGATGATTACAATGTGTTTATATTCACTTCTACAATATAAGTTCTGAAAAGGATCGTAACGGTTATATAATACAGATAATGTGATAACTATTGTCAAAATAAAGGCATTATAAAAATAACCAACTAAAACAAAATCATAATTTAAATAAATAAAGACGAAGAACGCCATTAGCATATACCTCAATCTTCCCCTGAATAATTTAAATTGATAAATATCACAGCGCCAGCAAGCAGCTCTGGTAGGAAATTCATAGGTGCGAGTAGTACGAGTTGAGATTTTTTAAATTTAGTTAATTTGTTATAACTGGCAAAGTTAATATAAAAGTTGGTAAAACAACATCACTCTATGATAAAACGCTGAACTATTAACTCAAGCAATTTAAAATGGAAAGTTGACGAATTGAGTTATACATGAGCCCATAAAGTCTGAACAGAAACCTGAAGAGAAAAATCCTGTACTTGACTAAGAACCCCCAATTCAGGAATGGAGAACCATACTGGCTTAACAGCTTAGTTGGCACCTACCCAGCAAGTGGGAGATCCAGGCTTGATTTTTTCTCCTCAAATTTAAAATATTTAAATTATGACTATACCGCGGATCTTTAGGTAAAAACCTATTTATTTCCTGAGTAGATATCTGAATATACAATTGTATATATATGTATCATGAATAATTAACCCTGAAAGCGTATATTTTATAGTGCCTAAAAATGCTTATTTTGACGTTAATGTCTAAAAATGCCTATTTTTACGTTAATGCTTATTTTTGCCTTTTTCATGCAAAAAAGCCGAAAAAGGGCTAATTTTGTAGAAAAAATTGACAATAAAAGCAGATTTTGGTACTAGCCATATTTTTTAAACTGACTGTACAATGTTCAGTTGAGGGTTGGGAAAATGTCCTTCACACCACGGTGGTGGTGGCGAACACCAGCTCAGACAGCGGTGCTATTCTGTTTCCCTGTGTTGTGCGATACGACAATGTAACAATGGGTTTAATCTGATGTTGTGTTAATTTCTTGTTGTTACATTGTTATATTGTGTGACACGGGAAAACGAGAATAACCCTGCAGTCCATCTCCAGACCGCAGATGGTGAAGGTGAGAAGTGTGAATGTGAAAATTGTGAAAGTGCAATGCATAAAGTAGCAAGTTCAAAAGCTTATTTAATATGTCAGTGGCTACAAGAGTTCCCGTACTTCACAACGGATGGAAAAGTTATCTTCTGTCAAGCATGCAACAAGGAGGTAAGTACATTATAATGCTAGCTTGCAACAAATTATTGGCCATGATTTGCTTGTCATCTTTGAGGCAAAAACCATCTACATTTTTTGTTTATACGAGCCATTATATGGTAACTATAGACGTGGTTAATCAAAATGTCCAGCAATCCAGCTGCAGAACTTCGTAGCTCTAAAGTAAATTTTATATTTTTGTCCCATTTCCGTATTTATTGGATTATTTCCGTATTTTTAAGGTTAATTATTTCTTCATAATTTTTCTTTATAGGTTTTGAGTGATAAAAAATCCCACCTAACTCAGCTAGGAGTGCTACATAAGGCAAATGATGAACAAATCGAAGATAAAACAAACGCTTTTAACAAAAACTTCTGAGGGATCCAGCAAGAAGAATCAGTTTTATGCAGATTTGTGTCATCCAATTGTGGCAGCCAACATTCCGTTCAGAACACTAGAAAATCCAACATTCAAAGGGTTCCTAGAATGATACTGCCATCAGTCGGTACCTTCCGCGTTAACGCTATGCAAGAATTACGTGCAACCCACATACAATGATGCAATGCGCAGAATACAGAAGGACCTTGGAGATTCACATATTTGGATATCAGTCAACGAAACCACTGATGCTCTCAGCAGATACATGGCCAACTTGGTTGTTGGGAAATTGAACCCAGATGTGCCATCCAGAGCCTACCTCATCTGCATGAAGCAACTTGCCAAAACAAATCAGGAAACAATAGCACGCTTCGTGAACAATGGACTGAAAGTGCTGTATCCCAAAAATCTAGACGAAGAGAAAGTGCTTCTCCTAAACAGAGATGCTGCGTTGTACATGGTTGCTGCCATGCAGTTGCTCAAGGTGTTCTATCCCTCCCTTGTGCATGTGACATGCCTTGCCCATGGTTTGAACCGCGTAGCAGAGCAAATAAGACTGGAAATCCCCAAGATAATTGATCTCTACCGTGAAGAAGGTCTTTGTCAAGGCACCAACAAGAATACAGGCTTTTCGAGAAAAACTGCCCGATGTCCGTGGCTGAAAGCAGCTGAATATTACAGTGAGCATATCCTTCATGTCAAGGAAGTTGTGACCAATCCAGCCGAGGATACTGCCTGTGTCACTTCTGCGAAAATGTTGCTGGATGATCCCTCCATTCCCAAGGATTTGGTGTATATTAGATCCCACTATACATCCCTTGTGTGGATTATTGCTGAATTGGAGTGCTCAGGAAAACCCATCTACGAAAATACTGCTTTGCTGAATGAAGTGAAACAAAAAATCAAGTAAGCGCCAGGTGAAAAAGTAAGAGCAAAACCAGAAAAAGTGCTACAAAAGAACTCAGGTCTGCAGAGCCTATGTACAGCAGCAGATATACTGGCAGGAAAATCCAGTGAAGTTGAGTGCAAAATTCCATTTCAACATGTACCTAAGTTGATGTTTGCCCCCGTCACATCAGTTGATGTCGAACGTTCTTTTTCTGCTTACAAGATGATATTAACTGACAAATGCCATAGTTTTGTGATAAAAAACTTAGAAAAGGTGCTTGTTATTTACCGTGAGGCCAACTACGGGAAATTTGTGGAATAAACACAAAGAGGTGACAAATTCATTATGGGGATTCCGAATGAAACAGTTTGTCAATCATTCTGCATAGTACTTAAATATATACTTGAATAATGTTTTCAGTCAGTATTACTATATGTAATGTAGATAGTATTTTCTCTATAACGCATGGTAAATTAACTATAAGAATAAGTTTCAATGCATAGTAGTCAAATATTTTTGTTCTTTAAAAACACAAATCAATAATGTTTCGTTAACTGGTTATTTTTGCGTGCATATTTCAGTCCTTTTTCCTGAATTAAAGTTGATAGTGGACAGAAATGATGTTGTTTTTTACTGGACACAGTTTTTGGAAGTAGTTTTTAGAGTCTATTTTACGTTTTATAAAGCCTAATTAAGCTACTTAAAGAGCCTGTTTTAGTCGCCTAAAACTTAATTTTTAGAACCTAAAAATCGTGGTCTACATATAAGTGAAAATCGAGTCTAAATTTTTTTAGACTCCACGTTTCAAAGTTTACTGACCATAAATTTAATCAACAAATACAAAATTGCGGTATGGTTTTTGCATAAAACACTTTCGGAGCCGCCTACAGGTCGCGGACCGTAGTTTGACGAACTCTGCGTCAGTTTATATGGAAATTTCCCAGCTAGCGTAGCCGTCTATTATTGCCTTTCTGCGCGGCGTTCAAAACTTTCGTCTCTGAAAATGGAGACTTCAACTTCTACTTCAGTGGGAAAAATAATATTAAGTGTTTTTTAAGCGGAAAAGAAATTGTCGGAGTGATTGGTTGATTGTGTAAAAAACTAGGGACACAGCAACGCTTTGGGTACCTATCGGTCATAATTTTTACGAGGACATAATGCCACTACGTTAAACCTCGACTGAAGGCTTAAATATCAACTAGTCCCGTAAAAATTTTAAAATATGACAACTTGACCAAAAAAAACTTCTTTTGGGTTAGGGCTAGGATGGTCAACTGTCCCGCAAAAGCAGCCCGAAAATCGCCTCCGCCGATAAAGTAAAACTCAATGTTGACGTCTATCAGCTTTCACAAGCATTCAAATGTCAAATGTGAGAGAGCGAAACTCTAAAATTCCGCTTAGGTATTTATGTAGATAAGGTGACGACTGTCAGAATGGGGGGTTGTCACATGAGGAGGAACCATTCATAAACTCGCAGTATAAATTACCGTAGAGTGGAAAAAGATGGTCATTGAGAAGCGTAAGTTGAGTAGAAAGGGTGCACGTGGATAATCTTTTATATACTAGTGGTACCCGCAAAACTTATGCGAAGTCAGTCAGAAATCTGCATGTTTAAAAGTAATAATAGCCCATTTCTCCTTATAAAATTAGACAACTGAATTTTATATTTTTTAATTATATGTAGAATTTTAATTGCTTATCCCTTACGAATAGGTAACATTCCAGTATTCAAATAAAGGAGATATTTTCTTTTGGTCGATCGTTAAAAACGCTAAGTTCATACGCAGTTTACTGAATAATAACAATCCTTAATTATTAACTTTGCAATCTTTGACGTTGTTATAACTATAATTTTGATGCTCCAAGAAAGTGCGAAACAAATAACTTAATTCTGTCCTCCATATGAAGGCTTAATAGACGCTAATTCAATCGGAAGCAACAATGCGGGTAGCCAAAGAACACCCGAAAAGTATGAAAAAGCAATAAAATTCCGAAAAGAAATGCGTATTTCTGATAAATTCATCCATGTCACATCTAAAAATCGCAAAAATAAGATATTTTATAGTTTTAACTGTCGAATAAAACAAAAACGAAGAAATTCGGTCCATATCTACGTATTTCAATGAATGAAGGAAAAAAACCTTGCACCTTTAAAACCGAAATTCCTGTGTAAACATATAGGAAAATATAATCATCTCCTGGAGTCAAGCCTGGGATACTTATGTCAACGAAAATAATTTTCTCGAGGTCTCTTAGTTAGCAGAAAGAAAATGGCATTTACAACATTTCTCTTTGATAAATTGTTCAAGAGATAAAAAGGGGGAACGCACAGACAGTGAGTAATTATCTTGTATATACAATAAGTCCAGGACTAATGCAGGCTGGTTTCCCAAAGTCGACGTCACAAATTGATTACTTATATTGACAAGAAATGTTTCAGTCATTTCAGTTTAGTCATTGCAAGCAATTCTTATACCATAAATACCACTTGTAATTCATAGTTTATCAATGATAGAGAAAAATTGGAAAAAAATTAATTATCGGGTTTAAAATACTAAAAATAATGTCAAAATCTCTTTCTGACATTATATTTTGCATGTATTTTTTTTTAATAAACGAATTCAATAAATGTTACTGTTTATACGGCAATAGGTATGTATGGATCAACTGTCCATTGCTGAGGAGTAGTTGAGCGGAAAATAACCCATTTGTTCACTCGTCTATGCTCAAGCCGAATTCTGTAGCAATCGTCTCTTTGGCAACAATCCGATAAAATGCGATTTAAAACGCAAAAACTGTTTTAGTAGAAATTAAAAAAATACGACCAATATAAAAATTCGGTGATAAGAATTACATTCTACATTCTTTTTCCCTTATAACAGTACAAACCCCACTCTGATATCACAATTCTAACGTAATATATTTTAAAGTAATAAAAAAACATCTCTACACGATGGATTTGGAATTTCCTATGTAAATCAATTAGGGAAAAATGTTCCTGGAATCGAACCTGGGACATCAATATTCGCAAAATAAAACATAGCTCGGAGGTGGGCCCTGGTAGCACGAGCCTCATGCCGAGTTTCATGAAAATCGATCAATTGGTGCAAAAGTTGTAAGTAAGGGGTCACATACAGACAGGACCATTTCATAAGGCTGTTTCCTTCGGAAACAGCCTAATAATTACTCAATGTCTGTCCGTTCCCCTTTTTTACCTCTTGAACAGTTTGTCGTAGAGAAATTCTGTAAACGCCGCTTTGTTTTTGCGAACTAGGAGACCCCGGGAAAACTATTTTCGTTTACAGAAGGCTCGACTCCAGGAGATGATTATATTTTCCCATAAGTCTACACGGGATTTTCGATTTCTCAAAGTGGAAAATTTATCTCCTTTATTCATCAAAATCTGTAAATATGGACCAATTTTCTCCGTTTTTGCTTTATTCGACGACTAAAACTATAAACTATCTTATTCTTACAATGATTATATGTTACACGGAAGAATTTGTCAGAAATATGCATTTCTTTTCGAAATTTTATGGCTTTTTCGTACTCTTTCTGGGTGTTGCCAAGGCGACCCGCATTGTTGCCTCCGATTCAGTTAGCGTCTATTAAGCTTCGCGCTTTTTATGAAGCATAGAAATTAATGTTGTAGCAAAGTCAAAATTAATAGATTGCAACGTTAAAAAGATTGGAAAGGTGTACTCCATGTCAGAGTACACAGTTTCCAAATTCTTTCTTTGGGATTTCACTATGTTCTCAATATTTTTCACTCACAATCAGATGAGTATTTAACGAGAAGCTAGTGAGGTACTTTGTAAAATACATGGAAATTCTTATGTAAAGTTGTCGTTATTATTGCTCGATTTAACCAAAATTTTCGTAAGACTTCTTCATACAAAATTTCATCAAAAAACGTCCTGCGATTTCCGAGTTGAAACAGAAGAACATTGTAAACTACATGTAGGTCTTTATGTAAAGTGGTTGTAATTGTTGTCCAATTTTAACCAAAATTGGAATCGGTTGACTAATTTTAGCAGAACTCCCCAATACTAAATTTCATCAAAGCACGTCAATCGGTTCCCGAGTTGAAACAAAGGAGCATTGTAGGTCATCATGACAAGGAGTCGTAATTGTTGTCCGATTTTAACCAAAATTGTAATTGGTCGACAAATTTTGGCAAAGCTCCCCAATACAAAGGTCCTGCGGTTCCCGAGTTTTAATATGCGAACGGAAACGACTTCTCCTATATGCGTTCACTTCGTGGAAAGAACGCATAATAACTGCAGATAGTTATTACTCGGTAAACTGGGTGTGGACTGTGGGCGTTTTTAACGATCGGCCAAAAGAAAAAGTCTTCTTTATTTCAATACTGGAATATACAATTTTTCGTAATCAAAATTGCACATATAAATTATAAAAACAACCATTCAAAATGCGTTGTATAATTTTAATAATAATAATAATACGAGCTACTAATAATGAACTAGAGTAATTGCCCGTAAAACATGAGCGAATTATGATAAAAGTATTCAAAATATATTTGATTTCGATATGAAAATATGCTAAATGATAAGTAATAATAAATAAATAATATTCCCTCCCTCTCATTGGCCCGTGTTAAACTTATTCACAGTGACCAGTCTGAACTGAAGGAATCCATTGCTTCTTGGCACGTCTCTATAAATGAGCATGCTAAGGCCTTGGATCTGATAAATTCTTCGCTCAGTAGGATTAGTGACAAACTAGAGAGTCTTTAAAGTGAAAATTCTCATATTAGAAAGCATCTCTGTGATATGGAGTCGCGCTTAAATGGGGCTGAACAAAATCAACTTAGAAATGTTATTGAAATCCATGGCATTCCTCCATCTGACGGCGAAGATATTGTGTCGATAGTCGCCAATGCTGGGAGTGCCCCTGGGATTACGCTCGATGTAAAAGACATTAACTACGCACATAGAGTAAGGCTACGTTCCACTTCTACGTCCAAGACCCTCCCCTCCCCATTATCGTTCGCTTCGTGAGATTTGCCGCTGCGACCGATTTTCTTTAAGCAGCTAAAAGGAACTTATTTCCCCGTGATGTTGGTTTTGATAACTTACTCAAATTCTCCTATTTTCATAAACGAGTCCTTGACTCAAACCAACAGGAGGTTATACGCCCAGGCTCGGGGACTTAAAAAAGACAATAAAATATCTGTGGGTTCGAAATGGCCGAATCTTTGTTCGGAAAAGTGAAGGCAGTGACCGCCTTTGTATATCCTGCGAAGATGACCTAGAAGACATCAAATAGCAATCGGTACCTCGATTGTCCACACCTAAACAATCAGTTTTTAATTCCATAAATATTTGTCATGTAAATTGTCAATCTTTACTAGGCCACTACGATGAATTCTGTGAATATTTTTCTACTAGACCATATGACATTATTTGCATGTCTGATACCTGGTGAAAACCAGCTATTACAGACGAAATGGTAAGGTTGGCAAACTTTAATCTAATAAGGCATGACAGACTTGGCAGAAACGGTGGTGTTGGTGTATTCATCAGCTACATGTTTCTGTTCTTGCCACTTCTCCCTCTATTCCCTGCTCGAGGCCTGAATATCTCATTATTGAAATTTCCGGGATAAATGCCTCCAAAACACTATTATGTGTCGTTTATCGTCCTCCTAAAATTGGATTTCTTTCCGACTTTGAAAATGATCTTCTTAGATTATTTCCTACCTACAAAAACATTGTTATAATGGGTGATTTCAATACTGACATGTGTTGTGATTCTTTTGATAGCCGTTATTTAAGGAACTTTATAGTAATAATCTCCACCTTGTTTCATTTGATCCGACCCATCATACAGCTATCACTCATACTCTGCTAGACCTCTGCATAGTTGAAGCCCCATTAAAAGTTATTTCCCATTACCAAACTTCCGTTCCTTTCCTTTCCGCGCACGACCTTATACATATTTCCTAGAAATTTCCCCGATCTTCCACTCTACCATTCACTTACTGTGATTTCAGCAACTTTAAAGTCGAAAAATTCCAAGAAGATTTACGCGATATGGATTGGTTAATAGTAATCGCTTCGAACTCCATTGATTCGAAAGTATTAACTTTCAACACTAACCTAATGGGATGCATCAATATACATGCCCCCAAACGTACCTGTTATCGTAAACGTCCCTCTGCCCCGTGGCTCACTATAGATATTAGGAAACTCATTAAGGAAAGAAATAGGCTTCGACGTGCATTTATACAATCCCGAAATCAACTCGTCCGCGAAAAATATAGAGCACTCAGAAATCGTGTCAAGCTGCTGGTCACTGAATCTAAGCGTCTCTATTACACCTCCTGCTTCTCCCGATTAACCGAATCCAACCAAATGTGGAAGCAATTAAGGCATTTAGGGCTAATTCGACAAAGAGAGACAACAGTATCTCCCTAAATCTTTCATTAGACCAGCTCAATAATCATTTCATTTCTTCCCTTTCCCCTGACACTAGTCCTTCCCAGCCACCCACGCCTATTACCGACCCTTATTCCTTTCCATGACAAATTATTACTTTCAGTACATAACTCTTGATACCTTACGCAAGTTTCTCTCACTCTGTAAATCAAATTCTATGGACATAGACGAAATACCTTTAAATTTCCTCAAACATTCTTTTCCCGCAACGTGTCCGGTTATTCTTTAACTTCTAAATTGTTCATTATCCTTCTCTGTTTATCCTTCTATCTGGAAATCCTCGCTAGTTCGCCCCATCAAAAAGTCCTTCCTCCCCTTCAGACTACCGTCCAATTTCCATTTTATGTGCTATTTCCAAAGTCTTGGAACGCATAGTTCATCAGCAAACTACTGATTATCTTTCGAAGAGGGGAAAATATTATCCTTTTCAATCCGAGTTTCGTCAAGATTTCAGTACTCAGTCAGCTCTCTTAAAAGTCACCGACGACATAAGATATGCTATCGATAATAGAATGGTAACTAGTACTCTTTGACATTAATAAGGCTTTTGACCGTGTAAATCACGCTCGTTTGCTATCTAAGATGAAAAATCTAAAATTTTCCTGTTCCGTATTAAACTGGTTACACTCATACTTGGATGGCCGTCGCCAAGCATTCAAAGACCCTAACGGAAACGTCAAATTGGATTTCAGTTCCATGTGGGGTTCCCCAAGGCTCTGTCCTTGGGTCCCCTTCTATTTTCAATATACCTACTTGACCTTCCAGAAAATATAAAACATTGTAAATATATGCTGTACGCTGATGACTTGCAAATCTACTGGCATTGTCACCCTCGGGATTTTCCGGATGCTATCTCAAAAATCAATGAAGACGTACTGCTATCTCGAAATGGGCCAATAACAATTCATTTATTTTAAACTGCTCAAAAACCAAAGCTATCATTATTGGTAGTTCAAAACTAATAAATTCCTTTGATTTAAATACTATCCCTAAGGTTATGCTACTGCTATTCCCTTCTCAAATACTGTCCGAAACCTAGGAATTATAATGATTGAAAATCTGTCATGGCAAAATCAGGTATCAGACATTTCGAATAAAATAAACAAAATTTTTTACCAGCTGAAAGTAAATAGGAACTTGTTACCCGTAAATTGCTTCTATCCACCTTAATCTTCCCCCACTTTGACTACTGTTGCCTTGTATTTAATGACCTCACAGATCAGCTCGATACCAAGCTCCAGCGCTCAATGAATTCCTGCGTCAGATTCATTTTCAACCTCAGGAGAGATTACCATATTTCCCCATATTTGAAAAACCTTGATTGGCTATCCACAAAATCCAGACGTAAATACTTTTGTGCAATATTCCTTTACTCACTTTTTCGAAATAAACAGCCTGAATGAAGTAGGATCTGGTGCTTTCCCGGTGGATTGCTTGTAGAAACTTTTCTCGGGTACACAACCGGGTCAAAGTTTGATCTAGGATCAACGTTTCGACGGCTGACTCTGCCATCTTCATCAGGATGTCTAAGAACGTGACAAAACACGTTTTTAGACATCCTGATGAAGATGGCAGAGTCAGCCGTCGAAACGTTGATCCTAGATCAAACTTTGACCCGGTTGTGTACCCGAGAAAAGTTTCTACAAACAGCCTGAATACCTCATCAACTTGTTCCCCCAACGGCCCTCATGTATGACTATGACCACCAGGTCCGACTGCGCCCACCTCTATTACCCGGCCCATCGGACCACTACTTTTCACAAATCCTTTCAGGTCCCAACTATGGAATTCAATTCCTGACCATGTGAAACGCTAGTTCCTTGAGTTGTTTTAAATCAAAAATGTATAGTTTATTAATACTTGATAGGAAATTGTCAAGAATGTTCATGCATATTTCATATTTATGTACTGTGGTATTAGTGTGTATTTCATGTATATATATATATATATATATATATATATATATATATATATATATATATACATATATCTCAAACACCTCCCCTTTCCTCTCCCACCCAATACCATTTTGGCCCTCTACACAAACATCCCCCACGATGATGGACTCTCTGCCCTTAGTAAACTCCTGGACTCAAGACCACCCGACGCAAGACCTTCCTCCCATTTCTTATTAGACTTGGCAGCAATGGTGCTCAAATTGAACAACTTCTCTTTCGATGGTCGTCACTACCTTCAAATTAGAGGCACTGCGATGGGCACCCGAATGGCGCCTTCATACGCCAATTGCTACCTTGGAGAATGGGAAAGACTCTTCCTCAACGTTCCACTCAGACCACTTTTGTGGCTGAGATACATCGACGATGTCTTCCTCATTTGGACGCATGGACCTGACTCTCTCCTTTCCTTTCTCTCGCGTCTCTCCTCCCATCCTTCACTGTCCTTCACCCACCAATCCTCCTCCTCCCACATCACATTCCTGGATGTCGATCTTTACCTTCAAGACAGCCAAATCCGCACCTGTGTTCACATCAAACCCACCAACAGCCTCCAATACCTCCACTTTGATAGCTGCCATCCCCTTCATACCAAAACCTCTATCCCCTATGCCCTTGCTCGTCGAGGATGGAGGCTTTGTTCCGATAGAGCATCCCTTCTAGAGTATTACTCTGTCCTCGAGGATGCTCTTCTCAAACGTGGTTACCCTCCAGTCTTGGTCCGCGAACAGATCCATAGGGCGATGACGCCTACCCACATTGGATCTCATCCTCACACACCCACTATTCCTGCATCTACCCCTCCACTCACTCTTACGACACTTTTCCATCCTGGTATCCACGAAGCTCTCAAAACAATCCTTCATGCTGCCCACCCAATTCTTACCTCTTCCTCCCATCAGTCCCTCTTTATCAACCTTTTTGCCAATCCTCCGCTCCTCTCCTTCCGCCGGCCCCCAAATTTGGGAAATATCTTGTGGAGGAAGGAACTTCCCACTTCTACCACGCTTCTTGCAATAGGTTCCCACCCCTGCGGAAAACCTCGCTGCCTCACTTGCCCTATCCACCTACCATCTTCTTCTTTCTCGAGTCCCTCCACCAACATCACCTACCCCATCACCTCCAGAAGCAACTGCACCACCCGTAACGTCATTTACCTCCTTACCTGCACCCTTTGTCCCGCGTTTTACGTAGGCCTCACCAGCAATCCGTTAAACATCCGAATGAACGGTCACCGGAATAGCGTTTCTCTCAGACGCCCCCTCCCAGTTGCATTACATGCTAATACCCACAATGTCCCCTTTAATAGTTGCTACAATGTTAGGATTATTCGCGCTTTACCCTATGACACTCCTGCCCCCCTTCTCCGACACTGGGAACTAGCACATATCCATCTTCTCGACTCTTTCTCTCCGCCTGGCCTCAACCTCCGCTAACCCTATTAGCCCCCTTACAATGTTTCTTTGTTACTTTGTAACTATTCGGACTCTACCTCGTCACACTCCCTCTTTATTGGCTATCCACCCCTCCTACTCCCCACCTCCTCCCATCATCAGCCTTCCCACATCACCCTGTCATTCCCCGCCCAGTGTGTCACTTTACGTTACTCTTTCGCTGAAGAAGGGCTTAGGCCCGATAAGCTTGCGTGTGTTTTTGTGTTCGTGTGTTTTACGTGTCTCTTCGACGCCCCCAGCAGCCTGCCAGCTTGGTCCTCAACTTGGTGAGTGTCCGCTGGGCTTCCCTCAACACCTTGTTGCCACCCTCATCACTACCTTTTCTTTTCCTTTAGTTAATATATATATATATATATATATATATATATATATATATATATATATATATATATATATGTATATATATATACATATGTCTGTGATGAATTTATGATTGTATGTAAGATTACGAGACTATATTCGGATTGCTATACTCCAAACGCTCTTAGGGGACATGTTTCAGAGCGGAATATACAAATCAAATCCCTTCCTCTCTTTTCTCCTACCTCCCCCCTCTCTCATTCCCTACTGTCCCAATCCATAGCTCTTTTTCTCCGTCTCCCTCTTTATCTTTTTCCTCCCGTCCTTTTCGAATCCTATACCTCCCTTACTCTCTATGTACCTTCCGTTCTATATCCCTTCCCTCCGATCTCCCTCCCCATATCCCCTCTCTCTTACTCTATACCAATATAGTCGTTTATATAAGCAAAAGAATCCAAACTAAATCCCAGTCCCATTAGGATTATGTAATTTCGAGAAAAATCCTACGATAATTTAAGGCGATCTATGTATTCGTATATTACAGGTATGCGGGTTGTGACAACAATTGATTCTCGAAGTTTAACAATGATGTGGTCAGCAAGGCAACATCCCGTTTAAAAACAATATTTCCCAAAATATGTTATTTAAATGTTTAATACAAGAGATTTCGAAAGGTAGGCGGAAAAAGATTAGTATAATAAGAAACTTCGTTAATTTTCCTAAAACAGTTTAAATTCGAAGATCGTACGTCAGTTTTTTCTAATTTTAATTTTCAAATGAATAATAGCCTGCATTTTAAAAAGTCGCTTTTTACGTGTTATCTTACGGGAAATGGAAATCGCCACCCTGGAGTCAAACCCAGGTCTTTTTTCGTCATTTAATTTTTATATTTGTTTGTTAAAACGCGTCAAAAAGTGCCATTGATGACGTCAGCATTACACAGAACAGGAAAACTTTATGTAAGATGAAAAATAACACACAGTGCGGTACAAAGAAATTTGCTGGTAATAACTCATGAGTAAAAATGAAATAAATGGTTGAATTAATTGTATATGAAAAAATTGCATCTATTTCAATAAATAGAAACAATTTTAAAGCGTTAATAACATAAAACTTAGAAAATAATTGCTGTATATCATTATTTTCCTAAGGTGACTTTAAAATATGCAGATTTCTGACTGACTTCGCAAGAGTTTTTGCAGGTACCAATAGTTACTTTTAATTTTACTAGAGTATTGAGCTAGAATCGATCAATATAATATGAATATAAGGGTGCTCTGGAATGTCTCTTAGGCCAGCTCTCTTGGGGGGGGGGGGGGGGAAGATCATTATCTTCCAGCCCCAATGCCCCTCTTTACATTGAAGAATGAAACTGCTAATGTGCAATTAATTTAACAAACATACCAGAGGCAGCTAGATATTTAAAGCAACCCATAAATTGAGAATATTTAATGCAGAGCTTCGCAACCAGTATGCTGTGAGGAAGGCCCTATAGTGCCACAAATTACGTGAATTTTTTAACTTTTACTGTATCGTTTGCAATGAGTATAATTCACAAACATTTGACCATCAATGGAACTTATCCTAAAACTATTATAGGAATAAATAAACCTTATAATCAATTACATGCTTAAACTTAAATTTAGTACAGTATCTTTGAATGTATTTTGGCTAAAATATCTGAATTTGCAATCAGTGTGTTTCTCCAATTTCCAACAACAGATTTATGCAAATTAAGCTTTTTCTCAATAATCCTTATTAAAAATAACAAGAGGACATGTTTAAAGAACCTAGATGAAGACCTTCGTGTAGCTCTCTATACTATTGAGCCAAACAAAGTGCCATTGTTTCAAAAGACAAGCCCAAGTTTCTCATTGAAGGGTACAATAGTTTTTCGTTGTTGAATTATGTATGTACTTTATTTAAAATGCAATTATTCAATCATCTAAATAACAATTTACCAATCACAATAATCTTGTGTTTGTGGCTTTTACTTATTTTATGCTTGTTTTTCTTTAAAAATATGTATCAACACAATAAAAATGTGCCATGGATCTAGGCTTGGTAGTTGTTCACTCTATATGCAAAACATTACCATTATTCCTGATGTAGCTTGCAAAACAGGCTAGAATGAGATACAAAACCAAATTTTAATTGGTGAGTTACAAAATAAGAAATTATTTGAACCAGTCTCCTTTTGTTCAGAAGAATACCTTCAAAATTGGTCATAATAGATCTATATTAAGGAAGGTAGGTAAAAATATAATGGTAAACGTAGGAAAATAGAAACAAAGTAAAAGAAACTTTCTGTGTTTATTTCCGAAACTACTTGTCCACAACTGAAATGATCTTTTTCAAACTCCAATATTTCTTGTATCCTACATACATATTTTCAACAATAAGAGCTGGACCAAAATATTCTCAAGGGCCCCACAAACAACAATCTGTCAACACGATCTGTCTAATGGCAAATACCTCCATATTGGCGTTTTGTGACAACAATGAAGACATGTTGGGCTTACTTTTAAGAGGTGTTTGATGAAAATTAAAATGGTCATACTTTTGATAAAATATAAATTTATTTTTCAGTTGAATTTCTTGTTTAAAATTGCAAGTTAGCTCAACGCATGTTAAATGACAAGAGAGCGCATTAAAAACTCTATAAAATACTTTAATTAACCTTCCTGATTACTTGATTTAATTAACTGATTTAACAACATACTGCCACTCCAATTAGGTTTTAAAAATTCCTGATAGGTAGGCAACCACACCCTACAGAGACAAACTGTTTCTACCTAATGTACAGCTCCACAAGCCCTACAACATATCCCAATTTGGTAAACATTCATGACATCAAGGGAGAAAAGTGGTCCGGTTGACATGGAATGCCCCACATCAGAACCTCATCCTCGTGCATTCCACAGGGCTCAGTACTTAAGACCTGTTTTATTCTTCCTTTATATAAATGATCTTCCTACTATTGTCAATGGCAACATTACACTAAGCCAGTGGTTATCACTGGTGTGCCACGAACACTTGAAGAGAAATTGCTAATCTGCGTGTCTTCCACCGATTATATACAGTTTTAACAAAGAAACTAACACACAATATTAAGACTAGTTGTATCCAGTCCAAAACTATCACGGCTTTGGAAAGCGCATAAACAGTAAGTCTGACAACAACAATGTCAGCATTGCAATAGTAACAGAATCCCTTGTGCATCTGTCATAGACAACTGATTGGTTCTCGTTGCTTTCTAAGTCTCTACGATGAGGTATGTAACATGCTCTGCCTGCGGTAACCATCCTGACTGTCCATGACTCTGGCGCATTCCTTTATCAAATCAGTACTAGCCTAGATTCATGGCTGGCTTATACTACAATTTGGCGTCTGTGAATGTATGTTTTGTGAGTTTATTCTGTATAAAATAATTTTTTTAAAGTGTTTTGTGTAATACTGTTGTTAGGAAACTGATATTTGTGGTTACATCCAATTATCATTGCTAAAAATAATCAAACTTGCGCCTATAAAAATAGACAGATTTATTACAAGAAAATGTAAGTGAAAAATATGAAGTAGATATTAAGGAAAAACCCAGTACCAACAGGACCAAGCCAAGTAAGATTTCTCACATGTATATGAACAGTTATTTGAGTTTGGGCTTTTCTTGGTGTGGAGATAAAGATCGTCCTGTTCCAATGTGTGTTGTGTGCAGTGAGAGACTATCAAATTGAAGCGGCATTTTACCACAAAATATGCACACCTTGAAGGAAAAGAATCTATTTCAAAAGGTTAATGGAACTGCATTCTAAACAAGCGAGTTACTTCGAAAAAAAACATTCAAGTGTCTGATAGAGTTCAAGTTCCTATCAGGTAGCAGAAATCATAGCTCAAAAAATGAAGCCCCACACTATACCTGAGCCATTTATTTTGCCTGTGTGTCATAGGATAGTTAGAACAATGCTCGGTGATGAAGCAGGACAAGAAATTGCCAAAATTCCGCTTTCTAATGATATAATTTGAAGGTTAGAAGATGTCATCTAACATAGAGGAAAATGTTTATAATAAGCTTAAAATGTCCGACTTTGCTTTGCAAGTTGACGACTCAACCGATACTAGCGGCAAAGCACAACTATTAGAATTTATCCTCTTCATTCATTAAAATGAAATAATTAGTCAATTTTTGTGCTACAGAAAACTCCCAGAACACACAAGAGGTCAAGATATATTCGATACTTTGACTTCTTACTTAGAACGTTCGGAAATTTCATGGAAGTTATATGCAGGAATTTGTACCGACGGTGCTCCATCCATGTTGGGATCTGCCCAAGGCTTCATCTCACTTGTAAAACAACAGAATCCAACTACAATAACTTTGTACCCATTGTTTTTTGCATAGGGAAGTCTTTGTTGGAAAGACATTAAGGAGTTGACTTAAAGTACGTATTAGACCAAGTTGTCCGAATGGTTAATTTTGTGAAATCCAGACCTCTAAAGACCCGACTCTTCAAACAGCTTTGTAATGCTATAGATTCGCAGTACGAATATTTAGTTTTACACACAGAAATAAGATGGCTGTCAAAGGGAAAAGTGTTGGTTCATGTATATGAACTCAAAGAAGTGAGACGAAACTGTCTCATTTTACATTATTCTCTCGTAATACTAAAAGTACAGTAAAACAGTTAAACGATACGATACCCTCGGAGACACTGGTGCTGCCGACCACAAATCAAATAGCATACACTGGATAAATGTCACGAAATGTACTAACAATTATATGGCAGTGACATAATACAAAGCACAAATATAGTACAAGACTTATTAGAAATGTCCACTTGAATCACAAATGATATGGAAAAGGGTTCGACTCGCAGATCACCTTTCTCACAGGTGCGTTCGCTCCGCCGTCTTCGCTCTCTCTCCCGTCTTATCTCGCTCTTCCCTCTCCTTCACTGCTCCTGCTCATGGCGACGTTGTCGGCTCGCAACTAACGCTGTTTGCAGTCAGGTGCCGGTAGATTGCGCCGCACTCGCGAACGCTAATTGGATTGGATTGGATCTACCAGTGTCCTCTTCCGGGCTAATGTCTGTTGCTATAAAAGAAGGCTTCCCACGAAAAAGGGTGCGTCGCAGGCAGGGGTCGTCATTTGCTGGAGTTCGCCATTGGAAAGAGTTCGAACACAAAAACTTCTGGCGAACGCGAAAAACTTATGGGGAACTCGAAAAACTGTCAAAAGTAGGAAAATGCTGCAGATGTTACTATTTTTTGAAACAGGGAAAGTGATTTTCTGTGAATAGCTGTGAACTTTGTTGCACCAAATTAGCATATTTGGCAGATATATTTAGGTATCTGAATAGTGTGAACACCAGCATACAAGAGCGGAATGAAAAAATCCTGACTTCTATGGGTAAGCTACTGGCATTGCAGAGAAAAATAGTCATCTGGAAAAAGAGAGCTAGAGAACGTAATCTTGAAATGCTTCCTCTGATTCCAAAAACCCATATGAAAGAAATTGTTGCTCTCGTGGTGGAGCATTTAACAACTCTAGAGCACAATATTGAGCGAGTTACTTTTCATCCTTGACTACAGAGAAATACAACTGGGTAAGGAACATATTCATAACAGTGACAACTTACTTATGCGTTTGTACTCTCTCCGAAGAAGAAGAGTTAGCTTCTCTTTCAACTGATCGCACTTTTAAAATCAAGTATGACGAATTGTCTCTGGATATCTGTTAGAGAAGAATAATCAGAAATTGCAAAAAAGGTTTGGGAAGTTTTCTACATTCTGTGTGAGTTGGGGTTCTCGACACTTACAAACATTAAATACAGAAAAAGGGAACAGTTCAACTGTGGTGAAGATGAAATGAGGTCTGCTAATCACAGATAAGTCCTAATACCAGTGCAATCATTAGAAAACGCCAAGCTTAAGTGTCACATTAGGTAAGATTTTAAAATAGATTTTTTAACAAAACTTCATCATTTGTTCTGTTTTATGATATAATAACTTAATTTGGTCAATTATATATATATATATATATATATATATATATATATATATATATGACATAATATACAGAATATATGTATCTTTACGATAAATCCTAGTTCTTTATTCAAATCTAATTCCAGCGTGCCACGAAAAAAGTGAATATCCAAAGTGTGCCATGAGCACCAAAAGATTGAGAACCACTGCACTAAGCAGTAATCTTTGCTGATGACACTAACTTCCTTATTTTCTCTGAGAATCTGCCTTCACTGTTAACAATAAATGAACGATTTACCAATAATCAGGTTACCATAAATTGATAAAACAAACATGATTAAATTTAACAAAAAGCACAAAAGAAATAAAAGTCTACTCATTAGGCTAAGCAATAAGTCACTGGAATCAGTCATACTCGATTTCTTGGGATTAATATATCACAAAATTTATCTTGGGATGTTGATTTAGACAGCATACTAAAAAAACTTAACAATAAGAACTATCAAAGACACAGCAAGTGTAAATATTCTAAAAACCAGATATTATGGTGAATTTTATTCACGGGAATCATACAGGATCATTTTATGGGGTTCCACAGCAAAACTAGATAAGGTATTTAAACTCCAGAAATGAGTCTTCCATTATATTGCAGACAAACCTCACTATGCATCAAGCCCTCCAATTTTCAAGAAACTTGATAACCTCCCATTACTCAGTGTTTAAATCTATTTTTTATTAGTCTTTGTAAAGTACAATAGAGGTAACTTCACATCTAACAGCGATATTTGTAATCACTAAACCAGAAATCGTTCAAAAATATTTACACCACAACAAAATTTCAAGATGGCAACAAATGACATATGTAATGGATCTATATCTATATAACCACTTACCTAGGGCTTCCAAACCAGTTTTTACTGAACCCAGTTAACCGGTTATTTTTCAAATTTTCTTACTATTTGTTAACTGGTTAATTATGTCCAATCAACCGAATTTCTTGAAAGGAGAAAAATGCTTGCCATAATCATTTTCTAAAATCCAAATGAAAAGAATTTTTGGAATAAATAGGTATTCTTAGAGGACTCCTCCAGGCCTATGTTATTTCATAAAAAAATAATTTAAAACACCAGAGTTTGTGAACTGTTGGAATGGATTTTTAGGGAAATGACAAAAAACTATTTTTAAAGTCGTTTATTTGTTATTTGGTATATCACAGGACTGGTGGGTTAGTAATGGGGTATTCAGTATAAACAATGTAAAGTGTTATCCATTAAAAAGTTTTTTTCCCACATTTTCATTGGTTATATAACAGGGGTTACCATGTGAAGGCGAGGTAATTGTTTTAAGTAAGAGAGGCTTAAAAATTAAGTTAGTGTTGTATTGCACATCATCATTCTACATAAACATATATTCTACTAAAAATATACATTTTTGAATAATTGATACCTTCAAAATGCAATCAATTTTGTATTAAAATTTTGAGTCTTACAGCCTTTATTTGCAGAGCAAAAATAGATTTGACACAGGGGGCATAGCCCCAGAGATGAATTCTATAGGTTAGTTGGCAATGAAAAAAGGCAAAGTACACCGATTTGACATAATGGGGAGAAATGCATGATCTAAGTTTACAGATCATTTAGATTACATGTGCAAGTTTATTAAATGTCTCAATTCTATGGTCATTCCATGTCAATTTGGGGTCTAGCCAGAAACCGTGGAGATTGATCAAGTGCATCAAGTTATCATCAATGGGTAACTCACATAAGGTAAATACAATGCTCTGTGTTTTTCCTTCATTCATTGCAACTTCATTGGCTGAGAACCAGGTCTTTGCTTCATCAAAAGTACAGGCTGACTTCACTTTTGAGAAAGAAAGGTCAGGATTATAGTCAGCAAAGGTTGTGTCATCAGCATACAATATAGGTAATGTTTGATCTGACATTATACTATAGGTTATAAGTCATGACTAAGAACAGCAAGGGATCAAGGATTGAGCCTTGGGGCACTCCTGACTAAATTTCCATGAGTTCAGAGCAACTATTATTGACCAAGACAAGCTGGTGTCTTCTACAGGGTGATTCAAAAGTCACACAACCCAACATTTAGGTGTCTGGTAATCTGTGACATGTTGAAACTTTTCCTGCAGGCTATAGCTGGTACCATCTATGTGTCATGATGACTCACAGTCACCAACAGGTAGTGTCATGTGTCTCATCAAGCGCCAGTAGTGCTTTGCCTGCAGCAGGAACAACATTTCATTTACCCAGGCACAGCGGATGTTCATAATTGAATATTATTTTGCAACTCAGTCTTATGCACAGGTGCAAGAAGCATTTCAGGAGAGGTATCCTGATGCTCCTGTCCCTCACAAGATGATGATTTCAAGACTGTTTTCTTGAGAGGGCCAAATGCTGGATTGCATGGCTTTTGAATCACCCTGTAGAAAGGTATGATTTGAAGATATTCATAGCATCACCCCTGATTTCGTAGTGTTCTTTCTAGCTTATGCAATAGAATTTCATGAGACAAATAATCAAAAGCCTTAGTGAGGTCACAAAGTGTTACTGATGTATGTGCAATATTTTCAAAGGCAGATTGAATAGAGTTTAAAAGAGATTCCACTGCTATAGCTGTAGACCTTCCAGCTCTAAAACCATGTTATGCAGGACAGAAAAGCAGGGGTTTAGTCCTAAAAAACGAAGTACCAGGGCGCTAAGATTTTATATACATAGTAGTTTATGATCCACCAAAATGACCCAAAAATAAGTCGTTGTTATGCATCACTAATTTATAATCACATAATCTTAAATAACTGGTTTATAATAATCAATTATTTAATTATACATAAACAATATTTAATAAAAGAAATTGAATGGAAAATTTTTACTTAGTTTTACTTACGTTGATTTTTGAGGAGGAAATAAATTGGGCTTACATACATTCATTTGTCTTATAAATAGGGTGATCATACATCCCGGTTTAGCCGGGACAGTTCCAGATTTTAGATGTCCTGGCATCCCGTCTGGTTTAGTGTTTGTCCCAGGTAAAAATTCTTTTTTTTTAAATAAATATAGAATAAACAAATCTCATTCCACTAGCTATATGTTATTA
Organism: Tanypteryx hageni; assembly: GCA_028673005.1. Classification (NCBI taxonomy): domain Eukaryota; kingdom Metazoa; phylum Arthropoda; class Insecta; order Odonata; family Petaluridae; genus Tanypteryx; species Tanypteryx hageni. Next base: position 80,723,713 of record CM054113.1, on the reverse strand, counting down.
TACATACAATCTATTTATTAGGAATTAAAATGTCTTCTTTCAATTAAGTTTACATAAGTACAATCCATAAGAGGTGCCTATAGGTGCGAGGTATGCAGCTCATTCCGACAGCAGAGTGCACGCAGAGCACATTTAGCTATATGAGTTTCGAAGCAATTACTATTTATGTTTTAGATCATCTCTATTTGCTTTCATGAATTAAGTTTATCTAAAACGTTATATTTAGCTGTTATCACTCCATAATATTTTCTTGAATGTTACCAGATACAGATTTAACCACAGTTAGAAATAATACGCGACGTGCCCTTTCCTAAATGCTTTGGTGAACCAAAATACCTTTTTTCTGAAAAATTTTCTAAAAACTTGGGGTGTGTTTTATAGGCCAAAAAATATGGTAAATATGACTATTAACTATTTATTCCTATCAATTTTCTGACCAATTCTGTGATAAGTACATGCACATAATGTTAGAATTTGAAAAAATTATGGGCTACTTTGTCAAAAAAATCATGGCCAAGCTACGAAGAATTTATCTATTTGGCATGTAAGCGACAAAAAAACTAAAGATCATATATTATCATATCTGGTCACCCTACTTATAAACAATGTTGCTCTTATACTTTAAAAAAGTGCATTTCTCCTTGAATCTTGCACTTTAACTTGAGTGAAATTTTGTTGACTTTAAAAAAAAGTAACCACTAATATCAACAGTGATGTCCCGAGCTGTCATAGGGTTGCCAGTCATCCAATAAAAACACCTTTGTGCGTGACACAGATTCAAAAAATTATTAAAAGGAAAATATACATCAGGATTTTTTAATAATCCCCCCTTATAATAAAAAGCTGTTGGTTGGTCCATGTCACGCTCTTAAAACGCGAATAACTCGATCAAATATGCATATATAAACTTGAAATTTGGCCGAGATAATCTACTCGGATATGAAAATGCTGTGACGAAGGAGAATTTATAAAAAATGTCCAGGGTTCGACTCCAGAAGATGATTTGCATTCCCTATAAGATAACATGTAAAAATCAACTTTTTGACGTGCAGGCTTTTCTTCTTTTTGAGATTAAAATTATAAAGAACTAACCTACGATATTCAGATCTTAACCATTTTAAATAAAACATTACAAGGTTTCTTATTCTGTTCAAGTTTTCCTGCATACAGTTCGAAATTACTCATGTTAAACGTTTAATTCAAATATTTTGGGGAAATCTTGCCATTTTATCGGGATGTTACCAATTACATTGTTAAACCTCGAAATCCTATTGTTATCTCAACTCTTATAAGTTTAAGCGCATATTGAAGGCTTTTAATACGTGAAGGAGAGAAAGATGGAAGGAGAGGGAAATGATGTTCAGCAAACAACATTCATTGGGTTATTTAAGAGAAGGAATACCACAAGAGCTAAAATACTATTAAAAAAGATTTAAAATAGTAATAATGAGCTAAATTCAATATTAATGAAATAGAAATGGTATGAAAATCTGAGGAACGTGCTGGACATTTAATAAACAAACCGAGCATGTAAAAAATGTATAGAGTGAAGGATTTCGCAATAGGTTACGGGAGTTAGGTAGAAGGTTGGAGGACTTGATGACGGTTTGGGAAACTTTTAAAAAAAATCACAAAAATAATAATAAAAGGCAAATTTTTCAGTCTGTTGGTCTGAGTGTAAAGTTATTAAAATGCGAATAATTTGATCAAGGATATAGATAGAAAATTGAATTTTGGCAGAAATTTATATAATGAGCTAAAGTTTACTTAGGGTTGACATGGTAATTTAAGAAATGACTGTTCGTTTGTGGCATTATTTTGAGGGGAGAGGGAGATATTGCACTTCCTTCGAATAAAACTAATAAATTTTGATTTAATGAAACATTTTATGTAGAGTGAAAATTAAAATGTATACAATTCATATTATCGTATGTTCCAGAGAGTTGAATTATATTCTTGGTCTCATATTAATGCATAATAAATGCACCATTTTAGTGCTTTAATATGGATCAGGCTTTTATGCAATGGTACAACACATACTGAATCTATTAAGTAGTTAGATAATGGAAGAAAATGCCCAGAAATTGAGAAAAAGGAAGAGGAGGTAGAGTTTGACTGGTTTCGCTTGTTATAGATCATCATGACCTGATGATGCTGCAACAGGTGAAACCAGTTGAATAAATTTGTGCATAGTGGAAATTTACAACATTCATTTTTATTTACATTATGGAATCTTTCCTCAAAGTTGAGCTTTCCCAAATGGAATTTGTTATTTTTACTAACTCAATTGGTGTGGTGTACCGCCAGGTAAAGTTTGAATCAAAAACATTACATTAAAAAAAAAGATTCTGCAGCAATAGTCGAAGAGCGTGAAATATTATTTTTTATATTTACAACTGAATGGATGAAGTGACTATGGAATATGTTTGGCAAGATTGGGATATCTGCTGGAAACTTGTCCCTTCCGGTTTCATGTTTTATAATTTGTCAAGATGCTTTGCATCTGTTGGTAGAATTATTAATATATTGCTCAGTGGCATTTACACATTCCTGCTTGTATATTTTCTTGAGTGCTAAATACTATTTCCTGTCTTGAGAGCAACTCATGCATTTGGAAATTCTGTGCAAAACAATTAACTTTTGCCTAATTTTAAAAAGGAATTGAAGTAAACCATATTACAGAGATCTTTTTAGATCTGCAGGAAAATTTGCAAACTTTAATGGGGAAGCAGAAATCAAATAGTTGCATGAAAGTGATACAGGACTCAAAATTAGGAGAAACATGATGGAATACATGATGGAATGATATAATTTTCACCCATTCCACTCCACTTAGAAGGTTTCTAAAATGTTTAATGGCATGAGCGGTAAAAGATCGAAATTAAACTAGATTATTTTTAAGGCTGTTAAATGATGTTGGCAGATAATTCTGAATTTTGAAAATGACAGCAGAGTGGTGAGAGAGTGATCATACACTTGAGTGTTGTAAATCCATTTGTTTAGATTGGTTATTATATTGTCAAGGCATGCGAGTAATCTAGTAGGTTCAAAAATGATGCAGTGGTTAAAGGGGCAGAGTAAGTATATAAGTAAAATAAATGAAAATTATTTAAAACATACCTCACTTGAGTAATTGTAACAATCTTTACATTAAAGTTCATTCATTCCTTCGTCTTAATATATCCATTCTTTTTCATTTACAAAGTGCCTTGTGCACACGAAAGGAAACTTAAGGGTAAAGCCTACCGAGTCATAATGTAAATCTCGGACGCAAGATGCCACCGCGGTCACTCGGATTTCGTGCACTAGTAGTTCGAATTTTGGACGTAGGGATTAGTCCTGTCGCACCAATGACGTAACCAAAAGAAGATGGAAGGGATGGGGCAGAACCAAGATGATACCCTCTTCCCTTCCCCGACCTAATCAGCAAAGGAGGGGAAGTGCCCGGCACACGGGGAAAATATTCTCTGGCGATTGAATGTGCCTGTCAACCTCACCCTCCCCTCTAGCTCTGCCATGAGTAGGCTGACCATATATGATAACGAAGCATTAGATTTCAGGCGGAGACATCGGCGATTGCACTCACCGCACCTCTAGGTGTGAATCTGCCACACCTTTTTTCCCCAAGACCTAACCTAAAAGGTCCTCGGTGTTCACAAAAGATGCTCACATGATTGACCTTTCGTTTTCTTATTTTTCAATCCCATAAAAGCCGTCAGACTTACTATTTCGTCCTGCGTCAGCGTTCGTTTCTTTTATCTATTGACGCTAGATAGTTCGTGAAATCTAATTAACCTTTATATATTTTAAAAGAATACTAATTATATTACAATGACTATCAGGCAAAATAGGTACAAATATATATATATATATATATATATATATATATATATATATATATATATATATATATATATATATTTCCTATATTGTATTGTATTTATATTAATAAGTAGTTATAGTAATTTTAAATTTATAAACAAATCACAAAAACCGCAAGGTATTAAAAATATGTAATTATAATTAACAACCCCCATTGTAATTGAGCACTTTCTGACCGGCTGGGAACGTGGGTGTCACCACGAGGGACGGCCTATATTTGTGGTAAAACTTCTTACCAAACCAATGAAGAGAGAGGGGAGAGGGAGACAGTAAGGGTTACAAAGAAAACGAATGGGAGGTAATTGGATGAGCGGTTGGGAAAAGAAGGAGTGGGAAAAGAAGGAGTGGGAAAGGAAGGCGAAAGCAACATAGTGGCAAACTGTTACAAAAATTACAAAAACTTGGTAAACACAAAGTTGATCCTGACCTCATTAATTATATACATAATGATGACATACTTAATTTAAATACAGAAAGTTGCGCCCGGGGCAGAAGCCCTGCTTGCCCCGCCCTAGTTACGGCACTGCTCTCAGGAAACATATGAAATGTACATTACTCCTGCTCATCTCCAGGTTCACGTATCTCCATTGACCTGCACATTCTGGGGTTGACGATTTCCGGAAGAAGAACTTTGGTGTAAAAGAACACTAGTTTTTTTCCATCTTCTCTTTCCAAAAAAGATCGTCTTTTAGTATTCGTCACACGACGCAGTCTTTTGTAGTCCAAACCACAAAATCACAGAAGGGAAGGCCTGTCACATGGAGCTAACCCTGAACTTGGTAATAGTAATTGTGCTTTTTTTAAGTTGAAGGTCTTCGTCTAGGCAAAAGCACTTTAAATTTTCTGAGGCACAATTTATTGTCATTGTTTCGGCCGATTTCGGGCACTTTATTTCCACAATCGTCAATCAAGCCATCTGGTGAAGCAGCAAAGAAAGAGTGCTCCAGATCCACGAAGAGCCCCGAAGGGAATACTCGCCTCCCAGTGATCGCCTCGTACTCCCTAATTGCATCTTTCTCTCGGAGCTGCCCATACCACGTCGCTTTAGTCTCAAAATGCATCGAGTACAAAAGGTGCTTCACAAGGGGGCTCCACTTTGATGTCTTTCTCCGTTTGCAGACAAGGCCAAAGTTAGAAGAAGTCAGTCTGTTTTTTCTTTCTTCAAACCACCTATTGTTGGCAGCTTGACCTTGCGTGGCTCTCTGCAAGGAATCTCTTGATTCTTGATTCACTTTCAAGTTTTCAATAAACAAAGACGCCTCTTTCTCGAATTCGTCGTTGTCCATGTCCAACTTTTGGCATATTTCCCCGTAATCCTTTGCGCCATCCACAAAATTTATCCGCTTCTTGGGCTTGCCCTTTTGTCTTCTGTCTAGGCACTTCTTTACTGCCTGTAGACGTTTCAACTTGCGTTGGCATGTTGACTGCAGAGATTTATGGGGAATTTTTCCCGCAAGAATTTTCCATGCCGCATAACTCCACATGGGCTCCAGCTGAAAATCAAGGCCAGCACCATAAGCCCTGTGCTGGTATGATCCTTTTTTTGATCTCTTAACCTGCTTTCCACCAACAAATTTTGCTACTAAAGCCATAAAATTTTTTGCGTAGTTACTTGTGTCATTAGTCAGTAACTGGCCGGCTTTCCGAATCAAAGGCTTCAATGCCTCTTCAATTGTTTCAATGGAGCAGCTTTTTTGTTTTGTGGCCAATCACACACGCTACACCGGAATTAGCCATGTATCTATGGCCGTGACTTCTTTGCGACCACCCACCATTGACAATCACCGTAATGTAGGGAACTCCAGATGGTGTAACATCACCAAGTTCGATGGCTAATGCTTTTCCTTCTCTTAAGCATCAGATCCAAGATAATGTCTTTCCATGCCTATAAAAATGTTCAAATACATGTCAAGGCAGTCAGTTAATGATAACAACATTTGAATGCTTGAAGCTGTTATGATAAACTTGCACAAGAAACTAATTACTTTTCCCAACTTCTCTTCGTGCTTATGGAATGTTGTCTTATTTATACTACTGATGCCCAAAGCAGAAAATACTTCCTCTAAATTAGCATGGCCACCTCCTATGGACATAAATCCCCACACGGCACTATCAGCTATTGTAAGATGTGCCTTAGTTCCACAGGTAGATTTTGTGTGATCTTCCAGATAATATGTGCTGTCAGGCTCACTAGTAACTACTTTTTCTGCTCTGCAATGTGGACACTGAAAAACTAAACGCCACACCAGAGCCTTCGTTGACGTTGATATCAAACGGAAATATCTCTGACTGCTTTTGAGGCAAGTTGCTCGATGGTGCTCCACAGATCTGATATCTCTCAGAAAATGCCGCCCATCTATTATAAAACGGCCATGAATTTGGTTGAACTCAGGATCAAGAGTGGGATCTGGCACGTTTTCGAATGCCATGTCTCTCACCGCGCTCAAAATAAATGTGGACATTTAGATTAGTTTTTTATACAATTTCCCCCCTTATGAAACATTACTTCCTAATTAAAAACACAAGCTTTCACTGACAGAATGGAAAATATTTTTAACACGTTCACGACGGCGTGAACCAACCGGTAAGTCACGCTTCTCTCTCCTCATAGGCGTCGTGACCCACCGGTGGGACACCGGCGATCGGGCCCGCAGCCGCCGTGTTTCACTGGTGGGTCAGGTCCCCTAAGTTAAGAATACAGTTTTCTTGCTCGTACGACCCTCAGGAAGGATTCTGATCTTTATATACGCCCACAGATGTAGCGTAGGTTACTGTGCATGGTTATTTTGATAAAAAAAATACGTAAAACTTATAATTCTAACAAGGTTAAATAAATAATTAAACTCACTTTTGGAACATGTTTTATTCCGGTTCAGTAAAACGCGATAACATTACACATTTTGTTTTTATTAGATAGAAATATAATCAAAATAAAAAATTGTGCAAATGAAAATTCAATTGTTTATAAAACATATGTAATTTACTTATACACTATGATACGCTATAAAAGCGATGTCTAAATTGGCATTTTTTGTAGAATACAAATATAACATTCTTCATAATACTGAATTTGAAAATGTGCTTTCGAATACGATGCATAAATTCAACTTCTCTACACGTAATAAAACGATATATTTCAATAATGTATTTTACAAAATCCGAATGTCATAGATACACTGAAGTACCGCTGTGATCAGTTGAAAATCTTCAAAAAAATTTCTAGAATACCATTTTCCGAATAGATTGGGAACTCACACGTGCAAAAGCCAAATCAAAAATGCTCGCTATTTCAGAATTTCTAAGGGTAATAAGGGAAATGGTAGAGGAGGGAATGGGGCGGCCGATGAGAAAGGAGAAGGGACGTCGGCAAATAAAAATGAAAACAATTAGAGAGTTTATAGATGCATGTGCTTATGGGTAAAATACTCTTAATTCACTCAAATTTCGCATGGATGTTTCCCTGCCCGCCTACACATCTGGTTGGGATGCGGTGCAACCAAAACAGAAAAACAACACGCTGCAGTTTTGTATATGATGGGTCACGAAAAATAGCATTCGACAGACATGGTATCGTAAACACATGCCTGGAGAGGGGGAAAGCTGCCGCCCTGCAAAAGACATCGGTCAACAACTCGAACTGTGACTCAACCAGAGCGGGGAGGGTCATCCTAAGCTATCTATTGTTCGGGACGTAAGGGAGAAAAAAACATCACCGGAAAATCTGCTGGAGGATCATAATGTACGAATTTTTTGACATTTCATTATATTTCTTATTTTAGAATAAATATTTATAATTTGAATAGATATTTGTAGAATACATCTAATACACATTTCTAAAATTGCCTGCATATATATATATATATATATATCATAAGAAAATTATTACGTAAATATAAATAATGATTTTGAAAGAATTTATAATGCATGAAACGTGGCGTTTTGTTACAAGGTCAAGTACGTCATAAACGTCTTTTTATAAATGATTTCTCACTGTAAAAGTTCTAAAACGTGTTTTTAAGTATCAACATATAATAATTACTAATTATAAAACAAAAAATTAAATTTTTTTTTTAATTTTACGCTCCTGAGGAAGGACAGCGAAAATGGCTTCCGTCGTGAACGTGTTAATGATTTATTTCCCCTCATATCCAGAAAATTTGCCTTCACCTTCCACATTCAGCACTCATGTTTTCTGCATGCTGAATGGAGGACGGTTCTTCAACAGGAGCACGCCCTTTCCTAGAAAAAGTGAAGCGGTGAGAAAAAGGACAGTGATACAAATCCAAATCATGAGCTCACTTCAGTTTAAAAACTCACATAATTTGCCATCCCCGTAGACCCAGAATCGACTTCTTTTTCCTGTTCTTCGATAGAAACAACCCGCCTTCTTTACTGCGACGCCTGTCCATCATAGCATTTTCCATTGCGATTGCTATCGGCAAACTATAGTGATGATCTTAAAAATACAAACGTAAAGCAAAAAGTGTGAGCAACGATGAACGTGGACGACACCTCAAACAGTATCACTTTCAACCGAGATCAAATTGCCGCTTGCTGGCGATGCGCCTCCTTGCGAAGCTCTACTCCTCTCTCACGTCACATTCACCTCCCCTAGTTCCCCTCTCCACTCTCATCGTGAGTCATCATGGATGCACGCAGAGACTAGACTGGCGCAACTCTTCCGTTTTCTCCCTTCGCCGCCAGGATCGCTTATATGCGGGGGCGAACAATGCAATGTTTATTTCCAGCATAACTTATTAACTGTTGGAAAAATATTATTCTTTAACTTGATAATGGATTTTTATTATTTCTATTATCTTTCTAGGTTTTTAATTTTTTCGGAAAGTATTTTAATCATCGTATTTAGGAATTTGAAAGGCTTTAAATTTGTTATATTAAAAATATAAAAAGCTAAGAAAATTTATAAAAGATAAAAGTTTACAATTGCAAAAACTGCATAGAGATATCTGTAACCGTATAGCATGTGTGCTGGAAATAGGTTTTTGGGGCAATAGGCTTTAGCCTTAATGTACTAAGTTCATTTCTTAATCATAGATAATCCATTTCCTTTCATTTACTATGTTCTGTGTGCACACAAAAGGAAAATAAAGATATTTATGTATATGTAGTAGATATTGTTTACTTCAGCAGCTACGAAGAATATTTTCGTCAACAACAATTAATAAAACTGTGTAAGAAATTTCATAAGTTAAAATAAATTATGACTTTCTTGTTGGATTTTTCTCAAACTTTTCAAGAATAAGTGGCATTAATGTGGGAATGCACACTCAAATTTTCAGCTTTCCATCTTTTACACCTTCACAGATATTAAAAAATAAAATTTTAAAGGGGCCCCAATCTGAACTTTTCAAAACTTACATCAAAAGAAAAACAAATGTCAGGAGTGCAAAAACCTACACTCCAAGTTTCAGCTCTCTATCGTTTATGGTTTCGTCACAATTTCAGTTTGAGCAAGTGCACATGCAGTCAGACACCAAAGTGAAACTATATGCACATTTTTTTAAAACACTAAAAATTAACAATTTTACTTGAAAAACATTTTTCATTCCAATAATTTATTTCAACTGAACATAAAAACAAGATGTTTGAGAAAAATTAACTGTAAATAAAAGGTAACACTATATAGATTATGATACATAACTTTGAGCTTCAAATAAAATCTGCATGATCTGCAACAAAATCAATGTAATTAATCAATAAACAAGTCAACACAAACACAGTTGTATGAAAAATATTATGATACCTACTCATGATATGTATGAGTATTTAGGGTATTTAAATTGGAATGTTTCCATTTAAAATTTTCATTTACATTAATCCCAGTTTTAAATGAATATCATTTCGAACCAATTCTGTAAAAAAGTCACTATCACTAAAAATATTTTCCGTTAAACAGAAATAAAGGAAATAAATTCATATACCAGTTTATAATCTCAGTCATTCCTGACATTGAACACTTGGTTATTTTTTCCACAAACCAACCAACTCTAAATATTCCTGATATGCTTCTAGTATACGTTCCTTGAATTCAGAAGATTCTTCGATATTCTTCAAAATTTGCTCAGTTCGATCAGTCAACAAGAAATTCATGACATCCGATATTTTAGAAGCACATGCTGATTCGTCAACATTCTCAAAGGTACTTTGAGATGGTTCAGCCTTCTGCTTATTCAAAAGTATTGGAAGTAAAAACATGGCAATCATTAACCCAAAAATTTTAAACTCTTTCATGCTTTCTTGAATTAAACTCATTGTTAGGATGTTCTGAGCTATGCCAGGTGAAACAGTTCTGACTAATTCATTATGATAATACGACAGAAGCTCAGGTAGATGTCGTTCCCGAAATGCACGTCTTGTGCTAATGTGAAGAAAGAACAAAATATCCGTGACAGGAGGAGCAAATCGATAAAGCTGCATGTCTACAAGTTTTACATCCAGAGGAGTTAGGGCTCCATGACGTTCATTTCTGTAGGCAAACATTAAGTTGCTGCACCATGGATCTCCATGGCATAACACATTCGCATATTTAGAAGATGGACACACAATGTCAAAGACAGATTTCCAACCACCCCAAATGGTATCCAGAAGTTTGGTACAAATTAAATCATTATTGAAATGATCCGGCCAAAGTTTAGATATAACAGAGGCAGTTGTCTCAGCTGCAACTCGACAAATATGGTTTGACACACAAGTTTCATCTGCAATGAATACTGACTCTTTTATCGAACTGAAATCAAGTGAAAGAGGCTTGAAAGAGTAATCATCTTCTTTCTTGGGCAATTGCAGGAGAATTGAAGCACCATGAAAAATGGCAAGTGCTCGTAGCACCAAACGACAATGATGGAAATCCATGGGCACCCACTTATCAGGCGTGCGGTAGCCAAGTTGATAAAGGTCCTCAAGAATGATGGCACTTTCATCGGCATTAGGACAATAATGAGGTGATTCAGGTTCATCAGATCCCCCTCTGGCAAAGTAACATATCGGAATAGGTAGCTGTAACTCGGAGGGCAACAATGTCTTCATCTGAGGAACTATGCAGGAATAAAAATGTGCTTCCTTACCAAAATAGTTGCTGTCATTGACATAGGTTTTGTGAGCTTCGTTAGAAGGTAAAAACTTTGCAAAAAAGTTTTGTGCATGGCTTCTATTTGAATACACAAAATTTACAAAGATTCGATAGTGATTCCCCATGTATGCATCAGCTGCAAGTGCTACCTTTTCATATCTGAAGTCTAATATTTTGAAATCAGGAGACATGAGAGCCTGATGAACAGTTTCTTCAAGATCTTTTTCAGTAAAATATTCCATTTAAATAGCAAGTAGTTATATGGTTTCCTGTAACAAAATTAAAACATCACATACAAATATAAACCTCAATATTTCAATTTTTCTTAATAATCTACAAACATTACAAAAAATATAATACTGTCAAACATAAGCATTATGAAATTTTTTCTGGCAGTGAACCTACATAAACAGTCTGTTCTAGAATTTACTGAGTCAAGTAACAAATTGTACTTTCCAATCAGGAAATCATGCTTTAAATATATTAATTTTCCACTTTGTCCCAAGAACTTAAAATTTTTAACTTAAGACATATTCTTGAAGAATAATTAATTATCCAGGTAAGTAAAATGCAATTATTTAATTATTATTATAATTATACAACTGATTTTCATGAAGAAGCTCAAAGGATTATAAAAACATCTATGCAATGGAAAAGATACAAATAACTATGCCTAATGATACAAAATATATGGAGTCAAGACACATAAAATGAATCAGCAATATAATTAAAATGTTTCTTTAATGAAGAAAATTTATGAATATGCTACAAGCTAAAGCACAATAACAATCCATTGCATTACAGTGTGTAGTCACAAAATAGAAACAAAGCTGAATGCATAGCTGAAGTCAAGCTGGTATATAATTTTTTAGAAGGCTTAAATTCAGTAAAAAAAGACCATAGAGGATATATTACTTAAATTGAAGGAAATTTAACGAAACTATTTCAAAATCATAACATATATATGAAATATAAAAGGAACCTGGAATAATTCCAATCACATGGATGTGCATAAATTTAGATCTATCACAGAACAAGTTGTATCCTCAAAAATAATATGTATATCACAATTATGACACGTTTCGTAATACTGGAGATTCTTTATGTTCTCTTATATCCCCATTATAACAGGTTTCTATTGCATTATATAATTTGCTAGATAATAAACTAAATCTCAGATAGAGAATAGCTTTTGAGGGCAAACAATAGTTTGATTTCAAGGATTTGATCTCTTCAGCCTTTTAACTACAAAGTAATTTTTACTTTCTCATATATGTAGTATATAGAGAAAGTATTGTAAACGTGAAAAAACTGCCTTCAAGATTATGATGGAAATACATGTTTTAGGTGTCCCTGAGTCTAAAAAAATAGTTTTCGTCATGATGTCTGTGTGTGGCTCTAGAACCCAAACGGTTAAATGAAATTGAACGACATTTCGTATTTAGACATACTATTATCCAGAATAGACACTATGAAGAAATGAACAATATAATGCAACAATCAAGGGTAGCTAATTCTTTGTCAATTTAATCAAAAATGGCTCTAATGATTTTTATTAAAATTCATTGTTAATAACTTGGTACTATTGTCACAAAACAAAACCACACTAATGATCATTACATATCATCAGATGCTGATGATCATTCATCAAAATGGGCCATGTATTTTTATATTGCAGAAATAGTACCAAGCAGTGCAGCCCCCCCGGCCTATGGCCAAATGCATTTCGCTTGCGATTTTATAACCAAGGAAAGGGAGTGGGTGCATTACACTTGCTTCGCCATCCATAAATTACATCATGCAATAAGTTCATTTCTATTTGTTCTCTCAATTTCCTACATTGTAGCAATTCGAGACAATGTTTCACCCTTCTTTCCACAACATTAAACTCTCATAGTCATTTTTTCATCAAACCAAGGACGACATGTTCTCAAAAGCAGGAGTGGGGAGGAGCTCCATGGCAGGAGGACTGGGGAGGAGCTGTGCGGCCGAGTTTCACACTTGCTTAAGGAAAGCAACTGATGAAAACACGATTCATTTTATTATATTTACAAATATATCCAAGGTTAATAATGAATCCACTCAGGAGGAATGACACCAATTTTTTCATCTATTCAATTAAACATTGAGCTGTATTAACCTCGAAATAAGAGCCATACAGAACACCTAATTTTAATAAAGATAGATCCAGTAAGGGACCCCTTATCCGGCAAGTTTGGGATGCACAGATTGCCAGTTTTTGGGATTTTCCGGATTTGGGTCCACATAGGATTTACAGTATATAGTGTGCTACATGTACATACCATATATAGTAGCGTATCCTAACCAGTGGGCTTAGTTTATCGTAATTATTGATGCTGAGAGTGTATAATTACCACATTTTTCAATAGATAATGTGTACCTCAATATTTTCACCGTTCATTATAATGTAGGCATAGCGCGCAGTCAAAAATTTTCTGCTAGGTGTGATTTAACTCCAAAAACAATGAATAACTAAAGGAAGGCGCTATTTATTTAATCTAGTTTTCAGTTTTAGAGATCGCTGCCTAAAGAGTCCTTTTGTGAGTTGCCATGATTAAAACTTGACTGTGTTTGAATACAGAAGCATTTCATGACTCCATCTGTATAGTATGGAAAAATGTGCTTTTTCATTTTAAACTATTAATTAAAATCAGGCGAAAACTTGAGACTTAAATAAATACTTCTCAAATGAGAAATTTTCTTTCCCAATAGCTTCTTTTTTATTATGCTTAAGATTGTGGTAAATGTTTTTTTAACTTGGAAATTTTATATTTTTAAGCTATGAAAATCTGATTTCAAATAATTGCATACATCGAAAGTGAGATGAATTATCATGAATTAGTCATCAAAATGGCGAAAAGCATCACAATGCTAGAGGTAAATAAACTTTTATTCACTTTTAATATTTTCATTTTTTTCTTATCACCATTTTTGCCCGATTTCGATATTTTTTATCTATCAAAAAATACGGTATTATCTTAAATACCATAGAAACATTACCAGATTGATAGTGATGTCATCAAGGAGGCTTTTATTATTGCGCTAGTGTATTTGCCCGTAAAAAAATGAAAAAAATGTAATCGCAACATGGCAGATGCTATAGAGGCCTGGAAATGTGGCTCGTGTAAAAGCCATATTTTAAAAGGAAATTCGAGTCTTAGTTGTGTAATGTGCAGTTCAGTTTCTCACCTAAATTGCTCTGATATTTCGGAAGTAGAATTTCACATGATATGTGCAAATAGATCAATTGCATGGTTATGTAAATCATGTACCTCGATCACAACCACGGACCATCAAGAGAACAAAACAACCAAACAGAGTACAACGGATAAAATCCTTGAAATTATGAAGGATTTAAAGTTCCGTATTGAAAAGTTAGAAGTGAAATGTGAACCAAATAGGGATCGTATAGATAAATTGCATGGTGTTCACGTTGATAGCCAAATTTCGAGATCAAAAAATCACCCTGACACCGGTAAAGCAAACCGGGAATTGGCGATTCAAGGTGACATTACAAGGAACAAAAACACTGCAAATGATCAGAAACACACCGCTAACATAGTGCCCAAATCTTTTGCCCATGTTACTAAAAATACGTGCGACATTAAAACTGGAAATAGTGTTAACCATGCGGATGTAGCTGACTTTGTTGTTGTGCAACATAAAAAAAGATGCACGAAAACTCAAGTTTACGGAGAAAATTCCACAAGTGATATCTTCAAAGGTGTTCCTAAACGTGCTTGGCTATATTTAGGCCATGTTAAACCGGAAACAACGTGTGAGGATATCCTCGAATATCTAACAGCCAAGTTTAAAGTGAAGGACTTTACATGTCAAAAACTATACAGTAGTGAAATTAGTTCATCCTTCGAAATAAGTGCTGATTTTTCCATTTTAAATGAGTTAAACAAAGGTGAAAGCTGGCCCTCTGGAGTTCAAGTAAGAAGATTTATACATCCTAAATACAAACCAACCCTTGTAAATGAAGCAAACAGCAGTACTTCTCAACGAGCTGACGATCAACCTGATCCTGTATCAGCCAGTGAGACAACAACCTCCAGTGTGATGCAACCAGCCCAACCTGCACTAGGGATCACTACTAGAAGCATGGATGGGATCAGCAAGACTAAACATAGATGACTAAGCATTATACACCAAAACATTCAAGGTATTAGTAATAAATTAGAAAAGCTTGATGTTTTTATACAAGAGGAAGGTCCAGACATTTTAGTTCTTAGTGAGCATGGTTTAAATTCAAACAACATCTCCTTTAACATTCCTCCTAAAATGTTACTTTGTGCAGCTAGTTGTAGAAAGAGTAAAAAAGGAGGTGGGGTTATGATAATAGATAACAGAAATTTGCAGCTGAATATGATAGACACTAAACTGAATAAATTATCTGATGATACAAATATTGAAATTGCAGGAATAAAATTTGATTTGCCAAATGGTGATGTTATGCATGTTTTGGGAATATACGGGCCTCCTAAAGGAAACATAGATGCATTTTTTGTCCAATTAACCTCATTATTGGAAAACTTACTAATAAACATAAAGAACAAAATTATCATACTAGGAGATTTGAACATTAATATTTTAGGAAACACCAGAGCATGTAGGGAACTAACATCTTTTCTTAAACAGTTTAATCTACACTCTACCATATTTGAACCAACTAGAACTACTATTAACACAGCTAATTGTATAGACAACATACTTACAGATTTGAAACCCTCTACATATTCATCTCACACTGTTAATTCCTTATTAGCTGATCACTTAGCAATTAAAATTAATATCAACATTCAATTTAATTTAGACAATTTACCAACTTTCATTCCAATTAAAGTGAATAATTGTAAAACAGAAAACTTGGTATTACTCCAAACCTTATTAGAGAATGAAAACTGGCTTAGTGTGACTAACGAAGATACAGTAAACAGTAAATACAACAAATTTATTGAAACATTTTCATACTGGTTCAATCGCAGCTGTCCAATTATTACTATCAAAAAATGGAATAAATCAGTTAAAAAATGCAACTGGATCACAAACAGTATCAGAAATGCAAGGGCCTCTTTACGCCAATTAGAAATAGAATACTTATCCAAAGGTGATAACGACAGTAAAACTACTTTTACAAATTTCAAAAGACATTATGACAAACTGGTCATACAGACTAAAAAAGAGTATAATGATAGTTACATTGCAAACTCGATTAATACCAGTAAAAGCATGTGGAATATAATTAATCAAGCAAGGCAAAAGGAAATACCTATTTCTTCACCATCTGAAATTAATGTAGATGGAATCCCTATTAAGGATCCAATTAAATAATTTTTTTAACAAAGTAGCTGCCAATATATCACAAATTCTTAGTAGTAACACTGGACACAAACACTACTGCAGAAACAAAATACCTCACAACATTTTTCTCACACAAACAAATGAAATAGAAATTATTAATATAATAAGAAGCATAAAAATAAAGAAATCTGTTGGAAACGATGGTATTCCAATTATTGCCATCAAAACATGTGCTGCAAATATTGCACCACTTATAGCTAATATTATTAATAAATCCTATGATGAAGGCACTTTTCCTGATGCACTGAAAATTACCGTAATAAATCCTATCCTTATAAAAGGCGACAGGCTGTCTCTGGACAACTACAGACCAATTGCATTATTGTCTTGTTTCTCAAAAATTTTTGAAATGGCTCTTCAATATAGACTTCTGTCTTTTTTGAAATTCCATAATGTTATTTGTAGCTCTCAGCATGGCTTTACAAAAGGGAAATCTACCATTTTAGCAGCGATTAGTTTTCTTGAAAAAGTTATCATTGACACTGACAAAGGGAACCACACCACGGGCTTCTTTCTTGACCTTTCCAAGGCTTTTGATTGTATAAATTTTGAAATACTTCTAAAAAAAACTCGAGAATTATGGAATAAGAGGCAAAGCAAACAACCTAATTAAATCGTTCCTAACAAATCGTATAAATGTTGTTAGACTACTATCACTCATAAAAACTTATGGCTGAAAATGGAGTTCCACAGGGATCTGTTTTAGGACCCCTCCTTTTTCTATGGTACATAAATGACATTATATCTGTTGTTACTGAAGGCATGGTCACTCTTTATGCTGATGATACATCACTTACTGAATCTGATAAAATATACTCTCAACTTGAAATCAAAGGAAACATTACTTTGAATAGTATTGCCCAATACTTTAACGAAAATCTTCTGAAAGTAAATGAGGCAAAAACCATCTATATGGAATTTGTCCCATATACGTACACGACTGAAAATAGTTATTATGTGGGTGACTATAGGATTGAAAAATGCCACAATGCAAAATTTTTGGGCTTGATTATTGATGACAGATTAACCTGGGATAATCACATTGAAAAAGTATCAGCAAAAGTTAGCAGAAATCTCTATGTTCTACGGAACTTGAAAAATCACTGTTCACTAAATGTTATGAAAACTGCATACTTTGCATTGATTCATCCACATTTTGTGTATGGCATTGAACTATGGGGACATACTAGCAAAAGTAACTTTCAGAAGCTTTTTATTCTGCAAAAAAAAGCAATCAGATATATGGCAAATTTAAAGCCAAGATTGTCCTGTAGACAATCCTTCATGGATTTGAAAATAATGACAGGTAACAATGATTTCTCTACTTTACAGCACAGGCTGAAATTATATGAAAAGCTTCCCAGATATAAAGGTATCATGTGGTATAATACTCTTCATCAGAAGTATAAAAATGGGAAAACTGAAAGTGAATTTAATAACAGAATTTTTGATCTCTTAATAAAAAATCCCTTCTATACAGTTGACGAATATATGAACTTTGTTAAGACCTAATATGTGACAATGGCAAATTTAATTTTAACTTGTTTAAATTGTTGTTATACTGTGTCTTTATGCATTTTTATATTTAAAAATGTCCGATTTTAATGTGTATTTTTGCTGGAACTTGGTAAATGTGACAAAAACAGATTTTGACATGTAATAATTTTTCCTTTTTGTGCTCTAAATGATACCTGCATAGAGTGTTTTATGCATTTTAATGTGTTTCTATGACTCGAATGTGTATCCTTGTTTTTGTGTTGTGACTGTTTGTTTTGACGACTCCTGAAGATTGTAGAATGCCTTGTATTTGCAACTTTTATGGAATAAATGAAATGAAATGAAAGTCACCACACACCCATCAACTAAATTTCTAGATCGTAATATTTTGCTAATATCTGTATTGAGCATTCATAGGAATACATTATTTGAATAACTGTCACGTTTTTCAATCATAACCCGCTCCCACGCATACTATTTACAGTAAGTAATCAACATGCCACAGTAATTTTGTGCCGTACGAAGAAAAGACAAACTCCCAGACCAGGCTGCCACTAGCGCCATCTTTTAGTAGTGGAATGAACCTTCGCTTTCGCAACCATGGCAACCTTCCAGTTTTTGGGTCCTTCCGGATTTCGGATAAGGGGTCCCATACTGTATCATAACTTTCAACGCAACCACTACAATACTACAGCACAATATTCCAAATAACATAGTATATATTAAAATTTAACTTGCATGACAAATTTTTAATATCAGTGGTTTACTTTTAGAATTTACTCTTTAATGTATTAAAAACAGAGATATCCCATGATTGAAAATAAGTTTCATTAAAAAGTAGATGTTGAAACATTCACAATATAAAAACAATAAATACTGGTTGATCAAACATTCTAGAAAAAGCAGGAATAATATGCTTCAAAACAGCACCGAAAATTGCATTCCAATGCTTACTGTCCTTGCAAAAAGTCTAGATACCCAAGTTTGAGTGGGTATATTTTGAAAACATTCCAATTGGTCTTATCAGATTTCCAGGGCTAAAAACCGTGTTTTCTTCAAATACAGCTCAATATAAAATATTTAAACTAAAAATTTAAGATGTACATCAATTAACGAAGAAATAAATTCTCTATGCACTACTTTTCACTCTATTAAAATTGTTGTGATTGTTTTCGAGTTATACCACCTCAAACTCAGGTATCTACACTTTTTGCAAGGACAGTAAGTTGGAAATTGGGAAAATTTTCACAATTATAAAATTGAATTATTTTGGCAAAAAGAAATAAAATTAAATATAATATTAAACTGTGGGTGGTAATAGTTTATCTGGTTATAACTTAATAAATAAAAGCTATGCATTAGCTTTAGTCAGTGGCGGATCCAAGGGAGGGGCGATCGCCCTCCCCTTGGACGACCCCATTGCCCTCCACTGGGTACATTCTTAAATTTATTCAGCGCAACATTCCTTGTTTCTACACCGAAGATTAAGTCTGTATGGCAAGGAAAAGAAAGGTTCTGATGGAGGTACAGATTTTCAAAATGTATGGTCGTCGGCAGAGGCGGAATCAAGAGGGGGGAGGGGCAATTGGGACAATCGCCCCCCTTGGGAAGTTTCTGGATCCGCCACTGGCTTTAGTGTTTTGTTGTGAGTTGAGTGGAAAATCTTGTGTTAACTCTTAAAAGACTGAATCAACTCTGAAATGTCTAACAAAGAGCGATGCGTACTACTGGACTGATAACTCAGAACTGAATGCAAGTGATATTTTCCTATGTGAATTAAAATAACATGTTTATCGCAGAGAGACTAATCTCAAGACTTTACCTTGAAGAGAGAAATCCAATGCAACTGTACAGATGACTACAGACATTCAGAAACATAGGCATGGCTAGTAATTATTTTACTGAAACAACATAAACACTATATGGGGTCTGTCACAAACAATATCAAGTGGCAGGCCTTCTAAAGTACGTACAAAAAATATCACACAAGTTTCAGCGAAGGAAGCAAAACAAACTTGCTATGGGAAGTGTATTCTACATGGCCAACAACAAATACATTTACTGGAACACATGTGTTCCACACGGATGATAGGGGTTAAGTAGTGTAAAATATTTGCAATAAATTTCTTTTTTATTTATTCAATTTAACTTTTACTTCATAGAATATGTTCAAGTGTACTATATGATGTAGTATGTTATTAAACTTGAAATATAGTAGATTAAGTATACATTAGATAGACCAGTGATTCCCAAACTGGGTGCCACAGCTAATTTTTAGGAGTGCCATGAAAAACTTTGTTCAGTAAATAAATCAACAATTTGGATGTAATTAGGGCAATAATTTTTACTCTGATAAATTGATTATGGTGTAGTACAGTGGTTCTCTTCTCAACCTTTTTCGGTAATGTATCCCCTTGTTAATTTTCAGCATTGTCGTATACCCCCTTCCCCCCACCCCATCCCCTCTTCCTACTTGCATTTGTTTGCCATATCAGGGTTATATCTAAAAATGGACATGATTGTCCAAATATTGCCCTCAATAAAGACGGATTATTATTATTATATTACTCAGAAACAAAGGATGTAGCACAGGTATGGCAAGAATACATTAAGGAATTATACGGCAAACAGGCAGGAGAGGGGAAAATAGAACTGGAAAATGAGAAAAACATTGAAGAAGACAACTTAGGACCAAGTATTATGGAGAGCGAAGTAGAAAAGGCGATAGTGGAACTAAAGAAGGGGAAAGCCACGGGCAGCGATGGAATACCGGCTGAGATACTTAAAGTCATAGGATCAGAAGGGCTAAAAGCGATCACGAAATTAATTAATAAGATTTACGACACGGGAGAATGGCCTCAGGATTTCCTAGAAGTAACAATGATCCCTCTAAAGAAGAAGCCAAAGGCAATGCAGTGTAAAGATTACAGAACTATAAGCCTTCTGTCACACACATCGAAGATCATCACGAGGATTCTTAATAAAAGGCTGGAGAAAAAGGCAGAAGAAATAATAGGGGAAGATCAATTCGGTTTCAGAAAAGGACGAGGAACTAGAGATGCTATAGGAGTAGTTAGAATCATATCAGAAAGGGCAATAGAATACAGTCAAGATATCTGCGCATGTTTCGTAGACTGGCAGAAGGCCTTTGATAGAGTAAATTGGGTAAAGTTGATGAAGATATTAAAGGATATAGGTGTAGACTGGAAAGACAGGAGATTGATTAGGAATCTATATGAGAATCAAGTTGTAAAGGTTAGGTTTGAGAATGTGGACACCTGCGGAATAAATATCGGTAGAGGAGTAAGACAAGGCTGCTGCCTATCGCCAACCCTATTCAATATATATGGAGAAAGTCTAATGCAAGAAGCTTTAGAAGGCACAGGGGATTTCAAAATTGGAGGAAGGATTATAAGAACAGTAAAATACGCAGATGATCAAGTACTTCTAGCAAGAAAGGAAGAGAAACTACAAAAAATGATAAATAGACTAGTGATAACAGGTAGAAAATACGGTATGGAAATAAATACAGAAAAATCCAAGGTCATTCGAATATCGGGTAAAGAAGAGAATCTGAACATAACTATTGGGGGAAAGCCATTAGAACAAGTTTCAGAATATAAATACCTTGGAAGTATCATAACACGAGAGGCAAAATGTACGGATGAGATCAAAACTAGAATAGGAAAAGCAAAAGCGGCTTTCAGGAGAAAGAAACAACTACTTACAGGGAATATAAGGGAAGATATCCGCAAGAAGTTGATAAAATGCTACGTATGGAGTATAGCATTGTATGGGGCAGAAACATGGACGCTAAGGAAAAATGACATCAAATACTTGGAAAGCTTTGAAATGTGGACTTGGAGGAGAATGATGAAGATAAAATGGACAGATAGGATGAAAAACGATGAAGTGCTACGAAGAATAGGAGAGAAGCGAATGATTATACAGACTATCAGAAAGAGGAAGGCTAACTGGGTTGGACACTACATGAGGAGAGAGAGTATGATTAAAGATGTGTTAGAAGGAAAACTAGATGGGAAAAGGGAAAGAGGTAGGAAAAGGTATCAGCTGATAGACGATTTGAAAGGGAAAGAGAGTTATCAAGATATGAAGAGGACAGCGGAAAATAGGAGTATATGGAGAACCAGGTTTAACCATGAATAATCACGGACCTGTCTACAGACAGACTACCTATGATGATGATGATTACTTTCACAATCTTGAAATAGCACGCCATATTAACTGCCTTCAATAGCTTTGCTAATACAGTGGAACCTCGGTTTACGAACGACTCTGTTTACGAACAATTCGGTTTACGAACAAAAATCCCGACGAAAAAATGCTTCGGTTTGCGAACAGAATTTCGGCTTACGAACAGGCAGTCACGTGCTCCACGGAATGAGATCTCGGTGCGCCGCTGCGCAAAACCCCGGACAGATGCACTGGCGCTGGCGCCGTTGAGTCTGAGAAAGGAGAGGGTATTAGTTTCACAGTAGCGTTCACTCAGGATAGACTGCTGTTCGAGTGCGTGGTATTTATTGGACTGCTGCTCGAGTGAGTCTTATATTGTTTTTGTATACGTGTTGCTATTCTTTCAAAGTTTAATTTACACTTAATTAAATTATCTTTTTAGACCACCATGAAGCCAAAGAATGATAAAAGTAAATTGAAAAGGAATAAAAAAACGATAGAGGTGAAAAAAGAAATTATATCTAAATATGAAAATGATGTTCGTGTCTCGGATCTTGCTACGCAATTCGGTACGGCAAAATCATTGATCTGTACTATACTAAAAAAAGAGAGACGATCAAGAAAGCTGATGTCACGAAAGGAGTAAAAGTTATTAGTAAACAAAGACCACAATTGATTGACGAAGTGGAGAAATTGCTGTTGATTTGGATAAATGAGAAACAGTTAGCCGGTGATAGTGTTTCTGAAGCTCTAATTTGTGCAAACCCTCGTACAAGTACTTATACTGAACTGTTCAAAGCTAGCCGAGGATGATTTGAGAAGTTTAAGAAGAGAACTGGAATACATAATGTAATTAGGCATGGAGAGGCTGCAAGCTCAGACCGAGAAGCTGCTAAGAAATATGTACAAGAATTTAATGACTATGTAAAAGCTGAGAGTTTTCTTCCCCAGCAAGTATTCAACTGTGATGAAACTGGCCTATTTTGGAAAAAATTACCAAATAGGATTTACATCACTCAGGAAGAAAAGACTTTGCCTGGACATATGCTAATGAAGGACCGGCTGACTCTTTTACTATGTGGAAATGCAAGTGGGGACTTCAAGGTCAAGCCATTGCTTGTCTACCACTGAGAATCCGAGAGTGTTTAAGAAAAATAATGTAATGAAAAGTAAACTGTCTGTTATGTGAAGGGCTAATAGTAAGGTTTGGGTAACCAGGCAACTGTTCATTGAGTGGGTCCATGAAGCCTTTGCCCCAAGCGTGAGAAAATACCTCCAAGAAAACGAATATCCACTAAAATGCCTTCTTGTGATGGACAATGCTCCTGCTCATCCTCCAGGCTTGCAAGACGAGTTGGTTGAGGAGTTTGGTTTTATCACAGTGAAGTTCCTGCCCCCTAACACGACTTCTCTAATCCAGCCTATGGACCAGCAGATCATTTCAAACTTTAAGAAACTGTACATCAAGGAATTATTTCAAAGGTGTTTCGAAGTAACCTCTGACACAGAATTAACACTCAGAGAATTCTGAAAAAAATATTTGAATATCCTCCATTGTTTAAGTTTCATTGACAAAGCCTGGGGGCTAGTGACTCACAGAACTATGAAATCAGCCTGGAGGAAATTGTGGCCAGACTGTATATCTGGCATTGAGGGCTATGAGACTGAGTCTGTTGATATTGTGTCTATAGGCAATAGGATTGGATTAGAAGTTGATAATGTTGATGTGGAGGAGCTAGTGGAGGACCACAGCAATGAACTCACTACGGAAGAACTGGAACAGCTTCTTCTTCTTCTTCTCGACCCACGAAATGTGTGCGAAATGGAGTGAGGTGCAAAGTTTTGTGGAAAGATATCACCCCGATAAAACTTTATCAAATCGCGTTATAAATCTGTTCAATGATAATGTCATGTCTCATTTCCGCAACATTATAAAAAGCAAGAAGAAACAAATCTCATTGGATAGGTTTTTAGTGTGATAGAAACCTGATGAACTTCAAGCACCCGATGTTTTCATGGTAGGGGACTCCCCTTCCAAACAATAACACTTTACTATTTTGTAAGATAAGTTGAAATAAAGTTTGTTTTTACGTTTATTCTTTTTGTTTTATTACTTCCAATTCCTTTTCAGTTAAAACTATGAATTTCCATTGTTTTGTATAGGATTTCAAGCATGAAGTAGAAAATAAAGATAATAAAGGGCCATTTTCTTGGGGTCTTGAACGGATTAATCCATTTTACATTGATTCTTATGGGAATAATTGTTTCGGTTTACGAACAACTCAGTTTACGAACAGTTTTACGGAACGAATTAAGTTCGTAAACCGAGGTTCCACTGTACATACTACGTTTCCTGAAAAACTAACAAAACAAGGCGAATAACAATAATATCTACAATTTGGAAGGCTAAACAATCAATGCGCAGTTATGCATGAGACGTAAAAAGTTACTTACATTATAGTCAACTGTTTTGGACATTAGGTATTTCGTAGAAATTCATAATTAAAAAATAATGTAACTTGATAATGTAGAAATTTTACCAAGTTAAATTATTTTTGAATTACTTACATTAGTGCAATTTATGCACTAGTTTTCCAGACATAATCTTCTCGATGCACGGTTGAATTTTGGTTACTGCAAGGATGAGATCATGTTTGGAGGTTAGATGATTGCTGTCTAAGTTGAGAATCCTGCCTTAGCATTAGTTAACCTCTCAAGATATTTAATTGAATTCCACTCGTCAGGTCGAAGGACAATTAAATAAATCAGCGATCTATGTCTCTCCCTTTCCTCGTATTTACCACCCCACCCCTTGCCTACAATGTTAAAGCTCTGTGTATTAAGAACATCTTGTGTACTGATACACTACACCCATTTTAAGATATTTTTTTTACTTTCCCCCTTTCCCAAATATTTCCTCGGGACTGCATCGGCGCACTGTTGGCATTGTCAGCACCCTTGTCACTCCGTACCCCCTGGAAGAAATTTTGTATCCCCGGTTGAGAACCGCTGGTGTAGTACTAAGAAATGGATGCATAAAAAGGTTGGGATACCCATATGGTACAAATATAAATACCTTGTTTCAAGGTTGGGGTACTTATTTTTGAAAGGGACCCCGCAAAATGTTTGGAAACCACTGAGATAAACAAATAGATTTTTACTCCAAAATATTCATAAAATTCACATAAGTTGACCATCAACAGATGAGTATCGGCAATATCAATTTTGTAATATGTAGGGAGATTTCAAAAAATATAAAACATTACTAGGGGTGAACAAGGGAATATAATTAACTTCCAAATTATAAATTTCCTTCTACAAAGAGCAAATTAATATACTGAATTCTTAGTTTCTTTTAATAGGTGTCAATAAATACTTGAATTATAATTCTCTTTAATTTTTTAAATCTCAAATCTCAATTGCTTCATTCATTTAAAATTGAATGAATAACAAATTTATAGAAGGCCTAAACCACCCATTTGTTCTTTATTAGACCTTGAGCATTAGTACTATGAAAACATGCATGAATTCACAAATTACCTATTTCTTTCCCTAAATATATCATATTAAATAATTTGCAAAATACTGTATTTAGGCCTGTAATTGCCCCATTTCTTTGCACAATTTTTAACACTAAAACAAGGGTGGGATAAATATGCAGTTTTCCCCTATCATATGAAAGTGATCATGTCAGAAAAGAAAATTTTATTTCCTTTCCTTTTATTTATTTATTTTAGTTCAGGTGGGGCAATTATGTGATGGAGACAATTGTGTGAGTAAATGCTGTAATTATTTTACGTAATTTAATTTTCATAAAAATAGATGTATATTGTAAAAACAAACTTAAAAATTCAACAATATTTTCGTTTGCTGAAAATCTCAACTCACAAATAGAAAATTCAGTTTTACCATATTTGAGAAGTAACCTAAAACCTAAAGCCATTTTTACATCCAAGTTTTCTTACTCAGGATCACCAAATTTGCTTAGTATCTTTTCTAATTAATTTCAATGGTATAAGCTTTTCTCTCAATAAAACTCTCTCTAAATTTTGTGATAATAAAATTTCTTTTCCTCTATTTTATTTGAGATATGTGATAACTTACTTTGTATTTAATACAGTCACAAATTCCAGGTCTATGAAAAATGCTACTGATTTATATATTTCATTTTAATAATGAAGATACATCCTTACTGGTGATCTAAGATAAATTTTGCATACACACAAAGTATGCTATACAATGAAATATAATTTTAGAATTTTATCACTGAGCAAAGATGACTCAAAATGGAGAATATGCCTCAATTGGTTTTTCCATATTAGTTCTCTGAAGTAGTGTTTCAAATCTGCTCAAATTTGAATGTAATTATTTACATTTTGCATAGAAATTGGCAACATTTAAAAAATAAAACAATGCTACTCACTTAATGAATATGAATTTCAAATTCATATTAATTTTTTGTTGGTTATAAGATATTGCATATGGCCATCAAGCTTATCATAATTATGGTGTTTTATAACATGAATAATTTCCATTAAAAACAACTGAACAACCTACTTCAATGCAAACAGCCTAAAAGTAAAAAAAATCAGCTTAGCATTAGCTCACATTAAGATTTAAACTGATGTATGTTCAATAAAGAAGTATTTTCCATTAATATGAGGTATTCGGTTGACAATTCCTAATACAGGAAGCTTCTCAGATTCAGAATCCTTTGTACTATGAAGAGGCACATTTTCAGAGTATCCCTGATTTCAGAAATCAATGCCAACAGAAAAGGTTGGTTTTGAAAATCGCAGAAACATTTTTGAAACAGTAAATAGAGTGGAGTTAAATTTAATAATATTGAATAAGGGGATATAAAAGGTTGAATTAAAAATAAAATTGAAATCCATCACTGTCAAATTAACATACAATGTTTTCCAAAATGACAAGCATTGGACAGAAGGATACTGCTCTGGTAATTTACATTGGCAAAAAAGAGATCGAGGCAATGGTCAGTTGACTGGTGTGGCAGAGATGAAAGGTAAAGAATATTACTGGAGTAGGTACATATGGTTACTACTATATGACATGGTTTAGGGTGATAATATTCTGAAACCAGTTTTTCAAGCTCTGGATATGACAGTTTCCACAATGTCTATGATGAAGACAATTTCATAGAAGTCATGAATCCATGTCTCCACCGCAAATATTACAAATGAAACCATGTATGAAGTTGAGATGTGCAATGCTGAAGTGATAATTTAGTACAGTTATTTTTTATAATGTCTTTTGAAAACTGTTTAATCTAAGATCAAAACCCTTGATGGTTCATCTTATTTAGAGTACAATAATTCAACCTAAGAAAGTTTGATCAATTGTGGCCAACATCAAATACAAAGTTAAATGCAAAATCAATAAAAATAACGGACTTCAAAATCGATATAAAGGAATATTACTGAACTCTAAAATATCAGTTTGATATACACAGCCAAGCAGTAGTGAGCTGCCAAAATTTCAGCAACTGATTCTCTAAAAAATATTCGTTTTTAAAACAAAAAAATGTATTTCCCAAGGTGAGATGAAATGCTTGTAGAATATAAGCACAAACTACTTGTATGTTATATCATAAGTAAGAAGCAGCTATATAGAATGACATAACATATGATATATATCAGGAGGATACTAATGTTTAGGCACTTCCAGATGAGCTGGAGATTCCAATTTTATGTAGGACTATGTGCAAAACCGACTTATTGTTTAATAATAAGTAACTTACAGGTAATTTATTTAATAAATATTAAATAATAATTCTTGGCTTTCATTGTACATTCTGATTTTGAAGGCATTCAATTTTTCAACATCAGTTCATAATCATTTGCGACGCAGTTAACGAAAGGTTCGGAAAATTTTTCAAAATTTAACATTCGGTTTCTGCAAGCAGTCCCCAGCTTAGTACTGCAACTGAGTTGTAAACACGAAATACTATTCTTTCAATTTAAAATAAATGTATATCCATCAGAATGTCACTGCTGCCGTAGGATATACTATAAACAAATTAACAAAATGTAAATTTGAAACCATATAAATGAAGGAAAATGGAGAAAGCTTGCTTTATCTCATGATGTAAGCATCAGCTGATATCACATTGGGATGCTTCAGCGCATAACTAAAATTATGTTTACCAAAACAGGCTAAACAGAATATAAATAAGAAATGCAGCCAACTCTTCTCAACAACTATTGCGCAACCATCTCTAATTCAGAGCAGATTTTGTTAGCACCTTTCTCAATTAACCTTCACAATTGCGTAATAATATTCATAAAATTACTTCTCTTTCAATTGTAACCAACACTATTTAGTCTCACCATCATATAAAAATTTCAATATTTACTCCAAAATTGTTTCATGTCACCAAATTATTATCACTTAGAATATAATTTTTAGGTTTTGCAATAGACGTTAACAACAATGACTTGTATATTAAAAATCATGAAATATTTTGAGAAAACAATTAAGCTCTAGCTTATAAAATGTATTTTCAAATTAATTACACTCTATTAAAATAATATAAATTGACAAACTCACTTGAAGAAGATTTAGAAGAAAAAGAATAGTCTACGAAATCGCCGACAACTGGCCGTGAAACAATACATAGCATTCTAAAATAAAGAATGAAATACTTCATTAATTTTCAGAACTAATTTTTCATAGTTCATCGAGCGTACACTACAGTCAAACAACACTCAAGTAGCTATGCATACCGTTCATGACATTTAACAATAAATTTAAACAGCCTTCCTCAACATGAATAACCGCTTTCGATATATCGTTATGAGTTGGTCGATTGTGACATTGATTCGACCGAAACGTTGATTAGAATAGTGCCAAATGGTACTTCACAAATATAAGCAATTGGAAACAAAATCGTGGTTTTAAATTATGCTCAGTTAAAAGCTACAATAATATTGTGCTTTGTATTTTTTAAATTCATTTTTTCATTTTTGGTAATTTAAAAGTATTTCCAACAATTAAGTTTTAAATATTAATTTTCGAACACGAATATAATAATTTACTTTTATTCCTATCCTTTGTACAGCCAATTCAAGGAATATTTCTTAATTGTTATTATTTCTATATAAAAATTTGCGATTAATTGAAGTGATAACACGACTATTTTTTCCTTTATTTATGCATAATTTTTTCAATCTTCTGAAAAAGATGCAATTTTTTCCTCTTTTATATTTATTAAATATACAAAAACCTTCAATAAAGTACCGTAGTGATATAAAAATGCTTGTTTAAGTAGTTTTTATTTATTACCTAATGTCTGTAAGGCATTTGGAAACTTGGAAAGAGTATCAATCGCGGTTTCCAAACTTATTGTCACAGAAAACTGACACTGTTAACTTAAATGAGGATAATTTTGATTTCCATTAAAAACTCAAACATCCCGAATATCAGCCGGTCGAACTCAAAACAATTAAATAAATTACTGCTGATTTCAAATATATAAATAATAAAAATATATAAATAATTATTTTGCGTAACGAAAAGTCACAGGTACAAATGGAATAGTGTGACTTAAGGTAGTACTACTAATTATTTATGGTACCACTTGTCATTCTCTGTGGTCAACTATCGGTATACCCTACCTAGTTTATAATGAGTTGTGTATTTACCATGCCATATAAAAGATCAAATTCTAATTGTAATGAATTCCATATTTATAAAGTATTGTGTTTTGTTTCATAAAACATTTTACTATTTAATAAAAACACATCGGCTGTTGCACACTTGCAAGGGTTCTGGAGAAGGTCCTGCTCACACTGTATTTCACTCTTCTGCTTACAACCAAACAATACTAATCAGGGCCAGCGTGATGGGGTATGCAGAGTATGCTACGCATAGTCCCCCTTCCTCCAAAGGAGCCCCAAATTGTGTTTGTCCTATTATTCGTCGTTGTCGCACTCCATCGAATACGGATGAGTAGGCTGAGATAGAGGGTCAGATGTGAATACGAAAATCGGTAGCACTGCAAGCCTCCACTTTCTACCTACCCCAGCGACCGATAATAAAAGGCGACACTTGGGTTTTCTTCCTCCCACCACACTAAATTTGGGAGTTTGACACACTTCTTAGGACTCCTGTTTCCCCACCTATCTTCACATCCTTCGCCTCCTCACTCCTTTATTTCCCCATGCGGTCACATATGCTAAAATTTCGACTGGGGCCCCTGCGCTTGAGAAGAAACAAATTGTTTGGGAGGGAAATTTTCGTTATTTGCGGACTCACAGGGTTATGGAAAACAACTAAACTCTTTTTTACTATCGAGATGAAACCACTCCGATGCACTGATTGCACACAAACAAAATTTTGTTATGTTCCCTTTACTTATCCTTTCCTTTATCGCGAAAGTCACCTTAGTATAGTTTGCGACTTCTATATCATTCCCATCCGCTGCTCAAATAAGCGGCGCCTGATTAAATACGATTCGTGATCTTTCACTCTTCGCAGATTTTACTTTCCGATTTAGAATTTTCAAATCTTATCTCCTTTAGTTTTGTTTGGTATTCCATCGAAGAAGCAATCTTCTGCTACTACAACGAGCAATCTGGAAATTATCTGATTAGTGGTTTAATTTATAAGGTAAGATACAAATGGGGTAGTATTGGTTTCATATATCATGCCTATGCCATTGACTCTGTTTACATTAATAGCCGCAGGTTTTAATCTTGGTAATATAAAGATATACAGTTATATAAAGATGATGACTTAGTTTGAATTCAATCGGAAATTTCTTTCTGGTGATTTGGTAAATTATTTTAGCTATACAGGGAGTTCCTAAATTATACCGACAAAATGATGTGTTGTAAGGCGGCATGCCCGATATGCGAAACACCCGGTCTCAGTGTCTGGAGTATTTTCCTGTTCGAGCTATGAGGTGAGAAATCTTGTACCCGGTGCCCGGTGTTAAGGAAATTCTTGTGCTTTGCACGCCACCTGTGATGCGCTGCCTCGGTGCACAGTTAAATGTTTTGATCACTCTGTTCACTTAGTATTGCTTGCAGGCACGAGTGTACGGATCGTGGATGGTACATTCGGTGGCATGTGTGTTTGCTGAGTTAGAAGAAAAAGAAATTGGAACTTCGGTACGTAACAGCATATTTTATTAATCCACAAATACCGTACTAAGTACGGGACAAGATTCATTAAAGGAGATGCCCAAACTGGCGGCCCCAACCTGCAAACACAACATGCTTCTTCTCATCAATGACTGCCTCGTTCGTTCGAAAATCCTCGCCGTTGCGGATTGAATCACAAGCAGCCCGGATGCGAGGGAAAAGATCCGCCTGTTGATCGTTTGCATTTTCATACACGAGACTGTTGATGTGACCTGAAACAAAAAAATCCAGATGATTGACATCCGGGGAGCGAGCTCTCCAATGGACGGGTTGCCTTAACACCGGGCGCTTAGGTACGAGATTTCTCACCTCGTAGGTCGAACAGGAAACTGCTCCGGACACAGGGACCGGGTAATACAAGGTAATAGCGCACACTACTTTTCTCAACTAATATGCTTGATTGATTTCTACCTAAGGCAAAATTATAAGCACATCCACAATTTATTTTGAAGAGTTTTTTGTTTGTGGATTTGTTTGCGCAAAATAAAGCAGTGGCTGGTACAAAGGGAGGGGGCGATCTCCCCCACACCCACGGGCCCATCCTAAAACCTATTCTCTTTGATAAATATCGCTCTATTGTGTCATTAGATCTTTATTTCAACAATAAACATAAAAGTTGGTTGTTTTCTGCATTATTTAATATACATATTAGTAGTTATTAGGGTCATGTTACGTGTTTACTTGTACTCGCATAGAATTTTATTATGAGAATCGCCTCCTCCTTGGGGAAAATCGTCCTCAACTTGGGAAGTTTCTAGATGCGCCCCTGAAATAAAGTCATATTTCGCGATGACCTACACATACCAAATTTCGCATAAACAATTCCGCCACTTAAATCAGTAAAATGCGTTAACTTTAAAACCAAAATATGCTTGCTGAAAGGTTAAAATCATTATTTTTGTTTTACATCGGAAAAACTCATGACTATTACGATTAGAGATCATAAAAAATATTTAGTAATAAAATAAAGTCGAAACGAGAGAATGATGCCATTCTAACCGCAATAAATATTATAGGGTGGTAGGTGGATTTTTAAACCGATATGATTAACTTTTGCCCTATTAAATTTCTTTTTTAACTCGCTTACGAGTTTTGCATGGAAAATGGTCCAGGGGCATTTTAGAATTTTTATCTACGAAAGTATAAGTCTTAGTAGATATATACCATTGCAGACGTTTTTGTTGAAAATGATGTCCTCTATCCAAATTTTTTTTTTACGGTGTGGCAGGAACACATTCTTGCAATAAATGACGGAGGTCCCCAAAATCATATTTGCATAGGACTCCCCAAAGATATCACGCATTAGTGTTAGCTCAACAGTAGGATAAAATTTTTTTCGCCATAAATAGACTATTTAGGAACAATACGGCTACACCAGTAATGACTTTCATTTTTTTAATATTCATGAAATTCATAGTCACGTTTCAAAATTCTTAGGAGGACACCGACGAAAATTTTCATTTCTACGTCAATTAAACAACGGACTATTGTCCGCGAATGAGTTAAATAAAAATTCATAAAATGACAGAACAATATGTTGTTTAAAAATGATAAATTTATCAACAAAATATACCAGTCACAATTGGAATGAATTCGTAGAAGCACACTCCGTGTCACTGGAGCTCATGAGTTCCATGATTAACATAAAATACAATCCTCTCATACGAGTTTTCTCCGATGATAATTCTTTGAAGGACGCAAACGAGAAATGCAATTTTTATGCGTCGCGTAGGCTTAAAATGATGAAAACAGTCGAAGGACACCTTATCACGTCGCATCCTCGGGAATAATTTGAAATTGCGCTGATATTTTACTTACATTTTTATTTAAGATAAAATGAAAAACGAAAGAAACAAAAATCTGTGCTATCCACGCTAATATAAACAATTGACGAAATTTAAATTGGTAAACAAGATATTTTTACTATTATCATTTAAATCCACGAAGTTTGAATTGGATTTCTGTAGAAAAAATCTTTTTCAAAGACACTGCAGCAATTATAATGAAAAGAAAGCCATGCCTATTGATTCAAAGGCCATTTATAAGAGATTACTCCATAAAAATATCGTGCCAGTATGAATGCTTAGAATGTATTTCTTTAA
This sequence comes from Tanypteryx hageni, assembly GCA_028673005.1. Lineage (NCBI taxonomy): Eukaryota > Metazoa > Arthropoda > Insecta > Odonata > Petaluridae > Tanypteryx > Tanypteryx hageni. The sequence goes on along the minus strand of CM054113.1, from coordinate 80,690,393 downwards.
CAATCTTATACTCCCTAAATATGCAATGATTCGTAAATGGGTGATGACTGAAGAATAAACCGTCACGGAACAATTCCAATGAATCGTCGTTTCGAAATGGCTACTTTTATTATTTCTTCCTCCAACGATAGATAAAGATGCATTCGTCGATATTCTTAGCAATTTCTATTGGTTAATAAAAATACACCGACCAGTTACATAATGCCTTGCTATAAACCTTTACACGCCAACTTTATACGATTAGAAATCTTATCATCTCAACTTAGATAACTTTTTAAGGATAAGTACAATAGATCTTATGGCACATAATAATGACATGGCGACAGCTTCTTTGACAGTAAGACATTTATAAATACACAAAAAATCACAATGTTGTACAGTTGATCGATAACATTAACTCAAATTACTTATATGGTTCGTAAAAAGTAAACCGACACTCGAAAAACTCTTAACAGAAATACCAAAATTCTAGGCAGAAAAAAGGGCCAGAATACAATGTTTATGCACCAGAAATGACGTCTTCAGTTTTTATCCCACAGTCCGACGCTCTCCAAAAACTCCCGATAAACTTCCGTTATCCTCTCCCTGAAGGAGACGTCCTTCTGCACGTTACGAATCACGTCCTCTCCCCTGTCCAACACCATGCACTGTATGAAGTCCTTCTCTTCCTCATCCTTCTTATCGCCCTCCTCCTTGACCTCGTCGCTGAGCAGCACCACGGACAACAGCGACGTGCTGAATATTCTTCCGAACACTTTCATTTCCTTCGCACTCGTTCTCAACTGCTCCAGAGGGAGCAAGGAATCCGCGACCTCTGGCGTCACAACCCTCCGGAACGCCTCCCAGTAGTGACGCAACAGGTCGTCGAAGTGTTTGTCCCTGAATTCTCGCCTTGTCGTCGTGTGTAGAAAGAACAAGATGTCCAAGGCTGGGGGAGCGTAGCGGTGGAGCTGGTGGTCGACGAGCACCGCGTCCACCGGCAATTCCGCTCCTCCATTCGTCTTCTCGTACGACAACATAACGTTGTTCGCCCACGTGTCGCCATGGCAAAGGACGTTGGTGTAGGTCCGGGAATAGCGGACCAATCGGAAGACCTCCTTCCAAGCCGTCCAAGCGTGTTCGAAAACTTCTTGCCTCAAAGGTTCGCTCCCGTATCGTTCCGGCCAAATACGGGAAACCGCCGTGGCGAGGGTTTCCGCCGAAGACTTGCACCAGAGACAGGACGGATGGGTCATGTCGTAAAAGAACACCGTCTCTTCTATTGATTCGAATTCTCCCTTGCGGTAAAGGGGTTCGGGACTTCCCTCGGTTCGCATCAGGAGCACAGAGGCACCGTGGAGGCGAGCCAAAGCGTCGAGGATCACTCTGCAGTGATCCAAGTCCATCGGCATCCTCTTGTCGGCCATCCTGTACCCTCTCTCCCGGAGATCTTCCATCACGATCAGGTCGTTGTCGCCGTCTCCTCCTCCACGGGCGAAGAAGCAGTCCGCGACGGGGAGTCTGATTCCCGCGGGAAGCACGGATTTCATTCTGGGCACGTAAGACGTGTAAACCGTCGACTCTTTTTGGAAGAAGAGGCAATTGGCGACGTAAGATCGGTGGGCAGAGGTGACCGGTGGTTTCTTCGCGAAAAGTCTCACAATTTTCTTCTCATTTTCGGATCCGTTCAGTAATACTGTAGCCTCGACTCTTATGTGTGTTCCCAAGAACCCTATTGGTGAGACGCTCGCAGGTTCGACCTGATAATCCACGAGTGTGTGGTCGGTTCCTCCAAGTGCACGGCGGACCGCTGATTCGCACTCTTCCCTGGACAGGTCCATTTTCCCTTTCTCTCTCGTCCGATGTGGTAGCGTGCACGAATCGTTTCGATCTCCGCAGGCGACAAGAGATAGCCTTTCATTTATCTCTCCATGGACTTGCCAACTGCGCTTTTTATTGGAAGCCAGAACGGATGCAGCGTAACGTGCGGAATAGGTACGGCTTTTTTCGCGTTACGTGAATCGCGCGCATCGCCAATCTTTCCTTCAATAGATTTTTATTACCAAACGTTCAGAGATATGCTAATATTTGCGCAAGCGAAATTATATGCACCGACGACTAGCTTAGATGTTTATATGCATATATATATATATATGTGTGTGTGTATATATATGTATATGCATACATATATATATATATATATATAACAAAATTCGGTAGTAAAACTTTTATTTCTGGTGAGGGCCCTGTCGTAAGCTCTAGTAGTAGGATTAATGTTACAGCCGAAAAAATACGATAAAGTAAACAATAAGCGTAGTCAATGGTTTACTCCGAGATCTTCCATACTACCATTTATTTGAATTTATTCATTTGACGAGCATGTTGATACAATGTTGAACTCAAGGTTGAGTCGATAGGAAGTGAGGCGGTTTAATTGTACTTTCGGTAATTATTGTTACAATTAAACGAGCCGAAGTTAACTCGAGTTTTCGCAGAACCGAATTTAATTTTTTGTCTCAATTCGTATACTTAATCCTGCCAAGTAATTACTTACAGCAAATCACATTTCCATACTCGAATTAAAAAGTAATAATTTTCAGGGGAGGCTGAAGCAAACTAAATTCGTTTTCCGAACCACTGAAAAACATTGAAAGCATCCTTTAAGCGAATGATTTTCATAACATTTTCTTGGCAATGACTTTCATCTTGCCGATTCGAATGATTATGTAACCAAATTACATCACACACTTAACTTTATTTTTTGATATCAATTAAAATGATTACAGACTTTTCCTTACATCTCTCTTTTTCGAATTGATACTTATAAACCACACACGGGGAATTACTTCCTGAAACCGCTATGAGATATAAAAGAATTAGACAATTTTATAAAACAATGTCATCTTTTTTTATTACCTAATTGCGTAACTTTAGATGAGTATTTCTCCATTTTAGCTATATAATCAGGAAAACATCTTTAGATCACAATTGCTTTCCACATCGCTTCATAAAAAATCTACAGCAATGTAAAATTAATGATATGCCCAATAAAAAATAACGCTTTAAAGCGCAGTGACGGCAATATGCGATTACAACTCAATTTTAAGTCAAAACATTTCTAAAATTATCATCAAGTCCAAAAAAATTAATTAAAAATAATGGTAAATGCATTTCCCTCATCAACTTTCCATCTTGAATTTTGGCTAAAATTCTTTTCTAGGATTATATATAACTATTGATGAGCATGAAAAATTCTATATTACATTTTTATTGTATACAGTAATACTTCAATATATGAAGTTTCGCTATAACAAACTTTTTATTTGGACATCTATTTTTCATTGGCCATCAGCAATATAATTAACATTAATAACATACTAACATTTTTACCAAGAACTGGAAAATTTATGTAAGGAAGAGATGCAGTGCTCTAAGAGAATATTTACTTTTATTTGTGTAAGTTCTCGTGATTGCAATTTATATACAATAAATAATACTTTTTAATTTACAATCTTTTTAAAATGTGATTAGTAATTAATAAAAGGTTTATGCTTTAAGATATGAAGTAATTAGGATTGGGAACGCATCCCATTGTAGTCAAGTTATTCGATATATGAAGTTTCAATTTACGAATGAAGTTTTAGGAATACATCTACTTCATATATCGAGATATTACTGCATTCTAGTAAATAATTTACCATCAAATCTCCAAACTAAAATATGTAAAAAAAATTTCAAGCATTAAACCTTCAATTACTTTCTTAACATTTGCTAAAAGCGATTAAAAGAAACCCCAAAAAATTTATCAGTTCCACCACACACTAAATGATTTACAAAATTATTGTTCACTATACACGTCATGAATACAAAGTGGAAATACAAAATTACAGATATAAACTTTCATTTCATCCATTCATTGTTTAGTATTGAATGAATTCCATTCAAAATTACTTTCACTTTCGATATCATGGTTAGCTATAAATTTTTCTTATTTAAATACAAGTCTACTCCTATAGGAATGAAGAGATATGTTGCCTAAGCTGGTCAATCTTGGGCATGGCAAGATAATCTATATTACACAAAAATAAACAACCATTAAAGATAGCTTTTATTTTTTAAATCACCCAGTCAATGGGATTAAAGACAATAACAATAACAGTTTAGTTAGAATGTAGAGTTTCTACCCAAAAAGCATAATTGCGATAATTTCAAAAAGCACATTTTCTTAAATGTAAGCTTTTCTTACCATATCCATGCTTGGAGAACACTCGAGCAGAAGAGAAATCTAAATTCCATTTCAGCATTTGTACTGTTGGTTTGAAACATTCTTATTATGTGAGTTATATAAGGCTATCAGACTACTTGATAACTGCAATGGAGCAACAGAGCTATATATCTTTAAGTCAAAGATAAAAGAGATAGGATAAGTATGTTTGAGTATAGGAGGTTCACATTAGGTATAAAGAATAGCAAAACACTTTAAATATAAAAGATGAAGAAAAATGCTATATTAAATTATTTCATTTAATCACTTTTCAAAACAAACAAAAATATTTACAGTGAAAGTCAAGTGAAAAATAGTCTTTTGACATATAAAACAACTGCAAAAATTGAGTTAAAAGTGTGTCAACAATAAAAAGGAGAAACAAACGGAAAAGATTATTTTCTACACATTTCATTTGAAATGCACCTAACATGAATGCTGTCGCATGCCATACAAAAATACAACTTACCAGACTTCTCATGGAAAAACATTATTTTGCCACAAAATGGGCAATCAATGCACTAAAAAGTGACATTCGACTTTTTATGATGTTTCAATACTGCAAAACTCCTTTTTACATGCTATAAAAAATGATGCTCCCAATTGTTTATATACAAATATAAAAAACTGATCTTATATTTCTAAAGACACACTTCTTTACTTGATACACAAATTCAACCAAACCAGTTGATGTGCAGCACTTTCATAAATGTTGTCAATGTCGGATAAATTTCTCACTTGCAACATTGATCTCAAAAATAACAATCATTCAGACAGACCAACAACAATTAATTTTCAATGCTTTAAATACATTTTAATAATAGTCCATTGCATAAATGTGTTTTTTTGATACAGGAAACATTTCAAAATAATTTTGCTACCCAATCCGCACTTTCATCTAAAACACGCTTTAAATGCTTTTCTAATTCAGGTGTTGACTCTATCCTTGGCCTATATATTTTAGGCTCTGAGTCTTTGGATGCACTTTTGTCAGAGCTCTGCCTTTTTTCATCTTCTGAAATATCTTTAAGGCCTTCACTTTCCATGCCAGAATCATTATCTTCATCATCACTACCTTTAGATTCTTCTGCATCTGATTCTTCATCAGCATTCCTGGTCTTATTTCTAAAAAAAGGAAGGAGCTAATGTTATAATGAAAATTTTTAAAAACACTTTTGGGGTATACAAAATGTAACATTTTTACGTGAAACAAAATCAATACCTGAGATTCGATTAACTGTATTCATATAATAGACAGCAAGATACTTCACTGATTGAGGATAGGCATTTGCAAAGTCTTAAGTAAATTCATCACATGCTACACTAGAAAACTACAGTAGATCATCGATTATTCGGCGATCGATTATCCGACTTCCAAAATTATCTGGCGGACCTGGCTGATCCGGTAAAAGTTGCGATTAATTCGGCTTTTGCCAGAAAATCGTATCAAAGGCAGTATCAGCACAACGATAGCCCACTACTGGTGCCAAATCGTTTCAGGACGATTGCGAGTAGTACAGTAGGATCTAGGTTATACGTATTAGTACTCGTTTATCCATATATTTTTGTTATCCCTGGCAAAACATTACACAAAATCATACCTAGACATACTGACTTGTACATAATTGAATGGTAGGTAATTCTCTATTACAATTCTGTATTTATGTTTTTAAACATTCCATGCTTTATTTATAACATTTTTGTACAGTAAACAAATTCAAAGCACTCAACATATACACAGCACACAAAAACAATGATGTAAAGGAATGTTTAAAAATAAGCTGTATAAAAACTTTGATGTGATTATCTGGCATTTTTGAGAATTCGGCAACCCCTTTCCTCCTAGGGTGTCGGATAATCGATGATCTACTGTATATGAAGTTTCAACATTTTCGGGTATTATTCTGTAGAAAAATATTTTTCACAATTCTTTCCATAAAGCATGAAGATTAACTTTCATGAGAAACCTGATTTCAAGTAGGGTGCCAGTGTGAATATCAATAAATAAATATCATATGAATACTGCAGGCTCAGCTATTCTGTCTGTCATGCACACCCTGTTAACTCACTAATGATCAATGACATGATATTGTGACATTTTAAATGTTTTTTTTTAATTGCTAAATAAATAATTTATTTCTACTGCTACCCTGCCTTCTAAAAACTTGTTTTCCATAGTTAAGATGTGCATCTATCACTGTAGAGTAACAAAAGAAATAAACTATTACATTAACAATTTTGTAAACATCATTTAAAATGTTGTAATTTTATAATGCTGGGCATTAATGGGTTAAATTCCAATGACCACACTTAAGCTCCATATGCATGCATCATGATGCGATATTCAATTGTAAACAGTATATAAATTAGTAATATGGATTTGTTAATGAAATAATAAACATGTAAATTATATTTTAAAACAAAACTGAAGATAAAATTTCAATTAAAGTATCTTTGATTTAACTAACCAATAGAGAAATACAAATTGATACATTGTAGAAGAAGTACAGATGAACCTTACATAATGTGGTAGTTATGTTCTGGAAAAACTGTGTGTTATATTAAAACATGTTATATTAACTGAAGAACATATGGGAAAAATAGTTACATACATTTCATGGCAAATTTATACAATATTTGGGAAATTTTTATTTATTACCTTAAAAACTATAAATTGGTAACTGAAGACGATTATTTAAACCAGTGTTCTCAAACAGTGAGACGTGTAGTTTTGAAAATAATTATAAACCTTTATCATAATCATTAAAAATTCTGCCTTTGGAAACTTTCTGTCTTAATGTTTCTAAACATGACCCCTAAATGTTTCTGCATTGAATCATTTCGATAAGTTTGTATTCTCTTGCACGTGGAGAATTTTGTGTGTTACTGTTCGATCATACTTGAGAATGTGTTTGCCTCTCGAAAAGTTTTATTTTAGACCATATATGGCATCAAATGCGATCTAGGCCATTGCAAATCCCCATAGTTCTTACTGTGCTACAGGGAGCTGCACTTTCCTGAGTCTCATCTTATACCAAGCTGTTCAGAAGAGATTCACTTTCATTTAACTGATCATCCCACCTGGTCATCCTCTTTATCGTAAGACTTGCATTACCAGTGGCCGTGACATGTGCTCTAATGCTAGCTTAGCCTTTCCTAATGGTGCTGGTTTCCCACTTCTTCTCACTTCTTGTTCTCTTCATCTCACTTAATTTAGGACAGCTACTCCTCTTCAGAGGTATAATGATTGAAAATGAGGGTGGTGATATATTGTCCAAAAAATTTGTAAAATGAGTGCAAACAACACACACTGCCATGGGTGCTACTGGACAGGATAATAGAAGCCCAAGTGTATGTGAGAGCATGCTATATAATAATAGCACATGCAACTTAAATTTTGGGTCACCAAATGAAAACCGCATTGTCAAAAATGCTCTATATAAACAGGTGTCATATAAGGATCAACTGTATTGTTGACACAAACTAAAGTATGCATTACATTTCAAGTTTAAATAATATTAGTAAGTTTTAAGAAAGTAATTTAACTTTAGTTTCATAAGGATATAACTGAAATGTTTCTTTCTATTTTTTATAAATAAAAATTAAATTGAAAAGCAGTAAAAAACTATCTTTATATCATATTTTGTTTTTCTTTCATATATTTCTACTTTATACAGTGATTTTGTTATACTTAAATAGGTAAAATAAAAAATAATTTTGAATTTTTTGAAAAGCAAATAAAAACTTTTTAACAAACAATGTAAAAAAAGCTGAGAGAAGCAAGCCAATTCGAGCTGTGGCAGCGGTCCAGGAGCAGAGCTCCAAATATATTTTTTTTTCATTATCGAACTTATATAACGCCAACAATTTGATCTAAAAAAACAGAAAAGCATAAAAATGACGCAAATTTAACGTCACGAGAGTTGTTTCGCGAGACTAATTTCACTTCGACGATAATCTGTGCGAATAAAGAATGCTATCTTCAACAATGAGATCCCTTTACCAAAGTCGACAAACGAGTTAGCGCGTTTAGACGTAAATGGCGCCGGAACACACTAATATTACCGGTTTGGTAAGTTTATTTAAGGTAAAAGGATGATTACTATAAATTTCGTTAATAATTCAAAATTAAAATCACGCATTAACGCAATCATCACGCTCTGGACGTATTCGCTACATAAATTTCCTCTAAGAAAAAATTACATAACAGAACAAGGATTATAAAACATGATATGTATTTTATAATGTCCATTAATTGAGCAACACAGAAGGCCTAATTCGTCGCTTCTAAAAATACGTTATATTCATCAAGTTTAGGAGAAATGCATCGCCCTTTCCAGAAAAAAGTACAATAATAAGGAAGTTATAATCTTCGGAAAATGAGGAAAGACCTCTCACAAATGAAAACGTTCCAGCATTGGCGATGTGACGTCATCAGAGGGACAAACTGCGTGGAATAAATGCGGCGAGCACTATAACGCGTGACTTGCAATAACGCAACAGGAAATTCGAACGGCTACATTCGACTAATTTTCAATGAGAGGGGAAAAAACACAGTGTCCGTATAATTAGGCAATATGAATCACCGTTAATCGAGCGACGTTAGAAGAATGTGATAGCGTAGTAAATTACTTTAACCGCGTAATTTTTCTAAATCAGTGCTCCGCAACTATTTTAATTTCACGGCACACTTTCCGGTTCGCTCGATCCTCGCGGCACACGCAACCAAATTCTACGAGATAGTTGGGAACAATTTTGTCGCTATTTAGAGGCCAAATGTGGGAAAAAAATAATCATCAACCCCGCTTAGGCGAAGCAAATTATACTTAAAAACTTCATTTTCGAATCTTTAAAATATCTGAGCCGGATTACGAAACGATTTGAAGATAAAAAATTACCGATTCTCCAATTGAGAAGTAACTTTATCTCGGCTTAGATTTACTGAAAACGGTTTAACAATTTCAGATACTAAGTGAGTTATAAGCATTTTTGTTTTTCTGCTCTCATAACCGGAGAATAATTAAAAAGTTATATTTTTTCCTTCTGTATAATTCCGAAACTGCCGAGGCACATCACGTACTACGTCGCGGCACACCGGTTGCGGAACACTGTTCTAAATGAAAGTACATAAGTTATCATATGCCTAAGATACAATTACGATAACAGACGCTCCAAATACTTAATTGTGCAAGTATTCTCTAACGTGTGAAACATTCAGTTCACTCCTATCGAAAAAGCTTTTTTTTTTTGCAAAATTTTCAAACCAATGCAATAACTGAAATAGCAATTTATATGTGTACAAATATGTTACAAATAAGTACACATAAATAATTAAGGTAATATTCCTTAATACAATATTTTTAAAAGCCTCAATTTGACAGGACCTCTTCAGTAATCATGTTAATATTAAGTTGAGCAAAAGCACCCTACAACATTTTCAGTAACAGAACAATTAGTAGTAATAACAAAAGGTGACATAAAGCTCTAGTGCAAGCGTGGAGAAAATTTTTAAATAATGGATTTCTTTAGAAGTTTAATATTGGTTAATTAGGCCACATTAGAAGTTACAAGTTTTAACAGTTCAGATTAGAAGTTCCTTGAAAAGTCTTTTGCATCATATAAATCAAGTCTAACCAATATTTTAATAAGTTAACCATTTTTCATAGTAACTCCATGGACTGTAGGTATTTCATCCCTATTCTCGTGGGTCTATGCCAAAATTTCACACGATTATTTCACAATTATGCAAAAATATAACTAAAATATAAGAATAACAATTTCACTTGAACCAAATATCAGACTAAAATTCCTCAACTGCCTTGCACATTAAAAAAATTATTTAATGCAAACATCGAAGTCTTGGATCAGATTTCTCCAAGGACTATAGTTATCAAAAGTGATAACACATGTTACAATAAACATTGATAGGTTAAAAAGCAAAGGTTAGTATTTAATAATAGCATTATTAATCATTCATTCATAAACTCAATATTAATTTGTTTCTAAATTATGGACAAATTAATTACAAGTTAAACATAATAAATAATAATCAACTAAGAGTTCAAAAATAAAACTAAAATTATGCTAAAACTTACCCAGGTTTTCTTATTAGAGATGCCAACAATGAATGACAAATGATTCTTAAAGGTGGCATTGTATGAGGTGGTATTCTCAGGAACTGAAAGAGAATTTTTAACACATCAAACATGAATATTAACAATGAAATCGAGCATACTGTTTAAATACAGCAAAATTGTGTTTATAGCCAAACTTTTAATTTTTAAATTATTTTAACCATGGGAGTAATTTCTAAGGAATAAATAGCTGTATCACTTCTTCATTATTCTAAAATAACCAAGTCATCATCAGATATGCAATGAATTGATCCACTCCATAGTTTATTCTAACACCATAGGTAGTATTTAAATACAAATTGTGTGGAGACAAAAAGTTTTATAAAATAAACAATTAGGGGTCTAATATTAACCATACTTTGAATTTAGACCTGTTGGCAATGCATTATTTTTACTGGTACTGAATATATCTTGTTTCATTTAGTGAGCCTGGTGACCTTACCACCAAGTTTGGAGAGCAATGTCATTCTTTAGGTCAGGTTCCCAAACTATGGCCTGCTGACCAAATGTGGCCTGTGTAATGATTTCATCTGACCTGTTATACATCATCAATTTCTTTAATACATGTATATGTGTACTTTCCAACAGGAGGTCATTAATTTATGAAATCTATATTTTTTATCACGTGGATGGAATATAGTTTTTATACAGTTGTATGACCAATTATACAAGCAAAAAATCTCATAACTAGCTTATAGCGCTTTAAACAAGAAGTCCAAAACAGGACTAATGCAGGCTGGTTTCCCAATGTTGACATCCCGAATTAATTACTTATATTGGCAGGAAATGTTTCAGCATGTGTTAGTCATGCCAAGGAATTAAACATCATTTGTAATTCACAGTTTATCAATGATAGAGAAAGATTGCAAAAACAAATTAATCAGGCTTAAAATACTAAAAGCAATGTCAAAATCTCTTTCCGACATTATATTTTGCATGTATTTTTTAAAATAAACGAATTTAATAAATGTTACTGTTTATATGGCAATAGGTGTGTATGGATCAACTGTCCATTGCTGAAGAGTAGTCAAGTGGAAAAGAAAATAACCCATTTGTTCACTTGTCTATGCCCAAGCTGAGTTCAGTAATAATCGTCTCCACGGCAAAAATCCGATAAAATGTGATGTAAAATACAAAAATGCTGTTTTAATAGAAATTCAAGGAAATACGATCGATTATAAAAATTCTGCAATAAGAATTAGAATCTACATTCGTTACCCCTTAGAACAGTACAAACCTTGCTCCGATGCCACAATTTTAAGATATTTTCATGTATTAAAGAAAGCATCTCTGTACAATGGATTTGAGACATCCTATGTAAAACAAATAGGGGAAAAACGTTTCTATAATCGAACCCGGGACTTCAATCTTCGCCAAATAAAATATAGCCCGGAGGTGGGCACTGTCAGCACGAGCCTCATACCAAGTTTCATGAAAATCGGTCCATTGGTGCAAAAGTTGTTAGTAGGGGACACACACAAAGACAGGACCATTTCATAAGGATATGTTTCCTTTGGAAACCAGCCTAAAAAATTTTATGTATTCGGTTTGCCTGTCAGTCCATCTATACGGGCAATACCTCTGAAATCTGGAGAAGCCAAATTTTCGAGATAGGTTGTTCTACATGACAAACATTTGGTGGATCTCACAGCTGCTTGGAAGTAATCAGAAAGAAATTACTAAAAGATACATGCCCCCACAAATGTAGGCAACCAACTATAAATCACATCTGTAATTCTTTACTCGGGTGGAAATATAGCAGTGTCTTATGTAATTTGCTCTGCGATTCTTCCTTCACTTGTTGAAATTTACATATAACCCAATCAGTCATTTGAAAGGTTATATGTAGCTTGCACAGTCATATATAAATCCTAATTTGGCTCTTTTAGTAAAACATTTGGTGAGCTCTGCTTTAGGTCACCAAGACAAAAAATATGTATTTCAAAAGAGAGCAAACAAATGCAGTACACTATACTTCCAAACTGATCTTCGTAGCAAATGTAATTTTGATTTCAGCAAAGAAAATTGATATTTCCCCTCATCTGCATCAAATTTCCTCTTTCGATTTATGACAAAAATCCATTGATACATTTGCAATAAGACTAAATCGTCTTTAATACTGTAAACTTTTAATAAATAGCAAAAATTGCGAAAATAAAATTATGTTTGATAATACAACAGTAAAATTACAGGGTTCATTGAAAATAAAAAAGGGACATTTATTAATCTAAGAGATATTATGCAATAAAAACCTTGTCCCACTACACCACCACAAATAAAATTGCCTGACCTTTATTAGCAACATACATATATTCCACCAATGTGATGTAATATGACATTTTAATTAATTTACTTAGCGTAAAATCTACATCCGATCAAACATTTGGTATTAGCTAAAAACATTGGTTGCATCACTTTAACAACGTAAAGCTACAGAAAACTCCAAAAACATTCAAAGAAATCCGAAATTTGACGGAAATCGAATAAAAAACCCCGATAAAACGAAATAAATAAAACAACAAGAATGAAAGGAGGGTCAGCCCGGTGACGTATGCCCAGGGACGACGCAGTATCACGCGAATGGAAAGGGTGACCAGAGGTCTGTTGCAAGGCCGCGGTCAACGGCTGTCGCCGGAGTGATACCGTCGAGTGAGCGAGAGATCGAGAGAGAGAAGAGCGTAAGTGAGGTGACGCTTCCAATGATTCAGGAAGACTGAAACGAGGTCAGGAAAAGTAACAGCGGTGGAAGGCGTAGTACCAGGGAAGATTTCAAACCCACATAAAAGCGGAAAGACGAGAAATTGTTCCGGCGATCGTGAAACCACTCAAAATGACAAACGTAACTGAAAGAGACGCGAAATATGCAAACCGCAAGGTGAACAAATCATTTCGATAAATAGCCGGGAAATAGATGGATTCAGCCTGGATATTTCAACTTCTTCACTGGGAAATGACGCCAATAATGACAACTTGATTACTTAGCTTTTCAAGCGCACCGTCTGTAAGACGCTCAAAATCGGAGAAAAGACAAATTTTAAAATATCGACGACCCAAGTACGCTTTTCAAAGGGCCAAGTAATTACAGAGTCCTTGAAATATCAATGCTGAGAAACGAAAGCATTTCCACTCCGTATTTATTATTACCATGAAAATACTAATCTGTTCTTTTTAACAAACAAATATGGTGTGAGAATTTTAGCCATTATGACACCGCAGAAGTCGCCCTCATTGAATTTCCATAAATGAAGAGTTACGGTTTCTGTATGCATATGAAAACAGCACAATTACAAGGAAAGAGGTGATGCATCAGATATTAAGGGCGATTTTTTTTAAATAGAAACTTTAGGTATACGTTATAATACCACGAAAGATATTTTTTCTTTATTCGTAAAACTAATGATTTATGAGAAATAAACTTTCTTAAATGATACTAAAATTGATAGGGTTCATGACAGACACCAGCCGAAACTGATCTTAAACTTCGGTTGTAGTAACTTGAACGGTGTAGAGGTAGCTCGTTAATTTAATTTTTTGTTGTTCACAGTGCCCCCCCCCCCCCCACTAAACCCCTTAGTCTGCTCCTGGATCTCCAAATTACAACCGCGAGAAGAACATATGGTCATGAACAATCTCTCGAAATTTTATGGCTCTAACTTGAACGGTGTAGAAGTTGTTCACCTGAAGTGAGACGGACGGATGGGACAAAACGATTACATGAGCTGATTTTTTAAAAACCGCTAAAAGTACTGTTTCGATTAAGTATGAAATGTTACTCCATAGTAATGCATTTCACGCACTGCCTAATTTTTGCAAAATGTCTCATCTGTTCCAATAATCATCGCTAAGACTCGCCCGATTATTTATAGACAGACAGTAATCAACGTGCATAATCGCTTAGAGCAGAGCCAAAAACAGATCGTCAGTCAAGCCAATTTTACTCACGTATCCGATACATTCAAGCTTTCCTAGAAAAACAGCCACTGGAGGGGTGAATAATTAGTTGACATTTATGCTACGACTTTACAAACTTACTCCACGGTGTAGCACAGAAATTTCCCTTTTCAGTCGAGAATACAATATAACATAATCACCTCATCATGCTATTATAATTTTCCATATTGTATAAATAATTTAACTGAAATACCTGGAACATGTGATCATATTCAGGATCGAAAGAAAATTTTCATGAGCTGAATTAAAAGAAAATGCGGCAAAAACTGCTTGCATAAAAAAATTGATAACCTACAAGTTGGGAAGTTCGACCCAAACAATAATATAACGAATAAAAATGTGAATATTTAATAAAAATTTAACTTATTATTATACCATATACAATTAATTTTTAATAGGAACTTAATAAACGCTGTCTAATCAAAATCAACGAATTCAAAGAATGTGAAGTAACCATTTTAATTGGCAATACACCAAGTCAATTGTAATACCAGGAATAATAAGAAAAAAACTGGAAAAATTAGCCATCAACACCATTAAAAACTGGAACGAACTGAATGATACACAGAAGCTTCCATTCATCTACGAAATCAAGTTCTTAACCGTCAGAATTCAAGAAAACATATACTAACGAAGCAGATGACTGAGGTAGTTAAGCTAACAATAAGCTCAGAAAAACGAACATCTGAGCACCTTTTATAACTGTAAATTGAAAATATTCCCATTATGTCGAGGAGAAATATTTCCATGCTAAGCTGAATATTTACGGAGCATTATAATAATAAAAATCCTGCCATATACTGATTGAACTTCAAAACTTGAACTGGTGTATTTCGTAAAGAGTAGGCTAATGCCAGCACTGGGTTTCCCTCCTCCCTTGTTTGTGGGTGTTTGTGTGTTCGGTGTGGAAGGAAAGATGGCTATAACACAAGCGGATGATTAGCAATAAATACAAACCAACAACAACATCGAGACCTGAACAAACATTAAAATAAGACCGATAACAATAAAATCAGTTTACGATAATCACGAAGTATTTTCCGACAATTTAAATACGCCGCTGCGTATGCTCGTCCACGGTAAAAAGTCGTCTAACGCATCATGATGTTTGTCTTCCACTGCTATATAACTCGCCCTACGTCACACTTTCGAAAGCGAGAGGCCTCTTTAGGCGCAAATTGCGATCGATGGCTTCTAGGGAGATGGGGGTAACGGGCGAAGAAGAAAGAACCAGGGAGAACCGGATATTTGATTGATCTCCTTTTGTCCCGGGGATTAACCCTCATCTCGGGCGAACCGATGCTCTGAATCGGCAGATCCTTCGGTCATAAAACGAGGACGTCGAAAACCCAAAAAAATATACGACTGCCATTTAACTAAGAGATGGCGCACCCAACTTCGCACTAAACAATGGTAAGCTGTGTCTATTGTTAAGACCTGAAATATATTTTAGGGACTAAGGACGCTCCAACGAGTAAGCAGAACGTGGGGAACGCTCCGAAAGAGGTGCATGGCCGTGCACTTAAACATTAGTTTCGGCCTTAAAAATAAGGGGGTACGACCTAACCCCGCATTCCTCTTGCTGTCACATCAGTCACGTCGGCACAGGAAGACTACGACGATTACCATGAATGCACGAAAAAATAACTATTATGCACCATATGTGAAGGTTTTATTCAAGTTCTATCGCTGAAATGATAGCTCCTGCGAAGCGTTCGTGTTAACGATTTAGAACGAATGAATCGATTTAATTCTACACAAATTTGCCATCACTTCCGCTGGTTTGACATGTGTCCTTGAAAACATTTTTCTGCAAGGGTTTTCAAACTTTCTGAAGCCACGAAGCCCTTATTTTAAAAAAATATTTTTTTCTAGGGTCCCGCGAAACACTTGGAAAACTCCCGCTCTAAAGCTTTGATTTCCATTCACTTTCACATCAATCTATGCTCGCAACTAAAGTGAAATTACTGAGTTAACTAAGTTAACGCTGTTCACGTATGCACAATAAAAACGCAGGAATGGCAGCTAAACAGATTCGTACCTTTCATCTACTAATATTACGTTAAATAATGTTCGCGTTAAAATCACTTCCAATCGAGATACCTTAATATGCCAAATGCGTCAAAATGGCCACCTCCCCTCATTTTATGAAAGAAAAGGAAATATCCAGATGTTTTTACATAAGAGCCCATCGTATCAACTACCGCACCCCCAATTGCACGGATTGAAGAGATGATTCAGCGGGAGTCGCCTTGCGTCACGGCGTCTCTGATAAACGTCTCCAGGGAGACGAATCCATGATGCAGACGGCAACGTTCAAACTCAAGGCTTGCACGTCACTCATAATCAAGGAGATTTGATTATTACGGGAGAAAGTATGGTCGATTTGGCTCCGCGACCGAAACGATCGACTCGGACGAGAAAAAGTCTTCCTGGATCACTTCCTCGCGCAATTTTGATACAATTGAGAGCCTTTTCTTCGGTAATGAATACGTACCTGTTTGACGCATTGACCGCCCGATTAGCACTCGAGGGTCAGTTAAACATCTCGAAAAATGTTATCCTTGAACGTCTGCTATGGTTGTTTGTCCAGCATTTTTTTCTTTAATAACCCCCGCGAATTAATATCTCTCGTGGGAAAAGTCGCAATAAATTGGAATTAAAATTTAAAACTCCTTAACCGTAAATTTACCCAGAGGGCACTCACACGTCAATAAGAAATAAGGAAAATTAAAATTATACTTACAAGTTTGCAGGACGATGATGGCCTACAGGGACCTGTTGTCAAAAACTAGCCTAAAAAAAAGAAAAAGAAAACACACACGCACAAGCACTCTGGAATTCTCTAGATACGTATTTCGGGAGCTATGCTCCCATCTTCAGTAGCTGAAGTCGTCATACGACGAATTCCAGAGTGCTTGTGCGTGTGTGTTTTCTTTTTCTTTTTTTAGGCTAGTTTTTGACAACAGGTCCCTGTAGGCCATCATCGTCCTGCAAACTTGTAAGTATAATTTTAATTTTCCTTATTTCTTATTGACGTGTGAGTGCCCTCTGGGTAAATTTACGGTTAAGGAGTTTTAAATTTTAATTCCAATCTGTACACCGTAGTCTCCATTTCCTTTTTTAACGCAATAAATTGACAATCTAAAATTTTAATGAACGCTTACCAAAATATTTGGATAGCAAAAATATGAAACATCTTTCCCAGTCGATATTCTATTTCAAATGGATCTTTCTAGTGAGCAAATATATTCGACATTCAATATTATTTGCAGAGACTGACGACAAAAAAAGACCGTGTAAATCTGGAGATTTTTAAAAAAATAACAATTCGGACATGCCCAAAACTTATATTTGTAGCCTTACGTATTATAGCTTACTTGACCAACTAATCCGATTGTAAATGTAAATTCCGCGGAGGTAATAATAATAACAAGCGTAAACGTGTTTAACTACAAGTGACAGTCCTCTAAATTAAAATATACTACCTGCTGCACGAATTTACAGCGAGAAGCTGAACGAATGCGAGGGGAAAAAATACTTTCGGATAAAGGTCACACGGAGAAAAAGAACCGGAACAAAGAACGGTCCATGTTTCCGTTGTTACGACAATAAACAACGCCCCGCAGGCCGTGCGAATCCCTCGAGTGCACCATAGTTTCTAAATACACCACCGCCCGGGGCGATAATTTTTGCAGAGGGACATGCAAGGTTGGCACCCCCCTCCATTCGTCCATCGTAGCGTCCTCGGAAAGAAAAACGCCATCGCCTGCGGTAACAAACCACGGGCGAAGGTCGTAAAGATGTCGGGGGGCACTCGAACCAATGAAATGTAAATTACTTAGCCCGGGACAAACGAGGAGAGGAGCGTTTGAGAGGCGAGACGGATATCAGGATGTGCGCACGCCGTGTAGAAAAGAGGAGCAAACAAAATAAGGGCCACGGCGATTTTTCGACAAAAAAACAACACTTAAAAAGAACCCGCACATGACGTGTGTCTGAGTTTTGATACAGCGATTTTTTTCGTAAGCGATACGGATAATCCTTTTAGGCGTTAAGCGCTCGAATAAACCAGGATCGCATTTCGTCTACAAAGTAGCCATCATCAGCGTTAACTTACCGATACACGTATGTGCATTGATTGAAGATTTTATTACCCAATACCTACGGTAGAGTCAAACCAATCCGACCTGATGAAATGCATGCGATAACGTTTTATTTCTAAGAATACAATTTCAAGATGCATTACTCGCAAGTCGTGCACAATGACCTTCTAACACCTTAATGCTTAAGCTTAGTTTGATGCTTAAATGTTTTTCTAATCTGACGCGTTAAAAAACATAACGCCGTGAAAAAGTAGATACATAAGCCAAAGTGAAAAACACAAGGATCATTTTGAAAGTGGTTATCGAATTTATTAAGTGACAACGAGATCTTCTTGTATCTCACCCTTACGATGGACGAAGTTTAGATTGAAACGTCTTAAACGCATTTAACCGATTATAGGACGAAGTTTTCAGTTTTTCCAAACAAAGATAAGAGATCATCTTACATTCGAAAAGAAATCAATAAATAAAAATGGCACGGTTTAAATCACGTTTATCTTTGCACTACAAGTTGTGATGACAATTTTTCGAGATTCAAATAAAAATAACACCAATAATCTCCTACAATTGCTTCAGAATTCCTTATAAAATATTGCGCCACAAAATTAACTTCTGTAAAGGGGGTTTGTCTTATAGTCGGGTAAATACGGTATAAATACACAATCAGTTATTCTACTCACGATTATTAGCTCAAAACAAGTTTATTACGGGATGTGTACGATACAACTCGTCAAATCCACCAGACCTGTCACAAAAAATCTGCTTTTTATTGAAAAGTTTTTGCTGCATTCAGAGAAAATGTATTTAGAAGGAATTGCTTTATTTATGATTCTATGGCTTATGCGACATATAAGGTAAAATATTACATGAAAGTAATTACGCCGCGTAATTGTTGGAACCGTTCAAATAGATTATTTTAACATAAATTTTCATAATAATATGTAATGGTGTATTTTTCCTAGTGATAGAAAAATCACAACAGAATGCACTCAGGTCGATCGATAATAACTCTATGAAGACGCATGGAACGAGTTTTATGGAATATATAAAAAAAGCAGCTCAACTTTACACAGTGAAAGTGAACGTACCCCCATAATAAAAACAAAATTTAAAAATCTTTATCAACATTAAAATATTTTTTAACGATTTAACATCAAAGGACGACAAGTGCCCCTATAACTGAAGTCTGCTGTGCTGCATAGGGCACTACTCTTCGGAAAAATAACGTTTCAAAGTGCATAAGAAAAACTAACGCAATGGAGGTGTGAGCAAAACCGCACAAATAAATAAAAAAGTTAAAATTAAATTAATTTTTCTTGAATACATGTACGCTATTCGCATAAAAAAGATCCACAACACATAAAAAATTCGACATCGTTGAAAATTTTCACAATAAACACACTGACGGTGAGACTATTAGTTACCGACTTCCACGGATCGCGGTTTCAAATTTCTCAGCGGCGGTCGTTTTTGTCCTTGATACGTTCATCGTAAAGACCGCAAAAGCGCTTTTTGTCAACCAATCAAAAACAAATAAAATAAATTATCATAAAGCCGTGATGATAGTAGGGCAATTACGAGCCTAAGGCCACGAGAAACATATTCCCTCGGCAACAACCTTTTTCTGAGAGGGAAAGAAATTAATATCGCCACGACAGATTGAGAGCGAGAGTTGAGATTTCCTCGCGTCGCCCCTTAAACTAGAGATAAAGCGAAACTTCTAGAAGTGCAAATGGCACATTTTTTTCGAATGACACTGACCCAGATATTTTCGTACGCCACCAGGGTTAAAAAGGGTAAGTGCTGAACGTCGACGCGAGTCAAAGGACCTTCGAATGCAGCATTAAGGATGCGAAGAAACGAAAATCACTGGCATCATTCCTAGACTGAAATGAAGGGAAGGATTGCCGACGACCAGGGGATAATTACACGCGAGATGCGAAGGTCAAGAGGAGCGACGATTCATCGGTTCGAATCCAGTCAAAGCGACTGCGATAGGTTCATCCGCTGTAAAAGCCAGATAAGGACTGAAATGATGTGCCATTAACGGTAAATTCAAGTTTCAGATTTCGGAGTTAGTCTCTCATACAAATCAAACGCTAACTTGGACTTAAATGGCGTCGAATTTTTTGGAACTTTACGGAGACATATAACGTATTTATATACTTACACTTGCATGTCTCCATTTACTACTCATATAAATGACATTGCAAATGTCTTGTACAACTGATGGTTCTTTGAGTCGATAATTACGACGGCTTTTCGATAGATAAGGTAACAATTTCCACCATGAAGGCAAGTATACTTTTATTGTGGCAAAGACAGGTTGAGATTAACATTTAAGTTAACATTCAAATGTGCTACACTATTGTTTTTACGACATTAAGCAGGTTTTTCACCTTATTTATTGAAATATCCTCGTATTTCCAGTAAAACCTACATAGATAAAACTCATTTAATCGACACAAATACTTCTATGATAGCATTACAGCATACGCGGTATCATAATAAGAGCTATATCAACAGCGACATAAATAAATTACGGCGATAGGCTTATTCGCATATTGTGCAACAAGAAAAAAATGAGGCCATATTGAACAACAAGTAGAATTGACACTCGATATTGATGTCAAAACTACAGATGAACTAGCCTGATGATCAGAGCGTAAAATTAGCCTGTATCGCCATGATGATAAATCGAATTTAATGCAAACTTGACCCTCGATAACTAGACTTTTTCATGAGTTGAAGCAGATATTTTCTTATTCGTATTCATATGCATTCAAGTAACTCTGTAACTCGACATCTCGAACTTTTGCTGTATTCCCTTGAGGTTCGAGTTATCGAGGTTTGACTGTATACATAAAACAACCCATGAAACTTTCTAACAAAATTCCAAAAATACATTGACCAAATCGATACCTCCTTGACTCAAGGGTACGTCTCAACTTACTACAAAAGTTCAAGAAAAGTCACCCATTGAACCCTCTTTCAACCCAATTTTGTTTACGACTAGCGATTTCGAACTGAAAATTTGCATTTGTAAAACCTTTGCAAAATTAAATTTTATTTTTTTGCCTGCATTTTGCATGATAAAAATACATTAATTCTATCATAATTACCGAGGTTCTCCTGGACAATTGGTCTCCTGGGGAGGAATGTTTTTCAGAAGGAATATTCGCCGTTACTTCGAATTAAAAATGACATTGCAAGAATGTGAACGTTAGGTTTTAATAGCTTAAGAAATAATTAATCATACTGGCAATTTTTACTCTGATTTGAATGGGAAATGCCTTGATCCGGTCTTACATTGAAGCCCTTATTTAATGTTTCTCCACTCTTAATAATGAGTGACCTGACTTACTGCACATTAACCATTAATTAATTATTCTTTAAAGTTGGAAAAAACCAATTTTTATCTCGAGAATAATAAAAGTGAATTTTAACAAAAGTCCAACTCCAATATACATATTAAACGCCTTTCCGTCTTACCTCGATGGGAAACAAACGAAACACGTTTAAGAACGGAGCAGGAAGATTAAAGAAGGTCAAAATATAAAATCCATCCCCACACGATTTCGATCCGCCCCTCAAATGACACCAAACCCACTCCCGGCACTAACGACTTTACAAACAACTTCTCTCGTCGTAGATTGAAGACAATGGCATCCTAATCTTCGCCCTTATATCTCTTGAAACTTAATCGCCCAGATTTCCCAACCCAGTTCAGGCACGCCGACCTAAAACCAACCACAGTTTGGCCTACGGCGCCCTAGAGAGCCTCGACTATAAAGAGGGTAGAAGAGTTCGTCGCCCTGGTTCAGAATAGACACGCGCCCTTTAGAACGTTCAATCAATCAATCAATCCCATTGGTCCCTGCATTAAAACATCGATGGGAGCGCTCGGGTCGCCGTCCTCAGACTAGGCAATTGTCAGATACTTTTGTCCTGGATGCAGCAACGACCATCGTCCACCTAGTCATCGGGGGAAGTTGTTGAAGCCACCGATGAAGGAGCCACCCCGTTTCTCCTACATCCTTAACAAGCGTTGCGTTCGGTCTCTCGTGCCGAGATATTATTCAATCTTCGACTTTTGTTTCCTAAATTGCATGATTTGTGATGTCCTCCTCCTCCACGTAACCGTATCTCATGAAGCTAACGTCCCTCCGTGTGCACCTAATGTTTATCCTCCACTTATAAACACACGCACGAACACAAATGCCTGCGGAGAAGGGCACTGATTGTCTGTGAATACGAGCATTAAGACCAGGAAGATGTGGATGAAATCTCATAGAAGAGTTTAAAATAGTCACTTAGTGACGACGAAAAAACGTAAAATTAAAATAAGTAAAATAAGACTAAAATTGCGGCGTTTTCGCACAACGCGAGACAAGATACGAAAAGAGTTTGTATTAAAGATTAAATAAATATGAATGAATGAATTACTGCTGATTATGCCATAATTCTTTGCGAATTGCTATTAATTGGTTTGATAGTAACAAAAATATGTTCATGTACCTGATGGTAATTCTGCGAGTCGAAACCCAGGTAGTCATTTTTACAATTTTTTTCTTTAAATTTTCTTTCCAACGGCGAGACCTATATCCAATTGGATTGACAACAACACCATTGAAACCTACGTGACGACATAAATGTCGATGCGGAGAAAATACAAGACAATTTCTCTGACGCATCTAATCACACTGTCGTCCCGTTAATTGCCAAGGTGTCAATAGCAGCTTTATTCGGGGAAAGATACCCCTTTAATATGAAGTCGATAAAACGAACGAAAAGAACTGACATACAACCGAAGGGAGACATTTTTTGGGCCAGGAATGACGTAACGACCTATTCAAAACTGTAACCCCAACAGATTGCCTGTCATCAGCTTTTCAGGGTCGTAGAATTCCACCCTCGGTCTGACGGAAAATGCAAAAAAAACGCATTGCCATTTGATTCAAGTCCTCGGTCAAGGGGCGATTTCCCCACGATCGCGTGTTCATACACGATCTTCTTTTTTATCTTAAAACTCATTGAAAAAGGCGCCGAAATGCCGTTTATTTGCGCGTGATAAATAAATAAAAATCTCCCGACGACATAAACACAGATTTAAAAAAATATTTCTGCAAACGAATCCGTGATTTATTTTTCCTGGAATTGTCGCTAACATAAACTGACTCTTTCGGTTACCTTAATTCATACTTCCAACGCACAGGTTTTCGTTTTAACTCGAGAGCGAAGACACTTGAGCAAGATAAAAGCTCTGCCGAGATTGATCGCACGGCGTAACTATACAGTAAGGGCAATGCGAGATTACGAGCAATTTAAAGCGAGGAGTGCGCAGGCATTTCTTCGACACACACTAACCGGATACTTTTTTTAAATAACACCTCACGTTCTCTGGTGATCCACTTTAAAACAAAAAGTTCGAATATAACGTCATGTGACATCGACCTAGATTCATCGCGATGGGATGAATTAACGAGATAAGATTCGCACGATGGTGATAAATGGCATGTGGGATACCACTCGATTAAAAAATTAGAAATTTTTTCGGTCATCGTCAAGAGAAAAATTTCTTCGCGATGTTACCGGAACTGATAACGACCGAAATACCATTTTACGTAATACTGGAATGCCGAAGACTTAAAAGACGCGAACTTAAAAGCTATATTAAAGGTTTCGGGATAGCGGATTACGAACTGGACTGGGCCGGTCTTTCAATACTGCACACTGCCAGATAGCCTATAGAAGGAAGGAAGACGACGTTCTAAAATATTCAACTGACAGAAATACGTCACACTTCCAACCGTCAAGTTTGTTACTGCAGTCAAACAAATCGTAATCGTATAAAATTGTTAGATAATACTTCGACGACTCGCAAATAAATAGTAATCCTTACCGCTTTAACTAAACACTATCATTATTAAAGGTCATATTTTTCTAAATAAAAAAGTCTTTATACTTGGATGATAATCTTCGACTAGTTGCCGTTATCCGCAAACTAAAGAATTTCTGAGTTAATTCCTTTCAGCTTTCGAAACAGCTTGTTAATTGAGTAACGTATCTATCGAATAACATTACTTCCATTCTCACAAAAAATATCAAAATGAGTAAAAAAATTACTTTTGGCCACCGGAAAATGAACTCGAAAATGTAACAAACTTAAGAAAAATTAAACCAGGACGATAACGCTCGTTAGATCAAGAGAGGTTATCAAATTTTCAACAATATTTACAGGAAAATTATAATAAAAAAAACAAAGAACCTTCAACGCTCGCATCATGGATAGTTTTCGAGAAATATCGAAAAGACGACTTTCCTTATTTTTTTGAATAAGCGCTATTCTTATCAAACCTCGAGGATCTAATACGCCTTTTCAACTTTGGGAATTAACGTTAACTTCGTCAAAATATGATCTCAAAGATACTAAATACAACCACAAAAAGCTAAAAAGAAAAGTATTTTCTAGGGCACTTTAACAACTGAAAAATTATTTTTTATAATTATTTTGTTTAAGTATTTTGAAAACATTAAAAGTGAGCATAGTTTCGTGAGAAAATGTGCACGAAATGTGCCCCGTAATAAATTCTGTCACTCCAAAATAATATTTCGCAAACGTTTTTATTTAAAAATTCATTTATTCAATTTCAACAATGATATATATAACAGAGACCAGAGAGGATCCAACGGCGAACATTATTTTAATTAAATCCGAGGCGCGAATTTTATCAACCTCACGAACTACCAACGCGAGCAAACATCGCGCCGAGAAAACACCCGTTTCGCGGATAATCCCACGCCGCGACCAAATCAAACATCGCATGAACCGCAAGATGAAGAACAAAAAGAAAAAAAAACAGAAAACGACACGCGAGGAGCTAAACTATATTTAGACACGGGTATCATTCGCATCATCTTCGTGCAAACCTCCTTCCCCTTTTCCGAAACACCCCACTCGTTCGGGATGCTTTTTACCCGCGCAATCTAGATCGTAACGAGTGGAGACGACTAAGAATCACAAAACGTTACACACACCTGGGCGCCAATGCCGAAAAGAGACGAAAAAAATCCCCTCAGAAACAAAGAAAACGCCATCGACGCGTTGGAGAATTTATGAAAAGGCACGTACTCTTGAGAGGGGTCGTATATTTTTTTAATCGCAGCATCCTTTAAGGATGCTTTCTTCCTTTTCGCCTGAGGGTTTCGGGTCGTGGGACGGGACACGAGGATAAGAAGAGGGAGGGAGAGGCAGAAAGATGGAGGAAGGGACATAGAGAGATGGAGGGAGAAAGCGGGGAGGGGAAAAGGGATTGTTCACACAGCGCCTCGGGGAAGCTTGGAAACAAACCTCTCCGCGGACTATATAAAGGAGACAGTTCTACCGAAGGAAAGATTTTGACAGGACCTCAAAACCGTCAACTCCCCCGGATCTTTGCGGGATTATCTTTTCCTTTCCCCACGAGGGAAACGCGCCTCCCCAAATACACAGGATTAAGAGATAATGGGGCTCTCGCCCCAGAGGTTGTGGGTGTTCTTCGTCGTCGCCTGTCTCTGCCTAGCGGTCGTTGCTCACTCTTCGCCGGTGCCAGTCCCCAACAACAACGACGCGGTAAGCAATCGCTACTACTCTCCCCCCCTGCCTGCCCAAACCTTTAAAAATCGGTGCTCATTGCTAATTAGGCATTTTTTCTTTGACACCTGAAAGCTTCTGCGAGATCGAGTTGATTCTCGACACCGGAAACAGCGAATCCGACGCAATAAAAGGATTTGCAGCATCAAGTTATCGCTATCCGGAACATGGGGCGAACTTCTTCAAATATTTTCTTTTGCTGCAAACGTGAAATAGTTCAAGAGATAATGTTCCGAGTTTTCGATTTGATCAGGTTCCTGTTAAATAAGTTCCGCGGAGGTGAACTTTATTTTACCAATGACTATCAATGTAGCATAGCGAATTTTTTTATAGCGCCGTTATACATTTGACATACTTTTTGTGATCTTGACAAGAAAAAAATTTTAACTTCCAAGTTTATCATGCTAAAACATCACAATTTATTCTTATAATCAGGGCCCAAAATATTCAGCTAAAACCTACTTGCCAATAGAAAAATCCACTCGCTAATAATTCATTTCTTGCAGGGTTAGGCTAAAAACCGACTCGCCGCCTTTCTTCTTTAAGGTGGTGAGTGTATTTCTGGAGTTCTTATAATCATCCCATTTTACTGAATAGTCAGGCAGCAAAAAAGCATAGGTATCAGAATGGAAACGGAAACATCGTACTATAATCATTTTACAAAATGTTCCACGATTTTCAAGTTAAAATCACCCGAGATTGTTATTTGATTAAAATAAGTACTTATAATCCTAGAACGAAGAAAGTGGGAAACTCGTGTCACGGACCAAAAGAAATAGGAGGGATCACCTTTTAACTTACAAGGAGATGCTATGACCTTTGGGTCATGGATATTAATGAAAATCGACCAGGCGATTCTACATCGAAAATAAGGAGACTTGTGTCTCAGGGTTTTTGTGAATGGGCCCTTGGGTTCGAGAAATCAGTGTTGAAAATATGCAAAAACATCGCATGCAACTCATAGTCTTCATTGTTGAATTGTTGTGAAGAATGAGAATGGCTGAGTAGAAAACATGCTTGCCTCCTACAGCGTAGGCCCGGGTTTGATTCCAAATGTTTTCATTTTTTTCCAAATTATCCAAGCATTATTTGAAAAGTAATATTCTTGGATAAAAAGATGCTGTATAATTTTTATTTGGAGGTAATGAATGCAGAATCAAGTAATAAGGAGCATTTTAAATATTGCAGTCAATGTAACAATGGTTCGTAGAAGTAAGGTACCAATAAATATACTTCTGCTTTATAAATTCTTCTTTTAACACCTATTCCCTCCAAATAAAAATTATTGAGCATCAAATGGTCATGAGCAAGTTTTTTTACTTGTTAGCTTACTAGAGTGAAAAATTTTCCTTTAACTCGCGTGTTTTTTTCACCAGCGTGAGTCATTGTGTGCAAATAATTTACAGAAATTCACAATATTCATTACTTTCTCTTCCAATTGCTGTATACCAAGGCAAGACTAATATGATCAATAATAAATGATTAATATAACAATATAGTAAATAATAATATATAATTATGGATAACCATTCTTGCACGATGGCATTTTTCTTGCTATGAATGATTGTTTCATCGATTGCAATATTTAAAATGCTCATTTACATGTTTTTGCATTCATTATCACCAAATAAAAATTATATAGCCTATTCTTATCAGAGAATATTACTTTTCAAATAACGCTTGGAAAATTTGAAAAAAATTAAAACATTTGGGATCAAATCTGGGCCTACACCATAGGGGGCAAGCACATTATCCACCCAGCCATTCTTGTTCTTAGCGACAATTCGACAATGAAGACTATTGAGTTGCATGGGATGTTTTTGCATATTTTCAATGCCAATTTCTCGAACCCAAGGGTCCATTCACAAAAAACCTGAGACACAGGATTAATTATTTTCGATTTTCATCAACATCTGTGACCCGAAGGTCATAGCCTCTCCTTGTTAGTATCACTAAAAACAGCTTGTCATGCAAGAGTTTAAATGTAACAAGAGAATAAAATATGTAGGCTGTCATTGCAATTTTCAAAATGATTGCAAACTGAAATACTAAAATATTGTATGATCTTAAAAATGCTGTAGTAAAAAAGACACAAAACATTGAATCACTTAGAGAAAAAATTAATACAAAGGCTTCCGCGGTGTTTTCATACTCCTTCCAAGACTTTTGGGATTCTACCGCGTGTTGTTTCTTCTAGTGACGACTGTTTCGCCTCCATTCCAGGTGGCATCTTCAGGTCTGAAGATGCCATCTGGAATGGAGGCGAAACAGTCGTCACTAGAAGAAACAACACGCAGTAGAATCCCAAAAGTCTTGGAAGGACTTAGAGAAAAAGTTTTTAACTGAAAGTCCAGCTTTCATCATACTACATTATCATCAGGTCAATCAACCCTTTCAAATTGGTATGCAAGTATTCAGTACCTCAATACAACCTATGATTAAGAAATTCAATATGTCGGTGGGTTTGTCAATGTGTATATGTGAATATGAATTCTGGTTCCAAAGTAGGTCAAGTTTTAGTAGCTTTCATGTGTGAAGCAAAATGAAAAAAGGATAATTAGAATTAATGACAGAGGGTAAGAAGGTGAACAATGTTGAACAAGTTTTCATTTGAATTGCCTTGAATGTTGATAAATTGATATTTTAAAAATAATTTACTTAAAATTTTTAAGGCAAAAATAACATTTGATAGCTCAACTCAAAATATATTAATTGATATGAAGCCTTCACAGATATCCTATTCCTTTGGATCTAATACATTATGTAGCAACATAGTATTTATAATTTTAATTCTATAAGATACTTAAACTGGATTTGAAGTCTACTAACAATTACAAATGAATTTAAGAAATACTAAAAACATGATGATTTTGTCTTATAACATCATAAAATTTAACTTTCATAGCCATTGATTCAGAAAATTTTCAACAATTACCATTTCAAAAACTTAATAAACTTCATCAAAAATTGATCTTAAAATTTTAGATCTTAACCTTGTAACCCTTTGAACTAATTATCATTAAGAAACTTATCATTACATCAATTTTTAGGCAATTGAGAGCATGCGACAAATACCACAGTGGCACTGCCGCCGTATGCGGAAATACCATCTGGTAAGAAAATGCAGACATTTAAGGACAAGAAGCTGATGACATTAATCATCTCCAAGGAAGATAATACCAAAACTACTCGGAGAGAAAATTACACTGTAGGAGAAAATTCATTGTCACATTGGAAGAAGAATGAAGACCTCAGGGCAATGTTATCAGACAGTGCATCAACTGAAGATTCATCTTATTGATATTACAGGAGTTTTCTACAATCATTTTTGTATTAATTCATCACCGTCTACTCCAACTTCCTCTCAATGTTGTTATTTAAATATTTTCTGAGTGTATTAGTACAAAAATATTTTATTTGAAAATAAAATGTCTATTTATATTGTATTATTTATAAAAATGAGAATTAAAAATTCTGAAAAATAACACAATACTTACTGATGAAATGGCAACAAAGAGTAAACCCCAAAGACACTTTTATTTTTATTATTTTATTGTTAATCGCTTCGATGTAAATAATGCGTTGAGAAGTCCAGTCATACTTGACTAATATGAACTATTTATGACTGACTGTACTACTATTTTTAACAAACTTTGAAGTTTGGTGGATTCTTATAGTAAAAGCCAATTATGAAAAAGAATCCTCAAAAAAGACCCGGGTTCGACTCCAGTAGATAATTTCTATTTCCCATAAGATAACATATAAAAATGCAAATTAAAATTATAAATAATTGACCTATGATCTTCGGACCTGGACCGTTTTAAAGCAAAATAAATAACGTTACTTATTCTTAGCGTCAGATTTTGCTTACGATTCGAAATTGCACATTATACATAGGGTATGGATTTTTCGGGTTTTACCTGATTTTTACCCTCCAATTGCCTTTTTTAAAATTTCGGATAAAACCCGAAAAAATCCGAAATTATTGGTTTCCTATAAACAAAAGTTTTTTAGATTTGGTCACAGAATCTCTATTCTGGCACTTGTAGGCACCTCAGCGCTTGTGTGCAGTTCGAGATGTTTGTGATCAGTCTGTTTATCCTATTTGTAAACAATTTATTTGTAAGCTTACTTTGTAACACAATCTGAATCTCCTTGGTTTGCTCGCGCCACGAATAGTCAAGGATGCACCTTAGCTAGTCGCTGTTAGATCTTTGGTAGGATAAGGAAAAAAGAGCCTGAGTGTCTGTTAGTTGGAAACATTATGAAAGAAAAATTATTTCACTAATATCTGCTGTGTTTACAAAAGAAGTTGAAAGGGAAGCAAGATGTTTGTGCAGCCTGCGAGGTGTTCCTCTCCACCTGGAGGCGTTTAACACAAGATATTACACTCTCAACCATATTTAAGGTACAGTAAAAAGTTTTGATAGTTGATAAAACTTTTAAATTGTTAAACAAGATTTTTATATAAAAAACATTTTGTCGAAATTACAAAATAATAAAACCCGAAAATTACCCGAGTTTAACTTTTTTTAAACCCTCGAAAAATCAGTAACTTAACTGTATACCCGATTTTAACCCGAATGAAAAGGAAAATAATAAAACCCGATATTTACCCTCCGAATGAAATATTTTTTTAAATCCGAAAAATTCATACCCTAGTTATGCATTTCAATCATATTTATCAGAAATTTTAAAGCTTTTTCAGGATATGTAGCCTTGCCAACCATGTCATTGTTAAACTTCATGATTGTATTGTTGTCTCCATCTTTAAACTACATGTGTAAGGAGAGAGGAAAAAAGGAGAGAGACAGGAGGACAGAGAGAGAGAGGGAGGGAGACAGAGAAGGAGGAAGAGATAGATAGATAATGGTCTTTATAAGGGCGAGATTGAGAACAGGAAGTCTATTTTTCCAGAGGAGAGGGAAGGAGGGAGAGAGAGGAGGGAGAGATAGATAATGGTCTTTTTTAGGGTGAGATTGAGGCTAGGAAGTCTATTTAACCAGAGGGGTAGTGGAAGGAGAATGGGATGGCGGAGGATGGGAGAGAGGAAGAATGGGAAGTGCTTTAAATTTAAAACTTAAGCCACGCATACCCATCATATTTGATGGGAAATTACGCCAGTAACATTATAATGATGAAAGATTTATGAAATATTGCATAAAATTATATTGTCTTAATGTCAGCATAATAAGCAAATTAAATATTCTTAAAACTATTGCATGAACTTGTCTAACATATGAACCGTCTGATATATTAAAATTGAATATCAGCTGAATAGAGTAATTGCAAATATTATCAGAAATATTTGTTAACCATCCTATGTCATGAGTCAAAGACTCGCATTTAAAAAATGTATCATATATGATCTTACATCGCAAACATATTTCCCGAAAAAGAAACTCTAAAAGACAGAGGCAGAAAATAGAGCACCACTTACCTCCTTAATTTCATGTTCACCAGGAATTCCCACAGTAGGAAAATTCGAAGTATTCACAGATGCTACTTCCATTGTGTGTGATACACCAGCCAACATACGACCAAAAGGAGTGAGAGTGAGGAACTTTCCTTCTTCTGGATCACCCTGCAATCCACCTCCTGCACCTTCCTTGAAATCATCATCTGGATTCTGCAAGACCAGTAATTCCTGTAAAAGAGGAATAAAATTAGGAATGTGTTGTGTTTAAATAGATTACTGAAAATTTTCATTTTAACGAGAATGGAGGCTTTTTTAATACCAACTATTGCGAATGGATCAATCACTAAAATCTTAATTATCTGTTTATTTTTTTAATGAAACAACTTAATATCCTTTGGAAAATATGTGTATTAGTGACTACGGCATTTGCTTAGGAGTTCTAAGGGTAACAAAACATTTCACAAACCTCTCAAATGGAAACACCATATGTATGTATGGCATTCATTTCCTGCCTCAAAATACCCCCACAATGGCAGTGCAATATCGCAATAGTACATATTAAATTATGCAGGTTTCTTGTAGTTAACATAAAAATTTGTTTGATGTGCATTAAGGAAATACGCAGAGTTTTATGAGGAATAAAATTCCTTTTAATTGGCATTTTTCCTATAAACCAGTGGTGTGCAACCTTATTACATGGCAAGCTATATTAATAGATGTGAGTGCTTTGGTGGGCCATATAAGGGGTCACAAGAGTCTCAGCGGGTCGGATGAGTATTTACATAGGAACTAACTCAAGAGATCATGTGATTTTTAAATGAAAATAAAGTCTTAACCATTTTTTAGCATTAAAACTTCACCAGGCAATGTGATACGGCAACAACTGGAATTCAAATGTACAATTAAATGTCACAGACCACATCTCCATCAAAGCTGCATGGACCACAAAATGTTCTCGGGTTGCATCCAGCCTGCAGGCTGTAAGTTGCATGTCCCTGCTACAAACGATGTTAAGAGGAAATCCATGCATTGAATTTTTCTTAGGAAAAAACCGTTCTAAACTTAAGGTATTGACAGCCGGCAAACAGTAATTATTCAGACAATCTTCAAGAACCATCCATAGTTTGCTTATCTAACTCCAGCATGCTACACATGGTTTTTAAAATACCGTATTTCGCGGCATATAAGATGCACCCTGGTTTTTAGAAGATTTTTCAGAAAAAAGTATTTTGGTTCACTAAGGCATTTACGAATGGCCATGTCATGTATTATTTCCAGTCGTGATTAAGTCTGTATCCGGTAACGTTTACACAAAATATTCTGGGGTGATAACAATTAAATATAACATTTTAGATAAATTTCATACATAAAATAAATAGAGATGACCTAAAAAATAAATAATTGCTTCGAGACTTGTATAGCTAAATGTGCCCTGCGTGAACTCGGCAGTTGTATTAATTAAAGATGTCGGAATGCACTGCACATGTTGCACATATAGATACCCTTCACCGTTAGTACTTACTTAAACGAGGTCAAGATGATATTTTAATATAATGGGATAAATAATAAATGGAATGCATATGTAATAGCGGTAAGTACACTCAACTAGTCCTCATTCTTCTGCAACTCTTTTTGCCTCGTACATAACAATTTTGATCGATACAGCAATACCAAACGTCCTCTGTTCTGATATCCATCACTTCCTCCTTTAGTTGTGGCCATTTAAGACCAACTTTATGAAGACTATGTTTCTCTTATTCCATCAGCTTCAGTTTTTCGTTTTCACCATTCACAAAACATTTTTTTTTGTGGGAGGTGGCCAAAATGACATGCTGTTACTCGGTTTCTGTACATTTTTTTGCATATTGAATCACCTGAAACTTATAACTAGGGTATGGATTTTTTGGGTTCTACCTGATTTTTACTAGATTTTACCCTCCGATTGCCTTTTTTAAATTTCGGGTAAAAACAGAAAAAACAGGAAATTATTAGTTTTCTTTAAACAATTTTTTTTAGATTTGGTAACAGAATTTCTATTTTGGTGCTTTTAGGCACCTCAGTACTTGTGTGCAGTTCGAGATGTTTGTGATCAGTCTGTTTATCCTATTTGTAAACAATTTATTTGTAACACAATCTTAATCTCCTTGGTTTGCTCGCACCATGAATAGTCAAGGACGCGCCTATCTGGTCGTTGTTAGATCTTTGGTAGGAAAAGGAAAAAAGAGCCTGAGTGTCTGTTAGTTGAAAACACTATGAAAGAAAAATTATTTCACTAATATCTGGTGTGTTTTCAAAAGAAGTTGAACGGAAAGCAAGATGTTTATGCAGCCTGCGAGGTGTTCCTCTCCAACTGGAGGTGTTTAACACAAGATATCACACTCTCAACCATATTTAAGGTACAGTAAAAAGTTTTGATTTTTGATAAAACTTTTAAATTGTTAAACAAGATTTTTATATAAAAATCATTTTATCCGAATTACAAAATAATAAAACTAAAAAATTATCCGGGAACTTTTTTTAAACATCGAAAAATCTGTAACTTATTTCTACCTGATTTTAACCCGAATGAAAAGGAAAATAATAAAACCTGATATTTACCCTCTGAATGAAATTTTTTTTGTACCCAAAAAATCCATACCCTACTTATAACTAATAGCGTAGGCATATCTCCACTTTTGTAGCCATTGCGATCTCAATACATGTAACGTTATTTATCCTAGATATGTATAAAATATTTATGGCATCTACATGAATTCTACAGTCCCGTGGCATTAATTATGTTATTCAATGGGCTCATTAGGTACTAAAACAACGCAAACATGCTGAAGCTGTAATCACTGTAAGCAAACATGTAGGTCAGGAATGGCAAATGATTTTTGTGTCGCGTGCCAAGAAAGTAATGTGAATCATCAGAATTTTTTTCGCGTGCCACTATTTTACTTCTCCTTGAAGAAACTTTGTATTTTATACAGAAAATACAAGCTTATGCGTGCCAAGTCAAAGCATACGCGTGCCATTTTGGGCACGTGTGCTATGTATTTGTCATCCCTGATGTAGGTATTAAAGCGTAATAATGATCTTCTGAATTCACGTTGCATAAGGTATTACTGTATATATTAACAAATTTTTCACAATTAATTATTTATATTTTATTGTTTTTGAGATGAATGACTGGCAATTATTCCATTTTGGGGATGAGTGTGCTCGTGTCAGTATTGAGAACTGTAATAATCTTACCTTCGTTATATAAGACGCAGTCTGATTTTGGGAGTAATTTTTCTGGAAAAAAGTTCATCTTATATGCCGAGAAATATGGTAATTCTATTTGGCCAGCAAAACTATTCCATCAAAATTAACACAAGATTATTAGCATTAGCCTGATAATATTTACCTGGAACTCATTCAAGAAGTATAACTGAGATTTCTCTTGCCAGATCATGAGATCAGGCCTCTGACTGGCCAAAGGAATAAATATAGCCTGCAAGATCTGATCTTGGCAGACATTTTGCTTGATTAAAACTGGCTGAGGATCTGATGGCTTGAATACAATCACTGCAAAATAAATTAAAACAATGCAAACATTTAAAAAATTCAAAATTATGGTCAAGTATGATGAGAGCTGAGTAAATTGATTAACATGAAAACCAGCTGACAGTAAACTACATTACCAGAATTTATTCAAGGGTTAAACTACTGCGCAATGAGAAAAATGTTTAACCAAGTTGAAAGCTAAATTATGAAGCTGAACTAAGAAGTTTTAAGTAATGGTGATCAAATAATGATTAAATTATATTCTTATTTATACTGAAATGATTCACTAAGCATACTGCAATTAATTTGTGTGTAAATGAGCAACTACTTACAATGACGATTTTTACTGAAAGCTGCCATGAAGCTAGAGATGGGATCAGCAACCAAAATGTTCAAATCAATTGGCACAGTCCAAACCATAGTCAGACTAAGAAGATTCCAAATTGTAAGACATTCTGGCATTGCACATACCACAAGATGGCTGCAATCTCCGTGGCCAAATTGTACGTTCCTGTAAAGACAATTTAATTTAAAAATTAGCATATGCAAAAAATTACATTATTAAAATATTTTGAAGAATTAAAAACTGATTTTTAAATATAAATCCTACAGTTAATTGGTTTTAAATAAATTTCTAATCGGCTTTTATCTAGCATAATATTGCATGTAATCTTCTTTTTAAATGGCTTGATTTATAAAGCCAGTCAACAACCGATTCAATTTTGAATCAAACAGCAACATTCTCATGACCATCTTCATTCTAAGATTTCATAAAAATTAATGAAATATCCATCCTTTTTTTGGCAGCAAAACTATTTTTTTCCTACCTTATCTCATGCCGATAATCAGGATGACATAAGCTTGACTTTAGCTCATTTGTTTCAGGAACCCATAGTGTCAGGGAATGGGAAAAAACAGCTCCAAGAATTGAACCATCAGATGAGAAACCAATATCACCAGCCGGTAGCCCCTTATAAACTCCAACACCATCACACTGCCAACGAACTTGGTTGATGGCATCAACATCCTTTTCATCTGTCATCAGTGAAGAATGAACCATTATAAGAAACATTTTTTCTTTTCCCACTAGCATGAAGCAGAATTTTATTACCTTTCCAAAAATACCTCCAAAATAGAAAACTGTTTCTGCTAACATAATCTACACCAGTTGTGTTGCTTTAGGGACTATTGTTAAAACAACAGGTTTTCAAGTATGACCAAATTACATATACGGCCTATTACCATCGCTGGTTATTATTATTAGTAAGTTATTGCAATCACCTGAGGAATTCCTAAACCAAATCTAATTTAAGGAAGACTGCTGTTTATTTTTAAAGTTACTTAATGATATCAATTAAATTGAATTTGATGTGGTCACAGTATGCAACATTTACTACATATAGAAATCTTTCTGAATAAATAATTTGGTATTACAGATTAACTACAGGACACTTAGGTGGTGCCATGAGTGGCAAGAAATGGAACTATATGGAGTTTGCTCTGCTTAGTAAACCCAATCTTCACTGGAGTTTGCATTGCTTCATGCAAGTGATCTCCGCTGGCATGGAGAGGGTGACATGGGTATAGCTAGGGCGCCACAGGTGCCCAGCACCCCTTCAATCTCCAGCTAACCCAACACAGGTGGAGGAAGTAGAACGAACCCACCAACCAACCTTATCCAGCGGGGATTGTTTTGGTGGGTTCGCTCTATTTCCTCCACCCGGGTTGGGTTAGCTGAAGATTAAAGTGGTGCAGGGCACCTGCAGCACCCTGGTTACATCCATGTCATCCTCTCCATGCCAGCAGAGATTGGTTGCACAAAGCAGAGCAAACTCCAGTGGAGATTGAGCGCATGAAGCAGATCAAACTCCATGTAGTTCCATTTACCGTCACTCACGGCATTGCATTAGTGTCCTGCAGCTAAGTACCAATAATTCAAATAATTACAGCATCATTAATAAAGAAAAGGTGAAACCAAAATAACAATAAAAATTAAGGGTACATTGCCTTCACAATCATCAAAGTTTCAAAAACTTACCATAAGCTGAAGAATATTCCACTAAGGACCACATCTTGAATTTCTGATCAGCACCAGATGTGACAGCAATCATGTCATTAAATTCTTCAGAGCCAGGCTTCATTTCAAGGGCAAATATTTGACCTACATGAGGATATTCCACGGATGTGTTCAAACAAAAACTAAAAATAGAAGCAAAGTTAGATTAGCCTTTTAAGTTCATTGTAAAATAAAATTTTAAAAAATATTACCCACATGTTTATGAAAGAGTAATAACAAATTAAGTATCTAGTCAAGTGGAAATGCAGTAATAATAATAAATAAGTAACCTTATGGCAACTGAAACAAATAATGGTGAAATTTTATCTATAAGAAACAAAAAAATGCAGAATTGAATAATTTTCCAAGTTAATTGTTTTGAGCATCCTAACATGCTACAAAAGTTTAATAGGTCTTACCATCATAAAAAAATCTGATGTGGCCACCACATGACTTTCCCCATATCTGGAATATTTCTAAAAATTCCAAATAGTTTATGTAATAATAAATATTTTAAGAAACTGCGAGAAAATTTTCGACTTTACAAAGAACAGAAATAAACTCAAACCATAGACTTCTGATATTGGATATAGCCACAAACCTCCAACAATTAAGAAAATATAAAGGAGCATTACTAATACGTAACTAAGCGTCAATTGTTAACAATAGTTGTCAGTAGGTGACGTGGTGGCAGCTAAAAATATAAGATATCTTTTAAACAATGCATTTATATGGGAAAATGTTTCAAACAAAGGTTGTAGAAAATTAAATTTCCTACAACTTCTATTCCAGTACATTTTTACATTTATCAAATATTAAAGCAAATATTTCAAAATAACGGATAAGTGACGAGTAAACACCCACTTCTGGTTGACCGATTTTTACCAGACTTTTATAAAAATGTTAAATATAAAATTTCACATTGACCTGATTAATAGTTTTTGAGTTAGAGGACCCATAAAAAAGTTTTCACACACATACATACATACACACATACACAGAGACATCATTGAGAAAATGGTCAAAACATGTTCAGGGAACCTCAAAACGTGTATTTCCGTTGAAATCTCAGTCAATTTTTTTCATGAATACAATACTTTCCCGTATACTACATATATGGAGAAAGTAATTAAATCCACAAGCAAGTAGAGGGTTGTCAGAGTGCTGTTTAAAAGTATTAATCTTCAATAATTGGGACATCTAGGGAAAACAGCGGTAACATGCAGAAACTATACAGAATCAACTAGCCTCAATGAAAATCACTGTGAAATTTTATCAGAATAACATATTGCTTCGAATATAATGCTACTTTTTCCAAAGACTGCACTTCAGTAATTAAGATTCACATTCAAGGCAAACCTTTTAAACTTAATTTCAGAAGTATATAGGCATAGTATTACATAATAAATCTTAATAGAAATAGTTTGATTAGTTTGTTATTTAAAAAATATGATCAATTGAGAATCAAAATTGAAACAAGAAGTCCAAACCAGGACTAATGCAGGCTGGTTTCCCAAAGTTGATGTCCTGAATTGATTACTTATATTGACAGGAAATGTTTCAGTACGTGTTAGTCATTCCAAGGAATTCTCATACCATAAATACCATTTGTAATTCATAGTTTATCAATGATACAGAAAAATTAGAAAACAAATTAATAGAGCATTATCACATTTAAAATACTAAAATCAATGTCAAAATCTCTTTCTGAAATTATATTTTGTTTGTAGTTTTTTTAAATAAACGAATTTAATAAATGTAACTGTTTATACGCTAATATGTATGGATCAACTGTCCATTGCTGAAGGGTAGTCAAGTGGAAAAGAAAATCTGTTCACTCTATGCTCAAGCCAAGTTCGGTAATAATCGTCTCTATGCCAACAATCCAATAAAATGTGATTTAAAATGCAAAAACTCTGTTTTAGTAGAAATTCAAGAAAATACAATCAATTATCAAAATTCTGTTATAAGAATTAGAATCTACATTCTTTTCCCCTTAGAACAGTACAAACCTTGCTCGATATCACAATTTTAAGATATTTTAAAGTATTAAAGTAAACATCTCTGCAAGATGGATTTGAGACTTCCTATGTAAAATAAACAGAGAAAAAACATTCCTGAAATCAAACCCGGAACTTCAATCTTCGCCAAATAAAATATAGCCCAGAGGTGGGCCCTGGCAGCATGAGCCTCATACTAAGTTTCATGAAAATTGGTCCATTAGTGCTAAAGTAAAAGACACACACACAGTCAGGACCATTTCATTAGGCTATGTTTCCTTTGGAAACCAGCCTAAAAATGAGCACTTATCTATGGTATATCCAACAGCCATAATTCTTATGTAAATTCTTATGTGCTTATCTCTTAATGTCATTCATCTGAAAAACTAAACGCAGATTCCTTTATTTTCTGCATATTGGTTTTACACGCAATCACATGATGGAGAGTTGGGAGTAAATTTTTTTCACTCCTACCCCAATTATTATGAAAAAAAAAATTGTAATCTATTAATAAATACGATTAAAAATAACATGCTCAAAAATAAAATAATAACTACAGCAGAGCAATCGATTATTGCAAATTTAAAAATTAAGGTTAACCAGGAATCAAACCCGAGATGCCCACGTCTAAAAACCGGGATCTCACCACTGAGCTAACCAAGCATCAGATGTTTCTGACTATTGCTTTTGTATGTAATGAACCCTTCATTTAATCTACCAGTGTTGCCACATTGCATAAATTTTAATCGCGTTTTATGTGAAAACAATGTGTCGGTCGAAATTTTATCAAAGAACATTTTCATCTCAATTTTCGACAAGAAATCGTGTGGTGGTGTGCGTGTGAGCTAATTTTCTTCCACCCTGTACAGTATAACCAGTGTCACACAGATGTCTCCCCCTAACCACACTACGGTTTAAGAGCACACTATCATATGTTTTAACCAAGTGCGCATGCGTAGTTGTGATACACAATAATAACGTAAGTGAAGCACTATAAGTGTGTTCATTTAAAAATACACATAATTATACATTTCAAAGTACAGATACTTAATCTGTGGTCAAATTAAAAAGGTAAGTGCAATAGAAATATATATATATTTTTTAATTTTAACTATACAAATATGTTTCAAAATGTAAAAAAGATGGTTTCCATTCTTTAATAAAGGTTTAGCCCAATTAGTTCGTTAAAATTTATATTCATGTATGATATGCAGGTACAAAAAATGGGCCCTACTAAAAAGAAATAACGTGCACAGAATGTGAAGCAGAAGAAATTATGCATGGAAAGAGATCGTGAACTGTCAAATCAATTACAAAAGTGGTTCTCTTCAGCTGTGACATCGGAAGCAGAAGAATCTTCAACATCGAAGCAAAAGGAAACTGACAAAGCTACTAATAACAGGATAGCAAAAACTGATGAAGCTAATACCATGATAACATAAACTAATGAAGCCAATGTTATGATAGCAGAAACTGATGCATTTAAATTACAATAAACTGTATTTGATAATGACAAAATTGTGATAGCTTCAACATTGCAACAAACTGAACATAAAGAATGCACATCTGTGATACGAGAAGCAAAACCAGTATCACCAGAAGAAACATGCATATTTGAAGGAAGTGGAAATAAAAAATATTACATAGAAATATGATGATCCCACTCAATGGCCACCTGTTACTGATAAAATGACTTTTGAGAATGCATGGCCCGGAACAAATCAACATTTCCTACTTCAGAAGATGGTAGGCGTTATAGTTCTGAATGATTTTATAAAAATCTACCAAATGGTGAAAAAGTCAAATGAAAATGGTTGCTATATAGTACTTCAAAAAATGCATTATTTTGCTTTTCATGCTTGTTATTTTCAACTAAAAAAGTTCTGCGTTTACGGATTTTTCAAAAGGCTTTTTGTGATTGGAGACATTGAGTCCAAGAAAATAGCCCACAACATAGAAAATGCTACATGTCCTGGAAGGATCTAGAAAAAAATTATTTGAAGGAAATATGATCGATGATAATTTACAAAGGGCTATATTAGCAGAAACAGAAAAGTGGTTTCAAATTATTAAGGTAGTAGTTGACATTATAATGTTCTGTGCCAAAAATAATCTTGCTCTTATAGGTACATCTGATATACACCCTAACTGTGGAATATTTTTAAATACAATAAAAAGGACAAGTCACAATCATCCACTTACTTCAGAACACATTGCAAATATTAAATCAAGGAAACAGTCAATAACATATTTTTCGCCTCAAATTCAAAATGAAATAATCGAAATTATGGGGGGGGGAGGGGTATGTACAACAGGAAGTATTTTGCAGAATAAAAGAGGCAAAATATTATTCCATTTTGTTTGACTGCATACCTGATGTCTCTCACAAGGAACAAATAATGGAGATCATTATGCACATAAGAATATAAACTGATGTGGGCAACACATGACTTTCTCCATATTTATATGGCAAATTACATGTTGTTAGCTCTGGGATCGTTGCCAATATTTAATTCCGGTTGACAATTAAGAAAAGAAAAAGGAGCGTTACTAAGATGTAACTAAGTGTCAATTGTTAACAATAGTCTTTGATAGGTGGCAGCTAAAAATGTAAGATATCTCTTAATAAATGCATTATATGGAAAAATGTATCAAACAAAGGTTGTATAAAATAAAATTTTTTACAACTTTTATTCCAATACATTTTTTACATTTATCAAATATTAAAGCAAATATTTCAAAATAACGGATGTGACAAAAGTAAACACCCCCTTCCGGTCAACCGATTTTTACCAAAAACTAATCAGATCTTCTAACTTTAATAAAAATGCTAAATATAAAATTTAGCAACAATTTCGATTGAACATGAAACACCAAAACCTCTAAATTACCATATTAGTCCGAATATAGTCCCTCCCTGAACAAAGTCCCCTCTATTTCTGAAGCCTCAGTTTTGTAAAAAAAAGTTTAAACTCCATTACAGACCTCACTTTTTAGTCTACTTTCCTGAATGGAAATAGGCTTATAGTTTTGTCGTTGTGTCTGTCTGTCCATCCCCCCTAATAACTTTTGATCCAATCAACTGATTTTCATGAAACTTGGTGGAAATCTCTTGCTACATGGATCGAGCTCCCAAGGATAGTTTTTGATGCAAAGATTGAAGTCCCGGGTTCAATTCCAGGAACTATACTTCCCATTTGATTTACATGGGAAATCTGAAATCCATCATGCAAGGTAATTTTCTCTTGCACATTAAAATATCTTAGAATTGTAATATCAGTGCGGGATTTGTACTACTATCTGAGGAAAGGAATGAAGATTCTAATTTTTATTGCAGAATTTAGATTATTGATTGTATATCTTAGAATTTTGCATAAATGATGGCGATTTTGCAGTTTTTATCACTCATTACGAGAGTGTTGCCATAGCAACAACTATTGTTGGACTCAGATTCTATATTCTAATACATACATGCATAATTTTTGCCGCACAAATATGTGTGATCAATTTAATATTCCACTTGAATATATTTGTAATATTTTATAACACTAAATTATGAAATTTGGGAACACAAAGAGCTACATATACGCGATGACTTTAAATCTATTAAAGCCAAAATAAGTATTAAATAAATGATTAAATGGAAAGTAGGCATCATAAGTTCTGTTTGGATCATATTGTAATATTCTAAAGAATGAGTTTTAATACGTACGAGCAATTTATTTCGAGCTATCCATTTACAATGAAACGGTGACATCACATTTTATAGTTGCAGGCGTAATTTAAATATGTATCAAGTGTTACTGGAGTAAATTCGAAAATTTTGATTTATGAATGTTATTAAAATTCCATTCATATTATTCAGATGGCATTGACAATGGCTACTTGAATCATACCTGCATAAAAAAGTAATTATCACCAGATTTCCATTTAACATATTCTTTTCATAACTTATTTTACCCATATTTTTGTTGCTTCCGATATTTATGCCTTGCAATATCACATCAAGGAATGCATTCTGTAGATAGTTGAAACACCATCAACACCTCAGTTTGATTTATATAAGTAATACTTTTATAATGTGTTGCATTATATACAATCAATCAGCTGCGCAAACTAGTCTGATCAGCTGACAGAAATGCCTATGGCCCTACGGATTGATGGGTAACGACGATAATTTCTTTCATCATAGTGACATCTTCTCTATAATAATGATTAGTGACACCACTATCTATCAATATTTGCATATTTGTGACTTAGGGAAGGAATGAATTTGGCCAATCAACGCTTTCAAAGCAAAAACTTCTGCAATTCCCGCTATTATGAAAATACGAACATTAAGGCAAGGATTATGAAGAGTGAACAAAAAGAATTGAGTTATTGAGGCATATGTATCAAGAAATTCTCCGTAAAACAATCAAATCAAGTGAGGGCATTAATTGTTACCTATACTTACTGCAAGCGGT
Source organism: Tanypteryx hageni (assembly GCA_028673005.1). Taxonomy (NCBI): domain Eukaryota; kingdom Metazoa; phylum Arthropoda; class Insecta; order Odonata; family Petaluridae; genus Tanypteryx; species Tanypteryx hageni. The sequence goes on along the minus strand of CM054113.1, from coordinate 80,646,854 downwards.
ATTTTCATTTGCTAATTTTTTGGGCGAGAATATATATATATATAAATTTTCTTACTAATATTTTGGCCAAAAAGGGGGGACTATATTCGGACTAATACGGTATGATGTTTTAATTCAAGATTTCGCATCACTAAAAGCAAGAAAATTTGCAATCTGTTAGGAAATAAATAAGTATATGCTAAGCGGAGTATAAATTTCTTATTTATTTTGGATATTCAAAATTATAATGTTGTGATTTAATTTTGTTTTTCTATTTTTTATTAATTGTTATTTTTTGTTTCTTTTTCTAATTGAATAAACATTTTCTTGTGAATAAGTGTAGCTTTTTTTAAATTCTATACTTCCTGATATGTTTTGTTACCATTTTTATCTGTCAATAAGAAATTCCGGCATACGTATGGCAGCTAAATGTTATAAATATAAAAAAATATTTGGCCCATCCTATTATAGAGGCGCCTTATTTAGGTTCTGCACCGGGTGCCAAATTACCTTGCTACGGCACTGGATAAAAGTCTAGTGCCATATTTCATGCTACTCATTTAAAATTTATAAAAAGCCAGAAGTGTTGAGCGTTTAAGGGTTTGGAATAAAAGAAAAACATGCAAATGAGTACAACTATGAGGGCTTAAAAACAGTTCCCAATCAAATGAAGCTGGTCACCTTACAACATGAGGAACATCATCTTACTTCTGTTTTTTCTCACTAAATTTCCAAAATTTAAGGCGAGCTTCCAAGCTAGCATCTGGATCTTTTCTCTGCTCAACAGTAGCCATCCAATTTCCATTACAGGAAAAAGCAACATGAGTGACCTCAGTGTTATAAACTACAGTGTTTCTTTCTTGAGTTAGGAAATTGTGACCTACAACATCAACCTGTAAAAATAAGTTCAAGTCTCAAGTAAAAAATTATACATAAACTGAGAAATTTTTTTTATCCAATGTAAGCAGCAGACCACTTATCAAAAGTAGTTTTCTTTTAATCATTTAATTACTGTGTATAATTTTTAGTTTGTCCAGTAGCAAAACTAAAATTCAATGGCAAACCGATATGGTATAATGGGCAGAACTTACATTATATAGAAGTTTATTAGACCTTGCTGAGAAGAATTGTAAATGTCCTGGCTGACCATTAAGAACTAAAGACTTAGTTCTAGGATCAAACCTCAATTTATGAATGCCTTCATAACCAGTCAATCCAGAACTAATATGTGCATTCCAAGTGAAGTTTTGAATTACTTTCCTGATTTTACCCTGAGGATCAACCAACTGAATACCTGCACAGTGAAGAGATATAACATGTATTTGAGAAAATTTCATTTCATCACACAATTTTGCCCAACATCAAAGACTTGCCAAATCTTTGATCAAGCTGTCATGTTCAATAAAAAATAACTCCAGTTTACTAAAAAGGACAGTTTCCCTACACATTAAACTGAGCATTTAACATGATTACAGAGTGAACAGAACAATGCAGGAAAAACTAAAACAATGCTCTTACTTTGAGTATAAATCAACATCATCTGGCATTTAATGAAAGTAACAAAAACTATTTTTTAAAGCCAAGGATATTAACAAAATTATCAAAAATGCGCTTAAAAGATTAATTATATGCAAATATTTAAATAATAAAAAACAAATATTAGATCATTCAAAACTAACGCACAATTCCACCAAAAATTCCATTTAATGCAATAGAGTTTCACTGAGTTAAGTCTTCTGCAATTAATTTTAAATGCAAAGATTCTTGAATTACAGACGGAGAATAAGAAACTTTAGTTAATTGCAAATCATGTTTGTGTGTTATTTGCCCATTACAGGAGCAGAGACACTTACTATTATCATCCAGAGATACAGACACAAAAAGGTTATCAGGAGCCACAACCAAATAACGGAGAGTTGCACCCATTCTTGGCAAGAATTTCTTATCTTGAAAATCCAGCATCCACTTCACCATCACACATTCTCCTCCACCACTATACATAGAACTTCCTAACAAGGGAATTAAGTAGATATTGCACAGATTAAAAAAATGCAAGTCTGTTGTTTATAGATTAACAGCAATCAAAATTATGCTGTAACTAAGAATTTATAACTTCATCATTTCCCCACTTATATGTAAATAAAATGTAAAATGTGGGCAAAATTCCAATCTATAAAGATAAAATATGACAAAACCTCTCTCTGATCTGCATCTTTATGATGCCAGTTTTTGGCATATCCAGAATTTCATTCACTTATGTTGCTTGAATATCTCGACTTTAAGAAGCTAAGATTAATTTCTTAATTTGAAAACAATGAAATACTAAACCTCAACTAAATTGAAAAGAGAAATAAAAAATAAAGAATTAAGTAAATTTATAATTTAGGGTACTTATCAAAAGGTGGCTGCTTTGGAGTGGGAGAGGGAAGGCAGAGTTTTTAGTCTATAAGAAATACATAACCAGAAGGCAAGACTTAGGGCTGCATATAAAAATTAACATTTCCTGGAGCAGCCTGTTTTTTTTAAATCTGGATGCAAAAGGTATTTTACCATATTAAATGCAGCACAAGTGCTGAAATTACTTCAAAATCATTATTACTTTTGAGGAATTCAAAAAAATAAGCCAAATCAACAAAAACTTACACTATTATTTAAAATAATTACTAAATACAATTATTAATGCATTTAAAATAATTCTCTAATAAAATTTTTGTGCCAAACTAATACTTTATATAATGGCTAGCTCGAACTCGAATCATTGCAATCAATTCAGTGTGATCCTGATTATTTTTTATAAAAATTGAGCTAGTCTATCATCCATAATTTAACAATTACTTCAATCTATTTTTTTAACCTGAAAAATTCTTTAAATGCTTGTAAATTGTCATATTATATTGACCATGATTTCTAAAGAGGAAAATATAACAATAATAGTGAGATATATAATACATAAAATAAATTTAAGCATTTACCAGCTTGGGAAAAAGAAATGTCTGAAACTGGCAATGTGTGCCAATGGTAAATTGACTTGGGAGGATAATTCTTATCAAATAAACCTCTCCATATTAAAATACATCCAGTCAGGTCACCAGTGGCCAGCATTTCCTCAGATGGATGAGCAGTGACACACACCAACCGACGTTCTTTAGCAACACGGTGTCTTTAAATTAAAATAGTTACCATTAAGACAGGGAAAATGGAAGTTTCATGGATTATTTAAACCTAGCATAACGACACAAAATTCCTTGAGCAAATTATGAAACCCAAACAGAAATACTAATTTTAAACTAATTTCCCAGAAAATAGTTAAAAATACATAAATTACATATATATTAGATCATATTGATCAAAAAGTAACTTTGAATCACAGATGATAGTACGAAAATGCATACTATCAAGTAAATACATACCTTAGTATTTTATCCTTTTTCAGGTCCACGACAAAGAGATTATTCTTATATATAGCGCCTAAATACTCATTACCCTTGACGCCGCCGAAAGCATAGCATCGACGTGATTTACTTAATTTCATCTCTAATCGTTTAAACTCTTTACCAGAGTTTGTGAATCTCAGCATTTGCTGATACTCGCAACCGCTATGCGATGTGACAATAAAAAAATCTTTTTCTTTTCCAAGAAAATAAAAACCAGTAACTTGACTGTTAGGGTCGATTGATATAACCTACGATGAAGTAAAAAAATAAATGATGCTAAGTTATAAAGGACTTTACACCATGAAAAAATGGATAGTAAGAAACCTTGAAAAAATATTCAACATCACTGATATAAAGACAACATATTATTACCCTCTTTTCCTGGATTACAGCAGACTTGCGACTCCAAAATATTATTTCCCCTACTTCCGAACATGTTGCTAATGTTTCGGTGTCACTTATAAGTTGAACACCGGCAGATCTTTCGGATAGTCCCTCGTATTCTTGAAGGAACTCTCCCGTTTGTGTACTATATGCTCTAACGGCTTTTCCCCATACGATGTAAATAACCCTTGAAAAAACACGATTATGTAAATTTCAGATTATATGAATTAGCAACAAAAGTCATGTCAGAAAATTTATATTCTTACTTAGCATCAGGTGAGAACACTGGCGGATGAGAGACAATACTACCTCCTCCTCTTCTTTTAACAACCAAACCATCGCTGTCATTCACGTGGAGATCTGTTTCTGCCATTATTTACCTTATTAACTCATAATTTAAACTCAAAATATTGCAGATTAAACTCAAAGTTAGATCAATAGGATGAGCAAAAGACTAGTTTATAAATGAAAAATATACAATCTTTGATGAGTTTATCGAGACGTAACCTAAGACCAGAAACGTGAGCACATGTAACCACGGAATACGATGCGTCGTTTATTCATTCGTACCAACTGAATTCCTTCTTGACCTTTTGTCAAAAATAATTTCAGTAAAAAATATTACAATTTTCGTAGTATTATTTAGTTATGATAATCCTATTCTGCACAAACAGCTCCTGACAAATTCTAAACTTCGTTCAAATTTCAAATCCTAAACTAGTAGGTATTAATTTGCTGTTAACCATCTTGATCCCGCCAAAATTCCTTCCATAGCCTTTCGGATCCACTTACCCATGAATATAAACATTTGAAATAAAACCCAACTATTTCATTATTAGATATTTATTTTTTCTTTTACAAAATAAATCATTCAGGCCTCCAGGGATTCTTCTCCGTATTCATAATGACGACAGTTTCATTGTAAGCAGCCATATCTAAAATCCAACATACGAAAAAATTATAAACTGCATCCAAATCAATTAGCAAAATTATCATAATTGAAATGTATATATGTTTACCAAAATTGTCAGTGGTTTCTGGAGGAAAAACAAGAAAGTTTTCGGCCTTGACAGAGTTTCTTCCCATTCCGACACCATGGACTTCGACTATTCCTTCAACAGGCTCCTGCAATGGCCCTCCCAATTTCACACTAACAGCTGTATTGTCCGATGAAAGTATTTCGAAGCCCATTCCATTAGGATCACGCTTTTGGGAAAGTATTATTAATGTCAGCAGGATGATTTATGAGTTGAGTGATTTTTACACTGAGTTACATAGTTGGTTTTGTGTACTACTATAAATCCTACATTCATGAGAAATACTTACATTGGTCACTTTCCCTAAAACAATAACTTTTTGTCCATTGTAACGAGGAAGTAAAGAACCATTCACTCGAGATCTAAGCTCCATTTTAAAAGAAACGTACTTGTTAACCTTAAGCGATAAACACACTTTACACAAAACAAAGACGCAACGAAATACAGTCTATGTGAATATTCAAATGTCCTTTTATTTCACGGCACCTCAACTTAAAAAAATATCAGGTCTTCAGGACTATCTCATTCCGATTAAATGTTTGATTAAAAAAATGGCTTGTATTCAAGAGCGGATTAAGACTACCTGGGTCCATAAAGCGGTACATAATCGGGAGCCCTATGAGTGTATTTTAAAACACTTTAATTTTAAATATAAATATTATTTTATGAACTTCTATAAAACATCAACAAAATAATAAACAGTATAGAAAAATTAATAGAATAGAAAATACATAAAAAACATACAATGAAGCTCCTAGTGACCGCCACATCCGACTCACCTTAAATTTAAAATACTATCGCGTATTAATATTTTGCCGTGCAATTGTAGTAAATAATGATAGGAAATTATGATCAGCTTATAAAATCGCGGTAAGTTTATATAGCATAGCAATGACAATTTCAACAAAATTGTTGGTTGTATTTTAGAGGTAATATACTGTACTGGTAATCCTCGATTAACACGGTGCTTGAATTACAAGGCTTCGATTTTACATGGTCGAAAAAATGCAATCTGTTTTGATTAACATGGTTTGAGGCTTGGTTTTACACGGTTTTGTTTTCACTTTTTCATTTCTACCTTAAAAAAATAAAAGCCATAGGAAAGGTGTCATTTTTATTAAACATTTAACTGATATTTGAATTTTAAATAAATGGTTGCACGTACATAAGTTAAAAATGTGTTACCGTGCAAAATTTATAATCAAAGTTTTATCATCATATATTGCATAAGGTGCAATTTTATTGTCAGTGCGAAATTTAAATAAAGCTAATAAATTTGCATAAAAGAAAATAAATGAAACATATTAATAGGAAAAGTTTTATTATTTTTTATTAGTACTGGATTTACTTTAAGGCGGGGGTAGGCAATGCCTAAGGGTGCAAGCGATTTTGGGGATGCAATCGCATTTGGTCACGTGGCTAAGATTGCTAACTGTCATTTTCTTAAATTTTTATACAGGATACAAATCTGATAGTAAACTCAACAGGTGACAATAGAGACTAATGTCAGGGTGGGTATTCGATCCCTCCCATCCATCTCCATTCCTAAGAAACAACTTCTGCTTTCAAAGCAAATATAAATTTTATTCATTTAATTCTCAAACTATCATGTGTTTATAGGTTCCCTGTTGGAACTTCCCTCCCTTTCTCACAATTATCGTTGCATCTCTTGACTCAATACTTGAAAGTTATGACCGAATCATCAAAACACTTGAGAGTGGGGATACCTTTGTGTCTCGCATTTACATAATGAATATTTTCGTCTTCTTTTCGACCAATGCAATCTACTTGACACATCGAGATTTTACCAATACAGAATGACTTGCCGTTGATGAGAATCATTTTCTAGTCTTTGCTTTTATTTGCTACTGGTCAGTCAGTTGGATAAAAATTCCTTGAATGACCAAAACTTATTGAGTGACTTGAGATTGAGAGTGAAAGTGATTTCGGCCAAGTCTGCTAAATACGTTGTTTCCTATTGCATGGTTGAAACAAAAAAGTGAAACTCTGTTTCTTTGCAAGAACTTGGCAAAATTTAACTTAAATGAAAAAGCAAATTTTATTTTTTCATCAGCCTTGAAATTGAAAAGAATTACATTGTAAATAAAATAAATTAATTTCATAGCATTTTTTTCATGATTAAATTTTTTGATCAAAAGTTTTAATTTTTGTTTTGAATTCATGGCATTTATTTTTTGTTTGAGCTAATTTATACATTTTTGAAATGTTATCAATGAAAATAAAATGTGCAACTTATAACTAAAGAGAAATGTCAAAATAAAGTTATTGCAACTTTTAAAATGTTTGAGTACAGAACCTCCTATTTTGTATTAATTCTTAGTCTCGACTACCATGATTTTCAATTACATGGTGTTTTCATGGAACCAAACTATGTACCATGTTAATTGAGGATTAACTGTAATGTTTGGCATTAGTAATTATCTGAAATTTGATATCGTAAGATGAATTTTGAAGGAGAGTTCTTTTGTGAAAGATGATTTGTGTTCTTAATTGGAAATAAGCGAGAATTCAAATCTATGCCAAAACATTGCGAAAATACAGTTTTAAGCTTAAAAACTGCATTTTTCAGGGTTCTAACAATGAGTAATTAATTAATATTATTATATTATATTAATTAATTGATATGACAACATAATCACATTGTTGCTGCCAATGGGAGTCCAATCTATATATAATTTGCTGAAAGCGAAACATTCCGGTACGATGTCTCGGTGCACTTTGGTAGGGGTGGTAAGGAGGGGAGTGAGCTGCTTTGTTACTATATTGTTGTCCTAGGTCAAGGTGGTAAGGGCAGTAAGGAGGAAAGTGAGCTACTTGGAAGAGGAGAGTCTGTTGTGTGAATGAGATGCTGAAGGGGCAGTAAGGAGGGGAGAGCCCTTCATGGAAGAGGGGAGTGAGGTGCACAAGACTGGTTGTACTTTCACAATAAATTGTATCATGCACGTACCCAGAAATTTACTTCGGGAGGGGGGAGGGGAGGGTTCTGAGGCTGAAAACCAATTTCCAGTAATTGATTAAATAAAAGTCCTATTCAAATAATATAAACTTTTAAATTATTTTAGTTCTCTTAACTCAATGCAGCAAGTGGCAGCGTAGCAAGAGGCAATGTAGCAAGTCTGTTACGTGGTTATCACAGATTCCACAAAAGTCTGAACACCGAGGGGGGGAGGTCCAGGCCCACCGGACCCTCTCCCTGGATACGTCCTTGCATTGTATAGATTGGTTTGTCGCACTCTCAACATTTAGATCAAGCTCTAAGAAAAAGACCAAAGCATTCAATTGAAACCAACAAACAACATATTCATATTTTTACGAAACCAGTGTTTTATGTTGTACTGTAGTAGACTCACTAAATCCATTGCAATTCATCGGACACTTACACTAGTATATACATAATAAATAATGCACTTTATTAGTGTATATATTACATATTTGCATTACTGTTTCTGAAAAAATTGTACCGACTTGTTTTTATTCTTTTCCTTCATTCCTTTTAACCTATACACTTCATTTTCAATTTCATTCCTCATCACGAATACAATATCATTAGCATCATATCTTGAAAAATACTTCCTTACCATTTCTATTCCATGGAGTACATCCAGAAATGTACAAAGGACCATGAATAGGACTTTGAAAGGTAATTCATGTTGCCAAACATAACTTGGCGGTAATGGTAGTAATGCACATAATAAATGTTTGATGAAATTCAATAACGATATATGCACAAACATTAATATAAAATATATCTCCCTATATAATAAAATGAATTGCGTTTTCGTCAGATACTTTTCTTAAGCTACTACAACTCTGTTGCGCAGCTCCTTCCCAGTCCTCCTGCCACAGAGCTTCTCCCCACTCCTCCTTTTGAGAACATGATGTCCTTGGTTTGATGAAAAAATTGACTTCATATGAGAGTTTAATGCTGTGGAAAGAAGGGTGAAACATTGTCTCGAACTGATATTTAACTGCTACAATGTGGGAAATTGAGAGAATGAATAGAAATCAACTAATTGCGTGACGTAATTTATGAATGACGAAGCAATTCAAATGCAACCACTCCTCTTCCTTGTTCATTAAAATGCGAGCAAAATGCTTTTGGTGGCGAAGTGGCTGACAGGGCCATATATATGGGGCGGTTTAAGGGGTTCAAACCCCCCCCCCTCCCCTTAGTGGCTGGTGAACAAAAAAACAAACAGCAATATACATAAGCACAATAATTATTGTGCTGTTACAAATCATTTTGAATAGTCTAAGACACACTAAGAAGTTTTTATGTGAATTATCTCTATATATAGTTCAAATTTTGCACGATACATACTCAGTTCAGTGGATGTTTGCTATGGGCGCCATGGCACTAGCTGCGGTATGTCGCTTGTCACATTCTTTGCACAGAGCGGCCTGATTTTGCAGCAGACATGTGATGTTTTTTGTTCGTTTTTATAACAGTATAATTATACAGATTTTTATTCAATACAGACAATATGGTTACACAGTGTTTGACATATTAGTGAAAATAAGTGAAAGCCCTAAATTAGAAAGATGAAGAGACTAAATCAAACATCGTTATTGGGTTTTATGATGAATAAAAAAATATAAAATATATTAGTGGCAACTAGAACATAAATAGGGAAGAAGTTGAATCAGTGCCATCTAGTTCTGTAACAAATAGTGTGATATCTATGGAAAAGGACAAACTTAACCTAAATACTCTCTGTAGTGAAAAAACGTGATGACAGTGAAACATATCACAAGCTAGACATTGGCAACTTCTTACAATTAGAAGGAGTTATCTTGGATTATTTCGTAAAGGAACAGGCACTAAAAAACCCATGGATACCTTCTGAGGATTTTGTTTTCCCAGTTTCTGGTAAAAGGAACCTAGCTTTCCAATTTAAGTGGCTGAAATTGTATCCCTGGTTGGTCTATTCAAAACGAGCAGGTGGAGAATTGTGCAAAATATGTGTATTATTTGCTCATCAAGTTGGAGGCAAAGGAGATCAAGCACTAGATGCATTAGTAACGACAGCTTACCTAAACTGGAAGAATGCGAAAGAATTTTTTGGAAAACATGAGAAAACAAAATATCATATTGAGGCTAGTATGCACGCAGATAATTTTTTAAATGTTATAAGTGGAAAGCAAACTGATGTAGCATGCATGATAGACTCTGAAAGAAAATGTCAGGTAAAGGAAAATAAAGCAAAGTTACTTCCTATAGTGGAAACCATAATTTTATGTGGTCGCCAAGAACTTTCTCTAAGAGGCATGAAAGATTCAGGTCCCATTTATCTCCATGAACCAGACTACAATGATGGTAACTTTAGGGCTCTTTTGCGATACCGTGCTAAAGCTGGATATACAATGCTTTTAAATCATCTTTCTAATTTCATTTGCAAACAATAACAAAACATTCAGAGTATAGACTTATATTCTATATCTATCATTAATGAGACTCAAATAATATACGAGCTGGATTTTGGGAAGAGATTTCATATCAAGTCTTAGTCAAAATTACTTTGCATTGGGTTTTCCCACATTTTTTTTCGTTTTGGCTCACATACTTCAATAAATTTTGATGGGAAAACAAATTTCATTTGTAAACAACAAAAATATAATAACAAATACATGTTAAAGAAGTGAACCGCCAACCTTTCGCAGAAAATGTTTAAAAATTTTTTTAATTCCATAAAGTAAATCTCTAAATCTAACCTAAAAACACTTGCTTATATGCACAATGTCAATGAATGGGATTTATACTTATTTTTGTTATCATCATATTGTTTATCGTTATCAAGGTATTGTTTAAACTTCAAAATATTGTCAAAACATCATGAACTAATAATCCCAGTCAATTATTAGCAATGACACAAAACTAGCAACAATGCAAATCACCTTCATGACGAAAGATTTTCATGAAAAATATATGAAATTTTAGCATTAAAAACTGATTTATAGACCTATTCAACTCGTATTAAAAATCAATGGCAGGTAAATGAATTTCATTATTTTAGGCATTCTTTAGTTCAAGTTCTAAGTTAGTACAATGATTATAAGTAATTTTTAAATGGTAATGGAAAAAGGCTTAAACGCTGCGTTTCAGCTACTCGGTGACAGAATTGGTCCATGGTGATTGAATAACTCTTTTATTAATAAGATTGTAACAAGACACGTAAAACGACGGCAGTCTAAGTTTAGCCATTTTCAACACCCTATGCATCAAATTTCCTGCCCAGCCGATTAAAAGTTCTGACGTAGATTTGTCAATAACTCCCCTTCCACTAGTACATAGGCGGTGGAAAGTCACTCGTTTGTATAATGTGGATTTCAAAAATATGAATAAATGTAATGTATTAATAAATAAAATGAAATGAATGTATAAACAAATGCATTTTCGTGGACAGAATCGGCATTTGGATGTTCCGTGTGGCCATTAAAACTTGGTACTCAATTTTAAGACGATTCCTAATTTTTTGCAGAACTTTTTGGAAAAAAATCTTGTCTTCACAAAATGAAGGTTCAAGTTACGTTGTCATAATGTTATTAATTCATAGACAAAATTCATACATGTGAGGATAAATAAATTAAGAGAACATATTTTAAAAAGTATATTGTCATATGGTTTTCATTTTAACAAACATAAATACCATCATTTTAACAAATAAGTTACAGTTGACCCAATTTGCAATTTATCCCCATTTATAACCACATCAACCACTTTACTATCTACATCAACCTTAAAAATTGATTCATTTGGGATAAGAGTTTTTCCTTGATTATAACAGTGGAGTGTAGGTATTTTTCGAGGACCCAACTTGGGATCTTCATATCGCCAGAGTTCAACCAAATTTGAATCTGAAAAATGGGCAAGCCAAACAATTATGAATTAAACAACAATACAACTAATATATTTATATTATAAACATTTTTGATGTTCTCAACAATATTAAAAAATTAATTATGGAAACATAACTTTATTCTTATTAGAAAGAGGAAGGCAAACTGGGTTGGACATTACCTGAGGAGAGAGAGTATGATTAAAGATGTGTTAGAAGGAAAACTAGATGGAAAAAGGGAAAGAGGTAGGAAAAGGTTTCAGCTGATAGACGATTTGAAAGGGAAAGAGAGTTATCAATATATGAAGAGGACAGTGAAAAATAGGAGTATATGGAGAACTAGGTGTAACCATGAATAATCACGGACCTGTCTACGGACAGACTACCTATGATGATGAACTTTATTCTTAGTTAAGATTAACTTACAATGAGAGGCCATGGTAGTGGGATCACGGATTTACACCCATTAACGCTCTTAATTGATGCCAGGAAAATCGAGCACTACCTGAAACAGCACTATACGGAACATGTACTGCCATAAGAAATGACGTTATAAGATTTAATTCATTCCCGAGATTCTATTAATGGAAATGAAATAGGTAGTATTATATATATAATACACCAAAGTATTCTTTGTTAACCATATTACGTAGCATAGAATAGGTCGTCATTTGCATTGCAATTATAATTTAAATTGAACAGTAAAACTTGAATATAAATGAAGAACAGAATGCATTTTACAGAACATATGTTGATCTCATGCTGAATAAATCGCGCAGGAGCATTACGGAATAGGAATTAGAGTAGAAGAAGATACCTAAGTCTACTTATATATACAGGGTGAGGCAATAGTCACTATACAGCCATAATTTTATTAACACAAAGAAAATTGGAACATAATAACATAAGCATCACGACTGAAGATACTGTTCAATTAAGAGAAGACAACCAATAAGACAAAAACAAAATCGTATATTGAAATGAACGAAACCTTACTACATTTTGATAAAGAAATATCGATTCATAAAAGAATTATCACGTGCTTGATAAATAAAGGATCATGGAATGAGACCAAATAAAAAAAGATTTAAAATATCTTGGTATTACATTTTAAAAAAGTGAACAATCTAAAAAGGAGCAATAAACAAAAAACAAACAAATGTTGGCGCTCTCCAGCTTTTAGTCACCGTAAAACCTCTAGTTTAACCTCGAGAGTTAAGTTTTTTCTCTTTTTCTCCTTTGACCACCGGTTATCACTCATGGTCGTTTTATTTAAAGATAAAATATAATTTAAACAAAGTTCACTCTATATTTTGACCTACAAAAACATTGACAAGTGTACACAGAACCATCGAGCAACTGCAAATACTGACGTCTTGTGTTGTAAATGCGCAGAGGCGCATTGGACTTCATAAATTACACCAGAAATTTTGAAGAGCGTTAATGTGGAATGCATGAGCGCAATTCGGAAAAAGGTATTAAATTATTTTCAGCATTAATGCGGAAGAGCGTTAAAACCGCGAGTGGGTGTATATGAAACTTGGTAGGTGTATAGCTCTGGAAATCCAGGAACACTGCAAACCCCCCTTTTGGACATATATGACATATTTTTTCTGAAAATTGTGATTAAATATTGCAATTTCTCATCAACTGGAATAAATTACATAATGCACCTCTAATTGATCAAGTAATTGTTGGTGGTGAGCATTTAGTGAGTACGTTCAAACGTGAGGGTGTGAGTTTGATTCCCTCATGGGTAGCTTTTTTTCCTTTCATTCCTCCTCCTTTTACAAACCTTTTTTGCATTAAAATTTAACTGGGCAGCCACATTCATATTTTTTTTTTTCTATGTTGTTAGGTGGTGGTCCGGATTTTTCTCAAGTCATTCAATGCACGATTGTCTCAACAAAGTTTAAATTATTAAATCACTCACAAAAACTCGAGCAAGAAACTTATCCATTGAGCAGAAAGTCTAATGCCATGTTTACGCGGTTCACTATGGTTGCACTACATGGATGAATCATCAAAAGTGAAAGCATTGGTCCCAGTGATGATTGGCAGTTGTGGATTATTAATGTTTCTAATCAATCGACTGAATTTCTGTGGGATTCAGAAAAGAAATATTTTTATTTATTTATATTACTGTACTTATAACCGACTTTTCACCAGTTCATTATCTTTTATACCGTATTTACCCGAAAGGAAGACGACCCCTAAAAAAATTAGATTCACTTACAAAAAACTTATACATATATGTATAACAAGCTAACATTAAGAGGGTGAATAAAAAAAGTAAATTTACTACTTACATCTCCCTCTCCTCTGTTTCCTTCCCTTATTCCTGCTGTCCTGTTAATTCATCACAACTTATTAAAATTCGAACAAGTCGTCTTCCATACCATCCATGGAATTTGATATGCAGCATTTCCTGAACCCTCTTGAGATACTATTGGGATCTATTTTTTTCCATGCTGCAATGATCCAATTACAAAGAAGTGGTATACTGGGCTTCTTAATTTTCGCTGTAGGAGTTAATGCATGGTCCCCTGCCAAAAGTCATTCTGAATAAAATGACTTTATGTAGTCCTTAAAGAGCTTCATCACTACAACATCTAGCACTTGAATTTGTGATGTCATACCTCCTGGTATAACTACAAGGTCAGTATTCATACCATGAAGGGTATTTTGAACTTCCTCTGTAAGGTGGCCTTTGAACGCATCTAACAATAAGATGAGCATTGCTCTCTGCCTTAAAAGTGCCCCAGGTCATCTATTCCATAGTATGCTTAGCCAGTCCTTCATTAAATCAGCTGACATCCATCCTTGGCCTTGACATTGAACAATTATTCCATTTGGTAGTACTTCCTTAGGCACTGTTTTGCATTTTAAAATAACATATGGCGGCAACTTTGTTCCGTCCGCTAATACAGCTAGCACTACAGTAATGCGCAGTTTTTCATTCCTGGAAGTCTTTATGATGACATTTTTTGCACCTTTTTCGTTGACTGTGCAATTGGATGGTATGTTGAAGTAAATGGGTGTCTCATCTGCATTACCCATTTGGCTCAGAAGGTAATTGTGACTTTTCTGCAACCGAATTACATGCCTCTGGAAAGTTATTAGTTTGTCCATGAAGTCAGAAGGTACACACTAGCAAAGTGAAGTTCTTTGTAGCAGGCTAAATCATTATGACGCACCATATGCACACACCATCCATTACTAGCCTTAAGTTCTTGATGTGTAAAGTTTTGCGATCGTGCTAATTCTTGGGCTTTCAATTTAATGATATCCTGCGTCACTGGTTTACCATTCATTCTTTGAATATGCACAAAGTTTGCAATTTCCTCTTCTAATGCATGAAATCGGCCTCATTTTGGTCCACTAAATGATCTCCGTGTTGAGTTAGCACCTTCAAGTTTCTCTTTTGCTTGCTTCCACCTTCGCATATTTGCTTCAGTCACATTGTATTTCCTCCCTGCTGCACAATTATTTGTTTCTTCAGCATAGCGCATCACCATTAACTTAAAATTTCTGTCGTAACTACTTCTAATTCCTTTCCATACATTTTATCTTACCGCAGTTCCTTTTTTCTCTAAGCGATCTGCCATTTGTTTGGGATATCTTATTTAAAAGTTATAAATAATAACATCATTATTTCACTTTAAAACTCAGCCAAGCGTGTACTACTCAAGTGCTCTCGTAAATTTTCTACTCTGAAACTCACGTCCACTTTACGTCTGCCGTTGGCATACCAAACGCAAAGCATCATGTTTAAATTGTAGTAGATACGTTTAAATTGTATCAGCCTTGTTTACATTGTATTACTTGACACCCTAATTGGTGCCTACATGACTTTGTGTTTCATATTACACACGGAACCGCCCAGCTGTAGTCATTTTTTTCAACTTGTCATGCGATTACCTACCCAGCTCTACACACTTCCCTACCGCCGAAGTGGAACCATTGGTCTGAGGGAGCAATTTTAAGAAATTTGATCTTAAATTTTTATTGTATAATTGTAGTAATTAATTAAATACAATGTATTACTTTATGCAATAATAAATATTTTAACGGACATATACTTGACATCTGGGTGTTTCATGGTGCATTTAAAATAGGGGGGTATTCTCACCTTTAATCCTCATACTCCATTCTAAGACAATACCTAATATTTTATTAATGGCATTTTTGTGAAAAAACCTCGTCTTCTTTTCGGGTAAATACGGTACTTTCAACGATCCTTTGCCTGATATACCTCCACCTAATGGGTATATTTGAAGTATTCAGAGGAAGTCTTCGCAAAAATAATTTCAGGAATTCCTTCCATGTCATAAGCATCAGTATAAGATGTAGCGTGTGTCAAGATCAATGAAGAATATGTGATTTAATAATTTAGACTCTGTCGAGACAATCGTGTGTTGAATGACTTGAAAAAAAAAAATGGAACCACCACCTAACAATATAGAAAAAAAATTAATATGGCTGCCCAGTTAAATTTTAATGCGAAATACAAAAAAGGATTTGTAAAAGGAGGAAGAATGAAAGGGAAAAAAAATACCAACGAGGGAATCAAACTTGTGCCCTCATGTTTGGATGCACCCATTATATGCTCACCACGAACAATTACTTTATCAATTAAGCATGCATTAAGTAATCTATTCCAGTTGACAAGAAATTGCAATATTTAATCGCAATTTTCAGAAAAACTATATGCCCAAAAGGGGGGTTTGCAGTGGTCCTGGAATCCAGAGCTATACACCTACCAAGTTTCATATAAATCCGTGATCACACTACAGTGTCCTCTCCTTGTTAGAAATATCCTTAAAAATTATTATCATCTCCAAACTTAACATGTTTTTGCATAAAGTCACAATAAGGAGTAATAAAAATTATTTTGACTTGTAAATATTTCCTAAAATGCTTTTTATAAACTTTTTAAAATGGCATTCCTAAAGAATTAGAGCAAAAGCCTAGGTTTTGTTCCAAATTCAAATTATCAACTAAAACTCTACATAAAAATCAAACCAACAAAAGGCGAAGAATTTACGCTTAATTTTTAGGCATTCTTCACCAGCAAAGTAGTAGAAGGGGAACACCTTATGGGCACATCTCATCCGTCCATCCGTTGTAACTTTCATCTCATAAACCGCTGAACGGATTTTAATTAAATTAGTTGAGTGATTGTTATTAAAATTTATTGCCCTATTGTGATTTTGAATTGAATCTGTCAATTAGAACTTCCACTTTACATAATTACTTTAATAAACTTACACTCGTATCTGGTGAAATGGCATCCGTCAAGCAACAATAAAATACCTTACTTTTCTCTCGCTAGCTCTTATATGATCTGTAAGGTATAGATTAAAAAATTTATTCGGATCGAGGACTTCATTTACCACAAAGAAGTCTGTGAGACAACATAATTATGAGTTATAGTTTCGGTTTAAAAAAATCGAGAAAAATCCAAGCAAAGCATCGCATATATTGTTTACATCAATCGCTCAGCAAGCAACAATTTAACTCCATATTTTTCTCATCCCAGTTCTTATAAAATCTGTAAGCTATATATTATTCAGATAGAGGACAACATTTGTCACAAAACAGTCTGTGAGACTACAAAATTATGGCTATAGTAATTTTATATTATCACATCTTTCTATATTTTTTAAAATACGTGCCAATCCTTTATAGATGTATTTGATATGATCACAAATTAATGTTCTAGAATTTTTTCCTTGTTTGTGTAAACTTGATTTCCTAAAGTATAATTTCATGTAATCGGGGAAGAAAATAAAAATAATATCGAAAGAATGTTTAAATTTATATAGAAAAAGCACCGAATATAAAATAAAACATTTTGTGTAATTATGTTATCCAGACATGCTAATAGCCTCGTTGGTTGAAAGTTGGTGCAATATAGATTAAAGGAACTTAAGAAATCCTTAAAATAGATAGTTTCAGTATTCTTATGCCTCATCAAGATTTAAATCTGAGCATATAACAACCTTGGTATTAAAGTGAACTAGGTATGCCAACAACTTCTTCATCAGATCAAAAGAAAATGCTAATGCCACCATTAGGTGAGCGATAAACTGAAATTACAATTAAGGATAAATCCAATAATAGAATAGCACATACCTCACAGAGAATATCAGCACAAAACCTATTCACATCGACTAATTTATATCTAGTACCTTTGGTTACATAGATCGAAATATCTCCATTTTTGGCTGTTGTTCTACAATATAAGGATGCCAAAGCACAATTATTTAACGATTACATTAGAATCTCATCCTTATTCAACCAATGCTCACAAAAGCACATTACCTGAAAGTATTCAGTTCGCAAGAACATTTCAATCTCGGATACCTTATTTCGCATGCATTGAAGGTTAAGATGACATATAGAAATATTATTGACAATGTGACAATCAGTTGATTTTGAATCAGAAGTTACTTCACAATTACCAGAATCTGTTAGTCATGACTTCTTCCTCATCGATATCCCTGACTGGGAGCGGGTATTTCCAAGGAACAAAACAATATTCCTTTCATACATTACAATTTAAGTTACTTAATCTAGATGAACCTATCAAATCTTTGAGACTAGGAAGTCATCAGCTTTAAGAACAGAATAGGTTAGCTTTTCAAAGCTAAAAATCACATTTTGAGAGGCTATAACTATTTTTACTTATAAAACAAACCTTTTATAGATTTATTCAGCTTCCTGAGGCGGGAAACTACTTTATAAACAGAATCCCCATCTCCAATAGGGATTGAGCACGTAAAAAGTCCACTTAAAGGCACAGGGTTGATGAAACTGATTTGGACACTGGGTTGAGAACAGAAGGTTATGAAAGGACCACCAGGACAGCAATCCTCTCTGAGTTTCTCATCCACTTTTTCATCATCAGTGTATTTGAACTGTATATCTTCAAGCTGAAAAATGAAAGTAACCATCAGTCCCACATATTTCCTTCAAGAGAACCCAAATGAACAAGAAGGACTAAGGGATGCCAGTCCACTAAGTAGTTGAAGTTTTTCCATCCAAACAAATTTTATAACACTTTCTTTGTGTGCTTGCTAGCCTTATGGATATGAGACTGTCAAACCGACAAGACTTGAACTAACAACACACTAGACAACCAGCATTTTGATTTAATATGCTTGAATTTGTTTTAAATGCTGTAAAATCTCATTAGTTTGAAAACTAATAGGTCAAAGCATGTGATAATTCAAAAATATAATAATTTCCTGGCCAACACCATAATTTTATATGCTTTTTAATACAGCTAATTCAAAAGATGACTACAATGATATTTTAAGTCATGCTTCAGGTCCAGAGACTTATGAATAGTTTGTTTAATTTGAAACGACTGCCAGATGGTTTTTCCAATCAAATCTTCACCATTCCGTTATTGATGAAGTTGATTACAATTACAGAAATTAAGGTCAATATGTAGAAATACATTAACTGCTTAATCAGTGATCAAGATATTACAAGAGTTAACTCTTAATGGCCAAGTGGTCCCTAAAGGTGCCACAGAATGTATTCGCCACAATATCTGCCATATGTTCTGAAAGACTTGTCTTTACTTCTGTGAAGAGATTTCATTTGCTACCAAGTAAAAATACCGTATTTTTTGGCATACAAAATGCACCCTTGTTTTTTAGAAGATTTTTTAGGAAGAAAAGAATTTTGGTTCATCAAGGTATTTAAGAAGGGCCACATCATGTATCATTTCCAGCCATGATAAAGTCATATCTGGCAACATTTACAGAAAATATTACTGCATGATAAGTTAAATATAACATTTTAGATAAACTTAATTCGTAAAATCGGTAGGGATGATCTAAAACATAAATAAATGCTTCGAGACTTGTATAGCTACACGTGCCCTGCGTGAACTTGGCAGTCGTATTAATTAAAGCTGTCGGAGTGGGCAGCACAGGACGCACATATACATATGCTCGTGTACCCCGCGCACCTTTTTACCTGGAACACTGGCAAAAAAGAGGGTGCATGTCTTACACGGGGTTTTCTGACCAAGTAATATAAATTTTATTAATAGCAAATTTTCTGTAATATGAATGCATCTACGTCTATACACGCAGAAGACGTTGAATTCTACAACGTATATGCGTGCCTATGCGACCAACAAATGTTTAGGTCAGTGTTTCTCAACCGCCGCGGCCGGTATGCTGCCGGTCCGCAGTCCACCGCCGGTCCGCGGTCTACCGCTGGTACGAGAGAGGACCTTACTGTACAGGATATAGATGCTGAGCGCCATATTACGTCAAAAATAAGCAATATGTGAAGCTCTGCATTGGTGCGTAATTTTACTAAAGTGCGTAATATGCCCAAGTTATCTTCAATATTACCTCAAAACGGTAAATTGTGGACGAAGTTGCATTAAAAACTATTAAGAGGTTAACAGAAAAGAAGACTATCAAAGATGAGGAGATTTCTGCTAGTATCGGCGTAAAGAGATCGCCCAATAAATTACGTCACCTAGTAGGGGGGATAGGGAGATGATTCTCAACTCGGAATCTATCGCAGATCGGTGAATTTTCCTTTTGAATTGAGTTTTGAAGTCAAGATACTTAATTTGAGCGAAACTTGTTTCAGGGAGTGGGAACTGTTGGATTTTAAAAAAACCTATTCTAGCTTAAATTAATTTTTTTCCCTCCGGACCGGCCCAAAATAGGGGTGCGCAGGGTACACGAGTAAATACGGTAGATAACCTTTACCAATAGTACTTATTTAAATTTAAGTACAAGATGATATTTGAATGTAATGGGATAAATAATAAATGGAATGCATATTTAATAGTGATACGTATGCTCAACTAGTCCTTTTTCTTCTGCAACTTTTTTTCCCACGTACATAATGAATTTGACCGATACAGCAATACCTAACTTCCTCTGTTCTACTATCCATCACTTTCTCTAGTTGTAGCCATTTAAGACCAACCTTACGAAGATTATGTTTCTCTTATCCCACCAGCTTCAGTTTTTCTTCGTTTTCTCCATTCATGGATCATTTTTTTCTGTTGGAGGTGGACCGAAATGATGTGCTACTGCTCAGTTTTCGTGCATTCTTGCGTATTTAATCGCCTGAAGCTTATAACTATGTAATAGCATAGTCATATCTTTCACTTTTGTAGCCATTGAGATCTCAATACACGTAACGTTATTTATCCTAGATATGTATAAAATATTTTTGACATCTGCACGAATTCTACTGTTCCGTGGCATTAATTGCGTTATTACTTTCGTGCTCAGTGTACTCGAATTACTGAAGGACAGCTAATATTGTTCAAACCTCAAAAACCATGTAGACCTGTGAAATTAACTATGCATTTAAATTCTGATTAGTGATATATTTTTTACAGTTTGAATACAATTTGAATACAATTATTCCACATGAATTAACAGTCTCAATAATAGATACTGAGAAAGGTTGATATATTTTTCCAAGTTCAGTTACTATGAACCTGAATAATTTGAAGACATTTATTTTTTGTGACCTTTAACTTCAAATCTAACAGGGTTTTACTGTATTTGTTAGAATAATTTGAAACTTAAGAAAGACATTAAGGATTTATATTACCCAAGTAAAATATGAACAGATATCAAATCAATTCAAGACAAGGGGGATTTTTCCTCAGCTAACTGCTAATGAATGGCACTTAATATAGCAATATCATAAGTTATATTGAAAGATACTCACATCCAAAGTATTAGCCAAGTATGTCTTGTTCATAGTAAGAACATTCATCTCGCTGAATTCCAAAGTTAGGCTTAGAGCACGAAATCCAATCAAAGACATCTTCTCTCTTACAGCTTGAACGAATGGCATCACTCGCTTAGCATATTTCTTCAACTCGGATTTGGAATTGAGTTCAGCTGATATTACCTTATTCTCTGGCAGATTTTTTTCGCCCTGCAAGAAAAATTCACGCAACACTATGATTCAATTACTGTCTACTTATCTTCGCTAAAATTATCAAGAATTTATTGCAATGTGTTCTTAAATTACTCGATAAACAATTTGATAAAATTTAAATGGTCTGAGAGATTGGTATTTCTGAATTCAACAAACGTTGACTCAGAAAAAATTTCTTTTTTGCCCATTTTCAAATCACAGATTTTTGTAATTTTTGCAACCAAATTTTGGAATACTGATCACATACAGCAAGAAAATTAATTTAATGGGTATTTTCAAGCATGCTCAATAATTTGTTTAGATGAGTAATTTGACACAGGATATTATATCAAGATTTTAAGCATTAATATAATACTAAATGAAAAGTAACTAACATCGAGCATTTTTGCCATGGTTGTGAGAACTATTGTTTGCCATGGAGGGAATGATTTTGCAATCCAGACAATGCCATGAGTAGGTTTTTCTGCAGGTGTAGAGGCAGCCGGTGCATTTTTCTTCCCACCACCTTTTTTCTTCTGCTGTAGGAAATTCTTCAAGCACAATCTAAACGTATGAGCTGTATCCATTAAATAAGCTGAAGATTTGATCAACACTTCATCTATAGGACCCACTTCAGGCCATTTAGACATCAGTATACTCTTCTTCTATATTTACAAAGGAAAAACAATTGGAATTAGAATTATTTACTCTATTATTATGTATTTAATAATTACCAAAATACGATACACTCATTTTATGCTTCATGATATACTCGTAAAGCTTAATATGTTCATACCAGGATACTGCACAGGTAGGCTGAACTAAATTATCTCATTGGGTTTTAAATAACCAAAAAACACACATCTAATTAGTCCATTAAAATAAAAATGGCCAACCCCAAGTTAGACTTTGCAAAAATGCTCGGGTCATGTATATCTTTTTCTTGTCAAGTACCCCTTACTCCGGAATATTTTGATTACTGTCTATACCTGTATATAGGTCAAGGGTTTAAGACCAAATTTTTAATGAAAAACTCTGGGATCAACTTATACATGAGAAATATTTGTGATAGGTTTAAACCCATGACTTTATTTGGCCTGCAGTTATTAAAATTTGATGGAATTTGCACTCTTGTTGTACTTTAACTGTATCAATAACTATTGAATATTTAAATACTGGTGTAAAGAAAGAATAAATTACTATATAATTTGGTGATCCTAAGTTGATCTCTGATGCATTGCAAATAATTAAGCAATTTTGGTAAACCTAGCGTTCAGTAACCTGAGGGTGGCAAGACAGATGCACAATATGGTAATTCCGTAACGTAAATAAAAAACACCTCATCGGTGATTCGCAGTAAAGCAATGTATACCTCTAAGTGACGCAGATTAAATTAGTATCACCAAAGTATTTATGGTATGAAAATTATGGTATTGTGTGCATAACCGAGGTGAAGGTAAACAAGGCGACGCTAACTGGGGCAAATGTAAACAAGGCGACACTAGTGCTGGCGACATCGAGAAAGCAACGAGAAATGGAACTAACAGGAGGAAAGGTTGAAAAACGGAAGGCAAACATAAATATAAGATTTCAAGGTTTGCAAAGTAAGGGGAGACATGTAATATTCTTTACTGTAATGTTGGCGCTGCCAAAATTAAGTTCTGTAAATTGTAATGATTTATTAATAAAAATCAGTCACATTATACTTTGATCACAAAGTATAAACAAGTAGTTCTGGAAAGAACTAATCCACCTATTTTCCTTTCAATACAATTTTAATATATAAATACCACCTTCAACATTAACAAATTTTCATGTTAGTAATAGCAGTAACTTTTTTTTTAGGTGTATCAACGGCTAAGGCCATTTCCCTTTGAAATATTCTAGTCAGAAAAATCCTTAGACAATCACAACAACCATGCCCTAGGTAGGAATCGAGCCCGCAACCTTTGGGTTAGCTTGTTACCTCAATAGCTATGAATCGTAACAGGGCTGGAATGTGGACTCGGCTATGCTCCAGCCGAGTTCGGCAATTATCATCACCATAACAACAATAAAAAAAATGGCTTTCAAAACGCCAAAACAAAAGTTTTTGAGAGAAATTCAAACAAACACAACTGAAAATCAAAATTGTGTGATAAGAATATTCACTTTTTTCCCCTTAGAACAGTACAGATCCCACTCCGATATCATAATTCTAAAATATTTTTAAATGCAAAAGAAAAACTCTCTGCACAATGGATTTTAGATTAACCATGTAAATGGAACCTGGAATCGAACTTGGGACCTATAAATTCAGAATGTAAATTATGGCTCAGAGGTGGTCTCCAAGAGCACTAACCATCCACCAAATTTCATGGAAATCGGTCCATTCATGAAGATGTTATTGCGACACACACACACACAGCAAGGTGATCTCATAAGACTGACTGCTTTCCATTTTTTGGAAAGTAGGCTAAAAATAAACAATAATTTATTGTTAACTGGATGATTCAGCATATTAGACATCTAATATATATCAAACTTTCTCACTCTTTAGTATACAATTCAATCATTTGTTAAATATCTGACCTTTCCTGAGATATAAATGTCCTGGCTTCCAGTAAATACTGTATGTTCACATGTACCACGCATACTAGTGTAAGACACACACCCTATTTTTGAGCATCAAGATATTGAAAAAAAATTAATTTGCAAAAAAATCGGCAAATAATTACAACATTGGCAAAAATTAAAACTTTTTATATTAAAGTAAAAGCATTTATTATTTAAGAATCTTTGGAAAGAAACAACAAATTTTCCGAGAAAATTAAAATATTTATGACTGCATCAATTTTTTGACACCAAAAACTGTTGATGAATAGCGAAATTAGTTGTCACTGTCCAGTCAATTTCGAGTTTTTCCCTGTGATAGAAGAAATTATATGCGATTTAGTAATTAAACATATTGATATAAACAAGAAGAATATATAACTATATTTAAGAAAGAGCTTTTTATACTGACTTTTAATCTTCATCACTCATGCTATCACCCTCTCCGGCGGAACTCTCGTGCCTTCCTCGTCGCTAGTTTCCCAAACAATGCTGTCTTCACTACTGTACGATTTATTGGTGATGCAACATTTCTTGAAGCTTTTAACTATCACATCCTCTTGAATTAGTTTCTATGATGTGATGATCTATTGACATATCTGCATCAATCCTGGCTTCTTTATCCTACCTGTTGGCATAGTTTCATGAACAGTACCTGCCATCCATTCAGTGTATTGCCTCTTCATATGATTTTTGAAAGGACGATTGATGAAGACATCCAGCAGCTGAAGCATGGACATCATTCCTGCTGGAATGATCACCTGGTCAGTTTTTCTCTTTTTAAGTCAGGTGACCACAAACACTGTCCAGCAACAACATATTGGGGAGATTGAAAGGGCATCTGGACGACATTCCCACACACACTATCCAGTCTAAAACTAGATCATTGATCATCCAACCCTATTCCTGTGCCCTTACTAAAATTTCTGCTGGGAACTTTTCATTTGTCGAAAGAGTTTTCCTTTTGAATATGACGTATGGTGGAAGTTTCTTTCTGTCTGCCAACACTGCAAGCATGACAGCGCATCGTTGTTTTTCTCCCCCACCAGTGATCACTTGAACCATTTTAGTGCCCTTATCATCAACTGTAGTATCATATGGCATTTCGAAATACACAGGTGTTTGATCTGCATTTTCGATTTGTCCTAATAAGTGTATTTTTCTCTCGGACCTATAACATACTGCTGAAAACTTAAAAGTTTCTCCTCATAAGTTTTGGGGAGGCATTGAGAAATTGTTGTCTGTCTCCTTATTGAAAGGCCATTCCGATGAAAAAACTTATGCACCCATCCCTTGCTAGCTTTGAATTCAGCATGACTAACACCTAACTCTCTGGCTATTTGTAACACTTTTATGACACACATTTCTGTTGACACTGCATAGCCAAATTGTCGTCTATCCCTTATGTACTCGGATAGCCGTTCTTCTATGAGAGGACATCTGGTGGATTTTCCCCTAAAGGCTCTTCTGTCCCTGTTTGTAGAAAGAAGTTTATCCATTTTCTTCCTCCAATCCCTTATGCATGATCCTGGCACATCATACATTCGTTCTGCAACACGATTTCCTATTTCTTTTGCATCTCTTTCAGCTTTTTGCTTGCAGTAAAAGACCGCCTTTTTATCCCTATTCATTTTACGAGATATGCGGCAAGGGGAGATAAACTGAAGTTGTGGTCACCAGCAAAAGCAAATATGTATGAGCGTGCACAAAGCAAATACGACGAGGATGAGTCTATTCTCGAGGTAGGACTGCCTTTAGGGGAGGTGGTGATTAGGTGTGGGCATTTTATGTGCGAACTTGGACTCTTGCGAATCAAAATTGTGTTACTGCACATAGGTTCTGACGTCAGCTCTCCCTTAAAGTTTCTCCTTCCCATTCCTTCCCCTCTCACGTGTCTCTGCCTGCCACCTTAGAGCATGCAAAGTATAACTGTTATGTATACTGTTTAAGAGGAGCAGAATTAATCAATTATAAATTTGATCTGGCAGTGCCAAACATTCGAAAGACAACTACTACGTACATACTTTCAACCTATAACCCCCTGATTCCAGCATTTACACAGTCCAGCGATTAAATAATGAGACTGAATCGAAATGAAATCGGCTATCATTGCCATCTGTCGACAAATGTAGTTACTTTGTAGCTTCTAACCTAACGTATTAAATGTTACAATGTCATTGACTTGCGATGTATCTGTAATTTGTTTTGCCGTCAAATGTGCTAGTGCCTCCGAGACTGTTGTCACGAAAACACAATGGAACAAAGAACGAATATTAAATTGTTTAAAAATTGGTAAAAGTGCATCCGAGACAGTAACTTTGATGCGTCATGTGTACGGAGATGAATGTTTATCCCATGCACAAATTTTCCGCTGTTTTGTGGGGTTCAAAGATGGCCGGGAAGATTTGGAAGACGATGAAAAGCCAGGATGTCCAATTTCGGTTTGCAACGAGGAACTCATTGGAAAAGTGCGCGATCGGATAAAAATTGATCGTTGTGCGACATTGAGAATAATGGCAGATGATTTCGGTGTTGATAAGGAGACAATTTGCAAAATTTTAGTTGAGGATTTGGGCAAAAAGAAGATCTGTGCATGCTTTGTTCCGCACACCTTGTCAGACGATCAATGACATGAACACGTTGAGCACGCCAGAGACATCATTAAAACTGCCCTGAAAAACGCAAAATTATTGGAATTGGCGATGAAACATGGTGTTTTCAATACGACCCTAAAACCAACTGCCAAAGTAGCAAGTGGAAGTTGAAAAACTCGCCAAGAGCCAAGAAATTGTGGTTCCAGAAGTCGAATGCTGATTTCTTTCTATGACAGCAAGGGCCTTATCCATAATGAGTTCGTCCCACATGGTGTAACCGTCACTGGCGACTATTATTTGGGCACTTTGGAACATTTGTGGAAGCGGATTGTTCGCTTAAGATCCAAATATCACGAGCCAGGCAGCTGGTTCTTGCTGCACGATAATGCACTGGCTCACAGGGAGGCCACTATACAGGAATTTCTAGCCCAAAAACAAGTCTGCGTGCTTGCTTACCCACCGTATTCTCCCGATTTGGCCACATGTGACTATTTTATGTTCCTGAAATTGAAATTTCCGATGAAACGAAGACGTTTCGAAGACATCCAAAGGGTTGTGACATGCTCTGCAAGCCATACCAATACAGGACCTCCACAAGTCATTCCAGTCGTTGGTTGACCGTGCCACTTGTTGTATTGAAGCTGGAGGGATGTATTTCGAATAAAATAAATTGATTTTGAACAGAACCATTGTAGTTTTTAAAAAATAAAATCAGTCTCATTATTTAATTGCCGGACTGTGAACGTATTGTTTCAATGAAATCAACGAAGTCCGAATTTTTGTAGCTATTTCATTGGTACTTTTTCTCCAGTATTTTAAGGAGTAATCAGCATCAACTGCATCCTTGTCATACTGAAAGACGATTTCAGCAAAGTTAGTATAATACATCGCGTTTCAATGGCTAAGATGAAATACTCGCACCCAGTTTTTCGATGGGATTTCAGGGAAAAAAAGGTGCGTGTGGTACACATGAACATATGGTATATAGTGAATTTAATTTTTTTTTATTTTAACCTTTTAAGTTAAATTATTGGTCACTTAATGAGTTAATGTAGGTGGCAACCCAACACTAAACAAAGTACCTACTAACCTCTCCCAGAAGTTTCCAAACATGCTCTGAGACATGTGGACATATTGGCGAGAGCAACAATGCTTGTAAACGTATGAAATGCAAGACTAAGTCTGCATGCATTCCCCCTTCCCACTGGCTTAGCTCTCTATAAGCATCTCGAGCAGCCTGCATCTCAAAGAATCCAACTCTAAGGGCTTCCTTGAATAACATCTTTTCAAAGAAGTCATCTGCTTGTCTGATCTTCATATTCATTTCACTGTTGATGAAAAAAGGAATACCAGAATACAATTTAAATACAAATTTATTTATTTATTAACGGACAGGGTCCTTTTACAATAACTTGTATCAATGTACAAATAATATCATTTATGGTAGGTCACACATATTATGGATGAATTGCGTATCATCAAATCAGTATACATAAGATAATTAAGAAATTTTACAATAAGAATAACATTTAAATATTTACTATAAAACATGAAAAGAAAGAAGTCAAGAATATATAATATATAAGTAAAGAATCAGTAATAAAAATAAAAATAAATCAAAATATATGAGGTAAAAGATGTACTGTTCTAAGGATCATTATTGAGTATAATATTACTATTATATTTAATCGAGTTATATTGATGCGAGTAATATCAGCTGAATGTGCTCATATGTTAGATCAAGAATTTGAGCTATATTGTAGGGATTTAATTGTATTAATGAAGCTATTGTGTAAATCAATATTAAACCTATTTCCTGTGTTATGGAGACAGGCTATTGGGCTGAAAAAGGAATAGTTCCTATAGTGAAAATCAGCATGAAACAACTGGTGATCTTGTATATTTAATGGGGACATGAAAGTTGATAGCATCAAGTAGTTCTGTACAGTCAATTGAGTTGTTGAGAGGTTTATTTAGGAATTGGAGGTCAGATAATGACAGATAATGTGGCTAAATTTAGGTAGGAATGGAGGTTATCATAGTTTATTTCTTCTAGAGAATTACCTAATTTGAAGTAGATGTACCTAAGGAACTTGTGCTGTATCCGTTCAAGTGATTTACAGTTAGTCAGATATTGAGGGGACCATACTGGTGTGACATACTCAAGTATGGATCGGACAAATGAGCAGTAAAGGTTTTTAATGCCAAAGATATTCCTGAAGGCATTGGTATTTCTAATAACAAAAACTAACATTTTCAATGCCTTGGAGCATATAAAATTAATGTGATTAGAAAAACTTAACTTGCAGTCAAAGAGAACTCCTAGATCCTTAATTTCTGTGACTATTTCAAGAGAATTGTTAATTGCATATTGGTGAACAATTGGTTTAATTTTGCAGCATAGCACTGTTTGCACAGATAAAAAAACTCTAGATCCTTTTTTTTAATAGCCTGAATCTCACTGCAATTCAACCCGCTGCATGTTGTATGCACTCCTGAATGACATTTGTCACATAAAAGTTCAACATCACTGTTTAGCAAGTTGTTATGTTCCACGCAATTACTCCTATCGATAATAGGCATGGCACTTACAAGTCGCAATTTTTGTGAAGAGTATATAAATCTGTACCAAAAGACGAAATTAACACTACTGATGTTAGTATTTACACTAAGGGATATTATGTAATGAAAAATAACTAGATTAATTGATGTTTACCATATGTAAACATTGAAAAATACGGGACACGGGACAGCGAGGTAGCATTTTAATATGGCGGCTTTATGCAAGTTTTATAAAAAACTGCAGCATATACAGGAACTCTTACCTCAACATTATAAGTTATTTTTTGGAAAATTAATTCAAAGCATACATTCAAAGAAAAGAAGCTCTACATATTTATTTTTAATGAAAGTAATTCAGCATACATTCCTTATTATTGCTTTTAAACTTGCTTTACATGTGAAGCACATTCACAGTCAAATGACTGAGTCATGAATTTCTTCTTTTGTAAGAGGATTCTTCAATGTTTCAAAAAGAGCAACCATGCATATCAGAGAAAATTTTTTGAAAAGTCAAAATTAGTTAAGGTTAAGGTTAAATATGACTGATTTTAGAATAACAATCATTTGAGAAATTAGCTCTTGTCGTTATTTTAGTCAAGTCTAAATTTCCATGAGTGAGTATTTGTATACTGTCTATTTATCAAGTTTTCATACTTTTTCTCTTGTAAAGAAGATTTCTTTATTAAAAAGGTCAACACTTGACCTTTAGCAAAAAATAATATTTCACTCACCTTATAAAAACTGGGTCATTAAATGTATTCATAGGGCCCTTTCGGAAAGAGCTTATATTAGCCAGCACTTCTTTGACCCACTCAATGAAAGTGTACAGCCGAAGAATACCTTTTGAGGTAACATCAAAATAGACATAAGTAGTAGAATCATAAAAGCATCAGTAGCAACAATATGATTTTTAATGCAATAAAGCTCTTCCCTATATGTTTCTTGTCATTTTTGATAAATATTTAGCTAAATTAAATTTTGTTTCTGTGGATAAAATAAATTATGAAGAAAACAGACTAAAAATAGAAAAATGTTTTTCAGAATTTTAAACCTTTGATTTGTGAAGTGACTGAATATTTTAATCTTATGGTGCTTTAATTTTGATTTAAATAATGAACTTAACATCAATTTTTAACTTCAAATTTGATTACCATAAAATTTTAACATTTTTCATCTGCTTACCTGATATAAAGATATAAATTTAAATGCAAAACTAGACAGGTCTTTCAGAAAAAATCCACACATATACACCTAAATAAATATTACTGACATTTGCTTAAGTATCTATGAGGAACCTCAATTGTGAATTGTTCTAGATAGACAAATTTGTGCAATTAACATAAATAAACAATATAAGTTCAATGCTGCTAAATGCTTTGTTGAAAAAATCATGTAATCACTTAAGTGTAATGCCTACCTGCATCAGCCATACTTTCAACAAAGTTAGCATCCTCAACTGAATCACCAGCATCAGCCAAACACAGTCTCATTCCATCTGCACTAAACTTTTCCATAGCCTCCGACAAAGTCAAAAAGTTTCCTTCAGATTTTGACATCTACCAAGAAATGAAGGAAAATGATATATCAAAAGCAATCCAAAAGAATAAAACAATCTGAGAATAATATCCAGTTTTTAAAACTTTTTACCGATAACATTAACTCAATGAATTAAGTTTAAAACACTAATACAAAGTTTAAATTTCTATGAAAGAAGCTCAAAAATATTAATATTAAACTACTAATAATAAATCTGACATTTATTGAATATTGATAAAGATAAAATTCAAAAGTTGATAAACTTCTGAAAGAGACTTCTACTGCCACAGCCACATGAAACTTTTTAAATTCTGTAAACAATCTTTATACAAAGGTCATACAGTTTGTACTATTTTTTACAGTCAAAGTAACACGTTAACAATGAATAACTTATTTTTTACCTTTGCAGAATTCAGCAAAAGATGCCCATTTGCCCTCACTCCTTTAGGCCATTTAGACTCATCATTAGGCCATATCGCACAATGGTTGTAAAGGAAGAAAGTTAAATGATTTTGGATGAGATCTTTCCCAGAACAACGGAGATCAACTGGATACCAATATTCAAACTCCTGCTTCATTTTTTTCAACACATCCTTTGAAATGGAAGACTTTGGTAAGGAGGCATTTTTGAAAAATATATAGTCCCACACCTCAGGAGTCATTTCTTCAGGCCTGAAATTTTGCAATGGAAATATTTTCAAATATAATTTTCAAAGCTAGAAGTGATGCTTTCTTCTTGCAAAGAAGAACTAAAAAGCATGCACTGATTGATTTCCTACATATTTTAAGAAATAAACTGTAAAGCTCCCTCTTAAATCACTCGATTTAAACAATAAAATAAATACCTTATTTTTCCACCTTGTACAATATGGGCAATTGTATAATAAGCCATATATATAGTCGAATCAGAGAGTGATTCAATCAACCAACTTTCATCCCATGGAAGCTTGGTTCCTAAGAAAAAATTTTTAAATGTTATCTAAGAATATTCCATAAATGAAATTTAAAATATAAGTAAATACAACAAAACTGATTTGAATGAAAACCATTTTTGTATTAAGTACACAACATTCAACTGCACAAAATATTAATAAAATTCATCTCAATCACAGATTTTCCTGAATCCTTACCAAGACCATAAGTGCGAGAGCATGCATACTCATGCAGCCAACTCAGAGTGGCAGAGAAATTCTTTCGGACTTCGTCATGGTAAGTGTTCATATTCTTAAGAGCTTTCTCAGCTTCAGACTTCCATTTTTTATCACCATAGTCAAGATACCACTGGTTGCAAAGGGCCACAACACACTCATCTCCAGAACTATAAGATAAAAAAATACAGTCAGACTAAAATAAATATTTTTAACTCTAAAAATTTATATTGGTAAAAAAAATCATTAAGCATAAAAAAAATCCAAAATATTAATGTTTTACAACATTAAACATAGTAAAAAATCAAGTAACAAAGGTGTTGAAATTACATATTATGCATGTTCGCATAAAGCTGAAACTAATTCTGAAGGAGAAGGAAAAAAATTCTGTACTTGACTGGGAATCAAACCCGGGTCTCCCCACTTGCCGGATAGATTCTTTAACCAACTAAGCTATCAAGCCAGCCTGGATCTCCTTTTTCGAATTG
This sequence comes from Tanypteryx hageni, assembly GCA_028673005.1. Taxonomy (NCBI): domain Eukaryota; kingdom Metazoa; phylum Arthropoda; class Insecta; order Odonata; family Petaluridae; genus Tanypteryx; species Tanypteryx hageni. The sequence goes on along the minus strand of CM054113.1, from coordinate 80,614,316 downwards.
GGGTATTTATGGTGAAGAAGGGTTAACTAAGTAGTAAACTTCCAACACAAATGTCCTCATAAAGGCATCGTGGAAAAAACCCCTTACTTTATTCCAAGAAAGTGAGATGGCTTCAAATAACAAGTTACAAAGTTGTTGAAATAACATATTATGCATGTTTGCATAAAGCTGAAATTAAATTTTGACATTTTAAAAGGAGAAAAATTCTGTACTTAACCAGGAATCAAACCCTTCTTCACCATGAATACCCCAATTCGAAAAAGGAGAATCAGGCTGGCTTGATAGCTTAGTTGGTTAAAGCACCTATCCGAAAAGTGGGGAGACCCGGGTTATTGTAAAAAATGTTTCAAATAAGATGTGTTACCGTGACATGATTTGTTTCTCTGGCTCATAATATACCACTGCCTCTTTCTTATCCACAAGGGTCTTCTGTAAATCCTTTTTTATTTCCTGAACTTTTTTCCCTTTGTATTCACCAACAATCATCACCTAAAAAATAAAACAAATTTTTTCACTTAAAAACAAACTCAAAAATCAAATTGGTAATTACATACCAAAATTACAAACACTCAAAATATCATGTTTCTAAAAATCATAATTATCTGATACCTAAGAAATATTTTTCTAAAGTTGACGTGATTTCATCCAACATAACCACTTATCAAATCATATCAACTTACCCCATCATAAAATCCTTTAAGGTACACCATCTCCTTTGCTTCCTGCAGCTTGTCACGGTCATTTTGGCTTTGAATTTTCAACTTTTCATAAACGTTAACGGCACTAAGTTTTCCAAACTCTGGCACATCAATAATTGAAATCTAAAGCAAATGAAAAGCAAGTTACTTAGATGTTTTTATTTTTTCTTTAACAAAACATATATTTATGTATGTTCAGAAGAAAAAGTCTCTTACTGGTTCAAATGGAATGACCATTTCATCCTCCACTCCATACTTTTCTCTGAAGGGTTGTTTTTTCTTGAGATCGACAAGGGCAGCATAATCATCAGGCGAATCAGAGGGAACACTCGTCACAATTCCTGTTCCTTTGTCTTCTTTAATGGTAAGCATTGGGAGTGCATAAATCTTTTCATGGAAAGTCAAAGGAGCTTTTAATGCAGCACCAATGATATCCTGTAAGAGGGGGATTACCACAAGAAACCAGGATTAGATATTAAAAGCAATGCAAGAAAACTAGTAATACTAAATTACCAAATATGATATGTTGAGAACGTGATGATCTATCCCTTATATGAAAAAAATTAAATGAATCAGTAATGAACTGAAGGCAAGAAAAATATCTTATTAAATTTTCAATTTAAATTACTTGGAATCAAATGATGAAAACCAACAAAGCTGCCTCAAAAATTTTTCAATGTTTGATGGTTTATGCTGTTAAATGAACAAAAACCCATTCTAAACAAATGAATATACCGTATTAGCCCGAATATAATGCAACCTCAAATATAACACGACCACTAAGATTATGTAAGTTTTTCAAGAAAATACTGGAAAAAACAAATAAAAAAGCCAAGAAACTTCTGTTTCATCTTTAAATAATTAATAAATAGATTAATAATATCATGCACTGTATTTAGGGTAATCCTGCACTTATAATTAGGCTCTTGCCAATGTTACACCTCCATTTCTGAAGTCTTCTTCATTCACCTGAAAACTTATTTCTTCTCAACATGATCAGCAACACTCCTACCTTGATCGTCATCCATAATAAAAAATCAGATGGACCAAAACTCGCAAAAGTAAGCAGAAAGAATACACCAACTTACTAATAGCTATAGTTCAATGATTACTGAGGGTTTGCCAGCTGGAGAATAGATAGGTGCAAGTTTGATCCTTTTCCCTCATCCACTTCAAGGTATTCGGAGTGGTGAAATTTTTATGCGAATGAAAGATTTCACCATTCAAAAGGAAGATCGAAATTCTCATCTCAAGTATTTGGACTTGTTTGTTCCTAACCTTCCAATATTAACCTAACAATATTAACAACATTAACAATATTAACCTAACCTTCCAATATTAAAAGTGCTATACTGGAATGTGCAATGTCTATCTAATAAAGTTGATGAAGTATGTTTCATTGCAAATCAATACAAAATTGATGTATTTTGCTTAGTAGAGCATTGGCTTAAGGCTGATGAAATAACTGAAATTGGACTGTCTGACTATAGTGTAGTGAGTTACTTCTGCAGATCAGAACATAGGCATGGGAGATCTGCCATTTGTGTACATCAAAATATAGTCTGTAAACCATTTGATACAATCAATGCACTCTCTCTTGAAATGGTATGTGAAGTTGCTGCTGCTACACTTATTGTTAGTGATACCAATGTTGTTATCCTATTCAATATACAGACACCCTTGTGGTGATTTTGTTTTCATGGTCAAGCTATATGAAATTTTATGTATGTTGTGCCTTCTTAATCATAGTATTGTATAGGAGCTGATTTTAATGTTGATCTTAGAAATAATTCTAATGATTGTAGAGATCTGATTAATCTTTTTACCAGCTTTGGTCTTCAACTCACCATATCTGACATAATGAGGCCTGGGGTTCATTTTGAAGGTTCATGCATTGATAATGTTGTAACTTCAGTGCACAAAGATAGGTGGACAAGCTCTGTGCTGTCTGATCACTATGCAATTATATTTATTGCCCATATTGAAAGTGTACTTGCTTGTTCTAATTAGTCAAAGATTACAGTCAGATAAATTAACAATGTTAGCAAGATATATTTTTGTTCCCTTCTAAATCAAATTAACTGGTGTTATTTATATACTTGCCAAACCATTGAGGAAAAGTTTTAAAACTTTTTGGAGTATTTTATGTTGACTGTTGTTAGCTTTCTCATATAAAAAGTTAGAAAAACTCTTAATCATGTAAAATGGTATAACAAAGAACTACTGAATCTAAAGCGCACTTGTGAATCACTTTATGACATTTGGATAAGTACATGATCAATTCACACAAAAGAAATATACTACTCTCATCGGAGGAAATATAGAAAAGTTAAAATTAGCCAAAATTAATTATAATAGCATGATAATTGAAAACTTGAACCACAGAACTAAGGCTTTGTGGTCTGTAATGAACCGTTATCTAATCAAAGCAGTAAAGCTGAATCTATAAAACCAAATCTAACTGCACAAAATTTTAATGATTTTTTTATTAACAAAGTGGATGCAATTATAAAAAATGTACCTTAACTTACAAATTATTTCAGTCAGTACCTAAACAATCCCCTGTCAAAGTAGAGGATGTGTATGGAGCAATTTGTAAAATGAAAAATAGTAATTGCTTGGATATCTGCTGCTGCTACATATATCTGTGAGGTGCTAACACACCTTATTAATTGTTGTATTGATCATGGTACTTTTCCAGATCCTCTTAAAATTGTAAAGGTTTTTCCCACTTTCAAAAACGGTAATAAGTCACTGTGTGAAAACTTTAGGACTATATCTATTGTGCCAATTTTCTCAAAAGTTTTTGAGACTCATTAATGATTAAATGATATCATACTTTGAGAAAAATAATTTGTTGTCAGGATCTCACTTTGGATTTCATGCAAAAAATAACACGTGAAGCAGTTCCAACATTAATTAAAGACTGCCTTGCTGCTCTTCAGAAACAGGACTTGGGTCAATTGAAAATGTTTGATATGAGTAAAGCTTTTGACAGTCTCACATGAGATACTGCTAAAAAAAAGTGAATTTATTATGGATTTGAAGGCAAGGCTAATGATTTAATTTACTCCTATTTGTATGGTCGAACCCAAACTGTATATCTCAATCTAACTCTCTCAAACCATCTTCCAGTTCTCCATGGGGTTCCTCAGGGTTCCACTCTTGGTCCATTGTTATTTATTATATATGTAAATGACCTCCCAACAAATGTAACCGATAACCTGGTCAAATACTATCAATTTGCTGATGACTGTGGAATTTGTCTTCAGGCCAATTATCCATATCACATCTTTATACATGCAGCTAATAGATCAGAGATAGTGAAGGACTGGTGCTCTGCAAACACCTTATGCTTGAATGGTGACAAAACACAGGACATGAAAATTAGTGAAATCCTAGAAATACTAATAATAGTGAATCAATTAACTTTTTAGGGACATACCTAAGTTCTAATCTTAATTGGGAAGATCATATTTTTAATGTGGGGAAAAAAATTTCTAAGGGCATATTTATGATTAGGCTTTGCTCCAGTGTCAACAGAGATGTGCTGAGAACTGTGTATTATGCACACGTACATAGCCAACTTTCTTATGGAACTTTAATATGGGCCAACAACTCGTCATCCATAAAATTACTATGCCTCCAAAAAAGAGCAATCCATGTTGTATGTGGAGTAATCCCTAAAACACATTGTAAGCCACTCTTTGTCAAACAGAAAATTGTTCCTTCCATCTATCTATGTCTAGCAATGCCTGCTATATATTAAGAACAACATCAATAACTTCAACTAGGGGCCTGTTACAGTACTTCCTGCAAACATCTAGAGAGCCTTGTGTGAAGTGACCTAATGTGATAGTTTCTATTTAAAAAATCTGATGTGGCCACCACATGACTTTCTCCATACCTGTAATTCTTCTAAAAATTCCAAATAGGTTACATAATAATAAATATTTTAAGAAACAGCGAGAAAATTTTAGACTTTACAAAGAACAGAAATAAACTCAAACCATGGCCTTCTGATATTGGATATAGCCACAAAGCTCCAACAATTAAGAAAAGGAGAATTACTAAGATGTATCTAAGCGTCAATTGTTAACAATAGTCGTCGGTAGGTGGCGTGGTGGTGGCAGCTAAAAATATAATTTTTAAGATATCTCTTAAACAATGCATTATATTGGAAAATGTTTCAAACAAAGGTTGTAAAAAATTAAATTTCCTACAACTTTTATTCCAATACATTTTTACATTTATCAAATATTAAAGCAAATCTTTCAAAATAACGGATAAGTGACAAGAGTAAACACCCACTTCCGGTTGACCGATTTTTACCAAAAACTAATCAGTTCTTCTGACTTTTATAAAAATGTTAAGTATAACATTTCACATTGACCTGATTAATAGTTTTTGAGTTAGAGCACCCACAAAAAAGCCATCACATACACAAACACAGACATCATCGATAAAATGGTCAAAACGTGTATTTCTGTTGAAATCTCGAAGTCAATTTTTTTCATGAATACAATACTTTCCCCTATACTACGTATATGGAGAAAGTAAAAATTGACACAAAGAGTGTTATTAGTTGAACCACTTTTATTGCCTCTTAAAATAATTATATAGCTCATACCATTCATGCCTTTTTGGGACACAACTTCCCACTTAAAACCTGCAAGAGTTTGCGCCGAGTATTAAGGTGAAAGATTTGTCGAAATCGAGTCGACCATTTTTGATTTATTTGCGTTTATACTGGGAGGTGATGTCACTCAAGACAATCTGTTTTTGTCCTTCACACGTTTTATTGCAAGCTTAGTGCAAATGCACTTGAAGCCTGAGTCCAACAATGCAAAAAATCGAGATGAACAATGCTGGCTACCCTAGCAACCTCCTTTTTGAAATGTTGAAAAACCGGAGAAAATCAAAAATAAATTTAAAATATGAGCAAACAGGAATTAACAACATAATCAGCAGTAAGAATAAGAATCTTCATTTCTTTCTGCGTTAAATGGTATAAATCTTGAGTCAAAGTCTCGATCATAAGATTTTTTAAAATGTTAAAGAATACACATCGTATTCTAGCCAATTACGTGTTAATCAAATGCAAAAACGAAAACTATTCTGGTATCGAACCCATGCCTTTCTGGGGGACGACTACCCACTTAAAACCTGTAGGAATTCGGGCCGAATAATCAGGCGAAATATTTGTCGAAATCGAGCCTACCATTCCGTTTCTTTGCGTTCATGCTGGATGGCTTCAGACGCAGGCAGGGATGCAGAGACATAGCGATTATAATATATTAGATGAACACACCAACATCCATCAATATTATATCAGAAAGAGGCTCAATATCAGAAATGATTACTGCAAGTACAGTAAGACATTAAACAATTTTGAAAAGACATCAGTGAAACTATACAATAGTCTACCCATTACAATTAGGACACTACCTCCAAATTTATTTAAAATACAAATTAAACACTTGTTGGTAAATTGTTTATATTGCACTGAAGATTTCTACAATATCAAATATATGTAATATTTTTGTAATAATTTTATAGTGTAAATATGTCTGTATAGAATTAGAATTGAATATTGACTGTACATACGATGAGGCAATACATTTGTATAATGTTTACGCAAATAAAATATTATTATTATTATTATATTTATTCACAAGATGCTACGTGAAAAAACTCCCCAACCACATAGGGAAGTTCCCTTTCATAGATATTTCTGAAAAAACATCGTGTTATATTCGGGCTATACCTTAGGCCTCAAACATAACACAAGTGTTACTTTTACAATGTTATTTCAGGAAAAAAAACATCGTGTTATATTCGAGCCAGTACGGTACATATATAAAACGTTATACATTGTCGTCAACTACCTTAAAACTTTAGCATACAAGTCAGCTATACTAGTCTTGATTTCTAACTGCAGATTAATACTCATAAAGTCATAATAGATACTTGTTGCTATAAAAACTTCAACATTCACAGAATAATTTATTGTTAGATATATAGTTGAACCCAGAGTTATGCGGGGGACACACTCCTGGAAAACACCATGTCAATGGAAACTGTGTAACTCAAGATATTAAGTGCATAGAAAATAGGGTGAAAGGGACATAGGACAAGATTCGATAACCCTATCTCTATTTATAAAAGGCAAAGTGTGTATGGACAGCATATCTCAAAAACCAAGAAACTTAGAGACTTAAAACTCAGTACACTTACTAATGGGACCATGAGGATGAACACCTCGGGGCAAGAATTTTGATTTTTGCGGGAGGGGAGAAGTGGAAGGGAGTGCAATTTCTCATTAGATAACATGTAAAATGGATTTTTCGACTTATAGGCTTATACTATTTTGCAAATTAAAATTAGAAATAACTGACCTAGGATCTTCGGAACTGTACAGTTTTAAAGAATAATAAATAAAGTTTCTTATTCTTATCATTACATTTTGTCTGCGATAAAAAATCGCTCAAGTTCTAAGTTTACATCAAATTAATTGGAAAATTTAAGCTTTTTAATGATACATTGCCTTGCCGACGTATCATTGTTAAACATCGAGATTGTATTGTCGCCTTAATCCTTATACTATATGCGTAAGGAATGCATGCTTTGAATGATTTAATATGAGAGAGGAAGAAAGAAAGATGGAGAGAGACAGAGAGGGACAAAATTAAATGTTCTATAAATTAAAAATAATTTAGGGCGTATAAAAATTGCATAGCGTAATGTATTTCTTTGTCATACAATTTCTATTCGCCCAAAACTATTTTTACTCTCTGGAACACTCAATTATGTAAATTTTATATTTATTGCTTACTTTTTAGTGCCTATAAAAGTTGATTTCATTAATTTTTATTTCAATTTTATCTTAATACTTAATTCACGCATACCCGTCATATTTGACAGGCAATTACACTAGTTTCATAATAAAAGGATAATGAAACACAAAAATAAGTAATTAATGGTATCTATCCACAAATTATTCCTACCAAACCAAAGAAAACATCCACATTCTGAAACGGGAAAATTAGTATGCTACGATAGTTCAGTCTATCCATCTGGCAAGTGGAAGAGCCAAGTATGATTTCCAGTCATAGCAGAATTTTTCTTCTGATTTCAAATTATTCCAATTCTCTTAACTTATCTAGGATATCTATTTTATCGTACAGTGTAATAGACTTTCATGCTCTTGTGCACAACAATGCCATTATGACACTTTTTGAGTGGTTAAATTAAGCAAAAATGATGGAAAATCAATAAGGAGATGAGAGGTGATGCTAATGCTATTGAAGCTGAATAATGAATGACTAGGATTTTGATTGTATAAGCGGCAGAATTGGTCTGCTCAGCAAATGAATGTGAAGAAGGGTACCATGTAAATTGAAGCATTGGTCACATCATATGAAATGTGTATATGTGAAATCGGCCTAACTCAGGGTCCAACTGTATTAGTATGTGATGGAAAGAATGGATTGAAGATCCCTATGTGATAGGCATAAGTTGGAATATGGAAGAAATTTGAAATCAGGAGAAAATTCTGCCATAACTGGGAATTGAACACTCTTCTACCCAAGGGCAAGTAACTAGGATAGCAAAGCCTGATATAGTGTTTTATCGCCATCTATGAACCGTAACAAGAACTAAAAGCAGAAGTCAAGTAATTTTAGCGGAAATGTATAGCTGGAAGTTGGTAACACCGTGCTTGGCTACACTGAATTAACCAGGGGATTTCCAGAGGGGCGAGATTTGAAGCCATTTTTGTTTCCCGTTGAATTCGTTTTCAACTGACAACGAAAGTGAAAAGTAATGGTTGGAAGAAGTTGTGCAATCAATGGCTGTGACGGTAGAAGACCTAGCATCTAGCTGCATCGATTCTCGCAAACAAAAGACAGGTAAGTTGTATTTTATTATGTTGTCATAGAGTAAATGTGTCGATTTAATTATTGCGATTTCTTCAATTCTTTACTTTCGTACGCACTTTCCTAGGACAGCATTGTTATTACTATAGCCGACAGCATTGTTATTACTACTGCCTTCACATAATACACATTAGCAAAATAAACGTATTATTAGCCTCGATATGCCCCACTTTGTCCATTGATAGATAGATAGATAGATAATCGTCTTTATTCGGGTGAAATTTAGACCATAAGGTCCATTCTTACATTTAACCCTTAATTGACCTTGAGAAAACATCAAGCAATACACATAGATAAATTAATATATGTAAACATATTCCGCATATAACTCTTTTCCCAACAATTTAATTAGATATGTAAATGACTATCAAAATTTTTAATGTAAAACGTTGAACTTTTTGGTACTATCCCTCAACTGCATATCCTAAGTAAGCAAAATAATTTGTCGTGCTTTTGGAAGGAATTTCCAGACATTTCTGTATAGAAATGCATTTATTGCCTCTCATATCCATAATTTTTTATTACATCATCGTAGGCGTCCCAAAGAAAGCATAGTAATTGTAGAATCATCGAAGCATAAAAGAATTTTAAATGTGATGCAGTTTTAATATGCTCGTCATTCATGTTACCGAGGTAAATCAATTGCAAAAATATACAATGCTTCCGAGGGAGTATTTTGAGCAATCCTCAATATCAGATCAGTTAAACTGTTGGTGAAAGTGCGAATGAAAAGGGAAACATTATAAATATAAGTATTTATGTAAGATTTTCTTAAAATAATGAACATTTATTTTACTGGAATTAACCTTTTTGTTTATCATAGATATCTTTAACTGAACCGGAATGTTCACAAATAATGTAATTGTCTAATTGTAAGTGATTAGGAATTTCATTGTAATATTTAAAAATATGTATTTATTGCTAGCCAAAAATTGTTTTCCTTTTTTTCATACAAAAAGAATACTTATACATGTGTATGTGTGTGTGTATATATATATATATATATATATATATATATATATATATATATATATATATATATAACAGCTTACGGAAAAGGAAAGGTAAAATGGATATATGGATGGCAACATGGTGTTGGGATGAGGAAACCCAGTGAACACTCACCAATCGGACGACTTCAGGTTGGCGAGGCCCCGAAGATGTCGAAGCGACACACGTAAAAGAACACTAAAACACAGAAACATCACAAACGTAGAAGCTTTCGGAGTTATTCCTTCATCAGCTACAGAGAGAGAACTCTTCGACATCTCCGGGGCCTCGCCAACCTGAAGTCGTCCGATTGGTGAGTGTTCACTGGGTTTCCTCATCCCAACAACTTGTTGCCATCCATATATATATATATATATATATATATATATATATATATATATATATATATATATATATATATTCATTGCCTAATACTTTGTTTCGTTTCCTATTCAGGGCTGAGTAGTGGAGAATTTTTTGTCAAAATCCTTCGCTAAGTGGAAGTGTAAAGTTAGAAACAAAACGATTGTTTGAGTTGTCATTGTTAATTTGAAATTATTTCTCCTGAATAAATAAATACATGTTTAACATTCTTTGATTTCTTAATTATTTAATGTATATATCCCAGTAATAAATATAAGGAAGCCAGTAAATAACGCATCAAGGTTTAACCCTTTCACTGCTATCGACGCATATATGCGGGCGGGCAGAGCGGTGCCTTGACTGCTAACGAAACATATATGCGTTTCAAGCTTTTCCGTTCACTGCTCAAAAAAGATGAAAATATTTTTTCGAGATGGTTAATAATCAATATGAATGTAAATGATTGACAAAATAACTTTTAAAATATAAAGAGACTAAAAGACGAACGAAAGAACGTAGACGCGGAGCTCCTAGAGAAAGTATTCAGCACAGGCGTGCTTCAAGATCACTGAACTCGGCGCACACGGCTGACGCAGAAGCTAAAAGTCCATAGCAGCAAAAGGGTTAAAAGAGCAATGGAGAGGGGGGCTACGATACCTGTCCTAGCAACAGAGCCATCTATCAATTTTCTGTGTAACTATTTCGATTCAACAACTGGCAGCACCATCTATGAACTGATTCACGAACTTAAAGGAAGAAGCAATCAAGGGGCTGCGTAAATTTCCTTGTTTCCCACCCCTGATTCTACCACTTGCCAAGTGGATATTCTATCACTGAACTACCGTTGCAGACTGATTTTTCTGTTTCAGAATGTTGACACTGGCATGTTTCTAAAATAATTCAGCAAAAATATTTCGCCTATGACTGTGTTAAGCTACAAAGTTTTACCCTCTCCTGGCCAAATCTCTCAAAAGATGAAATTGGCACTTCTGGCCTAAATACTTAAAAGCGTTCATATTTTTTTTTACTCCTATTGGCCTCTGTAGGTGAACTGAGTAGCTTCTTGTAGTTTTATGTCACAATGTAAATAGACACATTTTCTACACAGATCAGATAGTCAATTTTATACATTGTTAAACCCTACAATAGTTGCACGAGAGGTAATTTACACCCCATCCTTATAATTTTCTCAAGTGTTGCTTTATTATCAATTTTATCAATCTCGCTTCTTGTTTACCTTCAGAAAATACTTTTAAGAAACTTTTTATAAAGGAAGTTCAAAACTAGTTTCATATTTTGTGGAATTCTGCAGATGTTATAATTATGGTGCCACCGTGCTGCAAATTTAAAACGAATATCAGTTTCCATATCTCTCTAAAACATTGTAATAAATGAATACATATATCATGCAGATGTCGTTTCAGTTTTTATTCAGAGTCACTTTGAGAGTAGAAGTGGTAATGTCGAGGGATATTCTCTTCAGTGAATTTGTATCAACGCTATTTATTCTCGATTTTTACAACATCCTTCAATGGTACATATTTCACAATATTTCCAGTTACAATTTGAAAATACCCTTCCATTTATTGTGCAATATTTTAATAAATTGATGTGGATGTTTTAGATTGCATCGCTGTAAAAAGTAGAAAGGAAATGGCATTTGCAACATTTCTCTATGACTAAGGATTCTTATGCTAAAACGTAAAATATGGTCTGAAATCGATCCCAAGATACTAACGCCAATGAAAATAGTTTTTCTGTAATGTTACAATCAGTAGAAGCAAAATGTCATTTGCAATGTATCTCTACAACAAATAGTTCTTGAGATATGGAGGGGGAGCGATGGACAAATGGACTTAAGAAATTATAAATAGGATTATAGAGAATAATTTGTTATAAATGAGTTTGTAGATGTGATTCACATTCAAAATTGTTTAAAATAATATAAACCTATATAAAAAAATCAATTTTCTTTTCTTAAGAAGCTTTCTCTCACAGAATGTATTTTACACCCCATGTTACTATAACATGCATGACCACTGTAGGGTTAAGGAAATATTTTATTTAGGACAAAAATCCCTCAGTTGATGAAATGTCCAGTTTGAGAGAGGCCAATATTGAAGCAGAAGTTAGCAAAGATAATTCTATTAGCAATTCCAAAATTTCAAATGATTCAGTATTTGGAGTGAATTATGTGACAGTGATGTTCGAAGTGTTAGTCATATAAAGGAAACAGCAAAGCCCTGCAAGAGACAGCAAGTGACAATATAGACTTAGAAAAATAACTTGTGATTGAGAGGGATGGTGCATGTTATATTGCACCTGGTTATTTTGTGGGGGAAATTGGACCTTTTCATGACTTACCACCAGGATCAAATGAGCTTTCTTTCAACATGAAGAAACATACATAGAGCAACATTTAAAAAAAATAATAGGGTTAAAATCAGGTATCCAAGGTATTTAAATTGAGCTGGGAGAGGATTAATCTTTCATCAAAATCAAAGAGATAGATAAAATGTTATTTACCTGCCCAGTTAGCTCAATTAATATGTTCAGCTTTCCTTCCTCGGCAGTGAAACCTTGGTAAGACATGTTCCGAGCTGACCTCTTCATGCAAATATAAACCTCCTTATCATAAACTGTCTCAAAGGCAATATATTGACTGTCAGGACGCACCCAACAATTTGTTTGCCCATACATAGTCTCTGGTCGAAGGGTAGCCGCCACTAAAAACACTATCTTACCTTTCAGAGATCTATGAAAAAATTAAAAACAAAATATATTATTGATTTTATATTACCAAAACTACAGTCAATTTCTACATAGCTGTACTGTATAAATTCTGTTTACTTATTAGCTACTTTAGAAGCTGAATATTCAATTACAGAAATAAGATTATAGGAATTTTATCTTATCAGTGAGATGCTAATTTCATTAATTTTATATGACAGAGGATTTAAACAATAGAACAAATATTTTCAAAACTCAATATTTCAACAGTACATTTTAACTTTCAACAAATACTAGTTAACTAGTTATAAAATGGTAGATGAACATGGGACCTCAATCACTCAAATTTATTCTTCAGGAAAAAAAAAAATCCTTTAAGAGGATTACTAGAATTTTTTAAATGAAAGATTCACCTTATTTATACTAATACAATAATGAGAGACTATACAGTAACTAAATCTAAAATAAACAATTTAAACCATGCATTTTATAATGAAAATGATAATCTTACAAACTGTTTAGCGACAAAGAGAAAACTGCAAACCTCAGTTTTTCTGGATATGGTTCCAGCACTCTCATTTTAATCAAGGTGTACTCTTGGGGTCCAACACCTTCTCCCGAACTTCGATCATGGTCCATGCATGGTTGGTTGTCTTTTGGTGAAAATATTGTGTGTCTCTTGCCATACATTACCTTATTTCTTTTCTTTAAGTGTATAAACTGCCATCTGATGAAGTTATCATAAAATGGATTTGCATCAGTTGTAATGAAACTCCGCCGCCAATCTACCTGTAACGAAAAGCACAGATTTGATACTTGATTGTCATTGGGAGAAATATCTTAATCCCTATTCTGAAGATACTGACAGTGTAAAATTTGATTCAATAAGATGACACTTCTGTACCATCAAAAAGATTTTTGACGAAGATATATTAAGCATGAATTTTTCAACTTCTCTAATACAAGAAATAAAACTGCACAATATTGAATTTATCTTCATAATAAAAAATAATGAATTTTATTAAGAGGTTAGAATGACATTCAAGTGTTTTTATAAAAATAGCAATCCAATGCTGTTTTTTACCTAGTTGACGCCCATAAGCCAGATATAGTATGCATTAATGAGCATTGGCTAAAACTCGAGGAACTGAACTCTGTGTGTCTTCCTGGTTATTTTATTGCAGATTTTTTCAGATCAGAATTTAAAAATGGCGGTGTTATTTTTGTGCATCAAGATAAGTTGATTCTGTTAATTTCTCTTTTAAATCTTTAAATGAGGATAAAGTGTTTGAGTCATGTGTTGTCAATATCTTTTTCAATGGTTCATCTCTTTTAATTATATCGATTTACCAATCTCCACTTAGTGATTTTAATGCTTTTCTGGATAAATTTACATGTTTGTTTGAAAGAATTTATTATGGTAATCACCATCCTAATATTATCATTTCAGGTGCCTTTAACTGCAACCTATTGGATAATTCCAAAGCCAAAAATGAGTTTCTGGATCTGATTAAGTCGTTCAACTTCCAAATTACTAATTTTCAGCCTACCAGAACCATGCAGAATTCCCAAACTATAATTGATAATATATTTACAAATATTGATGTGCAAAATATTAAAACTAATGCCATCAACTGTGATATTTCTGACCATGTTTCTGTAATATCTTCAATTGCTATTAATTGCGCTTCGTCTCTCAAAGCGAACTATTTCTGGTCAAAATATTACCAAGTTTCGATTAATGCTCCAATCAAAAAATTGGATCAATGTCTACAATGCTAAATCTTTTGATAGTAGCTTTCAGTGTTTCTATACTATATTTCAGTATTATTTTAATCCTGCATTCTCTTTGTTACCAAGGAAGAAGCATAATAAAGTAAAGTCTAAACCCTGGGTCCCTAATGAAATTCGCCAATTATCATCTGTTCTTAAAGATTTTGCTACATCACATAAATTATTTGGTGATAATGAACATTATAAGAATTTGAAAAAACAGTATCACAGACTGCTTGTAATAACAAAAAGGACTTACAACAATAATAGATTACTTAATGCAAGTAGTAAATCTAAGGCAGCATGGGATATTATTAATGATGCAAAAGGAAAAGTCTCACTTCATACTCTTCCTAAAATTAAGGATCCGTCTGACAACTCTTCGATAAGTTATTCCTACCTAGTTAATCTTTTTAACTTGTATTTTAATACTCATCAGAGTTTATCAACTACCTTAAATTCTCACTTGCCTCTTATTAACTTTCCTGTATCATTTTTTTACTAATCCCTGCTTAGAATCTGACCTGAAGTCTATCATTGCCAAACTTGGTAAGAAAAATAGTGCTGGTTTTGACGAAATACCCAGAAAAATTGTTTCTCTTTGTATTGAAATGATAAAGGCTCCTCTTTTATATATAATTAATGAGTCACGGTATTTTTCCCTCATTATTAAAAGTGTCAAAAATAGTTCCTATATACAAAAACAATGGTTGTACCAATGATTTTAATAATTATGTCATATATGCACAGTTGCTTTCCTTCCTGGAAACATATCATTTGTTATCTCCTTGTCAACATGGTTTTGGACAGGGGAGATCTACCATGTCTGCCATCTATCAAGCAATTAATTCGATATTGTATTCTCTTGATAACAAACAAGAAATCTTGGGATTGTTTTTCGATTTATCAAAGGCCTTTGATCATGTTGATCATAAACGGTTGTTGGTTAAACTAGAAAAAATAGGTATAAGAGGTGTAGCTAATAAGGGGCTTAGATCTTATTTGCACAATCGCTCGTAGGCCGTGACTTTAACTATCAATGGTCTGAAAAACACTTCCAACCAACATGCCACTTCGTAGGGTGTCCCCCAGGGATCTACCCTGGGGCCACTTTCATTCTTAATATATATAAATGACCTCCCATTAGCTTTAAATGGAATAGAGGGTATCAAACCACTTTTGTATGCTGATGATACAAGTGTAACATTAACATCATCTTCATGAAAACTTTAATTCAGAATTCTAGATTCGTCACATCTAGTGTAAGCAATTGGTTTTAAAACTTAATGTGAACAAAACTCAAATGGTCCACTTTTCACACAACAAAAAGCCATTAGAAAGCTTATTAATAAAAATTAATAAAAAATCGAAGTGCCTATTTGTAAATTTCTTTGTATATATTTAAGTGCCAATCTTTCATGGGAATATCAAATCGATTCTCTGCGTCATAAACTTAGTTCCACATGTTTTCTACTTCGACAATTGTGTCAAACCACAAGTACAGATATCCTTTTGAAACTACATTATGGAGAATTTTACTCTCCCAATTTTTGATGATTTGAATTTGCTTCCCTTACCATGTATTTTTATTCTGTTCATAATTCTATTAGTAAAAACTAATTTAAACTGTTTTGCTATTACTTCTGATCATGATCACCTAACAAGGACAAAAAATCAGCTACATTATAGTACTGTAAGAACAAAAACTGCTAAATTAGGGCCTCGCGAAATGGGAATCCGATTATACAATAAACTACCAGTAAATATTAAGAGTATCAATAGTCATAATAGTTTTAAGTATCAATTGAACATACTTTTGCCATACAAATTGTATTATTCTGTGAAAGAGTATTTAGATGATAAGTTTTAAATATGTTCATGCTAATAATTCCATATATTTGTTTGGTTACCCTGAAAATTTGAATGTTCATCTGTTACATCTTCATTGTAATGGTTCAATGACTATTTTATTGCTATGTGCCTATGACCTGACATGCCTTACATTATGTATCACTTGGTATCATGATTTTTGGGCAAATAAAAGTTATTATTATTATTTACTACCTTCAAATACAATATTGCTCCAGATACTCATATAGCGAACAATGGAATGGCACACATACATGAATTCCAAGCCTCATCAGGTCCATTTTCGCCAGTGGAGGAAAATATTCTAACCAAAAGGAAGTATCAGCAAACTTCTGGATTTCCTCGTTTGACAATCCCAAGCTCTGCATTATTTGCCATTGATATTTTAAACCACCAGCTTTGGCCATGGCTTTACTCTGTAAATGCATAAAGTTGGATTTTCATGAATGAAAACATGATTTATAACTAAAATTCTTAGATAATCTCACCTTTTTGCCTTTACTTTTGTCTTTTATCACTAATGAGTCTTCCTTGGGCTCATCTGGTTCAAT
The DNA here is from genome assembly GCA_028673005.1 of Tanypteryx hageni. Classification (NCBI taxonomy): domain Eukaryota; kingdom Metazoa; phylum Arthropoda; class Insecta; order Odonata; family Petaluridae; genus Tanypteryx; species Tanypteryx hageni. The sequence goes on along the minus strand of CM054113.1, from coordinate 80,597,405 downwards.
AGCCTCTAAACGAAACTGAGGAGGATTGCCAAATTCCTCCATTTCTCTCTTCAACTTATCTGCACAAGCTTTAATTGGCATTCCCGTACAATGAAACGCAAATGGAAACAAGCATCTTTTACCTTTGAGTCTGTTGTATCGCACTGCAAACTGATGATTCAAAAAATGAATACGTACTTCTACGAACTCGGTGAAAATTATCAATATTATTGTTTCGCCAAACTCACTTCACATTTTGACAGCGAAAATGTGTGGCCAAGGTGAAGTCTTCCATTCATGTATGGATAAGGAAAAGTTGTGAAAAATTTTTCATCTGATCTTCTCTTCGGCTCTGAAGGTGCATCAATCTCGAAGATTTTTTCTTTTGCCCATCGACTCTGAACCTCTTTTTCGATTTTCTGCAAATACTCAACCTTAAATGTTCCTTTACGATCTAAAGTTGTAGCCTGTAATGTTGTCACAACAGAAATAACGAGTCAATTCATATGATTTCTACCCGAGAGTCCTTCGAGTTCGATATATCAGAGAACACATGTTTGCTTTATTAAAAAAGTTTATTTAATGCACAATAAATACAGTGATATGTCGTGTATTTTACACCATTAATATAAAAAGAAAAGCACATTACCATTTTTAATATCCAAACTGGGACAGAATATGATAACAAGTGTCAAACAAATCTTGAGATTAAATTTTCTTTATGCACTCAGCTTGATGTTCACTCACAGACGAACATGTGGCACATTATTATTAGGTTTAATGGTATGAGGGCAGAAAATTAAAGCTCGGATGAATGCTTTCACATCAAAAATAAATACAAAATTTTAGCAGGCTACTTCATAATCGATAGTCAAAAAGAGCCCAACAGCCCTAACTTAACCACAAAAATAAGTGGTTAAACATGCTTCCCGGTAATGACTCTAGCTAGCCCAATAACTGCCGTAATTTACCTTTCCCAGTTTCAGTGCTGCCAATGTAAGTATATGCGATAACATCATTCCAACTACATGTAACTTCAAATTATTCATATTCAGTATAACGAGCTTTGTTATTTGATATATACTATCATAAAGGCCAAATAAAGCTAGATCTTTCGTTTAAATATGAAAAATACGAATGCCTGCAACTAAACAGCGGAGTTGAAAGACTACATCCTGTTCAAATGGTATGTACTTCAAAAGACTGTTTAATTCTCATCATGAGTTTGTATTTTAATCCACCACAAGTAAAATTTATTATTTCTGAGTGTACCGTGAATTTCGTATAGATTTTCAGAGATACATATTTATTTCAGCCTAATTGATAGAGCTTTATTTTATTCATACTCATCTTTCACAAATAACAATTCATAATTCGTTATTTCTTTCAAATATATTGCGAATTATTTTACCCACAGCGTTACAATATTATATCCGTATTTAGAGTTAAAATTAAATTGTTGTAAGAATTTGTTTTCTCATAAAAATCATGTACGTTGGCATTGCTGTTTCCATTCTGTTTTGGTCTCTTCAGGAATAGGAGTACGGTGGGATAATTGACGGTCGTAATACCTAACAGGATTTTAATCAGTTGTTGTGAAATGTTCCTATTTGTAAGGATATTTTGCCAGCGCGAGCATACCTCTTTCAGATAATGATGTTATTTGGGTTAAAATAATTTGCAGAATTTCCGAGCTCTTGCTAATATTTTTCAAGAATGACTCGGAAATATGCAATGACAGCCAAATTGTATGTCAGTTACTGCGTGACTGAATAAAATATGGCTAGGATTTTAGAGAAAACTGTGGAGTCTGTCGAGTCATTACTTTCTCCCTTCAGTACAAGCTACGGGTTTCAGTCGTTGTTGCAAAAATGTATTTCTACGAAGACGAAGAAGGTACGTATTAATATATCCTGTCATTGAAATTGGATTGATGTTACTCTTAAAGAATGGTTTATTCATTATTGAATGGATCGATATCAGCTGTATTGTAATGTTCCAGTTTATGCCAGTGTTTTAAAATATGTGAATTTTATCTCTAAGGAAGAGGAAATTTTAATCGGTGGGTGTCTGCATTTAGTGAAGACAAAATTAAGGGAGCCGTCACCAAGCAATCGTTCCGTAGTGAATTGTCTTTCGTTTGTCGTTTTTGCCGATCTGCTGGGATATAAGGCACCCTTCGCTCACATTCACGCCATTAAGTTAGCAGGGTCTTCATCTGTTATCCTTAAGAAATTGGGTAAGCTGTGGTAACGTCACATATAAATATTTTATTTACCTTTAAAAAAATGATTACGCTTTTTTATTTTTTTACAGGCTATCTTTTTTGTTCTTACCTCCTTGGTTCATCTCATGAGCTTATGCTTCTTATGGTGAATACAATGGTCAGAGATTTGACTCTTCTATCAACAGCTTCAGCACCTCACGATAGTAGTAATAATCCCCTTGCTGTGGGAGCTGCATTATCAGCTACGTGCTATTTAACGCCCCTTGATTCAGTCTCGACTATACTGCCACTTGTTCTGGATAAGCTAAATCATCCAAGTGTAAGTGTATGTGTGACAGTCCTGAAAACTAAAATTAGATATTTCCAAATGAAACATACATTGCCTAACATTTTCCGTTATAGATTCAGTAATATATCAAATAAGAAATAAAATGTTAAGTTTTAACAATAAAGAAAAAGTAATTCATATGAGAAAATTTTGAATTGTACCTTACACGATGATAATTTGTCATTATTAAGTCATTAATGCATGGGTTCAATTCCAAGAGCATTTCATTAAAACGGAAATATTTACAATGTAAATTAACGTTATTAAATAAGAAGAACAGTACCTCGACTACTTCACTCATTGTTATATTTGAGCTTTAGTTATAAATGCTCTTGTGGCAATACAGAGAACAGCAAATCAAACCATCAGGAAGGATTTGGTCCTATAAGGGGCCACAGGCCCTTGTCTATATATTTTGTTGGCATCACTATAGCATATTGAATCAACAAAGGCAGTAGCATTTTTCACTCCTGTAATTTGAAAAACCTGATGTGGCCACCACATGACTTTCTCCATACCTGTAATATTTCTAATAATTCCAAATAGGTTACATAATAATAAATATTTTAAGAACCGAGAAAATTTTAGACTTTACAACGAACAGAAATAAACTCAACTCAGATATTGGATATAGCTACAAAGTTTCAACAATTAAGAAAAGATAAAGGAGCGTTACTAAGACGTAACTAAGCATCAATTGTTAACAATAGTTGTCGGTAGGTGACGTGGTGGCAGCTAAAAATATAATTTTTAAGAAATCTCTTAAAAAATGCATTATGTGGGAAAATGTTTCAAACAAAGGTTGTAGAAAATTAAATTTCCTACAACTTTTATTCTAATACATTTTTACATATATCAAATATTAAAATAAATATTTCTAAATAACGGATGTGACAAGAGTAAACACCCACTTCTGGTTGACCGATTTTTACCAAAAACTGATCAGTTTTTGTGACTTTCATAAAAATATTAAATATAAAATTTCGCGTTGACCTGATTAATAGTTTTTGAGTTAGAGCACCCACAAAAAAGCTGTCACTCACACCACACTCACAAACATCAAGAAAATGGTCAAAACGTGTTCAGGGGACCTCAAAACGTGTATTTCTGTTGAAATCTCGAAGTTGATTTTTTTCATGGTAAAAATACTTTCCCCTATACTATGTATGGAAAAAGTAAAAATGTTTCAAATTTATATTTATTCTAATAAGTATTCATTTTTTTGTTTTAGCCATATGTACGTGGGAAGGCAATATCTGCACTCCAACATTTAGCTTTAAAAATCACCGGAAGCAGGTTCTTCAGCTCTCTGGAACAATTGTCATCTTTCCTGCTTGGAAGGCCCTCTGCAGTGATTAATAAACTACTTTCTGATCCTCACCCTGCAGTTTTGGCCATTGGTTTACAATTCATTCTGTTACTTGTGCCACAGGTAAAATATCATTCTTGGGAACTGTGACTGCATGCATGCACGCTATTCCTGGTGGATGTCATGTACCACCGGTGGCGCACATAACCTTTATGTGCTGTATCCTTCTGTAACAGAAACTTGTTTTAACTTACATATTTTTTAAATCAGCAGACGTAATGTGTGCATTTTTAAACAGTTTATTATTTGACCAAATAAAACCAAAATAAAAAACTTACATTTTCAAATTAGAATATAAAAATTAAAATAAGAATATCATACCGAGTTCAAATAAATAAATATGCCTTATTATGTTTTTACGTACTAGGAGAATACAGATCATCAAAAAATGTAGATCGAGAAAAAAAATAAAAAAAGTAATTAGATTATAAAAAATATAAATAGCAAAAATTAGAAGCTAAAAATTTCTTTGCACACCATCACAGGAAATACACTTTTCAATGTGTGTTACCAGTGGAACAAGGAGACACTTTTTCACAGTTTTTTCCCCACATAGTAACAAAAGAAATCAACTTAAATTTTAAAATTAACCTTTAAATGCAGAATGTGCCCATGTGGGCGCACAAAATGCAGTAGCTCACGGACATATTTTTAATAATATTTTTTCAACGTTTCTTTCCCCCACAAAACAGAAGTGTGCAATTCTTCATTATTTTTACAATAAAATGCTTTTTATTTGAACACTTTAGTACCAATAATTCCAAACATTCCAAACTCATAGTTGGTTGTCCATCGCAATCATTACAAAACATGCAAACTTTTTGCTTTAATCTAGCTACTTGAAAACATTTTTCCTTAATTTTTCATAATATAACAGGCACCTTTTACGAATGTCTCTTGCTTTTCCCTCCTATTTACCAATTTGATGAATAGGTGCACTAAGTTTTCTTTGCCTGGAATGCTCTGGAACAGTAAGATCCACGATATGTATATGTTTTCTCTCTTTTTGGTCACTACTATATATCACCCATGCATTCAAAATACATGTTCCAAGAATTATTTCAAAGGCAACTTTCTTGTACCATTTGGGGGTGCGCCAAATACATGTATAATTGGCAGACATCTGATCAGATACATCCACCCCTTTTTGTGCCTTGTTATGAGCAATCACAGAAGGAGGCTTCATTATAACATCACCACTTCTTTTCCTTTTCCTAGATGGAATTAACTGGTCCATGTGCTCAGGTCGAGTGGTGATCATCAAAACCAGTTGCTTATCAAACCATTTATTATTCTTATTCCATTTTTATTTTCTTGGCTGTAGACTTCTCCCTTCTTAATTTTTCTTGTGCATACTTCTGCTAGATTTCCGCGATGATTTTATCATAGTGTTCCACAGGAATACGTTCCTCTCTTTAGAAGAGCCTCACATAATGGTATGCTCATATAATAATTGTCCATGAACACTGTTCTGCCCTCATCCAAAAATCCATCTGCCAATTCCATCACAATTTCGTATGTCCAGGTCAACCGCTACTCGTATTTGGATTCTTTTCGGAGTAGACCTTCAGGTCATACGTGTATCCCTCTGTTGTACACAGCTTCTATAGCTTCACTCCATATTTATGCATTTTACCCGGGATATACTGCCAGAACATGAGTCTGCCCCTCTAAGGCACCATGGATCCATCAATCAATACATCTCCTGGTATGAGTGTTGTCCAAAACTTATGACAAATAAGGTATAGCAAAGGTTTTATTTTTGATAATCTATTTTCTTTTGCAGAAGAATCCCCGTTATCTTGGAAATGAAAGCATTTCAACAATATCAAATCGTTCACATGGCATTGAGCTCTGAATTAGTTCATTGCGATACAATGGCTTACTAGACATATACAGACACATTTTTGGAAAATGGTTAACACCCATGCTAAGGAGATCAGCAATAAACTTCTATTTCCCTCCTATTAGTGTCTCTCCACTTATGCATCATAGAACAAGGATGTAGTTGATGGGAACTGGTAAACTGATATGTAAATCTATTTGTTTCTTGCACTATGAGGTCCAACACTTCATCTGTTATAAACAGTTTGTATATAGAAAGAGGATCTGACATATCCAAACTGCACTGCACACCATCACGACCCATATACAAAAAAATCATCCCCACACGTCTGACCCACTGCCGACAACTTCATAATAATAATAATAATTTATTTACTGCAGAGACCCCTGTATGGGGCATTACATTGTCAAGGTCATAGTAAAAATAAAAGAACAGTAGAATACAATATATAGAAAAGTGCACAAACATGACAATACAGTACAAAAGACACCATTTGTGTAGATTTTTACAATTTTTCAGAGATAATCTCATTGATGCTATAGTAAGCCCCCTTTAACATCATATCCCTGACATTTCTTTTAAATATATTTGCAGGCATAGATTTAAAATTAATAGGGAGTGAATTGTACAATTTTTACTAGAATATTCATAATTTTTTTGGCTTGTAGCAAGCCCACAGTATTTCATATCAATATTAGTACAATATCTAGTTTCATATTTGTGAATATCACCACGTAAAATATTTTTGAAGCCAGAGTGAACATAACAGGTAGCTTCCAAGATATAGACAGAGGGTAATGTTAAGATATTGCTACATCTAAAAACATCTCTACAATGTTCTCTTGGTTTGAGATTATGTATGATTCTTATTGCCTTTTTCTGCATAATAAATATCTTTTTACTAGCACTTGATGCTCCCCATAATAGAATACCGTATGACATAACACTATGAAATAGAGTTAAATAGGCACATCTGAGGGTATCATAGGATACCTCAGTCCTTAGTCTTATTAAAAGATATATTAATTTTGCCAATTTATTTTCTAAATATTCAATGTGCTTCTTCCAAGTTAGTCCAGGGTCCAAAACTATGCCTAACAGTTTGCCTGTTTCATTTCTGTTTGAGAAGCTTTTAGATGGATTAAAATGTATATGTTGGTTTTTGGTAGCATTGAGGCTTAATTTATTGCAGGCAAACCATGCCTCCAATTTCTCCATGGATTTTTTGATTTCCCTTTTGTTTTCCTCAGGATTTGAGTTTTTAACAAAAAAACTAGTATCATCGACAAATTGGAGGGTATATGACATAATATTTCCTGGGCAGTCATTAACATATAATATAAAAAGAAGCGGACCGAGTATTGAGCCCTGAGGCACACCATGGATATGGTTAAAGTTTTCGGATTTACCATTTTTAGTTACCACAACATGAAGTCTATTGCTTAGAAAAGATTTGATTAAATCATGAATTTTGCCTCTGAAACCATAATGATTTAATGATTAATTGAATAATGGTATTTACTTCTTCCGTTACTGGATGGAGAAAAAATGATTTGCCACAATTTCTAGCATTTTTGCGATTTATGTAGCTTAGTTTATCATTTTTAAGATAGGAGGCAACATCATTTGTATTTTGAGTAAGATTTTTATGTATATTTGTAGCAGATAATTCCCAATGCTTAGCAAAAACCTGCGGTGACAAGGAATTTTGCTTGGATTTTATACTTTTTACAGAGTTTATAATAGACCAACTTTGCTTCACGAGCCTTATCCTCTCCACCAGAAGACAGTTTCTTCACCATCATTTTTCACTGAAGACACAGAATCACTATCTTCTTCTGATTCGGAGGGTTTGTATGAATTCTCTGAATTGGAGAAATCAGAAAATGAAATTTCACTGTCAGAATCCATGGGTTTACCAATCAAAACTGAATAAAATTATTTACTCCCGAATAATACAGCAGTATGAAGTGATAAAGTTGTTCTGACAGATGAATATGACAAGGAATGTATTATATTAATGAAACTATGTATTACAGCAGAAAGTTGTTGTTTTTGTCCCCAATTTACCTTTACTGAGGAATGAGTGAATATTTGCCTAGTCTGATATCCAAACATGAGCAAATTCATTTGGTATTTGTTAAATGAGAGATTAGAAGATTTGTGTGCATAACTGTTGTCTTTTAGCTACATCATTTTTCTCTAAATTAAACTTAAGAGACCTCACCAACTTGGACTTTGTGGAGAAGTGGAGGATTCCGGTAGCACATTGAAGATGAAGGAGGAAGAAACGGCTGAATGTGCAGATGCTTGTCTGAGCATGGATGATTCAGATTCTCCCAAGGATACCATTTTTCAGGGATTGGCTCCTGCACTGGTACACATACAAAGGCAGATATTGCAAGGGCGGATGCCGACCGAATACGTTTTTCATTCAGTTCCTTCTCCTTGGTTACAGATATCTATTCTCAGGTAAGCTGAGTTACATGCCCCATTTATACACAGGTGTGCATAAAGAATTATTTATAATATGCTATGTGAATAATTTATCATAGTTGTCAATGTACTGAAAATTTAATCCAAGTAGCCCAACTGAAGTTATTGTTTGCCATTGTTTATTGACTATTTTTTCCAAATGCATAATTATTCTGTTGATATATTGCATTATACTCATTTTTTGTGATGTTTTTATATCTTGTAATTTTAAGTAAAATGAGTGCAGCGTCAAAACTAAGTAACTGAATGTTCAAAGTTATGGAACCAATTAATAAAAAAAAATTAAGTTGGTCTTTTTCATTTTAGGTTATTGAGGCACCTAAGAAGGGATGAAATAATTGCAAATGGTGCCCATGAGCTATTAATTGAGACCTTTAAGTCAATCAGCAGAAGAGTATTAATTGGATGGGCTATCATAATTGAATGTGTTCTTACAGCGATTGAAATTGATCCACCTGAGTCTTTCTATTATGAGGTAATATGTTTTGCCTTGTTTTTTTGCTCGTGTTATTAAAGCTGGTAATTAAGAGACGGCAGGAATTTATACCAAGAAACTTTTCTGTCTTCCTTCCAATATTTCTCCCTCTGGTATATTATTCCTATTTAAGCTATACTTTATATCCATGAGAATTGGCATTCATTGATTAATCTTCAGAATCCATGCATTAATAAATATACTGTAATTACTTGTGTACCACACGCACCTTTTTTTCCCAAAATGTCGGTAAGGAAAAGGGGTCGCATCTTGAGGATTTCTGAACAGATTATATAAATTTTGAGTTTTGATTGTAAATTCGCTGCCACATGCTTGTGTCTACATTTATACTTGCAGAGGACAAAGAATTCTATGAAGTATACACTCAGACCTTGTTTCGGAGAAGGAAAATTGATGAAGAGGCAGACTTTTTTAAAATTCTGGATGACAACTTATTCTGGCATGAATTTATTTTTTTCCCTCTGAACTGGCCCAAAAATAGGGGTGTGTGTGGTACACAAGGGCACGCGGTACACAAGTAAATACAATATTGAAAATGGAACCATATACCTAATAGTTGTATAGTACATATATTTGCCTTTGCTGGCGGTAACATTTCTTTGTTATATTTGGTTGTTGATTCAATTGCTCTCTAGGGAATTATAAGATGAACTACATCTTGATCCTGTTGCATATTGAGATTTTGATAGTAAAAAGTAAATAACCTAAAAGTATAAAAATATTTTGTTCAAAATCAGGCATAAGAAAGTTCATTTTGTAACACATTGAAATGTGAATAAGAGAATTTGGTTCCCTTCTACTCAATATATAATTCAGGTTATTAAGCATCCAAATGTTGCAATGGAGTGCCTGCTTACAAATATTTTCTTGGTAAAACTGCAACATTCTAATTTTTGTATGCTTTTGATGCCAGTATTTTTATGTTATTAAATTGTAGGAGAATTTGCACCATTTCTTAATTTAATCTAAATAAATTTAAATTTCGGTTATGAGCACCACTGAATTTTTGGCAAACCTCAATCATTAAATATTTAACTAGAAAAATGTGTTGATGTTCTTTGATTCTCTGCCTACAGAGAACATGGTGAAGGAAGTTCTTTTTTGTTTTCATTCATGGTTAACTTATTTTTTATTGTAGGTTGTTGATGTTTTGGGGAAGCTGGTTATTGAGAGTGGAGCAGGAAAAGACACCATACCAAAATGGCTGAGCAGCAACCTCCTCCACACAAGTCTCTCCCTCTTGCAATCCCTTGGGAGGAAGCACATAGCTGCCGTTGAAGCTGTGGTGCTTTCTCCTGATATTCAAGATGGACTTAGAGGCTCTTTAGGTCACAGCGATCCATCAATACGCAGGTATTTCAACACATTAAATTTCTATAAATGTTATTCATGATACTGACTACGGTTAAAAAAGTTACGACATCTTCTTCATTCTCTCATTATATCTTTTGTCATCTAAGCATTTGGCATAACTATGATTACAAATACAATAGAAGATTTGTTTAACTCATGATGAGCCAGCTTTTTGTGAATTAATATTTACCTTGAGCATTATGATGGATATTATTATGCTAAATGCAAATTTTATCTAGTTATAATATACCGTATTTCACCGCATAATCGTCGCACCCTGTTTTTTCAGTCCAAAAATTGGTTTATAACCTTTCATTCATAATCGTCACATGGTATAATTCTGTTCGTTACGCCGCTTAAAAGGTAAACAGAGCAGCAATGTATTCACCAGTGGCATATGGATACGCATTTATCTCTCGCGGACACACAAGATTAAATTTTGTAAGTCCATACTTCGCAACACTGCAGTAAATTTTCTCAAGTGTAATATTTCGACTATAATGCACAAATCAATAACAACTAATGTGTTAACTTTTTTTTTCAGACCGGAAAAATGTTCGCTAATCTGTCACGAAGAAACGATGTGCGTCGATTTGGACTATTCAATTTTAACGTATATTCACGAGTATTCCGTGCATCCTAATCTTGCACCAAAGACAGTTTAGTAATAAATGATTTTTAAGTAATACCGGCACAATTTTTTTTAAAAAAGCTTCACATAATGGTCGCACCCCACTTTTTTGCAAAAAAATTTGGCATAAAATCTGCGACGATTATGCGGTGAAATACGGTAGGTTAGGCTCTCTTATAAAAATTTGGTTACATATTGTATTCTAAAAATTGTCATACACTAGAGAGTCAGTTATTTGAAATATCAGTTATCCATACTCCATTATGCTTTGAAAATGAAATTTCAACTGCAAGATTCAGTAGCAGAAAAACTTCAAATTTAATGCAGAGTGAAATCAATTGTTATTTTGAGTAAAAAGTTACAAGCATGTTCATTTTTATTTACTGTGTTATACTATAATATATGGATATATTCAGTAACTTTAAAATTATTTTATATCTTTTGAGTGGTAAGGATATATGTGAATCTTTTGTTTCTTTTGATGATAAACATATCATAAGTAGTTTGACAGTGAATGGATTTTGCAGGTTAGCTGTAGGTTTGATCACCTCCTGTGGAGGCTTGTCATCTCACGATGGCAATCGCTGGACTGCTGAAAAGATTTGTCTCCTTTTGCTGGAGGAATGCTCACCAAAGAAAACAGGAGTTGGGAGAATCAGCCACATCCCGATGGAGCACTGGAAGAGAGAGTGCTTAGAACGTATTGTTTCCCTCACAAGTTTGCATGGATCACCTCAAGATGATGGTACCTCTTGGCAACTAGCAGTGCTTCTCAGGTCTCTTCCTCTTGCGCCTGATAGACAAACAGCTATCTTAATTCGAGACAGAATCAAAAGGTTTCTTCTGCCTCCAGGAGGAGGTTAGTATTGATCAAGAATTACTCATTTTATGTTAAAATTACATTTTTGTGTAATTTTTTTAGTTATCTAGAATTAGCATTTCCTTTTCATTATGCTTTTTTATCCTAAATGATTTGTAAGTTTGCTGCTAAACTTCTGTTATTTTCATTAAACTCAAAATATGGTTGTGTATAGTGATGTGCCATTTAAATACACAGTTCAGCTTATACATATATAATGACCATTTAAATGTAGCTGTTACTTTTAATGAATAACATGATTTCATGTAGACATTTACAATTTTTGTGTTATTGTTTTTAAATGTATTTTATTTATGGTCTTGATGTGATGCATTTACCAATACATTAGCTATATTTTAGTGGAGTTAAGCAATAGGATATTCTAGAAGGCATTCAGCAATTATGCTGTAATGTTCAGCCGAAATATTTGTTTTCAGATTGGGTTGACCTTGGATCTGGAAATGTGACAAGAAGCAAAGTTCTGAAATTACTCGAGAAGCACTGTCAGTCCAAATGTGCTTCTACTTACTTACTGGAATTATATGTTTGGGTCCTGAGTCAATTTTATCACCTTGTTCCCGACACAAACTCTGTCCAAGTTCTTCAACAATTGATTCTGTTGGGAAAAAAGGTTTACTGAAAACTTAATTTTAACATGAATCATTCTTTAAGAGCTTTAAATTAGAAACTTTTTACTCATTTAATGTCTATGATTATAACCTCATTTATGATTTTTCTGGCATGTGTTTGGTAAATTATATTTCACTCATTTAACTATTAACTCCTTGCATCACTTTTTAATTCTTCATGTTATGGATCCTTGTCCTTTTAAAAACCATCATGCAAATATTACCTCCTCTGCAGTTTTTTGTGGAAGTTGGTTGTAAAATTGTGGGACATTAGAAACGATCCATCCATTTGATTCACATGAGCACTTTAAGTGTTGATAATCTGTTATAAAAATTATTTTCTACTGCTTACATGTCTAAAAACTTAGTGTGATGTCCAATGAATGACTTATTTATTGGAAATAACTTTTAAAACAGTATACTCTCAATTTAACATTCTAATGAAGAAGAATAAGAGCATGGATAATTGAATATACTAATACCCTAAAAATATTTTGTTGGCTAAACTTGGTCATTAATGTCATCAGGATATATTTTTTTAGAAATAGTCCATCATCACTCCTTTTCCTTCAGCAAATATTACTGCATTAACCAAAAAGGAAGACAACTTCAAATTTAAGATGACCACAGCAATAAACAAGGTCTATTCAGAAAATAACTTTGCAATACCAATTTTTAAAATAACATATGATGGTAACATTGTTCCATCTGCTAACGCTGCCAGTTACAGTATTGCACATTTTTCATTTCCGGAAGTTTTTATAATGACTTTTGTGTGCCTTTTTTGTCAACTGTGTAATTGGATGTCATGTTGAAATAAATAGGTGTCATGTCTGCATTACCCATTTGGCTCAGAAGGTAATCATGAATTTTCCGTGATGCAATTACATGCTTCTGGAAAACAATAAGTTTGCTCGTGTAGTCAGATGGTAAATGTTGGGAAAGAGAAGTTTTTCATCGCAGTTAAAAACCATTATGATGCATCATCCATATGCACCAACCATTACTAGCCTTGAATTTTGGCCATGGCATATTTAGTGATCGTGCTAATTCATGAGCTTTTAGTTTAATGATTTCCTGCCAAACTGGTTTTCTGTCTGTTCTTTGAGTATTCTCAAATTTTACAGTTTCTTCTTCTAATTCATGAAATTGACTTTGTTTGGATCCACTAAATGATTTCTGTGCTGAATTAGCATCTTCAAGTTTCTGTTTTGCTTGTTCCCACCTCCACAGATTAGTCTCTGTCACATTATATTTCCTCCTGGCCTTACAATTGTTAGTTTCTTCAGCATAATGTATCACTATTAGCTTAAAATTTCTATCAAGGCTTCATCTTATACCTTGTGATACATTCCCTTTTACAGAGGTGCCTTTCTTCTCCACACAATCTGTCATTTCAGTCTTAAGGTTTGGGGCAACTTATTTAAAACTGCTAAAAATAATAACTACCGTATCTGTCCAATTACAAGCCGATGTTTTTTGTCAAATCGATCATGAAAAAATCACCCCTCGGCTTAAATGCTAGACTGAGAAAAAATTTGGGGTTAGTATTGTCTCGTAGTCACTCATAGATGGCAGCATGTCTCTCATTGTTGTTGCGTTCAAATGATAGTACTATATTTTTCGTAAAGTAAATATTTGATCTACAATGAATATTAATGAATAAATAATGAGTCTATGGTAAAAGCGTTCAAAAAATGTTGCATTTCAAATGATATTGATGGAAGCGAGGATGACGTTTTTTGGGACAATGATTCCATTGACCAATCTTCCAGTGGGGAAAAAGAAAGTGTAATTTTATGTTTAAGAATATGTTCTTTCATGTCTAAATGCTATTGGATATTTTCTTTCGTTCCTCAGGGCTATGCATATATATCATTAAGAATGGTTAGCAATTTGTATTATTTTTCATTAGCCACTAAAAGAAGTTCCTATTAGCTTTACATGGCTATTGTAGTTATTGCTATAGCCATTGTAATGTTTGTATGCATGCTAAAACTCCATTCATGGAATCTATTAAAATTGCATACATACATTGACTACGCAGACAATTATGCAAAATGCGATGATGGCTTTGCATGCTCAACTGTTTGAATATTGGTAAAACTTTACGTGGAACGTGTATAATTATAAAAATGCAATTTCTTAACGAAATGTAAATGCTAATTTCATTGGAAATAGACTTGGATGAAAAATTATCTTGGTGAGGTTGCTATTGCTTTATCTGACCTTTTGTGAAAATGAAGATGGATGAAATTATTGTCACTGAATGTGGAACATTATTCAACAATGCGAAATTATTAATTGGAGTACCGTATTGTCCTGAATATAACATGATGTTTTTTTTCCAAAAAATGAAATTTGAAAAGTATCCCCTGCATTATATTCGAGTACTAGTGATTTTAAAAGATTGTAAAATTGTTTAGAAAAACCACCGTGCATTCCGCACATCTGTTTATGAGATACTTGTTGCATTGTAGACACATTAGGTGTACTTTACATTGTACTTGATAAGCATCTGAGGTGAGAATAGATCAAGTTCAATCGGCAGCTGAACCCCTCGATATTCATTGAGCTGAAGCTATAAATGCATCAGCGTATTCTTTGTAACTACCATAGTGACTTTTTATCCATCCGTTATTTTAACAATGGGTGACAAAAAGGATGTTGATCATGTTGAGAAAAAAGGTTCTTCCAAATCCCAGGTTAACAGAGGAATCTGACGAAGTTATCACATGAATTTTAAAATAGTCGTAGCTAAATCGGTGTTGTTAAAATCCATCGGAAAAGAGAAATCAAGTATCCTCAAAGTATCCATTACTGTGGGCTTCTGGTCATTCACTTGGTTCAACTATCCAATTTATAAAGATATGTAATTAGTGTATTTTTCAGGCTATAAGACACTTTTTTCAGATAAATTACTCCCAAAATCAGCCTGCATCTTATAGACTGGAAGTAAGATTTTTACTGTATAGTATTGGCACAAATCCTTTCATCCCAAAATAGAATAATTGGCAGGCACTCATCACAAAAACATGAAATATATATTATTAATAATTAATTAATAGTGAGAAAATAGTAATATATACAATAAAACCTTATGCAATGTGAATTCTGTTGGTGCATTTTCATTATTGCACTTTATTACATGTCCACTCACAGTGATAATAATTTAAATATGTGATGTATGTATGTGTTAGTTCCTAATGAGACCATTGAATAGCACATTTAATGCCATGGAACATTAGAATTCTGGTAGTCTGGCAAGAAATTTATAAATGCCTAGGATAAATACCATTATGTCTATTGAAATCACTATGGCTACAAGAGTGAAAGGATTGCCTATGCTATCTTAATATACAAATCTGAAATTCTGTTTGTTTGTTTGTCCACTATACAAATCCACACCTTTGAAGATATCGTTATGAAACTTCACATAGGTATATAATTTTACCCTGCAAGTAAAATAGGCTATATGGCAATAAAAAATTTGGGGGGCAGTGCTATATTATAAGTGCACTGTGCATTATGCTACAGTAGACGTTTGCACCATCAGATGGAAGCTGTGTGAACTATGTTAGCACCTTCGGACAGAAGCTGCGCAAACTACAGTTGGGGGTGGCTTTAAATATTCCCAGGCAATGCTGGGTACTCCAGCTGATTAGCTACAAGCTTCAGGTGATTCATAGTGCAAAAACACACAAAATGGCAGAATGTTATTTCGGTCCAAATCCCACAGAAAAAATGATGAATGGAGAAAAGAGGATAAAAGTTGAAGGTGACAGGAATAGAGAAACATAGTCTTTGTAAACTTGGTCCTAAATGACCACATCTATAAGAGGAATTAAAAAAAATTACCTGTGGAACAGAAGAAATTAGGTATAGCTGTATCAATCAAAATGACAAAAAGAGTTGCATAAGATAAAGGAATAGTCTAGTGTTCATATTGTTGTTACATATGAATTCCATTTATTAGCAATTGAAATCTCATCTTGCACTTAAGTAAGGGGTGTGTCTATAGGTGCAAACATATGCAGCTCACTCCGACAGCCTAATTAATAGGACTCTTGAGTACATTTAGGGCACATTTAACTATACAAGTTTCGAAGCAATTATTTGTTTTAATCATCCTTATTTATTTTCACTAATTAAGTTTTTGTAACATTATATTTAACTTATCACTCCATATTATTTTCTTTAAATGTTTCCAGATACAGACTTAATCATGGTTAGAAATGATACACGATATGGCCCTTATTAAATGCTTTGGTGAACAGAAATGCTTTTTTCCCAAAAAATTCTCCTACAAAAATTGGGGTGCATCTTATAAACTGAAAAATATGGTAATTATCTTCTTATCTTGGCAGTATTTCATGTCACTGCCATTTTTAACAATACCTGATCTTTCTCTGCTTTTCTCTCACTGTTTATTATAAGAAAATAGTCCTAAATTGACTACCTCACTTGGTGATGTTTTGTGTTGTTGCACACTCTTATCAAAACTGCTCGAACATTTTCTGTGAAATATACATGTTTATATTTACAGATGCATTTGGTTTAAATATATATTGAATTTAGGCAGGAATGTAGTTTGTACACCACTTGCTTATATTTGATATGCTACCAAAAATAAACATTAACTATCACTAATTATTTGTGCCTTAATTTCTTATTTCAAGCCAGATGGAAATAGGAGTGTAAATGTATTTTCTACGAAAATAGTAAAAAGGCAATGCAGTCCCTTTTTATGCTCTGAGATACCCCAACCGATTAATTTGAGAGTATACTGTTGATATATGTTTCATGAATACTTTTTTCAGGGTGATTTGTTTGGATGTATATATTGCAATTATCTATTTTCAGGTGGTGTTTAATAATAAAAAAGGAAATATTTCAACTATAGTAGATGTATTAATAGCTATTGTCCAAGCCTTTTCACATATCATTTTTAAAAAGTTCGACTTTGAGCTTTCTGGAGGTAAGGAAGAATATTTTTCAATATTAAATAATGTATAACGTAAAATGCCTCTGAAAATTACTTAAAAATATAAAATTGTAATGATGTAATGTTAAGATACATATTTTAATTAAGAATTTTCTAGTTGAAAGTTTTAAATTATAAAATACACAGCTACCATATTAAAATACAGCTAAAATAGTATAAACCCTTGTTTGGGTAACTCCCGTATATACTTGTGTATAGGTCGAAGTTTTAAGACCAAATTTTTAGCGAAAAACTCAGGGGTCGACTTATACACGAGAAATGTAGTCGATAGATTTAAACCCATGACTTTATTTGCCCTGCAGTTATTAAAATTTGATGGAATTTACACTCTTGTAACTGTATCGATACTATCGAATATTTAAATAGCGATGTATATGAAAGAATAAATTACTGTATAATTTAGTGATCCTAAGTTGATCTCTGATGCTTGGCAAATAATTAAGCAATTTTGATCAACCTAACATTTGGTAACGTGACGGCAGTAAGACAGATGCGCAATATGGTAACTCCATAACATGTAAACAAAGAAACATAGGTATTCACAGAATACTTCTAAGCATCGCAGATTAAATTAGTATCGCCGAAGTATTTATGGTATGAAAATTATGGTACTCGGCGCATAACTGGGGCGAAGGTAAACAAGGCAATGCTAGTGCTGGCGAAGAAGGCAATGCTAGAGCTGGCGATGTCGAGATAGTGACGAGAAATGGAAATACCAGGAGGAAAGGTGGAAAAATGGAAGACAAACATAAATTAAAGATTTAGAGGTTTGTAATAAAACAACATAAGTAAGGGGAGACGTAATATTATTTATTGTAACATTGGCGGCACTAGCGTCGCTTTGTTTACCTTTCTCATCCTTTCCTTCCACCTTCACATTTACCCTCACCGAGATATTGTATTATGCACTCATACCTACACATTATGGAAATTTGAAACTTATGAAATATTACGATTCCCCACTGGGTTGGGTTGGTTAGGGGTTGGCTTGGTTTTCCTTCCATGTTCACATTTGCACTCTCTGAGGGGTAGGTTCCTCCATTTCTCTTCCAAAAACATGCGAAACGGATTTCCTAGGACCATGTAGTACATCTTTCTGCTGCTTTATCGTCAATTTCAGCGTCATCTATCCTCTGCGGTCCAATGTCAGTTTTGTTCCCTGTTCTCCTTTACAAAGATAGCTTTTGAATGAGCGCCGGGACGAAGTATGAAGTCTAACCTGAGTCATTTGATCTATTAGAAAGGCGTATACAATGTAACGACTTTTGATGTTATGCATTGGCACTGTGGGAGATATTGGACTGCTTCACTGCTACTTTGACATAACGTAGTTATATGAGACTAAAGGGAGCTTAGCATGGAACTTAATGGATCAACACATATTGCATACAAAAAATTTCATTCTACTACACCTAAAAATCTGGAGTCGACTTATACACAAGATATACGAACAAACAAAAATTTTTATGAAAAAGGCGGTCGACCTATACATGAGATCAACTTATACACGAGTATATATGGTACATATCATTTCTAATAGGCTTTAAACCTTTTATGCTAAATGTTTAAAGTTAAGTAGATACTTTTTGTATTCGGTTTATAAATATTGTAGTGTTTAATTGTTATTAAAGCTGAATATTTGCTTCAGTTAGTTCATTACCTCATTTCCGAAAGCCATACATGGCATTAAGGGCAGAGATTGAAAGGTGAACCATCTGTCATTGCCAAGTATTTTTAGAATTGTGATGATTCATCTACATCAGGTTACAAAATTTTTTAATCATTTTACTCACTACTATATTGTTTCCATTAATTTAGAGAAATGGAATGCCATTCATGAATCTGTCCAAAGCTTCCTCAAAGATGTTGGTGACCTTGATGGAACTCCCAGGTTGATTGATGCTTGCAATGAATTATCCAGAACATTACCTCATGCTCAAGCTACCACTGAAGTATTAGCCAAAGGTATTTTGAAAAAATATCAAAAGTTGCTAAAACTGAAAATGACAGAGTTTAACATTTGAATTTTGGGACATAGCTCATACAGGCATTGAGACTACTATGGATAAGAATTTTATACTTTTTATACAGTAAGATTATCATTAAATTAGTAATATAAGGAAGTATTATATCCAGTGGCATACCGGAAAATGTGTGGGACCTCTCGCCAAAACAGGATTAAAGTCCTGGAAAAAGATATAAGGGCCTCATGAAAAAAATATGGGCCTGCTTTGGCCATGGGCTCCCCCACCACATAGGGGTTGCGGGGGTGTCCGCTATGCCACTGATTATATCTAATATTACCATAGCTACTTTAATATTAGATAAAATATTTTGAATTTTAGCATTTGAAAAGCCATTACTATTGCACTGTTGCATAGTATGAAATTACTTCATATGGATCATTGTTTTATGTAAAGGTGCTGCTGCAACCAAATTCTGCATTGCTTAAGCAAATGCACAGTATTTTTAAAAGATCAATAGAAAAACTAGTTGCGATTTGCATGGGGCATGTAATTGGTTGGCCCGAAAATAGACTTCAATAGCACATGGAATATTTTTTCTAGAAATATGTTTTATTAGGACATCATTTTATATTTAGAGTTGTCTTTATGTTCTGAGTGATCTTGCATCCATGTAAATACAAGAATTTCACACAGTATATATATATCATTATATACGTCTTTCCTTTCATTTCTCAAAGTAAAATCATAGTGAGTAATTTTTTGCGAAAAATTGATTTCTCTTTGATTTTTAAGGTTCATCTCTGGAAGTTTCATCAATGGATTTCACCCTCTCATTCTTGGATGGTTATATTTGTGAAAAACTTGAGCAGAGTGAATCTGTGAAGGAAGCCTCATCATCTGTGCCTTATGAGCCATTTCCTCTTGATTTCTACAATGCAGAACTAGCAACTAATGTCCGCAGACAGATAGCCTTAGGTCTTCCTTTACATTGCCATCCATGGCAAGTTGCCAGAGACTCTAATGATGCAAAAGATAAGGAAAGTTTGGATCTGTCAACAAGCTTATCATTAACACTTCTTAGTCAATCTTCAACTGTGCCTAGCAGCCATGGAACCAGTTTGCCTGATGAGTTTCTTTCTCTTTCACTTGAAAGGTAAGGTAATTTTTTGAGTTAAAGTAGGATTTTTAAGGCTTTTTTTGGGTAAAATTATAATTATTATATATTTAAGCGCTACATAAGCTAAGCCTATGCTCTTATTGCAATAACTTGGTGCCCTCTTTAATCCTTGAGATATAAATAGCATAAATTGGAACAGAAATTAAATTAATATTTAAATAATTGTGTATGGCGGCATATAAATCAAACTTTTGTTGTTGTAAAAAATCTTTCAAAAACTTAGGGCTAACTTATACACCAAGTATAAAAATGGGAAACTTAAGATATGCTCACACGTAATCGAATTGAATCACAGCAACAAGTTTTCAATCTATAGCTTGACATCTACGTGAAGCAAAGGGCTCATTGATCAAATTCCAAATTCTTCTCTTCGTCAATTAGGTTACTGGAAGAAATCTCACACTCAAATACTAAATATTACTGAATTTGATAATAGAAGGAAAAAAAAAACAATTTTATCCATGCTCATGCATCTCTCTGTACTTGCTTTTTGTTATTTACATGTACCTCGAGTGTTATTGCTGTATATTTTTCAAATTTTTAAAGCATGCTCATTTCTGTGCACATAAAAACTTAGGCATAGGTATATGAATTAAAGATGAGTGCTATTTGAATTTGGATCATTTCTGTAATTGGTGTGACCTGTGTTCTCCTAGTCAACCAAGAGAAAGTGAGCCAGTGAATAGGGAAGAGATGGCAATGAATGAAAGCAAAAATAATACTAGTAGAATTTGGACATCTGCTGGCCGTACTAACATCGATCAGTCTACTACGGCCTTAAATACTCAGTCATCAAGCATGAATGAGATGTCTTCTACAAATCAGAAACCACAACAGGCTAAGTCACAGCAAGATCTGATGTCACTTCTTCTTCAGACGGGAAATTCAGGAATAGTGATGGTAATTAATTTATTATAAAGGTTAAAATGCGATGGAAGTACTTTTAAAACATTCAGATAAAATCCTCTTTGACACACCAATACTATGTAGCATTGTGTTGTTATTTTGCTTTCCATATTGATTCCTTATGGATGAATTTGAAAGTTAAATTTGTGTGAAAAGGTATTTTTGGATTTTGGAGCATTTTTTGGAATTACTTGTTATTCAGAATAAATCTTGTTTGCTGGATGATAATATATGTAAGCACCATTTAAGTGAAATTCACATGAATTTTAAACTGCAGCTTGTTAGTACCTTTATTATTTTATTCCTATATTAGTTGTTTAATATTGTAATTCTTAGTTTATTTCAACTACCAGGATTTTTAAATGTTGAAATAACTTCAAGTTGTGCATGGTACTTTTTCCTTTCCTTGGATTTGTTTGGGTTTCGATGTTGAATTTGCATTCCCTTGCAGATAAGTAGTATGCACTTTGTATTTGTTGCAAATTGAGGAATAAGATTTAATCTGTTTTCCTGAATAATTAAATAATTTAATTCAAAATGGTAATAGTAATCTATATATGTAGTTTTTCAACTTCTATTAAATAGATTTTTATTTGTTCTCAAGAAAATTTTGGTTAAAGAAATTACATCCTGTAACTGCAATTTTTAATTTAGGAAATCTTTACAAAGATTGCCACCTCCAATGGCACACTTTTCAGAGTGATATTTTAATTAGTAGCTTTTTAATGTAAAAAAAAGTCAATATTTCCCAAACAGAGATCATGCAACAAATAATGCAAAGCTGAATATATTTTTTCAGAACCAATCCCAGAGTCAACCTGCTAGTGCTGATCCACTGGATAGACTGTTGAATGATGGTTTTCAAATAAGTGGTATTCCAGGATGAAATTTTATTAAATTTTATCAATGCATTTCTGTGATTGTTGTAATTAATGACTAAATATTATTGTTGATATGTTGGAGATTATCTATTTTAAAATCGGAAATACAAATTTTAAACATCAAACTGTTTTACCTTGATTTGTTATTTTTTTTAATCTTTTGTATTCTGTAATGTTGAATTACAGTTTCTTGAGATAATTTCTATTCCAATTAGTAAAAATCTAAAGATTTGGGGTGCTTAGACTTCATTAAGCTAGAATCTACTTTTTCCAACCTAATTTTTATGTGATCCATTCATCACTAGAATAAAAAAAATTCTTTTTACTTGCCACTTCATGCTAATTCTCATCTCAATAATCTGAAGATGCTGAGTCATCAGTGAAAATTTAAAACAGATATCAATAAGGATACTGATAATTGATGTAAATGCTTTGCTATAAATTTAAAATTTCTCATTTGTGATGGACAACAATTGAGTACTTATTGTGAACTTTTTAAATAAAAAGTTAATTTTTGTTTGTTTTTAGCCTACTTTTTAAAAAATTTAAAGCAGTCTTTAGAGATTGCCTCGGTGTCCATGTGTGTGTGTGTTCCACCTACATCTTCATGAATGGACTGATTTCCATGAAACTTAGTGTAAGGCTTGTGCTCTTGGAGATTACCTCCGGGCCTTAATTTGCCTATATTTCGAATTTACAGGTCCCGAGTTCGATTCCAGGTGAGTTCTTTCCCCATTTGATTTACATGGTTAATCTAAAATCCATCGTGCAGAGTTTTTCTTTTGCATTTAAAAATATTTTAGAATTATGATATCAGAGTGAGATTTGTACTGTTCTAAGAGAAAAATGTGAAGATTCTTATTCTTATCACACAGTTTTGATTTTTGAATGTACTTGTTTGAATTTCTCTCAAAAACTTTCCTTTCGGCATTTTGAAAACAATTTTTTCGATTTGTTGTTATGGTGATGATTATTGCCGAACTCGGCTGGAGCATAGCCGAGTGCACATTCCAGCCGTGTTTCGATTCATTGGGGTACAATCGACCCTTAGGTCAATTCATAGCTATCGGAATCATGGCGAAAAATATGAATACTACATATTGTTGTCAGTAACCATACCAGCTCTGTAAACAAAACTTCTTCTTGTGTAATTCTTATGGCATCTTTGGTGAGAGAATTTGGTTTTTGTTGGTCTTGAATTTTTATATATTAAAATTGTATTGAAAGGAAAGTAGGCGGATTGGTTCTTTCCAGAACTACTTGTTTAAATTTACTGCAAACTTAGATTACGATTTCTAGCTTTAAATATCTCTTACATTTTAGGAGCAAAATATGTGTGGTATATTAATTTGGCCTACTTAAATGCATTAGTGTCCTATTGGTCAACTGTGATCAATGTTCTAAGCAGCCCATCCTAGATTGTAACTTGTTGAATGGAATATTTTTCATAAAATTTCTGAAAGAAGGTATAGAATTAAAAGCAAAGTTGCTGATGTAATATAAATCATAAAGCAGTTGACTTTACTATTTATAAAATAATATCTCCAGCCCATTTTTATTTGTTCTGTACATGTCAGTGAAATTTAATATCTTAAGCAATTAGAAAAATTCAACTTAGTAAAGAAAAAATATTTTCTGCATACTATGTAGTTAACATGCCAATAGTAATTTCTTAGAGTAATCTAAATTTAGCGGGTTCTAATTCTATAAAAAGGCATAATTAAGTACAGAATCATTTTTTATTGTCAAAACAATATAATGGTAAAAAGATAATAACCTGGCAGTTTTAATTTGTATTCCAGCAGTCTCCATATGGTATACAAGGTCATTGGTTGAGGTGAAATAGGGACAACTGCCTTTTCTAAGATCGGATTATACCATTATCACTGCCTAGGTTTTTTAAATCTCAGATGACGGATTTCTACCTCACATTCCTGGTGGTGTATGTTCCATGGTTTCAAATCAGTAACAGCCAGAATGCATTCAGAATGGAATTTAATGAAAATGTTACCTAAAAAATCAATATCCATGTAAAAATTTATCTAAAACCAAACAAATAATTGTCAATTTAAATGACATTTTGATTCTTTTGCAGAATACATTTTGCAAATCTTTTAGTATATTTTCAACCAATGTCATATTGCATATTTATACTATATATATAGATAGATAAATATCTGCATGCATAAGTGTCAAAAAAGAAATTCTGGTCAAAAGAAAATAGAATCTTCGAGGTTGATTTGACAGTGATCTAATGGTTCAAAGATATATGAGCACAGGTTTTGCCTCTAGCTTTGTAATTTTTGTTCAAGCTAGTAAATATGCAAGTGTAATGAACATCAAAACTTGCCCAATGAGAAGTAATGAATTAGGCAGAAGACACTGCCCATGAAAAATTGATTCCGGTGTTAAGCATTTATTGCATTAACAGTAAATCTACGCAGTTAGGAGATTTTTTAATGTTTAAAGATTAGGTTCAAAAGAATAAAACTGAATGAAGATGTTCTTTTGACAAAATGATTTATTAATGTATATAATAATCTCGGAATCTTATGAATTTCTTTTAGCTGTATTAATCAATTTGTTTGAAAAAATAAGTTCAAATTTCATTATATTGCAATATCCATTTCAAGCAACATAGCTTTACCTTTCAAACATCGCCTGTTCTACTGAATTCTTTGAATGACTATAATCTATCGCTTTTTTTATTTGTTTAAAATTTCCATCAATGCCATACATATGTGTTTTACAAAAGTTTTTCATTATATACTGATATGAATCTGTTATTTTAAAAAATGGACATCTTTTCAAATTTTCTTTTTGAAATCCAAGAAAACCCATCGAGTTATAGCTTGAGTTTCACAGCACATAAAGCATTTATTTTTCAACATTTTTATCTTATTTCATAGCTAACAAGAAAATCTTTCTGTTTTCCGGTTAGAGTCATAGTTTCTATGAATCAAAAAGTTACCTTCAAAGGGTAGTTTATTTCAGTATGTGCTTTATTTTAAATGTACACAATCTAACCCTGAAATAATTTTTCCTGTTAATATTAGAGTATCTATTAAATAAAAGTGATGATGTAGGAACATAATACTTTTAAAAAAATAAATTAGGCGAAAATCTTATTCTTTGGTCATTTTGTTTATGGTGGATGGCATTTGCTGAAACTAAGTGCTGACCTCAGCTTCTTTCTTACTCGTGGTGATGTCCACTTGCTAGAGGTAGATGATATAGAGCGGACTAGATCACTTGGCGATACGCCTTCATCAACATCATCTGCTTCTGTCTTGATCTCCATTTTCTTCATTAATAAAAAATAATGACATTAGATCACATCACAGGAATTCTAAAACTATTTATGTTCAACCACCTTGTTATCTCTCAGCATCTTTTTAATTTTTCTAGCATAGGATTTGTTTTAAACATTTATTTTACCTGAACGATTAGCCTAAGTAATTGATGTTGCACATCCAAAGCTGTTGAAATTTCTTTAAGACGCCTCTTCTGTTTCTCTAGTTCTTCGGGTATGTAGTCGTCATTGTTTTCAAGTACCATTTCAAGCCCTAAAAGAAATAATTTAAGAAATATCATAGCTTAATATATGTTTACCAGTCTCTTTCTTTTGCTAAATAACTTTTACACACATATATGTCGGTCTGTATGCATAGGATCTTCGGATAGCTTAATTCTATCACACATATATGTGTAGGTTTAGTGCTTTAATTGATAAAAAGTATTTCTTTGGTGGAAAGCTTATGGTAGTATTTAAAAAAATAATAATTTGCAGTGGAAACCACAACAAAAAAATTGGATAAAAAAATTGTTTAAACCAAATGTATGTAGTGTCCATTCTCTCACCTATATTTTTCAATGCATATTTATTTTTTTAATGAAAAATAGATAACAAGAAAATATTGTTTATCACAAACATTTTTTTGCCTCCAAGAATATTATTCAATTCAAAATCCTTCAGATAACACAAAATAGCAGTTGAGAGAGAGTTTGAGAGTTTAAAAAATAAAAATTAGACTAATGCTATCATAAATAATTATGTACTAAATATATCGACTGCAATTAATTGGCATAGTGCAAATTGTCCCATCATTGTTACCCATGTATCAGGATTGACCTATGTGCATACTTCTTAAACATTAACATTTAAGCATCAAAACTTTTTACATGAAAGTAGGATAAAACAAAATTTTTGTGCTGCTCCCCCACATTTTGTGTTAACCAGTTTCTTTTGTATCAGATTTTATTAAACAAATACTCAAAGGTTGACCCAGATTAAAGGAAGTTTGAAAATATTCAATAAAAATATCTTTCGTGTGTAGATTTTCACATTATCAGAACATTGATGTAAGTAACCTTTGAAAGAAATATATATCATGGTGGTTCTTTAAAATAGAACCTATCTATGTTTACATAATGATGATGCATAAAAAGAATAAGTTTTCATTGTAAAAATCTATAAAAAATGGACTTAACTGGACAAAATTTTCAAATTCCTGTTTCAAAACATCAGATTTCCTTAAGTTACAAACAAGAAAGCAAAACAACTTAGTAAACAGTATTGTGCTGTAAATAACCTTAGTTATGACCATGGCTTTGTTGCAATGCAACATCTTCCATTAATAATTTCATCAAATTTTCCTCCCTAGTATGTATTGATAATTATATACCTGTTATGTTAGAATTGTTTTTATTTTAAATTTATGCAAATGATTCACATATAATACATACTCTTGAAATTGTTAAAATGCAACAATCCTAAGGCTAATTAATTTTGGTTTCAAAATATTGTTAACGCCTATGAACTCAAATGTTTTATTGAAATATTCTTCTTGCTCTAAAGTGTTGGTTGAATAGTTGTAGTTTTTATTTAAAAAATACAATGACTAGTTTAAATTCTCCTCATGAAAAAGTATAGGAAATATTCCTCTTTCTGATATAGTAATTAAAAGATGATTAGTAGATCTTATAATTTCAAGTTAGTTATAAATTTTATTAAGAAGTCTATTTTATGAACATTAGAAATCTAATGCTTTAAACCTATGTTTAATTTTGACAATTACAGGTTTAATAGGCTGTAAATGATTGACTTATTACCAGTTTTGCTCCTTTGAGCTGTAACCTCTTGTAGTCTCTCTGTCCGGTGATTCTGCCCATGCATTTCTGAAAATAATACCTAAGCTGACAAAGCTTCCAAATGTTTCAATTTTAGCTCCAAAATTGCCTTGGGAAAAGCAGAAAAAGCTAAAGATTAAATAATTCATTAATCTAGAATGCACAATAATAGCTAAGGGCGAAAGACTAAAGGAAAATTAAAAATTTTCAAGACCTCCCAGTAAACATTTGCTATCAATCAAATTCTTTCAAAAGAAACTTTAAAATTTTTACACAGTTTCTCTCAGATCTGTTTTAGGTTTTATTTGTTATTTGTATTACTGTAAATGTCATACCATCATCAGAGAATGGATTGCAAAACCACTTTTTGAGAACAGAGTCCAAGAATCCCAATTTTCCTTTGACGTCATTTGGGTATTCAATCAGCTCCATCTTATCCACTTTTTCCAGTAGCATTTGTGGAAGCTTCCTCTCCAATTCTGTGTGTAGTACCACCTTAATGGAGCAAGGCCGTAAATGGTACATGTTAAAATAAAGTCACGTATAAATATCAGTTTTGTATGAACAGCTATTTTGAAAAATTGAATTCATCCATATCTTTGAAATATATACACATTTAAAAATTTTCTGTGGTTTAATCCCTTCCCAATGAGACAATTATTTAAATATTCAATAAAATTTGAAATACAAATATTTAAACAATAAAATGAACAGCATTTATATATTATTACTAAATATAATCAATAATCATTTACTGAGGAATAGTTTTTTATTTATGACTGATATTCAAATTGATCTGCTTCATTTGAGATTCATGGAAATTTCTTAAAATTCAAAGTAATTTAACTCAGTTGTTATTCTTGATCATAACAATTTCATTATTTATTGTTGTCCAAACCTGCATTGCTAGTCTTTTAAGTTGTGCATTTCTTCGGACAGATTCAATGTCACCAACAGCCAAACCAATGAGAAGGTTCATCAGCAGGATTGGCATGAATACCATAAAGATTCCAAGTATCAGGAAGGTTAGAGTTGGATATGGCAAGGCCTTTACGCCATTCACTTTGTAGTATGGCTGCACAAATGTGCCCAGAAAGTCGATCTCTCCAAGCATCATTGAAAATGTTCGCATCAAAGACATGGGTATGTTGGTGAATGACAGGTTATTGATCTAAAATAGGCAGTTGAAGAAATGCTATAAATCATAATTTTCTTTGGTTACAATAACGGAGTATCATTATTAAAGCAGATTTTATAGCTATGAAGTTATCACCATTTCTTTTACTAGAATAATATTTTTGCACCAATTAGGTAAAAATGTGAAAAATAAAAATTAATCATTCTTACGGGTAATAGAAGTATGTAGAATGACAGTCCAAATGCTATGATCAGGATGGAGAAGACCAGTAGAACTTTTATCAATGTTTGCAGGATTTCCAGAAACATAACAATGTATATTCCTACTTGATCAAACCTGTAAGACAGAAGTACTAAATGGATTGAAGTTAACTTTTACAATTGTAATCTGATAGAAAATGTTTCAAGGCTGCGACAGAGAAAATGTTGTACTGCCACAACATCCACAAGGCAATAAATGCAATGCATATATTAACTAACCTTTGTAAGTAAAGAAGCAAGGTGAACCAGCTAAGAAAGATGGTTATTGCAGCACAGGAAAATTGCAGTTCACCGAGTTCAGTTCCAAAAACAGGAAAGACCATCGAGAAAGCAGATATATAGAGGAGCCATGAAACAATGTTGAATGGATCCAGTAAATATTGCCATCTCTGCTGGTATGCTTGAATGACCTCTCTAAGTGTGTTGACAACTATGTATGTTACAATTGCAATGGAACTGCAATACATCATTGGTGTGATTCTTGGCATGGTTTGATTGGGCTGGAAACATCAAATAATAATATTACTATAATTCATGATTCACATGTAATTTTTGGTTACTTCATTTTCAATGCTGATTTCTTCTTTAAAATATGTGTACTATGCATCGGTTTTCATCTTTTCTTTAATATCATTTCAAACCAAACAGTCTCCTAATCAAGTGATATTTTATTGCTCATGGATAATTCATTATATTTTATTATTAGCAAG
Organism: Tanypteryx hageni; assembly: GCA_028673005.1. Lineage (NCBI taxonomy): Eukaryota > Metazoa > Arthropoda > Insecta > Odonata > Petaluridae > Tanypteryx > Tanypteryx hageni. The sequence continues at coordinate 80,568,018 of CM054113.1, read as the reverse complement.
TTATGTTAAATATTCAAGAGAATACATTTTTATGTGTTAATATTACCAGCATTTTCTATTATCCTCCCTGTGCTGATAGATATAAAATATATATTTTTATAATACTTAATAAATAATTTGTGCTTAAGGATAACTTGGGAGGCTCATGAAAGCCATATTAGAAGCATGCAAATAATTTAATGTATCTCATTCAATTATAGTCAAAAGACAAGGAAATAATGAGTAGTTCTTGTTTAACCCTATCAATATTGCCAAATTTTAAAATTTATTAATTAACATCTAAGAAATTCAAAAAAATTAACATGCATAAAGTTTAATTGATCAAAAATTTTATTTCAAATGAAATAAATCTCACCATGAGAGATGGAGTGGTATTATACTCTATTGGCATACTTTCATTAAAAAAAATTTCATCCTGAAATTTGTTGTAAATTGGTGGATATAAATCAAGCAGACATGCTGTAAATGATGTCACAAATGCCAAGAAAATTGTGTAGAATAGAAGGTTGGCCAAATGAAAGTATTTCCCATAAGAATTCCACTTCATTTGTAGATATTTCTGGCTTAGTGGATGAGCCAAAAGTTCTACACGCCCATGGGCCACCATGGCCTGAAATTCGAAATGAATGTGTTAAACAATGAATTCAGAAAAAATACATGGAATAAAATAATAGAAATTATTTTTAAAATATTTAAATTAGCATAATGTTGTCCTATATTTTCCAAATAAAATGCACAAAAAATATGAGCAATTTAACTTTCATTATTATCCATTTTTACAATTATTAAATTAAGACCATTATTCACAAGTACTAGTCGAAATAAAGCATAAATTTGTGATATTTATAAAAAAATCATAGATAATAGATTTTCCTGACTTAAAATATTTCCAAGTAATCCAGATTTGGCATTTATATTTTCTGATATTTAATAATATAATAAAATTATTACTGCAGCACAACTAATATATACACATGAAACGATTGTCATTCCTGTTAGCCATGCCAAATAAAAATGTTAGCTCATTTGTAGCAAAACATGCAGTGGCATGCATAATTCACAAAAATTAATAATTATGAAACCCAATCAAAAATGTCTTACCTCAATTCCATTGCTAGTTGTGGCACATAAAATATTTATTATGTACAGTGACTATATGGTGCCATTATATTTTTTATATGCATTTAATATAAGAAGCTTATAACTGTTTGGTTTTTGTGTGCACCACATATACAAACTACCAGTGTGCAAGAATTTGAGTTTGCCATTTATATTTCAATTTAGTATTATTTATACTTGAATTTTAATCAAATAATATATCATTGTATTTTAACATCCAGAAGTCGGATACAAATCAGCAAAAAACTAAATTGTCTTCATTCAAATATAGATCTCCAAGGAAATGCTTTCAAAATCTCCTTATTAATATTACCTAAATGGAATTAATTTAATTTATGGTTTTACATAACTGTTTTAAAATATTTGGTAGTCATGTTCCTTTTGGTGGATTTTGTAAACAAATTAATATTTTATATATATTTTTTCAAGCTCAATTAAATGTGTACTTTTAACCTATATACATCTCTTTTTAATCAACATAAAAGTTGTATATCAATGTTACTGAGCATTATTATGTTAATTATAAAACATATAATTGAATGTATTCAATTAAAAAAGAATAATTTAAAATATTTTAAAATCAGAATTCCCTCAGGAAAAATGTTACAGTACAGGTTGTTTGAATCTATTTATGAATATTTCAACGATTTACTGAAAATATAAGCAATATTAAATTAATTTGATTTTCATGAAAGATAAAAATATGATATTGCTGTATTAACAAAATTCAACAGGTACAAGAAAAAGCAAATTTATGCAGGCGTTGTATAATTTCAAGGAAAAGTGTTCTTCTTCATGTAATGTTAAGTAAGTTTAAACAGGTATTATTGCTATTTCATGAAGAATTTATATTCTCTTGGTAAGCATTCTTTTTATCTTAAATAGAGTTGTTTATGATGTAATTATTTTAATAATTTAGTTAGTATTAATTTAAAGTAAATGTTTAGCTTGTAAGAGACCCTCACTTTGTCTTGCAAATCAAATCAAATGGTGGGCTAAACAATTTTTTTATGCTTTTTCTATGGGCCAACTAACTAATTTCTTCTACCACAGATAAATTCTAGTATTGCTGTTATCCTGAAAAGTTTCATCGACAAAAAACCTAAAAATGTTATTATACAGGGAAATATCTTTTCAGTTAAGCATCTGATAAAAAAGACTATATTTTATTATATTGCAAATGGGATTTATTTAATATATTACCTATATTAAATTCATGAAATGATGCTTATTTTGATATTATATAAATATTTTCAAACAAAATTACCTCTATTAAATTTATGAAATGATGCTTATTTTGATATTATATAAATATTTTCAAACAAAATTAAACACAGCCTAATATTTTGAGGTTAGTAATCAATCTAAAAATCAGAAAGAGCATTTCTGAAAATATTTTTTTCGGTTATCTCTTTCTTTGGATGTAAAAAAACTTTTAATCGAACATCTATACTGTAGAGAATCGTGATGGATAAGAGCAATATTACACTAAACTAAGATCTTTCCAGCTGTGTTAAGTTGCAACTACCCTCGCTAGAGATTTTTATTATGTACAATTGCTTATTGGAAAAAATGGCTGCATGAGAGGAAGACAAAACTTTTTCTTAATGCTTAAAATGGTGGAGAATAAGTGATTTAAGAAATTGTTTTCAAGCTTGGATTCCATTTGTGAAAAGTGAATCAATTCAAGTGGATGCTGAAATCCGTCATCATGCTACTCACATTAACTGTATTAAGTGGTAATGGCCTCCAATTGGGATCATTTTTCGCCCTTCTTATAGCTGCCACTCTTTCTGGTGAGCATTGCAGGCAGCTAAAGGAGTACTTAATCTGCAGGATAGAAGAGTCCAGATGAGCTATGGACAGAACATTATCCCTCTTCTTTTTCTTCCTTTTCTTGTTTTTAGTTTTGAGTAATGAAACTTTAAGTATTGTTTTTAAGTAGCTAGGAGTTTTGATCTTCTCTCAGCCTGGAGCATCTAGGTGGCATTTTGAAGCTTGAAACTTTGTGTTAAAATATGGTTTATTGTTGTGTTTTGACAAAGTAACTATAAATAGTGTGCAATACTCACTCAATAAAATCTCGACACTTTAGTTCAACTGTTATAAGATTAGAGAGTTATAAATATCTTTTTCTGTGAAATGCTTTTTGTAGAATACCATTTGATGGAATAATATTAATGTATATTGTTAAAATATATACTTCATTAAATTGATAAAATTAAAAGTAGGTTTGTGCATCACATTTTGAAATATGATATTTTAATTTAAAACTTCTCAATAGGAAAATATTCTTCGCATAAAATAATACAATTTCTGTGCCTACCTATTAAGGGACCATAGGGCTTTTAGATTTTAAAAAAATTTAACACTTATTTAATTTCCTGTGTATTTTTCATCACGAGATGTCAAACAAAATAATCATTTGCCTAAATTTAAAATACTATCACGTAGTAAGATATTAAACATTAAATTTTGCATTTGTCCTTATTCAAATACAATGGAATTAAGTTCACATAAAATGATTTTATGAGTGTCAATTGTATTTAAATGTAGTTAACTATCCCAAATCCAAAATGGTAACATAAAGACAGCGATTACTATTAACTACTTACATAGTAAACATAAAAAAATTTCAGACTAATACACAATGTGCTTGCCCAGACATTGATGAAATAATAATGAGCTCAATTTAAAAATATAAAGCTACATTTTTAAGTGCAGGAACATGCACTAGGGTCAACTGAAGAGCAATGCTTGTTCTGTTTGCTTAAGCAATGAATGGATCACTTACATTAAGGGCTGGAAGGGGAATTGGCTTTGTATTAATAAGACCATCTCCAGATTTTTGCTCCGCTGGAGAATTCATCTGTAGGCTCTGAAGACATTTAAAATTATACCGAATCTTTTTTTACAGCAAGAAGTTTAGGAACACATGGAAGAAGTAAGGAAAAAAAATTACTATAAAAGTCATCTCTAATAAAGTTATATAAGGATTGACGATGTGTTAAACATTCATGGTAAGAATGTCAGAGAATAAGATTCTTCATTATAAACTGACTCATACACCAAATTCTTTCGAATGCTTTTATTTAATATCAGAAGAACTTCATGCATTACTTATTTCAAAATATTTATGTCATATTTTTCAGAGGTTAATTGACTTCAAAATACTTTTTGGTGTATTAAAAATTTATTATTAAATAACTGCAATATATTTCAAAGTGTTACCAATCAGTTTCATGAAATAAGAACTTCGTGTGGTTGAGGTGTGAAAGTAATTAAGGATAAGGCTGAAAATGAAAATTTATGCTAGTTTTATGAAAAGTTATCACTAACTTAAATGAAAGATTAGGAATACATAAATCTAATGTTTCCGTGCTCAACTCTGGCTGTAAAAGAAAAATCATAGTATAACAGTTATTTTATAAATTATTTTTGATGGATCTTTTACATCATCATTTTTAATTCTATCACATATTCAACTTTGGTAGCATAAAAGAATGTTCATTTATATTCTACAGCTGGTATAATTTAATTATTTATTTATGAACTAACAAATATTTGACATTGAAGTTTTAATATGAAATTTCTATAGCTTTTCCTTTTTATTTAGAAAAAAATCTTCCAATATAAACATTAATCAAGACAATTGAACCTGGGAATTCTCATCAATTAAAAACAAAATCAATCTAATGGACGTTTTAGATATAGATTTGAGGTAAAAAGCAAAATAAGTTAGGGTAGAGATTTTTTAATTTTAAAGGGCCATTTAATTATATGATCAGTAAAGAATTTTTATATACTTGTATATTAAAAGGAAAAACTAAATAAAGTTTAAAAGTTTGTAAAGTTTTATAGTAATTTCTGCCAATCTTAGGAAGAATTGCTGCAAAATTTTCAATAATAAATTTTGCATGTATTTTCTTTACTCTTAGGTGTTGGTATTTTGAAGGATCCTCTTATTCAACGATGTTCAACTTTGTGAAAAAACTCACATAGAATGATTTTGAGTCCTTCTTGCAGTTTGCCTTGGTGATTCCTTTGTCTTGAACTGCTTCAAACACCCGTGGCATGGAAGCGATGAGTGCCAATATCACACAGGGATGTTTATCTGACCTCAGTGCCAAAACCTCTGGTCCCCTTCATAAGCCATATTTTTGAATAAATATAAATGAATGAATTTTGTATCCCCTAAAACAGGGGCGGTAAATAGATATAAAAATAAATGAATGAATTTTGTATCCCCTAAAACAGGGGCGGTAAATATATTTTCATTGGTGTATCAAAAAATGTAAAATTTCTGTTGTATAGTTTCAGGTGTGCCATATATTTATTTTTTAACAAGTTTACCTCTGTACTAATAATAATGTAAATTTGGATTTATTAGATATACATTTAAGTGTAAAAGTGTACTTGTTTGCATATTGATAATTTTCAATCTGACCTATGGCCAAAAGGGAAACGATTACACAAATATACAATTGGAAAAATATGCAAATAAAAATACTATATTTATTTATTTGAACTTTTTTGGGTCATTTTTGAAGAAAGTTCTTTGAAGTATGGCATGTAATTTGTTCAATGAATAGTAGCACAATCTGCTGAAACTTCGTCTGTCAGTGTGATTCTGCACATTTTCAGATTTTAGTTCATATGACTAATGCCTATGACCTGCAGAGTCGACTCTGACCATAAACAAACAAAGCATTTAGCGAAAATAAACCAAGCACTAAATATGTATTTCAAGAGTCAAGCTCTCATCATCAATAGCTCTGGAAGAGCTCTTCTCGCTAAATCCTTTGCTTGTTTACAGTCGGAGTCGACTCTTCAGGTGATGGTTTCACTCGCCATAGTCTCCTCTGTTATTTATATGACTAATGCCGGGAATTCAATATCCAAAAAATAATAAATTTAAAAAAATTTACTACACGATTGCAAAGTTTTAACATGACAATAATATTTCATGGCATGCCAAGTTTGGCATGTGTGCCACCTATTTGCCATCCCAGCCATAAAAATATTAAATACCCCTCCAAACTTACCTGCATGCTTATACAAACTTATAAAAATTTAATACATTAAATCACAGTAAATTATGCATAAAACACAGTGGACAATGAAAGCATAAGGATTGAATGAAAGGAAAGAAACAGGTAATTTTGCAAAAATGTTTTAAAAAAACTCCAATGCCTGCTGAGGAAACTACACAATGTTTGAATTTGTTTTTGTACTAAAATCTCAACTTGTGGTATTGAAACAACAATTAAATAACCATTACAAAAATAATTTTGGTACTGTTCGCATAACTGGGGTGAAGGTAGGCAAGGCGACACTAGTGCTGGCAATGAGAAATGGAACATCCAGGGAGAGAGACAAAAAACAGAAAACAAAGGTAAATATAAGAAGCATTTTGAGGTATGTAATGAGACAACATAGAAAACAAGTAATATCACAGAAGATAAAGCAACCCAACCCGGGGGGACCACAGTGAAAGTGGGAATAAACCAATACCACCTAACCAAACTTGCCCAACATGGAGGGCCGAGGAGGTTGTTATGCCATAGAAGAGAAATACTTAAAGGAAAACCATAGGCAACCAACTAATTACCCAACCCAGGTGGCTGAGTTGGAGTATGCTGTGGGCCGAGTAGTCGTATGCCACGGGCCAAATACGCATATGTCGCACTGTGTACTAGTTCTGTTTCTCATTGCCAGCGCTAGCATTGCCTTGTTTACCTTTCACAGCCCCAGTTATGCAAACAGAACCATAATTTTGGTAGAACCATAAATACAAATTAAGTGAAATACATAAAATTCCGAATGTTATTTACATATTTAGGTATTTAATCTAACAATTTTGAAAATATGATTTGAGATTTTGTGAATGATCATTTTTGATAAGGAATGCATAATTTAATAATGTACTATACTGTTATTTTGTTTTGAATAAAGTATGAAGGCTATTCTGAAACATTTCTAATACTGTAGATAAATGCGAGGGACAAAGTCATGTCTAAGATGGATTTTATGAATTGAATTATTCAATAATTTTTTGTTTACATTTTTGTTATCAGTATGCTGTATTTAATGCTATATTTAATTAGATTTATTCCTTGATGCTCAAAAATAGTTTATAAGGCATTTATATCATTCTGAAAATTATCAATTTTATGCGTATGTTAACAGTTTTTGGGCCTAACAGACACTCTTCATGTCATACCATAAATTCATACATTTCATAGTTATTTACATAAAATGGTGTATAGATGAACAGCATTTTCCTGTCTAGTAAACTTTCTACCACAATGCAAGTAATGCCTTTACTCTGATAAATCTCACCTTTCCTCATGTGTTACCATTGAAAGAGCAGCTTCAGGGAATTTGTAGTATATTGCATAGTCAATAGCACTTAGATCTTTGGTATTGTAAAGAAGTTTGCATCCCATGAAGAGTAGCAGTGAAATTGCATTTGGCCTGTTCTCCATTGTTGCCAAATGTAGGGCAGAATTCTGATGCAACAAAAAACAAAATCATTATCTTTTGAGCTAATATTATGTACCACCAATATCACATATTATGCATTAACCTGAAAGGAAGACGAGATTTTTTTCCATAAATTTTGACAAAAAAATTAGTTCTTGTCTTAAAATTGAGTACAAAGTTTTAAACGCTGCACAGAACACTCGGATGCCAATTCTATGCCCACAAAAATGCATTAATTTAGTCATACACAACACATTACATTCCTTCATATTCTTGAAGTTCACAATGCACAAACGAGTGGCTTTCCACCTTGTAGGTACTGGTGGAAGGGGAATGTTGACAAAGCTAGGTCAGAACTTGTAATTGGCTGGGTAGGAAATTTGATACATATGGGGTTGAAATGGCTACACTAAGATTGTCGGCATTTTACGTGTGTCTTGTTACAATTGAAACATATTTATTACTTTTCAATTGGTGCACCAGTGGCAGACAACAAGTACATCTGTAGTTTGAAAGGTATAACCTCTATGAGAGCACTTAATTGGTGCATTCTTTGCTGTTTTAACGTGAAGTGAGGACTAGTTATGATTTTTAGCATTTTTAAATAAGTTACCCTAAATCTTAGGACTGAAATGGTAGATCGTGTAGAGAAGAAAGGCGCCTCTGTAGAAGGGAATGTATCACAAGGTATAAGACAGTTTGACAGAAATTTTAAGCTAACGGTGGTGCATTATGCTGAAGAAACTAACAATTGTGAGGCCAGGAGGAAATATAATGGGATGGAGGCAAATGTGTGAAGGTGGAAGTAAGCTTAACAGAAATTTGAAGGATCCAACTCAACACGGAAATAATTTAGTGAACCCAAACAAGTTTGATTTCATGAATTAGAAGAAGAAACTGTAAAATTTGTGCATACTCAAAGAACAGACAGAAAACCAGTGTTGGGGGAAAAAAATCACCAAACTGAAAGCTTATGAATTAGCACGAAATAAATATGCCATGGCCAAAATTCAAGGCTAGTAATGGTTGGTGCATATGGATGATGCATCATAATGGTTTTTAACTGTGATGAAAAACTTCTCTTTCCCAACATTTACCATCTGACTACACAAGCAAACTTATTGTTTTCCAGAAGCATGTAATTGCATCACGGAAAATTCGTGATTACCTTCTGAACCAAATGAGTAATGTAGACGAGACACCAATTTATTTCGACATGCCATCCAATTATACAGTTGACGAAAAAGGTGCACAAAAGTCATTATAAAAACTTCTGGGAATGAAAAATTGTGCATTACTGTAATGCTGGCAGTGTTAGCAGATGGCACAAATTTACCACCATATGTTATTTTTTAAATTGATATTACAAAGTTGCTTTTCCTGAACACACATTGTTTTTTATTGTGGTCAACTTAAATTCGAAGTCATCTTCCTTTCAGGTTAATATGGTATATTGAAACAATTTTCAGAAAGCTAGTTATTGGTATAATGAGTAATAAATAGTAAATGAAACTTTTAGAATCAATAAATCAAATAAAATGTTTATATATTTTTTTTCAAGTAGAATTATTTAAAATGTTTTCATGTGTACTTACAAAGCAATATTTCAAAGTTTGTTTTGATAATTCTCAAAATCTTCAAGACATTGTTATAAATTAGTAATTTGCTTCTGATTGTTTCATTGATAGCCTGAATTACTGGATAATCAAAATAATTGAGGGTGATCAAGACAAAATATAATCTTAATTTATTTATAGCAATAAGAATGGGAAAAATAACTTCATTAACCTTTAAATGCCGGATTTATTTTGGAGAATTTTTGTTCATTTTATAGAAAAATGACGTATCTCATGAATTATTGGTACTAAAATGTTCAAAAAAATAGCATTTTATTGTACTGTTTTGTAGGGGAAAGAAACATGTCGAAAGAATATTATAAAAAATATGCATCCATGAGCTATTGCATTTTGTGCGACCATACTGGCACATTTGGAGTTTAAAGGTTAAGAGAGTTTAAAGCAACCTTATATTCTTAATCCCAAATTTTAATCCTAGAATTGCTATTTGAATAAAACTTTGGATGTGTCCATTATTTCACTCACCCCATCCTTATCTACTTGGTCAAGGAGATGAGAGTGAACAGAATGCAGCAGTTCCATGGTCTGTGTGTATCCACTCATTGCAGCCAGATGGAGAGGATTCCTTCCATTGTGATCCCGGTGAAGGAGAGCACCTCTGTTGAGAAGTAGCTGCACTACTCTTGTATGACCTGTATTACAGGATTTAACATTCTTGTAATATTATCGTACCTTACTGATAAATTTAATATAATGGAGTTTCATTAATATCAACCAATCAACATTTGATGTTTACCTTGTTGTGATGCTATGTGCAAGGGTGTTAGGCCTTCTCCATCACTCTCATTGATTATAAACGTTCCTTTTTCTGAATCAAGAAGCTGACGAACTGTGTTATATCTTCCATACCTGGAAAAGAAAACCTTACATTTACATGTGTTTTAATGAATTTCAATTAAATGAGGAGCCGATCATAGTCCTTCATTCATTGCTTCAAAGTGGCATGAGAGTGAAAATGAAAAGAAATTAAAAAGGTGCCAATAGATAAATAATTCTAAGAAATCAACATGTAGCTGTCATACTTTTCCTTAGAAAATTTTTTGATAGTCTTCTGTAAAGTTCTAACCAGAATAATAACCAAAAGAATTGAAGGTAAAATAGATAAGGATCTGCAAGATAATCAGTTTGGTTTCAGAAGAGCAAGAGGGACTAGAGATGCTATAGCATGTATGAGCATGATGATAGAAAGAGTGCTAGAAGTCAATAAAGGTATGTATTTTTGTTTTGTAGATTGGGTGAAAGATTTTGACTGAGTGTAATGGGAGAAAATGTTGGGTATTTTAAATAAAATAGGAATAGATTGGAAAGATAAAAGACTGCTTAAAAACCTTTACTTTGACCAAAAGATTAGAGTCAGGGTTGAAGGAGAAGAAATAGAAAGTACTTCAATAGGGAGGGGAGTGAGACAGGGATGTCCTATTTCACCAGCGATATTTAATATTTATGCAGAAACAATAACAGAAGAAGCATTGATGGAAGAGAAAGGATTTAAGATAGGAGGTGAAAGTAATACCACCATTAAATATGCAGATGATCAGGGATTAATAGCAGAAGACGAGAAAGAAATTCAGAGGATGATAGACAGAATAGTGGAGGTTGGCCAACAATATGGAATGAATATCAATGCCGAAAAAATGAAAGTCATGGTGGTTTCAAAGGAACATAAAGAATTAAATATAATGGTAAATGGCCAAAAATTGGAACAAGTAAGTAGTTTCAAATAACTTGGCAGTATTTTAGTCAGGATGGAAGTAGTACACAGGACATCAGAAGTAGGATTGCAATGGCAAAAGCAGTATTTAATGAGAAGAAGGAGCTTCTCACTAGCAAGAAAATAAATTTAGAAACAAGGAAGAAATTAGCAAAATGCTACATATGGAGCATAGCTCTTTATGGTGCAGAGACGTGGACGGTAAGGAGAAAGGAGGAAAAATATTTAGAAAGTTTTCAGATGTGGGAATGGAGGAGGATGATGAAAGTGAAATGGACAGAGAGGAAGAGAAACGAAGAAGTATTAGAAATGGTGGGAGAAGAAAGGATGCTAATAAAAACAAACAGAAAAAGAAAAGTAAATTGGATAGGGCACATATTGAGAAAACAGTGTTTACAAAGGACAATCTTAGAGGGCAAAATTAGCAGAAGAAGAGGAAGAGGGAGAAAAAGAATAGGAATATTAGAGAATATAAAGCAGGAATATAGTACTTATAGAGATGTAAATGAGGCTTCTAGGGAGAGAGAGAGATGGAGGCAGCGATTCAGCTGAAACCTGTCTTTGGACAGCAGCATGATGATGAATGATGATCTGCTACATCAGAGAAACTTAAGCCACTCCTTGCATATTTAAAGAAACTGTCTATAAGTGTCCCACAAAAAATCCAGCTACTTTTAGGAGAAGGGGAAGAATTTCCAAATGTTGTCAAAGGACATGTAGGAATAAGGGATACTTAAGACAGAATGTGTGATCCTTTTAAATCTGAATTTCATCAGAAAAATTATATGGTGGTAGTTGATTGAAATGCATTTCCTTTTGCCTTCCACAAAATTAATGTTAATTTTTGTATAAAAACCGACTGTTTTTGTCAACTATCAATTAACAATCAGTTGTGAAAACAACCGGTTGTGACCATCACTACATGTAATATGAGTATAACTATATGCAATATCAGTCATAACTATGGCAACACATAGTAGTGGTATGTGGAACATTTACGTTCCAAAGATACTGTCAAAGTGAGTTTGCTGGTAGATCAGGTGCCAGTAGAACAGACTTTTGCCATGTGTAAGTGTATATATATATATATATATATATATATATATATATATATATATATATATATATATTTATATATATATATTCTTTATTAGAGTGACCTCAGCATTTCCTATAACAATGATCCCTATAAATAAGAAGCCAAAGATATTGTAAAGATTGCAGAGCAATCAACTTACTACTGCACATGTTGAAGATCATCACAAGAAATCTCACTGAAAGGTTTAAAAAAAAGGCAGAAATACTAGAATGAGGTCAATTCAGTTTCAGAGAAGGACAAGAAACCAGAGATGCTATCAGCATATTGAGAATAATATCCGAGTACTGTCAAGATTGCTGTGTATGTTTCATCCATTGGCAGAAGGCCTTTGGTGAAGTAAATTGAGTATTGTTGATGAAGATATTAAAGGATATAGGTGTAGATTTGAAAGACAGGAGACCGATCAAGAACCTCTTTGTGAATCAAGTTGTCAAAGTCAGATTGAAGTAAGCTGATACCAGCAGAGTAAATGTTACTTGGGATAAATATGTTAAAGGGGCACCCCAGTAGGTTGGGCGGTATAAATTGTAGAGGCCACCGGTGTATGGATAGTGGTATGATTCTGAGGCAAAATAGTGTAAATTGGGAGGAAAAAACCAGGGGAGATTATTTGGTGTAAGTTCGGTGGTATAAGTTTTAGGGGAGCCGAGTGTAAGTTGGGTGGCATGAGCTCAGCTGGCGTTATATGTAAGTTTGGTAGTTTACGCTATATACGCTGCGCAGTGCAAGTTGAGTGACAAAATCGGGACATTAGATGTACTTTTGGTAGTATACGTTGTAGGGAAAGGCAAGTGTTAGTTGAAAGAGCTTTTATGCATGTTTGGTGATATACGCTGTAGGGGCAGCCGAAATCTGGTCAGTATAAGATTACAAATTGATGGAATAAAGCGATCTGAAGATCCTATGCAAACAGGCATAAGCTGTAATTTTGGGAATATTTTAAAATTACCTTTAATTAACAACTAAGCTCGTTGGAATTTCTCACCTTGCAGCGAAGTGCAGGGGACTCTCATTGTTGTTGTTCTTGAGATTGATGCATGCTCCCAATTGAATGAGATTTTCAAGACTCCTTATGTGGCCTTCCCTGCTCGCATAGTGGAGAGGAGAGCAACCCGTGTTGTCTTTTTCGTTGAGTAATTCCCTGAGGCCTTCCTCCGTTTGGCCCTGTAGGCAAAAATAATACAATAGGAAGACAGCTCGTTCCACAGAAATAGGATCGAATTACAAACTTAACTCTGAAAATTTTCACCTAAATAAAAACTTTCAAATAAAAGGGGCTCATATTCTTTGTTGTAGCGAAAGAAGGGTCCTTTATAGAAAGCAAACAATATTGAAATAGTTCGTAGAGTGATAACTGCTTTTTTACCAATGCATGTAATTTATGTATGCAATGTATTAATTTATGGACGCTCATCGCACGCCTGCGATTTTATCTCACGGTTTTTGTTATTTATTATTATTATTTATTTTGCGAAAACTAGAAAATTTTCAACTCTCAATGAAATGTAAATTAAGTGAATTGGAAAAGAAATTCTATTATAGAGAAGTTCATATAAATAATACACTACGTGATCAAATATTTTTAAAATCATCAAGATTTGCAAAAATAAAAATGGCTAATAAAAATAATCCCCATAAATTTAATGCTTTGGAGCAATCTATCGACTTCACAACCATTTTAAAGGGCTTAAAATATATAAATTTACTGTTGCTGATGCGCTAAACACGTTTTTGATGAGTAGACCAAAATATTTCAACATGATGAAACTAATAAATTTACCGAAATTATCCATTACGGATAAGATTTTCGGATAATATCAAAAGCAATGATATGTAAGACAGACAAAAAGAAAAAAGGGAGGAAGACAAACTTACACATAAAAGACAACGTACATATTGATGTGTGGCAATAACTGGAATGACGTAGACTTTAATACTCGACATTTCAAGTTTAACCTTTTGCACATCCAACTACGGACCTCTCTCACCTGACTTGCGAATTCTTCCAACCGCCCGCCATTCATCACAATGAGGTGAAGGGCGTTTCTCTGGTTGCCGTCTCTCAGCCGTATGTCAGCACCAAGACAGATTAGGGTGTGCACCGTGCGCCACGCACCACGGGAAGCGGCGAGCAGAAGAGCCGACCTCTTCTCTTTGTCGACGGCGTTGATGTCGGCGCCCTGCGGAACAGGTATTGGTTCAATTACCAGGGAAACCATAAAATCTCGCGTCTCGAAATATAATTTTTGATGAAACTAATTTTATTAGGAATAGGCTGCAGTTTATTTATCATGACCCTCCCTCTTATAGTTGCAATTTACAGCCTTTTTGTTGAATTTCATGATAAAACATTTGTGTGAAAATGGAAGTGAGAACAGTGAAAGTGAATTGATATATAAACGTCCAACTTTGTGGTAGGGTAAATTTCTGAAAGTTAACGGCTTTTCATAAGCAACAGCATTTGCGCAAGCGTGCTATTGTTTCTGAAAAATCAGATCCTTCTATGAATATTAATAACGACTGGAACTAAATGGCGTAATTATTTAAAAACGTAAAACTAATTTTTTATTATAACATATTAATAATTTCAAGCTAAGAATAGATAGATAGGAAATCACTGCTAGTAACAATTTTATCATCCAAATCAGAATAAGTATAAAAACACGTAAAAGGAAAAAGATACACCTGAAATATATTCTCATATTACTAGTATTTTAAATAAAAACTACAAAAAGAAGAAAAGTTGCATAAGCGATGAATTTTCAAAAAATATTCTCATGAATCACTTTGCACTTATACAATTCGATGGTGACTTTGTATACCCGGATTAAGTGATTCAACTATGATCTGAGTGAAAGCGAAAATATTTTTCTCATGAACTATATAAATATTTTCTATTGAAAATAAAATTGGAATTTTGTCATACTAATCATAATCATTATGTACCTTTCATTTACTGTGAAACACTAATCTTTTATAAAGCGTAGATTAATAACTGAAAGATTATTTTTCATTAATATTTATCAATTTATCAATTTATTTTTCAATTCGTGGAATTTGAGATTTCGCCTGTAAATTCATATTCCTATACCTGCAGATTACTTTGCATTACAATACGGAGGACCAGAACGTGTGTAGTGGCTTCCACAAATCAGGTTAGAATTCGGATCCTGGCGGAGGCGGATCATGAGACCCTATTTACGAGAATAATAATGTGGACGCACTAAAATCGTTAACTGATAAAGGTAGCATTACAATTCTCTCATTAAAGTCATTTTGGGCATCTTTACAAAGGATGTCAGAAAGAAATCGCGTATAGGAATGTGTAATAAGTCTGGATTAAATCGCAGAGTGCTCGGAATAGGCAATGAGAAAACCTGAGAATTTTTACTATTTATCTCTCGTTGTACTTAGATTTTAACAATCTTCTAGTATTATAAAAAATTATGAAAAGCTAGTCAGAAAATTTCAGCATAAAAATGCTCTTAAAATGTTGGTAAGTAACGAAGGTTACTATCATGGCTCTACTTGATGAGCAAGTTTATCAGTCGTTAAAGGATTTACGTAACCAGATTAGGCGCAGACTTTTAACTAAATTAAGAAAGGATGGTAGAAATAGGAGACTTTCACTTTTATTGGGAAATCTAACCATCAGGGAAGTTTGTACAGTTACGAAAACATCCAAAAAAGTGCAGAAATATTACTTTTAAAAGAAAGTCTATAAACGAACCTTATTTGTTTGAACAAATGCCACACTCTACCTCTCAACACATAATTTCTTTTTGATTGACTTGGGAATAATGTTGATCTAGAGGTGTTGACGTAGATCGGAGGATATAAAATGATTTTTTCAATCCTCTATGACACATAGCGTATCATACACATACTTTGACGGGCAGAGAAAATAATTCTCTCAAAAATTCTGTGTTTTCTGAAAGTAAAACTAATACGATAGTAATTCCGCACCTCTTTGACTAAGTACTCCACGATTTCCGGATGGTCGAACATGGAGGCGCAGTGCAATGGCGTCATCTTCTGCGCATCGCAGGAGGCGAGGCACTGCGCCTTCTCTTGGGGCTGCATGCTGAACATGAGACGCACTATATCGAGTGCCCCTTGAGCACATGCCAAGTGCACCGGAGTGGAAAGGTCGAACTGCTGAGTGGAGATCTTTGCGCCGCTGTCCAAACAAAGCTCCACGGCCTAAAACACAAGCGTAAATAGCAAAAGGCAAAAGGGTTGTAAATTTTATTTAGAATAAGGAACATGAGATGCAGAATACACGAATGTTGATCGTACTACCTTTGTCGCTTCCTCATAGCACGAGCTGAAATAAAAATTCCCTTCCCTCCTAACGTTAGTATGAAATATTTTGTGTCATTTTAATTTAAAGATACCCTTCGTCACACTATACGATTTATGTGTATTTAAGATCTTTCGATGAAAATGCATTTTAGCTTTTTTAGTCCAAAAATTAATAAGTAGCTTAAGATTCAATGAAGTTGGCAATGAATGTTCAATTAATTAATTATTTAATTTATGGATTAATTTTAACATGCGTAATAACTGCTACTAAGAAATAAATACCTTAAATATTGGATTTATATACAGGTAACTCTCGTTCAACGAACATTCGTAGAACGAATGTTCGCTTTAACGAATGAATTAAATTTTATAGCTTTAGTTATCGCCGAAAATTCTGATCACTTTAACCAACTAAATAACATGTATCCTACTCAGATCAAAGAAACTCAGATGTTTACGAAAGATCTTGGGGTCACAAAGACCATCCCATGGATTCTTCGTGTGTCACTTTACCATGCATTTTTCCTATCGCCTGCATTTCTTGAGAGGCTTAATATGACGTTACCGAACGTGCTGTTTTTTACTCAAAATATATTTACAAATATCCAGTTAGACTTGAAGGACCTCTTGTGTACCGATAAGGACGTGCACTACGCAGTTTTCCCACAGCATCTGAAGTTTTAATGGAAAAGTCAACGGAAAAATCACGTTCGTTCAACGAATTTCCGTTTTACGAACGGTTTTCGGGAACGCATGTCGTTCGTTGAACGAGAGTTGCCTGTATAATACTTTCAGGGAATTTCACATATTTAAGGCTTTTACAGTGAATTATTATCTCGTATCCTTTAATTTACCCAGCCAAACTACAAATTAACCTTGATATTATGCAACCCTGATAAAAATTTCTAACCCGTCTGAAGTAATTCAACTACAATCACTCATTTTCCAAGTTGATAAGATGTATTAGTCAAGTTAATAATAAATTATATTTCCATATACAGTAGTTCCTGAGGGTCACGACGAACAACGGGTCCAATTAACACATTGACTTACATGTAATACACGGAGGATATGTTCCGACGACGAAAATGTTTCTACAAATAACTATTTGGCATAGTTTTACTCCTTTTTTACAATAAAATCTTACAAAAACATTCATGTATTCCCAACTCAGAATCCAATGCGGTAGAGGAAGAATTGGCTTGATTTTTAGTTTCCGTAGTTAAGGACTCGACGTTGATTGGATGACCAGAGGCGTTGTGAAGGAGTAGCAATGCTTTTTTTGGTAGGATGTGACTCTCAGAATACCGCTTAAGAGATGGTCAAAAATCGCGACCCAATCAATCTCGAAAAATACCCCGAGTAACCTACGCCTTACGACTTGAATGCCTTATTACAAGCGGGCTTGCCTTGCTGTTCTTTAGTGCTTGTAGATTTACTGAATATTAAACCAGCACGGGCTTTAATTTCCAATCTCCGGTTGAGTTTCTTCTATACAGAAGAGTCCGACGATTTTTGGGAAAATACTGTTTTGACTTTTTTGAGCCAACAATCTAAAAAATTTCAACGACGAATTAACGAAATGACGGAAAACGGGGCAAAGAATGACAGGGACTTACTGTGAATAAATTATTTAAAAAATAAAAAAAGTGAATTACTAGAAATGCTAATATTTTAATTTACGTATTACAGCGTCATTTTCCTTTCAACAGACAAACCTGAACTCAAAAAGTCCGCATGCAGGGCCGGCTAGTTGGCGGTGCAAACAGCACGGCTGCACAGGACCACGCGCTCTCTAAATAATATTTGTTGCACTTATAAAGTAGATGATTTTTTTAAATCGGAAAAATATTGGACACTGTCATAGTGAGAGAGATTTCTTTATTTATTGAAATTTACCATTAAAGATTTTTGACGCGTTAGAGGTCCCGTGCACACACTTTGCACCGAGACCCGCGATTTTCCTAGCCTGCTCTGCCAGCATGGATGAAAAATGATATTATGTAGTCGAAGAACACATGAAAATGGCAAGAGTGATAAAGCACTGAAAACATTTATCGCCCTATTATGCTCAAGTGTCGAAAAAACTTCGCTCTTTGCTTTGGGATACGTACCTTGCTGTCTCCGCCGTGCACGGCGGAGTGCAAGGGCACGTTGCCCTCGGCGTCGAAGAAGGACATCATCTCTTCTCTAGGGCACCCTCGTGATTCTCCCCATTGAAGGAAAACCTCCATCGTCCTTGAAGAGGCATTCTTGGCCGCCTCGTGGATCGGGTAATAGCCGTTGTTGCATGGACGTCGTGGGCAACCCCCAAATTCCTTGATCTGCACAAGAAAATAAAATTACCTCACCGATTTCTTTTATTACAAGATTCATATTTGTTGGCCGTGAATAGATTTAACGCAAACTATACCACGCTTGAGTTTATTTTAAGGTTAAACTGATACAAATAATGCGAAAACTAAATTCGTTTATTGAAAAATATCTTATAAAATAAACAACTAACATAAGAATAAAGAAGCGTATGCTATTTATTACAAATGTAAAAAGTGTTTATCGAATTTGGCTATAGTTCACTTAAAGACAAAATTCCTAACAAATTCACAGAGGAAAGATACTGCTACCAGTTGTACAGCTTTTCGATTCTAGAATAACAGACAATTATGCATCGTTTTTATCAACATAATCATATTAACAATTAACAGGTATTCTTGATTTAATACAATATATTTTAAGACCTCATTTTACTGTTTCGTCAAAGAAGCTTAATTATCAACACGAGCCGTTATATTTAACTTACTTAATTTTCGGAAGAAATAACATGTGGTTTCGAAAAAATACCTAATATGCAATCACTTTGAAACACATTACTAAGTAGAGCAACACACATTCAGCCATGCTATGAAAATCTTCTACCATTAAGAGATGTAATGAAACAACTTTGTTCTCATAATAAGCAAATTCCACAAGGTTGAGCCTGACTTTATTAATGATATTCAATCATTAACTTTGATTTGGTACCCTCAATATGTTTTCATACATAAATAAGATGAATAAATAAAATAAATCACATTATGAACTATTTCCACTAAATAGCCGGAGACAATTAATACATTTTAATTTAGGAAATACAATTAAAATTAAATAGAACTATAACGATATCAGATATGTGATGAGAATCCGGGTAAAAATGTTTAGAATTTACTTAGTATTAACTATTCTTACCTTATTTTTAGAAGAAAATGTCTTTCCAGTCACCAGACTCAACAGCAGCACAGATCGTACAAATAAGCTTACCGTATTTTTTTCTTAAGCAACCGCCTCAGGCAAATTTGCACCGAAATTTAAACTTCCCAGACACAAATAATTCGACGTGTCTTTGCTACGCGGACTCGCCGCGCGGCAACTCAAACCAGTTCCTTCAGTCTCCCTCTCTCTATCTGTCTGTTATTCTACGGACGCACGAATTCCACCACGATTAAAAGAAACAACACTTGAAAAACGACGCCATCTTCCGTAAACAATAAAAGAGAGCGCATCTTTTGCGCCCTTTTTTTCTCGTACCCTAATATTAAAATACACTCCTTTCGCTTCAAACGGTTTGCATCGATGGAGGCGTCTTCCGTCTTTATTGCTCGTAGCTCAGACGGCCGAGAGGAGCGCCTGACATAAACTCATTTGTGCGCAATATAAGTGGGCGGGGCAACTCGGGCAGACCTCCGACCTCTTGGGGACGTTCTTCTCCCACTCCTCTTCATCCCTTCTTCCACTCCTCTTTATCCCTTCTTCCACCTCTTTCCCCCTCCTTCTTTCCTACTTTCCCCCTTCGTGCCGTAGGCGTGGTATAAAATCTTTTATCTTGTTGGAGGATAATTTTGTCGGGGATATCGACCCCTGCGAAGAGTTAAGAAACCTTCGCTTTCAATAAGCGGAGAAGAGGGATTTCCGAACACGTGACTTATACTTCCGGCTAATCGCTTTTAGCGAAAGAAGTTGGAGGAGAACGACTCGTTCGTTCGCTTAATTGAGAAAAAACGGTTAAACGAGGCCTCCGAAAAAGATACCGCGATCTATCATAATTTGGGGAACAATTAGTTAACCGGAGATAATTAAGTTATTTAAAAATAATGTGTTTTCGCGACGATTGGTGTTCGTGGAGGTTTTTGTTTCTGGTCTAGTTTGATAATTGAACTCGTGATTTTCAGAAGGCGGTCTTTGTCTTTTAATTTATTAAACGGGAAGAAATGTATCCTATATAATTTGTGGCACTACAGAGGACTTGTTATTATACATGTTCGTCGTTTTACTCGGAAAAGGGAAAAAGATGGAAATTATGATTTTTCTAATTAAAGTAATGGAATATAAGATTAATATATTACTTCTTAAAAACTTTTTCAAAATTGGAAAGCTGCTTTATTTTTATTCTGATAGCATGCTTGTCATTTTGATGATTTATGGTAGATGATGACAAGTTACCTGAATATGAAAATCAACTGGCTTCAGAAGTAACATTAAATAAAATGCATGAGCTTGAAGTTATATTGAGGTAATGCCTGACATGAAGGTCTTTCGTATTTTTTTACCATTAACGTTTGATGGATTTTAATCGCCAAATCAAAGCAAATTCTGATATATTTTACCTTATAAAGTGCGCATTTTAAGTAGTTTACGAAAAAATGAGAAAACTTTACCTTTTTTAACAATTTGCGGGAGTTTAAATTTCATTTATTGCTAAAAGAACTAATTCTATCAAAATATCAGTTATTTATTTCATAGACGAATAATTAATTTTAAAACATATCTACATCGAATTATGGCTGGGTCTACGTGTTATATTAAGAAAGGCTTACGAAACATACCAGGTATATTATGGAAAGAAATATATTTCCTTATATGTAGAATTTCATTTCTCAGTAAGAGCCAAACAAGTAAGATGCCCTTGCTAATGTAAGAGGTGGAAGAACATCTTAAAATGCTTTAGTACGTTTTTTTGCCTGTTTCGTTGGGGAGGATGCAACACGCACCGTAGAAATGTAAATCCTTAATA
The DNA here is from genome assembly GCA_028673005.1 of Tanypteryx hageni. NCBI lineage: Eukaryota > Metazoa > Arthropoda > Insecta > Odonata > Petaluridae > Tanypteryx > Tanypteryx hageni. The sequence goes on along the minus strand of CM054113.1, from coordinate 80,546,614 downwards.
GACCTTCCTATCCGTCAAAATTTCAATCCTTTAGCTTTAGTAGTTTGGCTAGAATACCATTTCAAAGGTTTGAATTTTCCGAACTTGCAGCCACCCAGCGGAAAATCTATAAACTGCTGAAAAAATTCAACCGGTGAAAAATACCTACATAGATGATAAGATCTATCCGATTCAAAAGAAATTTCTAAATATCTCATAAAACAAAAAAGTTGGTCCACAGACTGCCGGACAGACGGGCAGAGAGAGAGTGATCATATTATCATTTTTTTCTTTGAAGAAAACGTGCTAAAATAATAAGTATGGAGTGGCTGCTAATTATCACGATGGAGACTGTAATGACGGCGCTTTATTAGGGTTAAATAATTCAACTCTAAGTAAACTTTGTAATACGAAGAAAGATTTCCATAAAATGTCCTTTTATTAAGTCAAAAATGTTAAAAATTTGTGGAGAAATTCATATTCTGGCAATCCACACGCATAATTTTCCGTTCGTTTATGACTGGCCAGAAACTAACCTTTTAAAATCTATTCCGATTCTGATTTTCTTAAAAATACTTTGGCAACATTTCGCCCAACTCTATTCTGTGTGTTATTAACATTCTTTTAGCATCGGTATAAAAATATAAAAACATAGAGATGATAATAAATTTAATAATTTAGTTTAGACTAAGAAAATTTTACCGTTTAATAAAAAATTAATAATAACCTTTAGGAACGTCGTTGCGAGTACAGCAATACGTCGGTTGAACATTCTGGGAACATAGCTCCTTTATAACGATTTCGGTATTATTTTTGCAAAAAAATAGAAAATTAAACAAAAACTTCAGAAACTATATGCAAAGCGATTAAAAAGAGAAATTCTATTATCATTGACTTCGCTCAAATGGCCCAGAAAGTGAATATCGAGAAAGTCTACGACTTGCAATGCCTGCTGGATAGTTACGGATGAATCTAACTTGCCTGCCTCCCCCCCTCCCTCCCCCCCCCCCTCCCCTCCGTGTAGTTCTTGCCACATCGATTCCCGGCGCTGCATATTCGGATGAGTAGGACTTCAGTGGAAGCTATTGGTTTATAACCTAATTTAATTTAACCTTAAACTAATTATTGTATTTCATGTTTTTTGGCACATTTTATATTATTTTTGTTAATACTTAAGATGTTTCTCCGAAATTCTAGAACGCATTTCTGTCTCCCATGTTATTTATGCCTCTATTAACGAAGTTTTTGTTAACAAAGTGACGCCATGGAACGCATCCACTTCGTTAATCTAGGTATTACATACTGTAATTCGAGTAATTAATATGTTTAATTTATATAGCCGAACTAGAGAATAAATTACATCTCGAGAAAATAATTATTCCCTTTCAGTGTACAGAATAAGTACAGAGAATTCCTCGATATTGTTCGAATAAAACAGAGGTCTGCAACTTTATCTGCATGGCGGGCCACATACGTAGCTGTGAATGCTTTGAAGGGCCACATAAGAAGCCACGAGAGCTTTGGCGGGCCGGATAAACGTTTACATCTGAAGTAATCTAGAGACTCTGTGGTCTCATATCAGTGAAAATCAAGTCTAAATAATTTACCAGAGTTAAGACTTCACCAGTAACGGTTTTGAGACCATAATTTTACTAAAAAAATATGAAATTGTTTAAGTTAAATTTTACCGATCACCTTTTCATTATAGCTTTGCGGGCCGCATAAAGTGCTTTTGGGAGCGGCAGGTTGGCGGCCCCTGGAATAGATGGCGATGAAAATTGCCGCAGAAACATTACATCTTCGATTTACTATGATTTATTTGCAGATAGGTTCATATCGGGATGAATATTTTCATCCGCAAGAAAATTTATTATTTCTGTACTTAATAGACGGGTAGGCAGCATCGTTGACACGAACTCTTTTGAAGCTTAAAGAAAAATAAAAATTTTTATAAACTACGGAAAACAATACTTTGTGTGTTCTGAGAACGACCTGTTATGGACGGGATTCGATATTCGATTCGCGTCGAAATTGATAACATCAGCTGAGCGATTAAATATACGATTGAATCCAAACAGCTCGAATTAGGTCCAATGGAACCCAATTAAAAACCGCATTCGTCGAACAAACGGCGACCATCGTGGACCGTCGAGATAAAATCGTTTCCGATGTTATCGAATGGAATCGTTATCGCGGAATTGGATAAGCATTTACTCCACGTGGATGTCATTCCCTCTTTTTCCCTTAAATTACCTCTTGCGTCACCTCCGAACGCTCAGATTCACGTCGCGCACTCGTCCAAGTTTCATCACATCGTCATTTTGTGCTTGTTCTGCACAGATGTTCGCCGCGTATCCCGTGTTTACACAATGGTGTCGAGGCACTCCTGACCATACGGCTTTAACATGATCGGAAATCCCTTTATTCCATCATGGCGGACGTTTACTAGCTTTTGCACTCAACCGCTGGTTTATTTCGTCACAGGTGTGTGGGTGCTCTCTCGCGGGGGATGTTAATTACGTTGGTTTATCCGATTTTAATAAAAATGGCGGAACAAAACCTCGGGAAAAATAGAATGTCGAGTATCTTCCATTCATTAGTTCGGGTCATGAATAATATCGACGTTAATATTACTTAACGAGGTTAGTTCTCCATTCTCAGGGCAGCTACTAAATCGAGAATGTATCGTATTTGCTGTCCTCTGGGGCATTCCAAAAAGTTTTACTCGATACCAAGAACTCTATTTAGATGACATCGAATGTAAATATCGACTCTAATGAAGTTTTTGATAATTATAAACTATAAGAAATCGATAATCTCTTTCCATGAGATTGACTCAATGTGTCTCTCCGATTTACACATTAAATATATTTTTCCCTGTAATTATTTTCGTGTAAACGAGTCAATCGTTTTTTGTAAAAGTTAATATCATAATACCATAAAATCAGCCGAAAACACATTAGAATCCTCTTGCTTTGCCGTCAAGCGTGATTCACGCCTTCACGCGTAACTTAGGAAAACCAGATGCGAATTTCGGCTACAAAATAGTCGTCGTCATTAGCAATTCACCGCTAGTTGATAGTAAAAAATAACGGTTGTGTTTAGCCGAAATATGTTTATGGTTTTCTCAAAATTATTATGGCTATTTGAGAGATATATTGTGCCAATTATATTTTAGCTATTAGATGATTTTGGTAGTTCTTTACTAAAAATGAGAAGATAAAAAATCCTGAAATTGACCGGGAATCAAACCCCATTCTCCCACTGTCCGGACAGTCGCTTAACTATTTTGCTATCAAACCAGGATGGCTTGTGATATTTCCGGTGAGGCATGGCTAAATTATACTTAGCAGTTAAGCTTACAACACTGAACGTCCTCATTTAGACGCAACAGAAAAATCCGATATGGAGAATCATATTAGCTTGGTAGCTCAGTTTGTTAAAGCATCTGCCTCGAAAGTGCCCGGGTTCGTTTACCAATCATTTTTAGAAATTTTCTCCTTCTCTACTTTAAAGTTCATGCTTAGCATTATGTGTTCGTGCATAAAAACTTCATTAACTTTCATTCCATCTTGTATGTTTTGAATGAATTTTTAACTTACGTAATACATTAATACAGTGGTTCTCAAACTGTGTTCCGCAGTATATATTTAGGGGTATCGCGAAAAACTTTGTTTAGTAAATAAATCAATGATTTGCATGTGTTGGTGGGTAATTAGGGCAATACTTTTTCTTCTAATAAATTGATTATGTAGTAGCATCAACAAATGGATATGTCCAAAGGTTGTAATATCCGTAGCTAAAAATGTATAAAGCTTGTCACTGAGACTGAGGTACAGCGAAACCCTCTTTATCTTTGAAATGTGCCGCGGCTCCAAAAAATTTGAGAACTACTGCATTAGTATCATCAAGTTACAAGTAAATAAACAATGAAAAAATAAAACTATCCGAGTTTCGGAATTACGGTTCAATTCGTTTTAAACTTATTATATACTGAAATTATATTTTTTATGACTTACGAGAATTCGGGCACACTCGTCGTGATCGTATATGGCCGCTAGATGTAGCGCAGTTCGTCCGTGGTCGCCTCCAAGTTGAATGTCGAACTTGTTCTTGTGGCGTACCATAACATTCAGTACGGAGACCTTGTTCAGTTCCGTGGCGAGGTGAAGTGGAGCTTGCTTCTTTTCGTTAAGAACGCTCGTGTCCACACCGCTGAAACAATCATTAAAACATTGACTTAAGCATATCAACTTTTCTCTTAAATAATTGAACAGCCGACAGCAAAGTAATTTTTACCACTACGATTAGCTGTGATTACCTTTTAATTCATAGTCAGGTGCTATTATTATTTACATCGGTTTTAAAACTCAGTTACAGTCGAATTGTTGTGAATAAACTTCTGAGAAGGTCATTTTACAGACACAAAAATTATTGCTGTACCCAACTCTGTACAAGAAAAGAATAACAGCAGAGAGCTTATTTAACTTGTGCTCTCCCGATCTAAGAATTGATCAAACCGACTGAATTGTGCGAGAATTCATACTTTAGGCACAAATTACAAAAAAAGAATTTTTCCAGTTTTTATTTAAACTAACTTAAAGTTCATCATTAGCATTGAACGAATAAATGGATTTAAAAAATATGTAATATTTTGTACTTACAAATTACAGTTAACAAAGAGTTATATGAAAATAATATATAGCATTAAGACTAAGTTAATAAAAGAAGCAAAAATCTTTACAATAGGAAAATTTTAAATCAAAATTTTAACTATATCTTGCCCATCTATTAATGATTTATATTAAATTTTAATAGTAAATAGTAAATAACCTCTACCACTAATATGTTTGTTTCTGTCGTTTTCTAGAGAGTTTTAAATGTGAACTTAAATACTGCATTACTGCATGAGTAAAAAATTAGGTTAAATTATTTAAGATTTATATTTCTTGCAATAGTAAAATAAATCGTTTAAAAGCCCCACACAAATAACATTTTGCTTAAAGAATATTTTACAATACTTTAAAAATTCGTAATATTATGACATGCAAAATTGATATATTCGTTTGCATTCCTTTAATAAATGTAATAATAGAAAAACCTTTAGTTAAGTTATATAACACCTAATTCCATAATTATTAATTAAATGTCGGTAAATAGACAGGTAAATGATTGTAGCATAGTAAAAATTCTATTGTCTAACATGCAATCATATTTAAAATAAAAAATATGTTGGCTGAAACCTCAATTTTCTCATATCATTTCCTACTCAAGACTTCAGGAATTCTGGACAGTACATTTTTTCAATTGAATAAGAGAACTATGTAACTTAAGCTTGCCTCTAAGAATAGGACGCGAGTTTGTATGAAAAAATAAATTAAACAAATAGTTAATGCCCGTTCTCGGTCTCTCGCTATAAACCTCGACAACGCGTTTAAAATTGGTAACATACTAACATTTTGGAAAGAACGTGAGCGTCGATGAAATACCGTCTTGATGACCTACGCCTTAAAAAGCTGAACATAAGGAAGGGTATCTTTGCCGATACCATACTTCATAAATAATTAACGCCATATCACCCGTTTCAAAATGAGCGCCTTATATTGCTCGCAGAATATCAAGTAGGCACTCCATTTCGGCCCGCGTTCGCGATAAAATATTGGAGTGATTATGCTCATATCGGATATCCCTTTTGCACAGTAGGTTTCGTCACATTTTTTCCTCAGAGATTTCGCCTTCGAAACTCACTAAGAGAAAAACAAGTAGAAAATGCTCCAAAAAGATAACGACTGCCAATGGATCTTTTAGAAAACCTTTTATCAAGAAACCCTCGGCCATTTAAGAGGTAGTCGATTTAGACTCTCATTTTCTGAAAACGTTTATTATCTATCCAATAAATTACACTTATAGATTTATATGCTACAAAAATTATATTACTCAGTTTCGTTAAATTTGACTCCACAAATTTACTATGCATATTTCTGCTTCCAAATTAGATAGGCACCATTTTTTGGGCCAGATCCTGCCACATGGATCGCATTTTTATACTACAGAAAAGAGCTATTAGAACCATTGCCGTAAACCAAACTTCAAAACTTACAGCATTCTTCCTCTTCCATGCATACTGATTCTCGAAGTCGCAATATTTGCAAAAACCCATTCTCATCCTTTCGGTCTAAATAAGCAAGAATACTGCTACTTCACTCACCATAATCTAAACATACATTATGTTAGATATAATTTTAAAATATCCGATAAAAGTCCATATCATACAGTAACCCTACTATACAAGGTATCCCAGAATGACCGTATAAGATCCTAACCACGAGAATACTCGCAAAATTTTAAGACGAAAATGTTCTTCGTCAAAATGTCGGCAGACTCCTTGTTTCCGCAGAAAACTCGATTAAAGTAAACGCGATGTGGCAACACTGTACGTGGAAACGGAGGTTATTAGCATGACTCTTGAGTAAAAAGCTGTTTCCTTTACGTTAAAAAAAAATGTTTAAGTTGTTTTAATTCCTTTTGTCATTTCCTGCTTTATTTCCACTTTGTTTTGGTTAATTGTAATTTTTATTTACATAACATACAGCATTATTTTTCTCTGGGGTTCTTACTCTTCGGTTACATCCGGCATTAAAGGGTGGAAGAGGTGCTAAATGCCCAGTTTTCCCAAGGCGTCGGTCAAGATGTAAAAACACATTGTAGTCAGGAAAACGTTCCGCATATCAACATGCAGCGGCGTTTGCTACGCATCGACTTTCTACAAATATCGGCATACTCATCGAAGCTGTATTTCATTCTCCTACGAATATCAGAGAGCGACCGGTACGTATGCTGTTTACAGTTTACTTTGATCATAGCAGGTAGGGGTCGCTGGGGATGAAACCACCAGAGTTTCGGTGTTGTAAAAAAGGAAACAGAAAGAAAGAAAGAAGAAACAAAGAAAAGAAAAAGTAAATAATCAAAAGAATGAATAAAACAAAAACAAACGAAATAAATAGAAAATTACAACAAAAGAATCCTAAAAACAAAATCGGATCGGATGGGGAACCCTCCACACCCAAAACAAGAATTCGACCACTGAGCTAACGAGACAGTTTGTATGTGGCTGTCATTTGAGATTCATAAATAAAACTTCCCTTCACCTTACAGTATTGCCACATTGCGTTTCCTTTAATCGCGTTTTCTGCGGAAACAAGAAGTCTGCCGACATTTTGACAAAGAACATTTTCGTCTTAAAATTTCACGAGAATTCTCGTGGTTAGGTTCTTATACGTTCATTCTGGGACACCCTGTATAATAAATTATCTATTGGTTTAAAATCCATAAATAATATAAATCAGTTACAAACTACAGTTAAAAAGTATTTGTTGAACAATTTATAATACTCAGTGGCTAAATACCTTAATGGGAAATAATTTTATTTGTAATTTATTTGTCTCTTTACTTATTATGTGTACTGATTTATTTCATTTTCCCAGACACTAATCCCTAATTCTCGTTTCCGGGAAAGTAAATTGCTTAATAAATCTAAAATATTTTATATAAACAGTAGCATGAGGACATTAAAAAGGAATAGATCAGTTCTCATGCCACTCGCGGGCTTCTATTTCGACATTTCTGCCTCAGAGTCACGGTCCGAAATTTTTATTCCTTTATGGGATTTTCATCTTTCACGACGGTGGATCTTTCAAAGTCTCGAGATCAAGAATACTTAGGAACGTGTCATTCGATTCGATTTTGTCCGTCAGTGACACGTTATCTCTCATGGGTTGGACATTTCTAAGGGAGACGACAAATTGTTTACGAAAAATAAATATTTGGTTTAATAATTTCGGTTGAGATTCGCAGAACATTTTTAAAAAAATAATTTATATAATGTAACAAACACTGATTCTTCGCCTGCTTGGCTCACGTTACTTTTGTACCCAACGTATATCTTGCTTGCCATTCCAATTTTCTATCGTGGTACTACTATTACATCCATTTCTTTAAGACCGTGACCCAGTTTCAGGAAATATGTACAGTTTCTTGGACTGAATGGTTTTGCATGCACTGGGGTGTCTCTACCGTTCTATGTAGTGTTTAAGGCTGTGGTTTATCTTCTGACAAAATCAGTCACTATTATTCAAGCGCTTCCACAGATATTACTAAATAGTGTGCGCGTATGTATGCGTGTTTAGAAAGAGCGAGACAAAAAATATTAGAGAAAATTTATTATGCACCAGATTACATCGAAAGGCTGAAATATGTGCATTTCAATTAAATGAGTTCGAGCATATAGTAAAACGGATTAGAATTGGAGGGATGGAATTCCAAAGAATAGTGAAGCTGAAGAAAGTCTTTAATTGTCCATGATGGAATCTTCCTCGGTTGGCTAAAACTTTACTGCAGATGTTGTATATATGTACTCTCTGTGAGCTTTGATAGTGGAAAGATACAAATAACTATTGATGTGAATATTTGTACGATACCTCTATTTATCAGAAATTTTCATGCAAATTAAAAATACAAAAATTAATTAAAATTTCACAAAGATCTCTATTAATTTTATATACTTATATTTTATTTTTCAAAATGTTTTTAATGGATTGACATATTGCATATAAGCGAATAATTGTTAAAATATGCCATTAAAAGGTATAAATATATTGCATATAGCTAAAAAATAGAAAAAACTTATGGAATTCGAAATTTTCTTGCACCTTGTCATAATATAATTTTTTTTATATTTCAGAAAGTAGATCAATAATCTTATATAATTTTTTAATCTGAGACAGTTTTAGAAAGGATATGAAAATTATCTTATACAAGTTTTCCAATTAAGGCCTCTACTACCATAAAAAGTGAACTAGCGAAGGGAAATTTATTTGAAAACCAAATCAAAAAGCTTTCCAACTTCCTCTATGACGAAGAGTGGATATGTGTATAAGAACATTCGACATTTCTTTTATTTATTTATTTATTCGTCATTGATTCAAGACTCAAGGAACTTTTTTCATTTCTCTGTCAAGTCCAGCAAACCACTTTTTAAGAGTTTTATATAATTAAATATTTCTCATTTTTCTGACGATGACCCTGATTTTAAATATAACTCCAAAACGAATTAAAATTACGTTTAAAAACACGGTAAACCCCCTCTTTCAACTAATTTTATAACTTCTGGCGTCATGCCCAGGACTACATTACATAACGACACGAATAAAAAAGTTCTTCACTGAGATTGCTTCGGTAATCTAGAGCGTCGAAACAGGGCGGTTTCGTTAATTAAAATAAAATGAATCTTCTACGTCACTCTCAAGAGGGCTTTAGAGGTAAGAGCTCAATTATCACTCTTCCCTCTTGTAGAGAGATATTTTGTCCCTCCAAAAGCCTTCTCCTCTGCATCCCTCCTACCTAATTTCACTCTACCTCCTCTCACCCCTCTCTTTCTCTCTACTCATCATCTCCCTCTATATTATCCTCTTTCTTCCTCTACCTCTTCCTCTCTCTTTACAAATAATCTCACGGTTAGTTTGCTGGACTCTCGAATCGAATTTTTGTCCTCTCCGAGATACGTGGAAAGCCTCTAATAATCTGTTTGCTCGTCCAAATTGCCTCTTATCGGAAGGAGAGGTTTCCTTTCTCCTCTATACCGATCAACCACGAGGGTCATCCTTAAGTTTCCATGACAACTCGTCTTATTTGCCCAGTGGAGAACGGACGAAATTTAGGGTTGTTTTTTTCGCGATTGATCATCGATGCCATCGGTCGCGCTAAAAGTATCTCTTCGGCAGTCGATTATTTTCCCCAAATTCTACACTTCGTGTCGATGACGTTTAAATGGAATTGGAATCGTGTTTTCTTCAGTTTGTTTGCCTTTTGTCGGTTGATTTTAGTCTCTCGTACATGTCTATGGGACATTAAATGAACTGATATTGCATAACTTTATTTGCATAAAATACAAATTTTTTATAAAAAATTTGAAATTTCCACAGCGATGATATTGTGTTGATTGCGCTGTTAAATACCAATCTCTTTCCGCGTGGATTCGTTGGAGACTTCTCACATTTGGGCAGGATTATAAACGCCAGTCGATTAGGGAAAGTATGAATAGATTTTTATTTTATGTAACACAATGAAACTTAACTGTTGTCGGATAGGATAACAATAAGAACGGCTAGTTTATACGATATTTTAAGAAATGGTAGCAAAATTTTCAATTTTAAAAATTAAATAAAATATTTTTAAAGGTAAGTTTTTGTTCTATTTTCAAAAATTGTTAAACACAAGTGTTGAGTTTTGGTAAAATTGTACGTGTTGAGTTCAAGAGTAGTTTTGCCTACAGATACACCAATGTGATAACTTTTCATGCTAAACTTGTCCACGAAAACCTTTTATGTATACTGCTTAAAACGGTAAACCTGAGAATCCCAATTTCATTATATTAGCTTCGACAACCTATTTGCTCTACACAGAATGTTTTCTAGCCCAAGAATATAATCTTTCTCGCGACGATTCCATATACCTGAATCGCATTCGATTTGTGGTCTAATAAAAAATAGGTGACATGTTTATCGAACCTTTTCCTATAATCTTCCATACCTCAGCTCCTCTGAAAGCAAATTTCTTGTCGTCTGCACCGACCACCCGACGAATAAAATGCACATGATGGCATATATTTCGAAGTATAATAGGAGGGCATTGGGTGACGGAGGAGAGGGAAAGGCTTAAGTGACCGCACGCTTTCCAACGCGACCTAAAATTTGCCCACCGACGCGTTGATGCCGAGTGCCTGAAAACTTCCCTATAGCCACTTCCCGCTCCCTGAGTCCTGCTCAGCCGCATGTGAAAATAAGACTCTTTCTCCCTCTCCTTTCTCTCTCTCTTCCTCTTTCTCTTCTCACTGCAGACAATATCCCGCAGCCCGTTTCTATCCCAACCAGCTAGAAACGAACCTCCAATGCTAGAGCATGCTCTTTTAAAGAAATGCCGTGTATACATCATAGCATCTTTCCAATTAAAAATCTTAAATGAGATATGAAAAAAATGGCTTATATGGCCTGTTTCTTTTATTAAATTGCAGAAGAGCTCCATAGACGATAGCTTGGACTAAATTCAAACCTAGGTGAGCTTATATTTATTTCATAACAACAGAATATTGCATAAAAAACTGAAAAATAAACAAAAGTAAGTTGGAGTCGTTTAGATAACGCCAAAAATTTAACGATCCAAATAATTATCGGTTAAGGCAAAAGAAAAGAACTTCACAGAAATGTCATAAAAAATAGCTCCGGTTGAAGAAACCTGGTCGTAAATTAAAGTTAAAATTTAAGTTTTCCAAAGCATGCAACAGAGGTGCTTTCTTTTTCGTAACCAATATATCAATTCCTCAAGGATGATCCTTCTCTAATTTGTTACAGAAATAAGTGTCTATTTTAAGAAAATAACTGTAGGGGAGATAATATTGATAATAATAATAATATTAAACTGTCGGGCTAAAAACCGATGCGCACATAATAACATCAGATGGAATGCTAAAGAATTTCTCACTTAAAAACAATTACACGATAAATCAATATTTCGACAACTCTTCGGCATTACTTGAAAAGAAATGAATAAAAAACTAGTTTATTCTTTAGTAACATCGAAAAATAAGTTGCATAGATTCAGCGCATAATTCAGGATGCCTTTGGGAGATTAAGATAAAATTGATTCAGGGAAAAAATTAATAACATTCCCCGCGAGCCGCACATTGGGTACAAAAGAAAAGGCTGATATATCTTGGGTTAACACATTTCATTCAATAACCTTGAAGAAAACGCGAAATGTTTCGCGGAAGTTCCTCAGACAGAATATATTTTAAATTTTAGTGTAAGTTTTCTTACCATGGCGCTGTCTTTCTATAAGATATTCAAATTTCATATATTCCGTATACACTCGCGTAATTGTCCACTTTTTAATAAGATTTTTTATTTACACAAAAACAATGGCGGGGCAAATATGCAGTTTTCCCCTATCGCATAAAAAAATATTTTATTTCCTCTTCATAATTCAGGTGGGGCAATTACGCGAGTAAATACAGTATTCCAATTTTTTGCAAATTTGCTAGTTTATAGGCATCTACCCCATCATTTTGGACTAGTAATTCTATTGAGGATAGAAACTGAAAATGCAAATAAAGTTTTGTATTTATTTTTCTTCATTTATTATCATTAATAAATGGAATGATACGTATTTTTAAAATTTGCTCTATGCAAATATTATGGTATTCCGCGTAAAGAAAACTGCCACCAGAGGGCGTATGCAAAATTTAAATTTACCACTTAATGGATTCAAGTAGCTTCGCCCAAGTTTCTTAAATGATAGACAAGAATAGACGAGGATTACTTACTGTAAAAGAAGATAATCAATCACATCGAGGGCCTCGTGTTCGATAGCCACATGAAGAGGTGTGTTCCCAGCTGTGTCCTTGATGTTGAGATCTGTTGGATCGAAGGGAAAATGTAAATATGAAATCGATAGATTTTGACTTAATAAATCTATTCTAATTTATTCATTTCTGCTGCTCAAAATAAAACAATAATAACACTCTATTATGTGTATTGACAGTTTAAACATGGTATAAAGTAAGAAAATTTCAAGCATATACGGATGACTGAACACACTCCTTGATTGCGTTTCTCGTTTCGAGATATCATTTCAGCGTTTTGAGAAGAGGTTCTCAAATAAAGAATGGAAATTTTAGATCTCCTATAATTCAGCAACTTTCTTCATAAAGAGAACTCAGAGCCAAGACAGCGAGGAAATTTCTATTAGGTCTATTATATTACGCTAAATCGATAACATAGACCTCAAATTTACACATATATTAAAAATATTTCAATTTCAATATTCCGCATAAAAAAGTTTAATTTGAAATTTAAAAACTGTCACTGAATGGACAGAAATTTTTGTAAAAACTGAACGCGGTATTTCATTTTTAATAACGTGCATACAGAATGAATTTCATTTTCACTCCTTCTACTGACCTATGCATAATAGAACACGATATTGCCAATTTTATTTTTTCATACCATGGGGTATCAGAAAGATCCTTAGCGCATAAGCAGTTTTATTTCATTTCCATATTTTGATGAGATCTAATAAGAGGAATTGCATTGAGGGAAATATATATATATATATATATATATATATATATATATATGTATAGAGAGAAAGAAAGAACAATGATTCTTTTGTGATTACGCAGGTCCCTTACAAGACACAGCGGAAAGACCGACGACCTCTCGATGTACGAGTGTCGGCGGCTGTCAAAGGCAGACGAAACGATCCTCCCACTCCCCACCCTCTTACCTTGGTGTCTCATGTACAATTCCCAATATTAGGGGGTGAGGAGCCTTGAAAAAGGGAATTGATTAGTTACATAAGGAACAACTGATCTCCCTTTTACACGAATGCGCGCATATTTGATCAGGGGAAAAGACAAACGGTGATCACATGACCTCAAAAGAGGTCATTCACCCAAGGTCTTTGGTAATTGATAATAGGAAAGATTTCACCCCCGCCCTTGTCAAACCTCATTTCTCGTATCCGAACTTAAGCACACTGCAAACAAGATAATAGGAAATTTCCCCACGCGAAACAACTCTGCCCCAAAGCACAGCAGAAAGGAGTAAACGGCTAGCAACTGTATTACACAAACCTTAGAGGAACCCAGGCTCTAAAATTGTCGTCATAAAGGTCTTATTTAATTCAATGTTACGGGAATTGAATTTTTGCATGCAAATGATAAGTAAGAAAAGAATTCGTTTTCTCTGTTAGAATATGTAATGTTGGAAATAATTTGGAAATTATAAAGTATGTATGTACCTAACGGCAATTAGTAAAATTATAATGCTGCTTGTTTCCGTCACGATTGCGTAATTACTGGGCTACTTCCCTAAAATGGGTTCAAATAAATATTAATCTATACCAATAGTTCCCTTGAAGATAAAAAATTCGAACAGTTTATATATATTACACTCTAACAAATTTGATAAATTTTTACCGCAAAAAGAGTTTCCCAACAAAACATGCACATGACTGCTGACTGAAAATGCCGACTTCATTTCCCTATAGAGTAAGTTCAAAGTACTCTCATTTTAATTACTTGTCCGCCATGTTAAAATTCATCCCTTCAATTAAAGTTGTTTTTTATTTCAGTTATTTCTGAATGCCTGAATGATTTCAACCGGATGATAAAATTATCTTCCCTCTTTACCAGGAATTTTGAAAGAGGAAATATTCTGAAAACAAGAACTAACTTTATCTAGGTAAATCGAATATTTTAGAGGAAAATGAGAGTAACCTGTAAAGTGAAATTAAAATCAGGTTTGTATTTTATAAGAAATTCATCGTTTTATTGCTAATTAATTATGAATTCCAATATTAATGACATTTAAATTATGGAGAGAAATTCATGGAATATGCAAATTGTAGAACCTTTTTTTCAGTCGTGAGAATTATAAATCGATATGAAATATAAATCGCAGAACAGCAAAAAATCAAATAACTTTCTTGGTAATATTTGAGAAAATTGCAAGAATATGCTGATTGTAACTAGATAGAAAATAATCACTACAACAGTGTAAGTGTAGCTAATACGTTTTAAGAAATCTTCCTGTAAATTTAGTTGAAGTTTAGGCGATGGATATTTGCAGCATAATTTACCAATATAAGAATATCACGAAACGTTCATATTGATCCTAATTGACATAACTTGTTTACACATAGATACACATTAAAAAGCCGTGCCCCTCTTTCGAGTTTGAAAGACGAACAAAATCTGAAAATAAAAGACGGACATTTATGCAATTTCTATTGATTAATGGTTTCGCGACTAGAAAATTTGATTTTATAGGAAGAATGGAATGTTACATATTGGTGCCGTATAGTTTTACATCTATGCACGAAATGAATTTACACGCCCTAAATAGCGCTGGAATTTGATTAAATTACGCTAATTAGATAGTTAATCAGAGAGAATGTGCGAATTGGTTAGAATGAAAGGAGAAATACATTGCTCATTGGGGTGATAGGAGCATAATATACTGGAGATAACGGAGGAGAGAGCGTGAAAAAGGATGGAGTGAAAGGGGAAAGTGGATGATGGAGAAAATGGAGAGGCGTGGATCAATTACCGTGAAGAGAGATTCAAGAGGCACTTTTGGGGGCGCAAATGAGTATACATGAGGGGAGGACCAAAATAAAGGTTAAAAGGGTTTTCAGTATACCGAGGAGAAAGTGACTTGGAATCAGGTTGTATAGAGATATTTAGTTTGTATCCGTTAAATGGATAACACGAAGTTTTCACGAAAAAATAAGCATTTTCAGTATGGTAAAAGTTGGTTAACACGTAATATTGGGATCCAGCTCAAACTATGCATCTTCTCCTAAAATTTTGATTATTAAAATATAGAAGTATGCACGTACATGTATAAGGAATATGATATACTTGAAGATTGCAACTCTTGGGTCAAACAATAAAAGTGGGAGTTTCGCACCACCTCTCTTTGTAAATTATAAGGATCAATAAAGTAATAAAATGTGATTGGTAATTTAATTTCCTGTCGTTAATGAACTCTTTTATGATAAAATAACAGCTATTTTATATACATACTCATATTTTGGTTTAAAGTTTTGGGTTCCCCACGCTGTACTAGGGTATAAAATATCAATTTTTCTGGCGGACTACAAGAGGATCTAAAAAAATAACACAATAAGTTGATGACAAAGGTAACTCCGATAAAACGGTTGGAAAAGTAATATGGTCATTTACAAGACAAATCAACTCTCCTCAATGATGATCCGTTGAATCTGGATTTACGAAAATTCATTTTGTACTTACTATATTTAATACAAAAAGATTGGAAAGGTGTACTCCATGTACGTTGTAAAATACATGTAGGTCTTCATGTAAAGTAGCCGTAATTATTGCCCGATTTTCACCCAAAATTGGAATCTATCAATTAATTTTAACAAAACTCCTAAATACCAAATTTCAACACAATATGTCAAGCGGTTCCCGAGTCGAAACAAAGGAACATTGTAAACTACATGTAGGTATTCATGTACAGTGGTTGTCATTGTTATCCGATTTTAATCAAAATTGGAATCGGTCAACAGATTTTAGTAAAACTCCCCAATACGAAATTTTATCAAAATACGGCAAGCACTTCCCGAATTGAAACAAAGGAACATTGTCAACTACTTGTAGAACAGTAGATGGTAGCTCGTAATCACTTTGGCTCCAAGTTGAACAGTTGTATAAAATTCCTTAAGCCAAAAAAATTGTAGGGTAAGCCCTATGCATTTCGCCCACTAAGTGGGCATCTTCAGGGGAGAACCTGCCATGGCAGTGAACAAGGTTCAACTGCAGTTGAACCTTGTTCACTGCCATGGCAGGTTCTCCCCTGAAGATGCCCACTTAGTGGGCGAAATGCATAGGGCTTACCCTACAATTTTTTTGGCTTAAGGAGTTTTATACAACTGTTCAACTACTTGTAGGTCTTCATGTAAAGTGATTGTAATTGCCGGCCGAATTTAACCAGAATTGGAATCGGTCGACCAAATTTAGTAAAACTTCTCAATACGAAATTTTATTAAAATACGTCAAGCGGTTCCTGAGTTGAAACAGGAACATTGCAAACTACATGCAGGTCTTTGTGTAAAGTGATCGTAATTGTTGTCCGATTATAACCAGAATTGGAATCGATCGACCAAATTTAGTAAAACTTCTCAATACGAAATTTTATTAAAATACGTCAAGCGGTTCCTGAGTTGAAACAGGAACATTGTAAACTACATGCAGGTCTTTGTGTATAGTGATCGTAATTTTTGTCCGATTATAACAAAAATTGGGATCGGTCTATTAATTTTAGTAAAACTCCCCAATACCAGATTTCATCAAAATACGTCCAGCGGTTCCCAAGTAACAAAGGAACTTTGTCAACTATTTGTAGGTCATGGAAAGTGGTCGTAATTTTTGTCCGATTTTAACCAAAATTGAAATTGTTGTATGAATGTTAGCAAAACTCCCCAATACCAAATTTCATCAAAATACGGCCAGCGGTTTCCGAGCTGAAACAAAGGAACATTGTAGGTCTTCGTGTAAAGTGGTCATCATTTTTGTCCGATTTTGACCAAAATTGAAATCGGTAGACCAATTTTAGCAAAACTTCATAATACCAATTTTCATCATAATACCTCCAGCGGTTTCTGAGTTTTAACATGCGGACGGACGGACGTAAACGACCTCCCCTATGTGCGCTCACTTCGTACAAAGAACGCATAATAATTTTATGCGTAATCCATAGCATAGCGGCGGATGTGCTTATTGTTGTAAAATTAACATCGCTGAAATCGTATTCGATGAAATTCTTACTTTGAACATTTTAAAAGTACTTAAAATTACATAATTTGTCATCTTATGTAATTGAAATCCGAATACAAGATGCTAATGACAATACTGTTGGCGCGCCAATAACCATCAAACCAACCAACCAAATTCTAACGCATTTAATTTACGATTGCATTAGGTGAAAGCGTTGTCATAACGGCAGGGTAGTATAATCTCTGTGGCTCTGTGATTAGGGAATTGGACTTATTATAATTTTGACTCGCTGAATTCATTAAATGGAAACGTTTTATTACTAGGAAAAACTTTCGTACTTAAAGTATTTGTTGAGATACGAACCTAATGGTGGAATTCCACTGGCATATTGTCATTCTAAGAGGCACCATTTCCACGGAAATTGTTATCTTTTTTAGCGCCGCAAGTGTCGCCTATATGGAGTGAATTCCATCGCATGCTTTTTCACGTCTTTAGGTTTTACGAACTTGCAGCCGACGTCACCAATACGTTTAACCATGCTAAAACTAACCCAGATGAAAATATTCGAAGGCAAAGGAATTGATATAATTTCATCAAACTGCTAGCAACAATAGCTTTTACGTTGCGTAGCCAATGATTCATGAATTAAAAAACGTTCAACATTTTTATTCGTATCCTTACTGTTATGCAACTCACACGCAATATTCAACGCGGGCTTCCTAAGTCGTTCCACCAATAAATTACCCCGTAAGTTCACTAAATTTTAATTAAAAAGTACTCCACGAAACTAATAGATGGAGAGAATAGATCATAAATCTCCTACGCGATTTGCATAAGCTGGAATATGGGGAAAAATGGGAAAACAGGAGAAAAATTCATCCATGACCGGGAATTGAACCTGAGCATCGAACATCTATATTCTGAAACGGTAGAATCAGCCTGTCACCATAGTTCAGTGGTAAAATATTCTTCCGGCAAGTGGAAGACCTGGGTTCGATTCCCGGTCACGGCAGAATTTTTCTCCTGACTTCCTCTGCCACACATCTCGGCTGGCTGCAGGGTAAAAATTGTTTCATTTTTTTCACTTGACATTTTGTCATTTTTCGTTGTGGTCCACCCACCTCCCCCGTGAGCCGCGATGAACTGCAGTATCT
This sequence comes from Tanypteryx hageni, assembly GCA_028673005.1. Classification (NCBI taxonomy): domain Eukaryota; kingdom Metazoa; phylum Arthropoda; class Insecta; order Odonata; family Petaluridae; genus Tanypteryx; species Tanypteryx hageni. Next base: position 80,528,125 of record CM054113.1, on the reverse strand, counting down.
GGGCCTTGTTCCTGGCCGCCGCTTGGTGTGCGGCTGCCCTCCCCCTCGAGTCTCTGACGCCGAGACGCGCAGGCTCCGCTAGGAACAGCCGACCGAACTCCTCGACATTCCCGCTCTCAGCAGCCTGCGAGAGAGGGAGAAGAACAAGATGAAATTAACCGAGTCGCTCTGTTAGCGACGCGCTTGAAAAATTGCAAACGAGCGACCGTGAAAAATGGGACGCAGCGCACGAGTGATCAACTTCCCTACCTCCGTGACATGCGTTTTTTAAAGTCTCGGATCAGTCGGGAGTATCGATCGTTGTGAATATCGATAACAAAACTCGTATAGATGAAACGTTTTATCGGGCATGAATTCTCATGCCCTTATTTTGGATGAATCGGCACATCTGGTACATACGTTACTATGAAACACCTTGAGTACAAGGCCGACTTTCGTGCATTTTTTCAGAAAGGCTTTGAAAAAATTCATACCGTTTATTTTCTCGCTATGATTGCAATGATGAATTCAAAAAACATTATAAAGATGTTCTACCAGGTCATAGATATTGTCGCCCTCTTATGACACTACATTCTTATCAATAAAAGATTTAGGAAAGTGTTTTCCACTCGAAAATAGTGTTTAATATCACCATTAAAATCGGTACAGTTAAAATTATATCATTATCTCTGAATTGCAGTAAATATTTAAACACAAAAAACGTATCTCTACACTAATAAACATTTACGTTTTAATATGAGGAATTTACATTCAATCACCATCTCCCGTCTAAGAAAAGTCCTAAAAACAATTTTTGGGTTGTAATAAATACCACAGTGACTGAGTTGATGCATACAGATATATACTTGTGTCACACAATAAGAATAGGGTAGCAAAAAACCACATTTCCTCATATGAGGACAATGTGTATAAATAGGGTTTTGATATGTTTAACGTAACACCACGTACTTAAAAAAATAACCGCGATTACACATCTTTCTGGCCCCGTCCACAATAGTCCGTAAGGTTTAAATGAACATAAGTGTAAAGAAACAAAATAACTAAAATATTTCTTCTTAAAATTGAGGATAAAAATCTGAAAAAAAAACGTTTATAAAATAATTGTATTTATCGTCATTTTTGCTGGTTTCGTAATGTATTAAAAATGGAGATCATTTGACATTCATGAAATTCTTCTGTTAGATAAGATGCCGTCGTTAAACTTCTGCAGATAATTTAAACGTTGCAAAAGGATCCTAGAAACACGGCAGTGAAAATAAATATGTTGAATCCATGACCTATGTTATCAAAATATGCAGAAAATAATAACTCCAAACTGAAGAATGGAATTTATTTATTATCTAGGGAAACAACTTAAAATGTATATTTTCTAACTTTTCATATGTTTAATGGAATTAAATACTAATTTAAAGTATCATTTTTTAAAAATTATATTGTTTATCTATTGAGTAGATGCCTACTAATAAATCGAGAGATAGTTGCATTTTCTTGATTGGTTAAAACCGAAACCGTGTACATCTAATCCGTGTAAATCGAGAGATGGTGGCATTTTCTTGACCCTATAAAACCGAAACCGTTTATATCAAGCGCCGTGTAAATTCAGGGATAGGTGTATATGTATATCTACCGTGCAAAGTCAGTATCCATTGATTGCCTAGGACTGGTTTTTTGTGCAATCCCACCGTGAGAATGTTGAAATAACGGTTTTTGTTTTTTCGTTTTTCGTTATACTAATTTTGAAGGTTTCGTTAACGTTTTTTGTTAAGTTATTAAAAAATCATTACGTTACTGCGTGATGTGGTTACGTTACACGTAACTTTTTCCATCACTGAAACTGATAGACTATCTCTCTTCAGTAGCCATAAAAATTTTGGGAAAGCGAGACGCGCATTTCTGCTACAAAGTACAGTTGTACCAAAAAAGGAATTCTCTGACTATTGAAGAGACAGAGAACATCAATTTCATTACAACCATTAGGAAAGCTTGATATTTCTCTTTGCAACAGAAGTTGTTGTTCCTTTATGCCAGCTTTTTGCGGCCAAAGGGAGGCCAAAGAAAAAATGATTAATTTTGTCCTTCGAAATAATTGGCAAAAAACAAAGAAGATGACTCTCTTAATTTTCTAATTATGAGGAATCTCTTCACTCTCATATAAAAAGGAAAATACATTCTTAAATTGCGAAACTATTTCTTAGCCGCAGGGCTTAAGAATTTTAAATGCTCATTAGAATGGAGTGAAACATGAGCAGGTAGATTTGGAATTTTATAAGTCGAAAAATGTTCATTTAACGTTACGAGATAAAGTACTTATATTTTCAAACTAAACTTAAAGGTTACCCATCCCTAGCAACTGAAAAAAAAACAAATTATCGAAAAGAAAATACGGTATTATTAGCGAGGAAGAGAGAAAACTGCTAGAATCCTTTTATCTTGTTAAGTGGAGATTTTTTAAAGTTGATTTAAACTCGCGGGAACTGAATATCGCGTATACAGCGGTTTCACATTAAATTTAATGCTCCGTAGTGTTTGAGCTACACTTTTGTATTCTCTTACAAAGGGCCAAAATGAATCAACAAAGCATGATATTTCAACGTGTGCTATAGAAAACGAAAGCTATCCATTCACAAACGCAACAGAATTCTTTGCACCGCAATTATTTGTTTGTTTGTTTGAGTGCCCAGCCAATTCGCCTCTCTTACTGCACAAATGGGTATCTCAGGGGTAGTGCAATGAATAACCGGGGAAGGGAGGAGAGAAACCCGGTACCGGCATTTGCTTGCTCTTACGAAGAGCATCAGGGGGGCCAACGGCTTAACGTCCCTTCCGAAGGACGGAACAGCTGAATTTGCGCAGTCTCCTCAAACCTCACAAACAGGGAGGCGGGCGGCCTTGGAAAAAATCCTACTTGCGCAGGATTCGTGCCCGCTGCCTTTTCAAGCAGCAGGCGAGTAGCAGCCAGCGTCCTAACCACTACACCAACGGCACCACCTGCAGTTATTTGATTTTACAAAATGCAAAATTTGCAAGTATTCCGCCCTTCCACGAATCCCGCGAAGCATCGTTTTATAACTATAATCCCATGGCTGCATCCGTTAGATCTAATATTTTAGGCTCTAATTAGAAAACGATCATTTCATAATTATTTAGGATATTATACGCACGTTGATACCATTGTACAATTAATGGACTTAAATCGCGACATAAGATTTAATCCATCATCATAAGGTTAACAAAATATTAAAAATTTTAGAATGACTAAAAAATTTTTAAAGAACTATGATTCTGCCCGTTGCAGCGTTGATTGCAATTTTGATGTGCCGGTGTAAGAACTCAGGAAAAGGAGTTTAACAAGTAAATTTTAGAGGTAATCTATATATATATATATATATATATATATATATATATATATATATATATATATATATATATATATATATGACAATGATAGATGAGTTTGAAAGTTTGCAACGCGAGATCTCCGATTCTACTAGGCCGATTTTCACAAAACCTTCATTGAACGATTAAGCGTAATCTCAAAAAGGTTTTGGCTTAATTTTATTTTTCTAACTTAAGCCATTTCAAAGATATGGTCATTTTTCCATTTTTTACTACGCTACTTTATGACGTTCGGCGGGCGGTGGGAGGGGTGAGTTAAAGAGGGGCGAGCGGCGGGAGGGGTGACTGAAAGAGGAGCGGGTACAATCCCGAAACGCACCCGGGCAACGCCGGGTCAATCAGCTAGTAAGTAATATTTAAGAAATAAAATTAATAGAAACTTATTGCACCTTTTATATTAAAATAATCACATTATATTGCAAAATCGCAAAAAATAGCTTTCCATCTATTCTTCTAGTTTCTTTATTGCACGTTATAAAATACGATTTCTTTACAATCTCAATTTCCCCTTCCGCTCTCGTTCTTTCCATTTGAATGCATTACGTCATTTAAAAGTACTAAGGGTTCTGCCCCTACGCGCTACGAGCCTCGCATTTATTCTTGCTGAGCTGAAAATAAATTTTCAAAACTGCTCTCATCATGAACCATGTTTTTTATTCAAAAGGAATTTTTCTCCAGCTCACTGTGTCAGAAATATAAAATTTTAAATATTTTAAACGGCCTCCATTTTCTTTTAAGACGGCGGATGAAAATGAAAAGTTTTTCTGGGGTCTCCTAGCTGGTAGAAACAAAATGTCGTTCACCTCATTTCTCTACAACAAACAATTCTTGAAGTACAAATGGGGAAAGATGAACGAATAGGCACTTGGGAAATTATATATAGGATTGGACTCGTTTCCATGGTATTAAAATTTCTCATTGTTAAAATCTTGAACATTCCAGTTTTTTCTGGCATCAAACGAAATTTTAAGCTAGGTATTTCGCCGTGGTTTCGAATTCTCTCTTTGAGAAAAATATATTTCGTTCTTTCGGCTTCATAGCTGCCCAAGTCTCGATTTCGTATCTTAATTATAATTAATTTAACAAAGTAATGCTTTGTATATTGATGGAAACGCAATGTATTTCTTACGGGAAAATTTTTATTTTTAAAAATTAATTATTTCACAACTATTCCACATTTCATGGTTTTCAGATTTTTTCTGATGCTTATATATATATATATATATATATATATATATATATATATATATATATATATATATTCCAGAAACTCTTACAGTCGAGCATATACGTATATCTACGTAACCTGCTAAGTTTCAAATTATAAATAATTAAAAGAAACCCTGACAAAATTATGAAAAAAACGAGGAAGTAAAAGAACATTTTGAGAGAAAAATCAGCTGAAGCAGGATAAAAGCAAACTAAATAAATGTTCACAGAGAGGAAAACCCAGTTCTTTTTTATACAACTTGAGTACCCTGAGAAAAATTGAGAGCCTACATATGCTTGTAGCTGTCTTATTTGAAAAATGATTGCACGCGCTACCTACTTTTTATAATAGGCCAAAACACGAAATACTCCATTCCATACATGACAGATTTACGGCGAGGTAAAAGTTTATATCTCCATGAGATCCCAATGGTCCAGGGAAATAATTCATTAATTTCCTCTGCATCATAGTGCCTTACTTATACTTTCAGTAATCCTTTTGCATGTAAGCTCATATGAACGGACCAGATCACACCACCCATTTATCAATATCAATACTGCTTCCATTTATATCTGCATCATTTCCACTACGGTGATTATTTACTCGACAACCATCAAACATAGTTATATCTCAAGATGTAAATAAAATAGAAACTTGAAAATGTTTCTTATAAAATTTTATTGATACTCAAAAATATTTATTAAAAAAAATCTGTCGTAGAATAAAAGGCTGAAAGCAACCACCACAACACTGGATGCATAAACGAGCACTCCGCAGCATGTTTTCCGACCCAGACTACAATTGGGTAATGTTCTCAATAATATCCCTGATTCTTGCCTTTAGTTGATGAAGAGTATGGAGATTAGCCAACCCTACCTTTGCTCTCTATCTCCCCATCTCTACCTCCCCCTCTCTACCTCCCCCTCTCTACCTCCCCTCTCTACCTCTACCTCCCCTCTCTACCTCCCCCTCTCTACCTCCCCCTCTCTACCTCCCTCTCTCTACCTCCCCCTCTTTACCTCCCCTCTCTACCTCTCCCTCTCTACCTCCCCCTCTCTACCTCCCTCTCTCTACCTCCCCTCTCTACCTCCCCTCTCTACCTCCCCCTCTCTACCTCCCCCTCTCTATCTCCCCCTCACCACAATCCGCAATTGCTCCTCTTCTTAAATCCACTTATTACTGCCTCCTCTAGCTTAAACGTAAAATCTATGAAATCGCTAAAATGTTATCATGAAAATAAATAATAGTGTACCTAACAGACGACGACATTCACCGAGGTCGATGTCATCAAAATGCAGTCTCGAGCCACACAACACGTCACAGCTGGGAAACTTTTCCTACTCTTTGGGACGTTATTGCTTCAAAACCATTATGGCAAACTCGATCACCATATCTGGAATTCTCTGATTTTTTCATTTGGTGATACATTAAAGAAAGCAAACTTCATATATTCCCATATTCTTGATAAACTACTGGCAAGGTACAGAAATGTCATTGAGAGTATCTTTTAAGAAATGCCGCAGTTTATGCCGGAGAATATAAAGCGGAGAGCACGTTTATACACCCAGCATGTTGGTGGTCACTTTCAAAATTTTATTTGAGATTTTTCAAACAAAAATTTTAGAATATCATCAAGCCTTAAATCACAAACATTTTTTTGAGTTTCTAAATGATATATATTTTGAGATGTAGCTATTTTTCGTGGCTCTCAAATAAAAAAATCATCACCCTGCACTTAAAATGTGACACAATTTTTTCTCTAGAATACAGTCAACTCACGATTTATAGGCGATCATACGCGTTTCGCTTACATGTGATTAGGAAATAATTTTTCACATACGTGACGCGTATTACTATTGACACGAATAGTACCGCGATTCGGCCATGCGGAGTCGCGCTATTGGGAATGGATTCAAATATTTCTCAACAAGAAAAATAAAGTTTTTTTACACGTACGTCTGTTAAAGTTCCCTGTTCTTAGGTCGATGTTACATGACATATTTTAAAGTGATAATAAAAAGTGGCTTGCGTATATTTCCTGGATATTTCCAAAGGAGGGGGAGGGTAGAAATACGAAACTGGAGTCGAGTTCGTGTACATTAAAAAAATATTAGCTTAGTATCTGTGTTACAAATTTGAAAGATGTCGGATGAATAGCATATGATCCTCAACTTCTGTGAGTTCGACTATTTATGACATCATCATTGCGTTAGGGAAGGAAAAAACTTTTTGGTAGATGGAATTATGTACATATTTAATGAATTTATGTTATTATGACCTAATTCCTATTTAAAACTAGATAATTACCCAGAATTTGCCCCGGGTTTACAGTTTCGAATTTTTCGTGCACATTTCGCACGCTAATATTGTCATTCAAACTCAAGATAAGCGACTAATATACCCCCTTAAATGGTATTAACAAATTAAATTTAGATTAAAATTCGATACCTACCTTCCTCTTCCCTCCAAATAAATCAAAGTTCTGGCACCGAGGTGCACATCCTCAACGTCTCTTTAGTCTGTGTACCAAGTTTTATGTCTCTACGTTTCTTGATTTACTAGCGACGACCCGTCAAAAATGACGGGATGATAATAGAAATCTAAAAATGGAAATTCGAGTTTGTGAAAATTTTCTCCTGAAAAACAAGACGAATGAAAAAACTGCTTTTTTAATTTCTCGAACTAAAACTTCTTTAATTGTTTTGTATTGTTTATTTTTGGCAAAACCTGTTTGAAGATTTAATGATTAGTGTAACAGCTGTTTTAAAACGACGTTTTTTGTGAATGTGCGATCCTTTCCTGGAATTAATTTTCCATGATATGGTGTGTTGTGAACATAGACTCTTAAATTTTCATGATTTCTGCATCGTGTCACTTTTATGCATATATAAGAAAGCGTACAATAATGAGGATCTCGAGTTCAACAATCTGTTCTGTCATCATGGGAACCTTTCACAAAAAACGCAATATTTTCATGAAAGTTTGAATTTTTATGCAAAGTTCGAGCAATTTCGAGCCGAAAGCAAAAATCGACGATAAGAATAAGAATCTTTGTTTATTTTCCTTTCAAATGGCTTTTACCCAAAGATTGTAGGTCAATTTACTTCTAATTTAATTTTGCAAAAGAAAAAAAACCTGCAGGTCGAAAAAGCGATTTCTACGGGTTATGTTATGGGGAATGTATCACCAGCCATGGACTCGAACTCTGAACGTTTTTCGTAAATTATTCTTCGTCAGAGCATTTTTACTTATGAGCAGATCATTTCCGCCAAATTTCATTGTTATATGTACATATTTGATCTTTTAATGTATTTTTACCACCAGTTACGCACGAACGGACGAACGAACGAATGAACCCGTGATTTTATTATATTTGGATCATTGATATTGGTGGAGGGTTCAACAAAATCGGTCAATTGGTTGCTGAGATATATCAAAACAAGATGGAAAAGTATACTCCATAAATGGATTACACAAAGATTTCAGAGGCGTTCTTAATGGAAAATACGTAATGGAACGGTATCGAAATATTAGGTGATTTTCGAATTTTTATTCCTGAATCTATAGTCTCGGGGAATGTCTTGTAGTACATGTTGATATCTATCCAAATAATTTTTTAAATCTATACCTCTCAGATCATATAAGAGAATCGGAGAGAAATATATTGATTTTTAATTGTTGTTTGCCGAGAGAACCATCTTAGCGATCGATGTAAACAAAATATGTGATGTTTTGCTTGGGATTTTATCGAATTTTTATCTCCGAAACAATAACTCTTAATTATGTGGCCTCGGGGACTTTCTTGTTGTAAATGTTGTTCTCTATCCGAATAATTTTTTAATCTATACTTACAGATCATATAAGAGCTAGGTAGATAAAAGTTTGATATTTCATTGTTGCTTGACGGATACCATTTAACGAGATGCGAGTATAAAGTTATTGGAGTAATTATGTAAAGTGGAAGTTCTAATTGACGGATTCAGTTGAAAATCACAATTGGACGGTAAATTTTAATAAAGATCAGTCATACCTAATTAAATTAAAATCTGTCCAGCGGTTTAGGAGATGAAAGTTACGATGGACGGACGGACCAGACGTGCCCATAAGGCCGGGATTACGGTCAACGTTTACTGACGTGACGGAAACGGACGGTGGCGGTGAAGTCTGGTGAAGACCTCCGTTGACGGCACGTCAAGGAGGGGTCTATTATGATCGACGGGAGTTGTAGCGCCAACTATTGAACATTCAACGAAACAGCGTTCTTGGTATATGTTGCAAGTGAACTGAGTGACGTGTGTTATAATTACTTTTATTATTGTTATTAAGTATTGTCAATATTATTTATAGTGTGAATGCCTTATTGATGGTATTGGCAATACAAAATATTGATAGAAAAAAATTGTTGAGTTTCAAACTATTTGACGCATTGTCAATATAAATTGACCGTGTGGAGTGATTATTGTCAATATCATTCCACGTGGTCTTATTTGGTTGGCTGACGTGAAACAATGTGACGGGAAAGCTAGTCTTCGACTAGGTTTACCCCGTATCCGTCAACGTTGTCGCCAACGTACGACGATTGTAATTAGTAGCATGGTTATCACGCTACTCAAGCTTCTGAAACGCCACCGTTTGTTTCCGTCACGTCCGTAAACGTCGATCGTAATCCCGGCCTAAGGCGTTCCGCTATTACCGCTTCGCTGGTAAAGAACGCCTTTAAAAAACGAAATTTGCACCGACCGTTCCATGGGGACCCCAAGGGACGATTTAAATTATATTTGGCACTGCAACTCTCATGATCAACCTGAAGCTGCATAATATTTCTGGAGATAATCTGGAAGATCAATTAAGAATTTTAGTAACTTATAAAAAATTATGAAGAAAGGATAAACTTCAAATGATCACTCTAAAGTTGAGAAAAGGTAAGACTTGTTCACGCCTTTTATTTATGACTCAAAAATATATCTCAGCAAAACATTGATATTAGTGAAGGTTTCATCGAAATCGGCCAATTCGTTGCTGTGATGTATTAAAAAACCAAAATTTTGACCGACAGTTCAATGGGGACTGCTCGGGCCCCCATGGGTCGATTAAAATCATATTTGGCACTGCAACGTTCATGATCAAGCTAAAGCTGCTGCCAAATATTGAAGCTCCTACCTTTATTTTCTGATGAGTTACGCATTCCACAGACACACATATACAGACATCTTCTTTTATTATTATAGATGCACATAAAACACCAATTTAAACATGTTCATCAGTGGAATATATCTTATATATCTCCTTATTCCATTTCTTTTAAAGAAATTATTTTCGGTATTAGTGTTTTTCATAACGCGATATTTTCCTGGAGCGAAACTATCTCGAAAACCAGAGGATGACGTAATATAATAACTCCAAGGAATCGTTCGGCTTAAGATTACTTGATACTGAGGCGCGCCATAATTTCAATAAGGTTGATTTTTCATGATAATAATATAAGAACGTCATGGGGAAAGTTAAACGCCCTTTATATCAGAATAAACGCTCAAGATATGTGATTTCATTGTACATCTTTTCAAAAGATATGAATAAATTCCTTGAGGTCATATAAAAAGGAATATTTCTTTCCATGTGTGCAATCGGCGATTGCATACTAGATGCCGAACTGAGGAGTTTGACAAATTGATTCTCGATAGGGTATTATGAAAGACAGTAAATGAAAACAGGCGGTAATTAGGTGGCTCCACAAGCCATGACAATATTTCGGTTTCAAAATAGTTGTATTCGGTGGTGAAAGTAGTACCAACACCAGATAGAATTTTTAAAATTTATAAAAAGTTTTCCGAAAATATTTAGAATATACCATCGACTAATCATCACTGATGACGTTTGCTTTACATTCCAAACGCTTCTCTTGTTATTTCTCCACCTTTCCAGTAGCTAATCAAGCAGCCTAATTTATCCATCGGATTCCAGCTACGAGGCGAATTTGATAGCTCTTTTTATAAGCACGCAAGCCTATGTAAACACACAAATGCCGTCAGCCTTACTATGTCCTATGATGGGTGAATGCCACACCGCTTTCCATTTTTCTCCGCCAAGAGTCTCTTAAAGTAAATTCCGAAGAATTTAAAGTTCCATTGAATAAAATTTGATCAACAGAGTTGATTATTTTTTTAGCAATATCATCTACCCGTGGTCACTTTAAAGCCCTCGCTCGTTTATGCACTCTCATTTACATTCGTTCCTATTTGCAATACAGTTTATGCGGTATTTTTAGGCGATTCTTGGTATTTGCGGTTCGCAGATGTTTATGGTAAAACGCTCTATTAAAACAGATAAATAGCACTGCTAGTATAATACGCACTCGAGAAATAATGGTATATTTGAATAAAAGATAAATGCATTTAGCGCATATGCACTTTATGTCATGTTTATACACACGTAATATACTATAAATGCACTAAAACTTCGCAGAATTAATTTTTATAGCAACTTGATACAAGAAGAATCAGTTCATTGAGATATGCCTAGATAACAAGAACGCTATGTTCAGCAGAAGTGTTTTGTGTCACACACACACACACACCTGTCAGTGTGGTTTTTTCACACTTGCAGCTGCGATGGGGAGGGTCGACTAAATACTAAAGAGTTTTACTTGTTTTCCTTATTAAAAAAAATGATCAGCCAAAATCTGACTGACAAGCTAACGGCGTTTAAGTTTCACCAGTAATCGTTTCGTGACTGCCGATTAATATTTTAGGTCCTCTTTCTACCTGCTCTGCAATAGAATCACGGTCATAAAAGTCTAAATAAAAATTCGCTTCCAGCCTCGAGTAGAGACACGCACAAAAAACAATGTCACTGCACGTTCCACATGAGACAACATTGCTGGGAGCGCAGCTCGAACAATTTTCAATAAAATAAAGCTTATTAAATCCTGAATCGTTCCGTATCGCTGTCAAAAAATCTCATGGCATAGAGCTGTGGAAAAAAATCTCGCAGAGAGTGCCAAGAAGTGCCACTCTCAAAGTCACATTAAAGTAAAAGTATTTCTCTCAATTCTCCCAAGTTTTCTTCCTCTCGTTCTATAGACTTCTCTCGTCAAACTTGAGTGCCTTAATGCATTCAGAAATGCTATTTAAAAAGCACTCTAACAACAAATAGGAATTCACCAGCAAAAGACGCCATATGTTGTAAATAAAAATGTCGCAATAAAAATTAATTTCATATATATATATATATATATATATATATATATATATATATAGTAAAAAACGTTATACTTCGACTTTAATTACCGCATGATTAATTATGATAATGCTTTATCATGACCTCTGGATATCATGCAATTTTTATGTATAATAAACTGGGCATTCATAACTTATTTAATGTATGAACGTTTAAATATTCAAATTTTAAAATTTAAATAAATAAATAAATAAATAAATAAATATATATATAAATAAATAAACAAATAAATAAACAAACAAATAAACAAATAAATAAATACATTTAAATTTCTTTTTTATTTGACAAAAACTGACATGCAAGTTATAGCAACTCCACCAGTATAACCAATTAATAATTATGAGAGCCAATAAAATCGTGGAACTTAATCTGATTGTATGGACACAGGTCACTAAAAATGCTTTTAATTGACAGAATTCGACGAATCGGAGCGTTCATCACTATTTGTCCGTGACCGCTGGGAACGTGGTTCGTATGTACTCAAAGCTATTGCGCATCAATTTCTTTTTTGGGTTGTATATAGGGTTGCCAACTCGTGAGGAGTTGATTCCGGGAGATTTCCGCTCCATGAGTAGGAAATTTCGGGAAAATCCTGGAGAAGTTTCTCAAAAGGTAAATAACACTTAAGCCATGAAACTTGTATGCATACTTATATTGATGAGAAAAGATATAACGAATAGTATATGAGTATTGTTTTTGAGAAAAATTAGAGTTCGAGATTTAAACGGAAATACAAGGTCCCCTGAACACATTTTTTACTATTATCTCAATGATGTCCGTGTGTATGTGTGTGATAGTTTTTTTGTGAGCCCTCTAATTCATAAACTAATGGTCAGAGCGACAAAAAAATTTATATTTGTAATTTTTATTATAATTTTTGGTTGAAATCGGTTAACGGAAATTGGATGTTAACTCTTGTCATTGTTTGGTTTTTGGCAAATAACTTTATCAAATCTTCATAAATATACAGGGTGTTTCAAAATTATGTATACACAATTTAACAATTTATATTTCGTGATCCAAATATACAATTTGCACAATTTTTCTTTTATTTTAAAGCAAAATAAATTAATTATTTTAACAATGTTTGATTAGTTAAAAATATCCATGGAAACGATGGAGAACATGCAGATGAGTTTCAATGAGAGAAAGTTAATTCTAAAATGGTATTGGAAATTTGAAAACGTCACAGACGTTCACCGTGCATGGGAAAGAAAATATGAAACAAAAGAACCAACTCGTCTAACGATTACCCGTCTGCGTGATAAATTTGAGGAACATGGAACTGTGAACAATATACACAAGACATGCTGCGGGCGGAAAAGAACGTCAAGAAGTATCGAAAATGTTGAAGCTGCCAGAGATGCAATTACCCGCTCCCCAAGGAAGTCTACAAGTCAGTGTTCAAGTGAGCTAAAATTGAGCCATACAAGTGTTTTTAGAATCCTAAATAACATAAAATTGAAGGCATTTATAACTCGATTACTGCATTCAATCCAAGAAGATGGCCAAGATCGACCAACACAATTTTGTGGGTGGTACATTTAAAAAAAATGGTGGAATCGATGCTTTTAAAGATTCAATTGTATGGTCAGACGAAGCCACGTTCAAGCTGAATGGCCATGTGAATCATCATAACTGCGTTTACTGGGCAGGTAAATATCCACACTTCACATTTAAGAAAGATGTCAATCTACTAGGTTTTACTGTGTGGATGGGACTCTCCTCTCGTGGATTAATCGGACCTTACAGATTCAATGGCACTGTTAATGGAGAAAGTTACCTTGATATGTTAAAATTTATGCAGTACCTAACAGGATGGTGCACCCACACATTTTCATACAACTGTGCGAGAGTACCTGAACAATGAATTTCCTGAGCAAACGGGGAGTGCTTTTAAATACCCTCAAAGGTCTCCAGACCTCACTCCTTTAGATTTTTTGCATGTGGATACTTGAAAGATAAAGTTTACGGTCAGAAACCACAAACATTGGAGGATCTGTGGATGGCAATACAGCAAGAAGCACACTGAATTTCTACTGACTTGTGCACTGTAGTATGTGATTCTGTTAAAGAGAGATGCCGCTTATGTATCAGTGCTGGTGGTAGACATTTTGAACACCTTACTTGAGTTTTGTTCATTGCAGACATTATTATGCATTTAAGCTTTAAAATAAAAGAAAATTGTGCAATTGTACCTTTGGTTCACGAAATATAAATTTTTAAACTGTGTATACATAATTTTGAAACACCCTGTAGATGTTACATCAGGGGTGTAGTCCTAAGAAGAAAAGTACCAGGGCGCTTAAATTTTTATGTATACTTTAAGACCCGTCAAAATGACGCAAAAAACTAAGGCATTGTTATATATTACTACTTAATAACCACAAAATCTTCAATACCTAACTGCTTTATAACAATCTATCTATTATATAAATAATTATCTATATACAATATTAAATATCAAAGATTGCAAGTAAATTTTTATTTCGTTTTACTTAGTTGATTTTTAAAAATCTCCATTTTTTAACAAGGAAATATATTATAAGTACAATGAGCTTACGTTCACATGTCTTCTTAACTTAGTTGCTCTTTTAATTAAAAAAAACACATCTTTCCTTGAATCTTGCTCTTTAACTTGAGCGAAGATTTGCTTACTTTAATGGACAATAACCACTAATATTTACAATGATGTCCCGAACTCTGATAGGCTTGCTAGCCAGCCAATAAATACACCTTTGAGCGTAACGCAGGTTTGAAAAATTATTACAAGGAAAATATACACCATTGAATAATAAAAAAATAATAGCTTTATTATCTTAAATGATTGTATTTAAAATTCTTAAAATAATTTCCAAAGTTCTTTTTTTCTATATTAGAAGTGACATCATTTTTTAAGTGTCGCGACTTCTTGTCTTCAGCAGAACGATGGTGCACCAACCATGAATTTACGTACGGAACTGCATTCCACGATACATGTGGAGGTCCATTTATTTGAATGAACATGAGCGATGATGCGTTTGTCAGCAAAAGTTTCGATAGAAGTTTGGATATGATGAGGTTCATCGCACTAAACCTTCTTTCGCATTCGCTGGAACTACATGGTATCGTTTTCATTGCATTTTTCAGTTGAGCGAAATGTTGTGGAATATTTCGCCCTCCTCCGTCGAGAAAATCCCGAAAACTGTTCAATATTGAACGGCTGTTCTCAAGGCGGAAGCGCATGCAAATATTTTTAATTCTTTCCTCCCCATATTGAACGTCCCTTTCCGTTTTACAATCTATATTTTTCGGCCATGTTTCTGGATTCAGAACCTCA
Source organism: Tanypteryx hageni (assembly GCA_028673005.1). Taxonomy (NCBI): domain Eukaryota; kingdom Metazoa; phylum Arthropoda; class Insecta; order Odonata; family Petaluridae; genus Tanypteryx; species Tanypteryx hageni. The sequence goes on along the minus strand of CM054113.1, from coordinate 80,512,964 downwards.
AAATCTTTTATCATCTCTTTGTATTTTTCTAATTCAGTGCCATAATCTCCTGACTTTCGATGCGATGCAGTTGTAGCAAAGCAACGCGATTCCAGGTTAACTACAATGCTTGTTATAAACTGCAATCGATGTATACTGACGATTCATTTGTTGTGTCAATCCGATTCCTTGGTAACTCATATTGTCAGACGCAACTATGCTATCTCTTTCCTTCTCTCCAGGTTTGTTTTTTAAAGTTGCAATAATCCGAATCGTTCGTCGTATCAGCTTATCAGCTCTGTTTATTGTGCTGAACCGCTCATGCATTTGCGACGATAGATTTACCAATTCTTCCAGAACATTACACATTAGGCTTAGGTCCTTCAGGAATTCGACAGACTCCATGCGCTGGGACAGATCCGTGAACCTCTTTCGTTCGTTACTTGTTCTCCCGGTATCATTAGCAGCAGCTTTAAAATGACGAAATAACGGGATATCCAGTCTAAACTGATTTAACTGTTCGAAAGCTGCTTGAAATCCATCGAACATCCCAGACTCGCCCAATTTTTCTCAACTGGAGACTTAAGCAGGAAGCCATTGTCTTCAATTCGTTCGAATTTTTGGAGATTGATTGTAAAGGGCATATATTGTATCAATGAAACTTTTAAAATGATTAATAGCTTTCATGTCCTCAATGATATCATGAGCAGCTAATTCTAAACGGTGGTTCAAACAATGCCAGATTATTATCCCTGATTTTTTCAGTTTATCTTGTAGATGCCTACCCACACTGATGTTTTGCCCAGCACACTTGCGCCATCGGATACAAAGCAGACAAGAGTCTTCTGTAAATATACTTCAGTCATACCATACGAGTCAAGGCATTTCAAGAGTTCGTTTGTAATTGTATCTGCGCATTGGTTGTTCAAAGAAATTAATTCAAGAAACATCCTCTTTAATCCCATGAGGACAACTTTTATGTACACAATTAGAACCAACATATTGCCTAATGTCATTGAATCATCAATTATGACTGAATTTTTCCTTTCCTCGGCAATTAATTTCGACGTAAGCTTCTTTTTAAATTCTGACGCAATATGTTTTATTATTTCAGTAACACTGTAACGGGAATGACGAGTTATTCCTACATCGAGCTCATTCTTTATTTGTAACCGAATCAAATCTTTGTAGCCAGAAAAAGGGCTAGAGACACCTCGCTCGCTCGTTCAACAACAAGACAGAGTTGACACACAAGTATATACCTACACTTCCCACTTCTACAGCTACCGCTTCACATCAAGGAATTACTGAAACGCACGGAGTTTGCCACCACTCTAACGAAGTCGTTGCAACAGACTGGCGGAGAGGTAGAGAAAAATCTTGTGTGAAACAGTAGAAAACCAGATGGTGTGATAGGGCATATACTTTGTATCTTTATGTGGCCATTTTCACGGAAGACGTTTCTGCCTTTTGGCAGTATGCTGTGAATAATTTGTTTCACACTCTTCTCCAGATGTCACTCTCCTTTCGTGTTTTCCCCTCCCTCCACTACTCTCGGATCTTTTTCGAAATGAGACCTTGCTCCTTAGACCACCCTTGGACTTCAACACATCTCGCTCAGCATCCTGTTTTTCGGAAAATGATGCGCATTTTCTTTAATTGATAATATCCTGGGATTTTTTGATATTCAAATATTTAATATCAAACGGGAACAGCCGAAAAACAATACTTTTGTCTAGAATAGAAGCAAAATTGAACCAAAAATATATTAGGAACCGGAACTGGTATGTATTTTGTCTGAGTAGCATAAAGGAAAGGAGGATTTTCCCTGTACTCACAATTCACTTGCTGGTTTTAGAACCGATTTTCAAATCTCCGACCTCGACTTGGGTTTTCCCCGCTCTACCCACTGCTTTTATGTCATCCCGTGCTTTTCTCCCAAATACTCGCATTTTCCTCCCCTTGAGATCTTTAACCTGTAATCGTAGTAGAACGCGACGGATAGGACCGGTTTCATGTTTCATGCCGTCGCCCTCTGTGAGTTAACGCCTCCTTGGTTGCAGCTCGAGCAGGATGCACCCTTTGCTGCTTGGGTCAGGGCAGCCCCGTAGGGAGTCACGAGTGAGGCTCTAAATTCGACAATGGCGGACAACAGTGGCGTACCGGATACCCCCGCAACCCCGCGCGGCGGGGGGTGGAGGAAGGAGGGGGGTCCATGGCCATAAGGAGGTCAATTTCGTTTTGTGAGGATTCTAAATTTTTTCCGAGACTTCAAATTTGTTTCGGCGGGGGCCTACACATTTTCCGGTTAGCCACTGACGTACAGGAATGGTGAAAGGAAAATGGAAGATTAAGCGCCGACCCATATTTTCGGCTGCTAAGTTTATGTAACCATGACTATGCTCGCATTTCCCCATATTTTCGATGCTAGTGGGGACGCAAGTTGGATCGATATACATATGTATACGGTCACCACTGTAAAGAGGCAGGACGCGCCCTGGTTGCTTAAAAAAGTACCGGGGCGACGCCCTGGTGCGCCCTGGCTCGACTACACCCCTGTGTTACATATTATAAACTTTATATAAAGTATTATTCTCTACAATTTTTGTGTTGAACACATTTTCGTAGAATGTATTGTTTAGAAGATATTTAATTTTTTTCGTAATTTCCTAATAAACAGGGTAACACGTCGGTGAAATAGAATATAACAGAATTTAACGGAAAAGGAAAGGGTTCAAAAATTTTAAATTTTAAAATTAGATAAAATAATCGTACGAATTTTGCACTTAAAAACATAGAACGCATGAATCAATGATATTTCACTTTTATATCGATTTATGAATCCGTTACGGTTCTTGGTACAAATTCGTTTTGAACGCGGAAATTCGGCGTTATTTTCTGGTGAAAATTTTTGTTCATGTTAAATTGCATTGTTACGGATTTCTTATTACTTTCTCCATACGTAGTATAGGGGAAAGTATTGTTTTAATGAAAAAAACCTATACCGATATTTCAGCGGAAATACACGTTTTGACCCATTTTCTCGAAGATGTCTGTGTGTGAGTGACAGCTTTGTTGTGGGTGTTCTAACCCAAAAGATATTAATCAGGTCAATGCGAAATTTTATATTTAACATTTTTATGAAAGTCACAAGAACTGATTAGTTTATGGTAAACATCGGTCAACCGGAAGTGGGTGTTTACTCTTTTCACTTATTCGTTATTTTGATATATTTGCTTTAATATTTGATATATTTAAAAACATATTAGAATAAAAGTTATAGAAAATAAGATTTTCTATAACCTTTGTTCGAAAATCTTTTCCATATAATGCATTGTTTAAGAGATATCTTAGAAACTAAATTATTTAGCTGCCACCGCCACGCCACCTAACGACTATTGTTAACAATTGACATTTAGTTACATCTTATTGTTAGTAACGCTCCTTTTTATTTTCTTAATTATTGGAGCTTTGTGGCTATATCCAATATTAGAAGGCTATGGTTTGAGTTTTTTTCTGTTCTTTGTAAAGTCTAAAATTTTCTCACGGTTTCTTAAAATATTTTTATTATGTAACCTATTTGGGATATTTAGAAATATTACAGGTATGGAGAAAGTCATGTGGTGGCCACATCAGATTTTATTTTAATTCTCTTATATGTGATCCCCCTACGAAAATATTCTTTATACATTAGTTAATATTAATTATAATACTATTATAATTAAATAATATAATTGTTAATACTGTATACTTATGGAGAAAGTCAAATTTTTATGGCACTGTGTAGACGCTAGCCAATCCCCCACATTTAATCAATGTAAATATAAAGGTGCATGAGACCTACCAGACCCCTTAGTAATGCTGCCAACTCTTCAAATATGCAACCCGCATGCCGTTCATCTATGAAAACGGGAGAAAAAGACCTCAGCCCGGGAGTCGGGAGAATTTCTGGAATCTTACCCTATTCCGGGAGACTCCCGGCGAATCCGGGAGGGTTGGCAACCCTAGTTGTACCCAAGGTTAGCCAAGAGCACGATAGTCGATGTACGCAAGGAAAGAGTGAATTTGAATGTCAAAAAATTGTAGGCCGCCGTGATATTACTCATATTTTCGAGGATAAAGGTCACGTTTTCCGGTATTTAGCGTTCCACTTATGAAATTCGGATATGTATAGTAGTTCAGTGACAACATCGCTTGCGTTGCTACCACAAAATACGAAGAGATTTTATATCCGTTTCATATCTGTTACCACATGCACGTCTCTCGCAATTTTAGTTATAGACATTCCACTTATAGAAATTTAGCTGTAATTTGTTTTAGATAAGACAGCGTTTTACAGATAGGTGCAAGAATTTCCATGACGATGTTTAGAAATTTTTTCTTTTCGCTGGTCCAAATTTTCTGATGCATCGTTTAAATCCAAGAGCTGTGGACGAATGCCAGAAAAAACATACGTTTGCTTGGAAAAAAGGAGGTGCATATCGCGTGATTGCAGATAATCAAGAATATACTGATGTGGGTCATGCTGACAATTACGCTGAAGATCGTTGCACTGTTAAATTTATTTCGTTATCGAGAAGGCGATCATTGGATGCTCTTTTTTGTTACTTGATAAGTAGAATATTTTGTCAGCGACCTACGTAATCAAAGCATAAGTGTTCCTTTATATTTTCATGTAATATGTTCTTTTGAAAGTATGTATTCCACTAAATATTCGTTGTTTGTCGAACAAATGAAATTTTTTTTCTAGAATTACGTGAATAATTTTAAAATAGAAATCTTACAAGTATAAGCGAGCAGATATATTTATTTCTTTCAAAATATATTTCATTATTAGACGCGAAGAGAAATTTTTCGGATAAACTTGGGGGAAGAACATCCAGCTATCCCTTTTTATCTGACATGATAAAATGAATTAACGGAAAACGAACGGCATTTTTCTTTTGTCACTCGGCGCAATAATTTAATTTGGCAAAGCTGGTACAGAGATTTATATAGCGTAATTTATTATTGCGATATACGAATATATTCGTATAACTGAAATAAAATATAATGGAAACTCTGCTAGATCACGCACAGAGACACGTCTTCCTTTTGGATTGCATAACGCTTGCCATTCAATTTAATATAACCGACTCTTTTTGTTTGGGTTCCAATTATGTGGTGTCGAAGCAAAATTTTTCAATGAGGAAATCTCTTTTTCCTCTTTTGAAGAATTTTCGAATGTCATTATAAAATTATAGTTTTTTCAAAATACTATTATAAATAAATACAACGCTATATGCTCTATTACATGAAGTGCCCATAAATTAACAAATGTTAATCAATAAGAACTACAATTTTAAAATTACGACAACATAAATCATTGAGTTAATAAGAATATATCATACTAGTAGAAGGTGCTTGCATAATGCAAGCATTTCATCTCACCTTGAAAAAAATTCATTTTTTAGGGAGATATATCATCATGGGAAATATTTCTTTTATTCATAAGGTTTCTTCTCTGGACCGATTTTCGTTTTTTCTTTATGGAACAATAATAGAGTAAAACAATCACTAATTTTTACAATTTTAGGAATATTATAAATTTTTCACATTGGGTTTAATAATGTCACACATTTCTGCCAAATTTTAAATTTGTAGCACATTTAGAAGTAAAATAACATTTATAAATTGTTTAAAATTAAATAATTTTTAACGGCCGCAATAACAATTTCATGGATACACTGAAATTTTTATTCGTTTGTATGGACTATTTTCTAAATAACATAAAAATTTCAACTCCCTATCTTGCTCCATAGTATCTAAACATTTAACTATTTGTTTAATCTTGAAGAATTTTTAACTGTCAAAAAAATTAAAATATCAAAATTTCTATAATCCCTATTTCGTTTTTTTACAAATCCTACCTCTAAAAAAATTTCAGATCCGTAGCACATTCGAAAATACATAAACCTTGAAAATTTGTTTAAACAATTGCGAATTTTTAGCGGCCGCATTGTTGCACTTTTTGAAGATTTTTGTTTTTTATAGTCGGTTTTGCACAAAATCCTACCTATGAAAAAATTTTCGAATCTCCAGCTCATCTGGAAGTGCCTGTTATATGTTATATCCTCCTCCTCCTCCTCTGTAAGGAACGTCTATATATATAATGATACTACTAGATATAAAAGTTTAAAGTAGCAGTCGATTCTGCGTGCTCAACTAAAGTTAATATTTTTGAGAATTAAGTTCTATAATAAACTGCGTATACGTAAAAGCTTTAATTATTATTTAGAGTTTTCGTGAACTATTCCCCGCCATCAGCGAAAATCCAAACCAAAAGATCAAAACCTCATTTCCGCTAAGTTCTAAAGGCGCCCAGAGTTTCCCCTCCTTTAATTCCCATTAAATTTCTCCGAATTTCAGTTTACTTCTCGCAGCAGCAGTTGGTGGGAAGAGAAAAACACTTGCTAAAGAATGCCGACGGGATTCGCGGCACATTTCGAGAAATTCTCATCTCTTCTCTCAAATATACCGCACGCTTGAGGTTTTGCTTCACCTTTGACCCTTTCGTTCCCACTTAAATTCGGATAAAATTTTCTAACTTTAAATAAAATAACGCGAGAGACATGCTGTGTCGGGAGGTTTTAGATTCACTCCTCTCCTCCTTGAAACATAAACCTATCACCTACATAAAAATATAATGTTAATTGCGAACATTATTCCTGGTTGGTATCTAATGAGTTCTTAAATTTCACATGTGTACGCATCGCAAGATGCTTCTGCAAACTGCATGTTGCAAACTCAAATAAGGAGGAAAATATTTTATTGGACAGCTTAACATTATGGATACACCGGTCTACTTTTAGAATGTGTGATTTCGTTGCTGACAGAGTATACACTTTCGTCAATTAACTTCGGTATATCATAAAATCAAACAAACGTGAGTGGTGAACAACCTAGTCGGTTCGAAATCCAGTAAGCTCCAACAGGCACCAAACGAACGGTAAAACTAGGTGCACATATCTGATTATACGAATCTTCCATCAGTAGAGACAATTCACCGATCGTAGATGTTAAAAAAAGAGCGCGGCTGCTTTTTAAAGGAAACGCAAATCTGTTCTTATGATCTTTTTTCTTGCCATAGGAGTTTTTGAACTTTCATTTTGATTCCAACCGTATGATTAGCTCGGTAATCCATTTTTGAAATCTATCGCTATTTCTATTTTTTTAAACTTTTAGTAACTTTCAGACTCGAAAAAAAATACTCTCAAAGGTGTAACAGATAATTAAAACCCACTTGCAAAAGGGTTAACGGTGAAGAGCAAGGAAAAGATAAAAAATTAAGAGGCCTTGGAAATATTTTTATTTTACACGGAGTTTGACATTGAGCGATGTCGTAGCAACGGGGGAGGTCGTCAATCGGAATAACACGCTCGATATATCTCTGATCACTCTACCTTCAGCCCAAACGTTCCCGATGGTGGAAAAAAAGTCCACACATTATCCGGAAAGATAGGAAAAAGGAGTAAAAAACAGAAATATTATCTGAATTAACATATATACGGGAGTCGAAATTTTTTTTACCAAACCATATCGTATAATCCTTATATTTTAATAATAACATGGGGCCTTCAAGTTATCTCCGCTGGAAAATAGGACACGAGTGGCAATTTTCAGAACGCTGACTTGGTCGGAAAATTGTGTATTTCTTACTTTATGGAGATTATACATTTAACATGTAGATGCAATTAAAAATTATAATATAAAAATGTAAGAGCTTTGCTTCGCCGTTGTAAAACCAAATCGATTATCCTAAATCGTTAACTCCGAGATTAAAAGATTATTCACTCTTGAAGAATTTTTAATTTTACTTCGTTTTTTTTGTGAAGCGGCTGGGGTCTCGTTGATTTTCATCATTTAAAGCAAATAATCTTTTTTAATGTAAAAAATGCATCACCAAACTTTATGTACCCGGCAGCAGCTTCGCAAGTGATAATGAATCGCTCAAACAAACTAGGTCAATCTAGTCTTCTCTTCTCCGGTGTTTACGTCCTGTAATTGCCATTAGCGTTGGTTTTATGTGTGGCGTGACATCAGCAGTATCGCGATTTAGAGCCAACGGAGAATAAACTTGAAAATATTAAAAGAGAGGAATTTTTGTGATATAGTGGGAATAATGCTGTTTAGATAGCATTACAGAATTGCAATATACATTTTTGTTGAAAAGACTTTTTATGGACTTCAACTGAAGAATAATTAGAAAAGTAAAATATTAATCAGTTTAGTCGTCCATTTTATGAAAATTTTAATAACAAATAATTAATAATATTCAGGTCATATTCGTTTTGGGCAGCGGTTTTCTAAAAAGACACGGAACGGATTTAAATGTTAATTGCGTCAATTCACATGTTATCTGTGTTCGTCAAAGTGACCTATTATAATAGTATCTTATTCTAATCTATGGAGGAATGTTCATGCGTACTTCCATGCATAATTAGATCCGTGCCTCGAATAAGACCATTGATGTTTGAAAAGAATTCACAAATATTGTGTCAATGAGAACAAAATTATCAACTCGTGATTAAAGCATTAGTAATCCCATGATGAAGAAAGACTGAAATTACAAACGATATCAGTCACTTTCAAAATATTTATCTGCTTAATAGTGTGCCTATGCTATTTTCTAACTTATTGAGGGTGAATCGTCAATTTTTTATCAAAGAATATTGTTAACAAACAGTTATGTCAGTCGAAGCACCACCCTTACTGAAACAGATCTACTTGGCGATTTTAGAAGGCGGTCTAATTAAGAAACAAGTGAGGAAAGAATTGCAAAAAAAAAATTATAAAGCGCTTACTTTCACCGACTGCTGTTTCTATCGGAGTAAAGAATCGCAGATGCGATGCATTATTGGTTGCCTCCATTTGCAGCAGTATGTACTTTTTAGAGATTTTTTCCAATAACTCCCTGGATCCATCGATTTTATATCATATATAGTTCTAACAAAGAACTATCTATCCTAGAATCCTAGACATTTCGTAAAAAGTTAAATAATATTTCTTTTACACCTATTTCTAGAGAACTTAACCAATGGATTCTAACCAAATATAGTATATTTATTATTCATAATGCTATGTATGGAGTATAGCTTTGTATGGGGCAGAAACATGGACGCTAAGGAAAAATGACGTCAAATGTGGACTTGGAGGAGAATGCTGAAGATAAAATGGACAGATAGGATGAAAAACTATGGAGTGCTGCGAAGAGTAGGAGAGAAGCGAATGATTATACAGTCTATTAGAAAGAGGAAGGCAAACTGGGTTGGGCATTACCTGAGGAGAGAGAGTATGATTAAAGACGTGTTAGAAGGAAAACTAGATGGAAAAAGGGAAAGAGATAGGAAAATGTTTCAGCTGATAGACGATTTGAAAGGGAAAGAGAGTTATCAAAATATCAAGAGGACAGTGGAAAATAGGAGTATATAGAGAGTATATGGAGGTACAACCATGAATAATCACGGACCTGTCTAAGGACAGACTACCTATGATGGACTACCACAATATCAAGGTTAGTATTTTTCTGTAACTATGAATTTGAAACATATTTCAAAGAAATTTCGTGTAGAGCGAGTATAGAATGGGAAAACGAGATGAATATGTTTAGAACGAATCGAAAAAGCAGGGCTACCACAATATAAGGAAAAATAATTTTTCTGGTTTCAAAGCTAATACATTAGTATACGATTATATTGCGACGAATTTCACGAAAAGCACTTCTGTATCACGGGTATTCTGTGTATACCCCTACTTGCTATATATTAAAATTGTATTGAAAGGAAAGTAGGTGGATTAGTTCTTTCCCGAACTACTTGTTTTTGCTTAACCAACGTGCAAGGCTATAATACTAAAAATAAAAAGGAAATTTCCTATTCAAATCTTCCATCTGCCATAAGACCCGTGGCTCATGGAACTGATCTACCTATACTTACACCGCCAGACTCTCTTGGCCTAATTTTTTCATCCGATTCTGAATGTGATGTCAACAAAAGCTCAACCAGAAAATGTGAGTGAACCGCAAAAGTTCACACAAAGCGAATTAAATGATCTGGTGAGTGATTTAGGTCTACCAAAAGATTCTGCACAGCTCCTGGGATCGAGACTGCAAGCTAAGAACTTGCTTACTCCAGAGACTTCATTTTCTTGGTACAGAAGCCGCGAGAAACAATTTATACCATACTTTTTGCAGGAAGCTTCATTAGTATATTGCAGCGATATTTCTGGACTTATAACTAGCTTAGGTGCATAAGTGTATGAATATATTTTATTCACAAATTTCACGTCATAATGCATGTATTGTCATTAATGTAAAGGATGTAAAATTGAGAAAATGAGGAAAAACTTGTTTTACATTCTTCTGGTTTGTGAAAAATCCTTACGTGATACAAAAAAACGGATTTTTTTTTAAATCAGCGCAGTAAATTTAGGTAAAATAAGCTATTTTTATGCAAACCCCATTAAAAAAGTTTCAATCTGTAGGACTGTGTTATTAAACATGGTGACGCATCTTTCTCTGTACTGAAAACACCCATACAGGTGTTCTTGATTAATAATAATTATAGTAATGACAAAATAAATCATAAATATAAGAATTGCTAAAATATAGCAAATATAAAAATAAATATGACATATATAATCTGTATATATTTTTTCAACTCAATCTTAATAAATGGGGATAAAGTGACTTTCGGACATCCTGTATATTATTTTTTGTTGGAACTACTATTTGCTCTGCATAAAAACTTTTTAAACTATGAATTATTAACTATTAATATGTCAGACAAAGGTCAAAACAAAGTTCCCTTTTCACCACCTTTTTTCTCAGGCCGGGGGTTGATCCTTTTTGTACCTTCATTTTTCTGTGCTGTGACTGTTTACACAAGTGATAGTTTGCTTTGGTTGAGAGCTACACAGTTGTCGACGTCTGAGAGACGAATGGTTAGCCTTATCGTCACTTGGCTATCCTCATTTTACCTCGTTCACTCAAGTCAATGATCGCTACTATATTACATATAGAGCTACCTCAGGAGAGACAGGATCAGGGTGAATAGAGAAAGAGATCCTTATATGCATTTTGTCTATCTAGCAAGAGGAGAATGCCACGATTCTACTGCTTCAATTGTTCACGGGCAATATGCGGAGAACATCGTGGACTGTACTAGGAAAAATTAATTATTGCTAGAATTTACCTAGATTATTTGTGTGTATTGTTTGATGTTAAAATGAGATTTTATAAAGTTGTTTTAAATAAATAGCAACATAGTGTAGTATCTCCAATTAAAGGTTAGTAATCGCGGTCTCCGCAGATAAGGTTACTAATACAGGGTTAATTATATTTGTTGAAAATATAATCGTCAATGTGCAAACAACAAAAATTAATCGCGTCATAACATTTTCGACTTAATTGTTATTGTCATGATGCCAGCAGACGAAGAAAAATACTTATCATTTAAATACAGTATCGATGCATTCCGACGAAAACGCATCACGATAGTATTGAAACGGAGAACGCGAATGTTATTTCTTCTCACGATCCAACGATCTTTTCTACTCCGGAAACTCAGCACGTGTTCCTTTAACAGCGGATACAAAAGAGTATACAACATAAGAACCTCTTTATCGTTCAAAATGCATTAGTTTTTTGCACGTGACGGTAAAAAAACTAGGATAAAGGATGCTGGTATCTTGCAATTGATCTTTTTTTTACTGTTCCGAACTGGCAAACCCGGCGGATGTGTATAGGAAAAAAGAAGCAGAACGAACGAGATAAAAATAGAAGAATCGATTGATAACAGAAGAATAACTTTAAGCAATACACCTCAGAGAGAGAGAGAGAGAGAGAGATAGATAGATGATTAATTTAGTTGTTTCGAGCATAACTTTGCGAAACTTAAACATATTATTAAGAAATAAAATGCTATTTTCCACCGATATAAATTTAATTTTGATTGAGGTATTTTTTACATCATTATTGTCACCTGAAGATGATGTAAAAACATCGATACCTAGGTCGACATTAAATTTATGTAATGGAAAATCGCATTTCATTTCTTGACAATAAAAAGGATAAAGGATATTCTCTCTCTTGGCTTTCCCTTAAGCCTGAACCTCTTGCTGAGTTTTGAAGGGGAAATCCTCTTCCGTGTCCCCCTGCCGCTTTATCGAAATCCCGAATGCACGCGGCGTGAAGGCGCATTGCAGCGCCGCGATACGAATAGGAATGGACCATATCTCATTTTCCATCTCCCTCTCCCCCCCACTTTTTCTCCCCGTCGAATTCGTGACTTTTCCGGGAGTTACGGCTTAAATTTTGAAACATACCAATGAATGGTGACCTTATACTCCTCACTAAAACATACGTGTATGTACGCGGTAACTTTTTTACTGGTGATCATCGATTTAATGGATTTTTTAAAAATACCATTCGATTCTTTATGACTGGTGCGGCGTCGACCTAGATTCGCATACAAATACGTTCCGAGAATATTAATTGGACGACAGATTGCCTCAACTTCTTTTGAGGAAACCTCAAAAGTGTCATAGTAACCCATTTTCAAAACTCGAAGCACGGTTCGAAAAAAAAAACGAAACCGTTCGAAAAGAGAAAAGTTTTAGTAAGCGTACCCGACGCAAGAATTTCGTCGCCGCTTGGACGGATCCGACATGGATTTCCTTTTTGGACGATTCGATTGCGTTCTAAGGATAAGCCCACATTCGAGAGCACAAAATTTACGAGATCAGCGGACAAATGCAAATTTCTCCCTTTTCTTAAGGTCTCGCCAACGGGGCGAGTCATTACGCCTTCATTTACTTCCCTAATGACTGCGAAATTATTATTCGGTGATGACTTTGCCTAATGACCTTTTCTTGCTTGGAGGCTCCAAAGCATTTTTTATTCAGTTTTTTTGCATTATTTTGTTTTCTTTGACTTGCAAATTCACAGACTTGAGGCCCAAAACAGCCTTGGAATTATTGAATGTAGGATATATACATAGGAAATTCAAACTATAACTGCAGGATAGGTGATCGTCGCGAAAAATAATGACATCCATATGGATAGGCTAAGAGTTTGTTTTTCCTTTAAAACGTTTTTCTTACTAAAATTTAGATAGTATTCAAGAACGTAAAGGATTCATTCTGATTTAAGTGTACTCCTTTAAGACCCTAGAGCCTATGAGCGACATCGTTTTCAAAATATATTCCATGTTAGTCAACTTTTCCGCCGCTTTTACTATGTAAATCCCTTTTTAAAACAAAAAATAGATTCTAATTAAATTAAATTAAACGATGCAACCATAAGTGAATACCTATAGACATTAAGATCAATATATTTCGATTGGTAACATTGCATACCTATTGATATCCAGATCGATTTATATCGATTGACGTATTCTACGGAGTTCGAAGGCTGGTAGGGATGGATTTTCAAAACGTGAAACTATCAGAATTTATCAACGGCGATGCGAGAGATGCATCGCAAAAGCTTTCCGCGATCTGAAAAAACACACTCGACCCCTGTAACGAGTCCCAAAGAATAGCTCGATCTCGACGAATGGTTCTTCACGTCTGAACGAAATGTTTTGGTGATGGAAAGAGGCGTCTCACCGTAAAAACTTGGATCATGAAAAATAAAAGGACGCCATCCTCTGGCTTCGTTGCAAGGATGACATGAATAAGGAAGAGAGAAAGATGTAGGCTGAGGGTATAAAAGTAGGGAACTTCCCAAATATCGAGAAGATTCTGCGTCATATTTGAAGGGGACGAACAAGCGTTTTTGGTGGCGTTCGCGTTTTCTCCGAAGCCGCGTGAGACTGGTCATATCGGAAAAGAGGAAAATAAAAGTAATTGGCGTGTAAGACAGGACCAAATTTACACATGATGGTTAATACAATGATAGAATATTTTATTTTAGATTTTGAAGCAAGAGGTGGGAGCAAGTTTTCCAAATTTTAACATGCAGAGGCTAAGAGTTTTTCAAGGATTATACATTTTTAAAAAGGCTCCGAAAGAAATCTAAAAACAAAAATAAACTTTCCTCTCTCTCGTATGAGATGGAAATCTAACAGCCCTTCAAACTGCGAAGGCCTGCTATCCTTGAAAACTTGAATGCATTGGTATTACAATTTAGAAACATCAACAATAAATGTCTATAACGGAATAAAAGCGACTCTTCCTAAAAATTTCAGAGAAAACTTATAATTTTCCACATCTTATCTACCAAAAGTGAAATTATGGAAAACATTCAAAAACAAGCGAGATGATATTACATCAGATAACGAAAATACGCGCGGAAAAAGCCAACGGAATTAAACGCTTCACTCTCGGGAAACTTGGATATATCTTTTGCAACTCGTACACTTGAGGGAATTGGAAAATATGCAGATATGTAGAGATTTTGACAGATATTTTGTTTGAACAGAAACAATTGAAACCGATAGGTAAGTTTTGGCAATGCTATGAATCTCGTGACATTTTTACTGAGATAAATATAACCCTATATTCAAGAACTAAATTTATTTTCAAATTTGCCGAATTATTTAAATTTTTTTGCTTTTATTCTCATAATCTCGACTCAATTGATTCTTTTATATTTAAATTCAATACAGTAAGCTTATTTCAATTATTGTTTACTTTATTGACATACTAAAGCATACGTACGTTACATTTGCATGAAAAGGAAAGAAGCTGGTATATTTATATTTAGAAATTAAAATTATGTTATGAAACTCTACCAAAAATTGAGCTCCATGAGCGATGATCAGAATTTATCAGGACTGAGGGGAAAACCTAATTAAAACGATTAGCTGTCATAAAAGTTATTTACTACTGCCGCCGTAATACACACATTCTTACTTATTTTCATTAATCAAAGACTTAAGAAACCATTACTTAACATTTTAATAAGCACATCCATAACAGGATTGTTTAGCTTGTTATCAGGCTCAAAATAGCGACTTCCTAATTATTTTTTGACTTCCGGGAATTTAGAAAAATTGAAGGATAAAAGTTCTGGTAAAAATTCTTCGATGGTTTGTTGTCAAACTTAGGAGCGATGCGCAGGTACGATATCGTGGGGCAAGATCCAACCTTATTCAACAAGATGGAAATTTTTTTCTTGAGTCAGGCTAATAGCGGAGCCCTCCTCACATTGGATTAGCACTCACCCTTTACTCCTTGACAGCTTGGTACAAAGTAAACCCCAAATTTTGTCAAAGATGGATGCTTCTTCCGACATTTTGATAAACTTTCGCATTCTGAGGTCGGGAACTCCCTGGAAACTTTATGATTTCAGATCAGTTCAGGATCGTAGTCTCATCATAAATAAAAACTTGTCCAAAACATTGGATGTGGAAGAAGTCTTACTTGCAAGTGTTCTACGGTATGCATATGTTGCGGGGATATACGAGCTGGTTTTTCGTTGCATAGTTACAGTTTATCAAAGTTTATATTTTAATAAACATTTAATTTGCGTACTTTAAGATTATAAAAGCGTTTTAAGACATCATCTATATCTAAATTCTGGCGAAGCTCGTTCTCTCTCTCGTAAATAATTTTTTTCACCTAGTTTGATCTCTAAATATGTGCAAAACTCCAGTTTAACTTCTTTGCTTAATTTATTAAAATTATGGATATCGTATAAAAAATTAAAAGTTTTGTTGTAATCCTCTAGCTGGGTAAACATTTCTATAACCGAGGAATTGTGGTATCTAAAATTTTGAAAAGTAATATATGTTAAAATGTTGCTTTGCATCTGATATCGTCTAATCAGATGATTCATAATCAAAATTCCTTTTCTTCTTTCGCTGTCGAAGGACTGCTACTTCTGAAAATTTAGATACAGTGTCTAAATTGTCAGCATTTTCTCCAGCAGTGATCAAAATCTCATTAAAACCTTTGTCAGATCTTAACTCCCTAAAATTTTGAATGCGATCTTTTAACACATCAATACATTTGCGAATATTTAAACTTGATTGTTGCATGATTTTACTGAATATCCTACCTTAAACAGGTATTAGCAATACAGCTTTGTCGTAAACGATCAAAAAGAAGACATTTTATCCCTACTTTCACGCAAAACCTATCCCTAAGGGGAAGATGCGATAGGGATAACGATTACGATGCGAAGAGTATCACATCGCTTCCGAAAATTAACATTTGGCGAAACTACCCATTACATTCCAATACCAATAGTTGAATGAATTCCACAATCCCTTTGCATGAAAATTCAATCATATCAATTCATTTGTTCCGTAGTTATTTGTTATAAAATACGTGGTATTTCCTACTATATAAATTATAAAATGTAGTGAATTGTATTATAATAGGTTCAAAATTTAATAAATCTCAATGGTAGAAGATTGATTTAGCTTCATTATTTTAATGATTTTAAAGTTTAATGTGTTCTTTTTTGGATAACATTTCTTTTGTAGAATCGTTTTCGAAGAATTTTCCTTTCCCCTAAGAGGAAAAGGACATAACGCACGGGTAAACAATAAAAGAGGAACAATTCAGGTCAATGAGTAGCGTTCATGCCTCACAGCCTCCCCATCCCTCACGAGTTCTGACAGTGATAGCATTCTTTTTATGTCGAGGCACCGCCGGACTACGGAGAGAAAAAAATGGCCCCTCAACGAAATGGCAAACTCAAAGAGAACGTTAAATAAAACGCATCCCGTTTCTCTGGAGTGGATGTTAAAGACCTGTGAGCGGAGCTGTCGAGATGAGAATGGAGACGGATGGTTACGCGACTGGTAGCAAACCGTTGCCCGGAAAATGGCACAATAGAGGCATAAAGGTGGGTTTGCAATCATATCGACTGTGGATTCGGGAGAGAATCCAAGACATTTGCGTGTGTGTTAGAATTTGCTTGTCACGTTGAAGTGTAGGAGTGAGATATAAACAAATGAAGCGAGTGGGTGGCATTCTTTCAGTATGATAGTATCAGTCCCTTAATGGCAGTGCTAGAAACTAATTATAATTAACCGATGCCATAGCTATGGTATGGGAATGGCAGCATTTGCCATAAGTGCCCCTTTAAAAAGGCATTAAAAGCCCCCGCAAAAAATCCAAAAAGTTTATTTTATCATAAATAGGTATTAATTTAATACTTGGCTGTTAAGGCTATTTAATGAAAATATTATTCTATATTAAAACGCAGCAAAAATTACATTTATATAACTTAGGTACTTACTAAAATTTTTCCATAGGCGTCGTATTTCCCAGCTACGCCTTTGCAATTAACTGGTCGAGGAAGACGGTCAATAAATCCCACCCCGTCGAAACATTTTGAGCATTAAACCTTATCATCGGAATGCCGACATTTTGTCCAACACATTATCAGCGCCGACAACGCGAGTAGAAGAGAAAAAGAGGCCATTTAGATGCAAAAGGGGGATGATCCGAGTTTAAGGGTGAAACAAAAGAGAAAAATTCCTTTATTTTTTACGATTCAATTGGGCGATAGAAGGATGATTCGTGAGAAGCTTTTAACTTGTTTGTTTCTTTTACAAAAGCTGCAAGAGCACTTGTTTTCAGTAAGATTCTTGCCGTGAAAATCTGCAAACTGTTTGTTTGTTTGAGTGCCCAGTCAATTCGCCTCTCTTACAGCACAAATGGGTATCTCAGAGGCAGTGCAATGAATAACCGGGGAGGGAGGAGGGAAACTCGGTGCCGGCATTTGCCTGCTCTTACGAAGAACACCAGGGGGGCCAACGGCTTAACGTCCCTTCCGAAGGACGGAACAGCTGAATTTGCGCGGTCTCCTCAAACCACACAGACAGGGAGCCGGGCGACCTTGAGAAAAATCCTACTCGCGCAGGATTCGTACCCGATGACTTTTCAAGCAGCAGGCGAGTAGCAGCCAGCGTCCTAACCACTACACCACCGGCACCCTCAAAGCAAACTGTTGAACACGCGTAGGATTGACCGTACTCTTACATTCGCTTGGTTTCTCTGGTCGTTACCAAGGACTGCGTTGTCATCTACGTTAAGCTCTAAAATGTGATTTTTCAAAAATGGGCTCCCTTCCCCATTCCATTTACTTCCAGGCCATTTAATTGGTCATTTACATGACTAAAATTGCAATCCGCTTTTGCTATGAAATGGAAGAATATAAAAAGTGAGTGGCGGTGATCGCTCAACCGAAGCGACGGAGACAAAAGTCCATTTACATACACGCTTCACAATAGAGAGTACTAGAATATCCGATGTCAACTTAAACGAATCCTTCCTCCCTTAAGTCTAAATTAATATTTATCTACTTAAATTATAAAACTATAATGGACGTGCATTGGTCCAGTTAATAAGATTACATTTAATTTTATGTGGTTTAGGTTTCTCAAATAATAGCTATAGGCTAAACATTATTATAATGAAACTAAAATTGTTTCCACCTAAAAATGTCGTTTTTCCTATTTTATCTGTTTTTCCATTTCTGCTTGTTCTTAAATATTTGTACCCTTCTTTTCCTGTTTTACCTATTTTAAACGATTTCTAATTTTATCTATATTAAAAATTAAAATTCGTTTTAGTTTTTTCACGCAATTAATTACCACAACTTTTAAATCGAATCAATAAATGTCTTCACCGGCGGCTCTATAAGCATGCGAGTCCTACCCTGTATATCATCGATCATCTTCCAATTGACAGCCATTCTCAGCCACTGCTCCCGCTCCGCAAAACACATCTGTTTCGTGCGAGTAACATTTGCACACCTATCGGTAGTACATCACGTTGTAAAGTTTCTCAGGACATCACTTAAGCCACGCGTAAAAAAATATCACTTCTTTTTTGTCGTAGAGTATTAGAGGCAACTGTTAAAATGCCCGACGATTCTCAGGAAGCTTGAAGCCCTTCAGCCGGAGGAGGCTCCTTTAGAAAACCCTTCCTGTTTTTCTTTCGCAAGGAAAGAAAAACGAAGCTGGTGGAAGAAAATAAAAGGCGTGATAGCGTTTCAATAGACGCGTCCTAAATTCGAGTCGATCGTTAAAAAGTGCGTCAGGTGTCACATTCTGTCGAAGTCCAGTCGAATTCTACGGGTCGCGGAGACGTTCTTCTCGGATGAGACAGGTGACGACGAGAAAAAATAATAAATCGTCGACGTGCTGAATACGTCGAGGTTCTAGACTCGAGGAATTCCGTATTTCCAACGGTTGTCGTCTAGAGTTATCTTTCTGTATTTTTTAAAAAACCCTTGGCATTTTTGGCGTGAAAAGTATTGCTCATAGCGTCTAAACATGGAAAGACTATTTCCTTCGCTTTTTGCTTTTTTTTAAAGACATCTATCGTTTCGCATTAAATGTTTCTCCCTTTTTTCTGCCCTGCTTTGTTAGGTTTTTCAGCAGATGGCCCTAAAATATTTCTGCATCATCTCCCGCTATTCCGCTTATTCCTTTATGATATCTTGCTCTATAAAATTTCTTCAGCCTTCTTCCCTACTCTTAACGCAGAGTGTATACTGGTAAGGATAAATGCACATGAAATATTTTTAAGCTATACATTATTTTTATAGTGCACATAGTCTAAAAAAAATATCTATTAAAATATTAAGATAAGAATACAGCAATTTCTTAATAAAGTTGAATGAATAAGCAAACACTTTATCACGTGGATAAGATCAATGCCAATTTTCATTCGCTGGTCAAGCCAGGAAAACACATTTTTGTCTGGATAGCGGTGTGCTGCATAAGCCCTAGCTGCAGCGTAGGCCCGGTTACCAAACGCACCAATGATCAAGTACATATCATAGTATTCGTGTAACGTGTAGTCAATATAATTTTCCATTCTGTGCTGACAGCGTACTGCTATGGAACGACTGCACAGTATGACAGTAGGCCTACAAACTGCGCGCTGAGTGTTGATCACTGTCGGCCGTGGTATTGCAGTGAGCTATCTTTGTCTTTTCTGTGCCATACGTGACGTCTTGTCATCCTTGGTCCTCTCACAGCATGACTACATGCTTTCCCCAATTGACAGTTCTTTCTTCTGATATCTCGGTACCTATTCATTCTATAGAATTTGTTCCTTATACATTTTGCTTAGTTTTGAGGTTTTCTACCTGTCCCCGTTGTTAGAGTGTGCCATTTTTCCTACACTCTGTATACAGGAGAACCTCGATTATATGCCACCCTTTTATCTGTTACTTTCTGTTAACCGTCACCCCGCTAAATTTTCTGTTTCAAAGTTTGAACATACATTCATAGTACTAAGAACTACATTCGTCCATGTAAAATTCTGTTATGTAATGTTTACTTGTATATGATATTATTTCAGTCATTCCTAGAAAAAATTCATGTTCACCTCTCGCTAATGATTCTTGGAATCAACACAACACGTTTTCACACACACAAACAATTCTCGGAATTAACATCCCCTACTGTTTCCATTTGTCACTTAAAATCTTCTGATAGTTTTGAAAAAAATACCCAACTAAAAATTATAAAAATTGGAATTTTCGATTTTTCTGGTTGGTTGTACCTAATAAACTATCATCCTGCCAAATTTCAGGTCCGTAGCATATCTAGAAGTACCTTAGGTTTTATATCATATATACTATATATACGGGTAGTCGGTACTTGCATACTGCAAGCGCTTCAAAAAATCACCATACACCAAGAGCTAAACTCGTAAATAAACCAACGCGATCTCCAGAGCAACGGTCACGTGGAGCCTATATGTATTAAATAATAAATTTCATGAGTAATAGCAGTATATTTATAATTTTTCGTGAAATTATGACAACTATCCGTAATTTCCAAATTAATTCTCTGGCAATCGGCTCGTGTCGAAGTTTTCGTATTTCAAGTTTCGTGACTCAGATCGCACTGCATGAGCAATAAGTATAATCATCATTAAGACAGATACATTAAATTTATGGAAAAATTAGGATATTTTGTGTTACGATTATGGCATCATCATCCATGCCTTTAGCGCGTATTTGGATAAAAAATATCGAGAAAAAGGTATGACGCCATTATATTTAACAATAAAAAAGAATTAATATTTCTCAAAAAACCACTAAACACAAAATTAAAATACTTTTCATGTTTTACTGTCACCACTATCAGGGTTGCTTCTCCTATTGTGATCCCTTATAGCCATGGAGAACAACAAACCTATTCGCTACCTCCTACAGTCGATAACCCAAATTTAATCGGCATGTTTGTGCTTTCAGTAGTACGTGAGAATTGCAATTATCTATGACACCCTCAATCACAGCGTGTGATGCAATTAGTGTTTCGGCTAGAGTAAAGTCTTACATATTATCGGAAGAAAGTATTGGTGATGATGTTTAATATGTATGATATTGAAAATTAGGGTTATATGCTTATGGGAATAAACTTGATGTTAATTCAATTAAAGATAAATGAAAAAATATATTTCCGTAACTCGAATTTTCTATAACTCGAATAATTTTTGCTTTCCTTTGAGATTCGAATTATAGAAGTTCCACTGTACATGTACAAATATTAAAAAATATACGATATTTCCATAACTTGAACTTTTTATTACTCGAATAATTATTACTTTTCCTTGAGATTCGAGTTATGGAAGTTCAACCGTAATTCGTTATGACGGCATTAATTTCCGTTAAAAGCATTAAATCACTGCAATCGTAACGTAAAATATCAGATCCCTTTAAAAGTATTGAGGTCGTTGCCATAGTATTTAAAGATTTTCATTGTTGAAAAGAGGAAAAAATCCACATTTTTCCCGATTAAAAGCAGATATTTACGCTAATTCAGTATGTATTTGAATTCTGCCTTCAAAAATTAAGAGCTATGTTCTTTCAGATAGACAACTGTTTTTTTACCGAATTCGTATCCCAATTTTGAGTAATTTAAAAATGCATTTTTAGAAAGTCTTGCAGTGAATCCAATGCTTTTCTTATGGGGCATTGAAATGGAACATTGGGGATAAAAAGACCCCTTAAATATAAACTCTTATGTGAATTTCAATTTTTCTCATCGGTTTTGCCACTCGACCTACCAAAATGCCAAATTTCATATTTCTAGCACTTCTAGATGTACCTTAGAGTTTTGCGTCAGTGAGTGAGGCACAAGTAGCTATATTATTATAGATATCTTATATCCTCCGTAAGAAGCAGCTATTTATAATACGAGTTGTCAGTGCTTGCATACTGCAAGCGTTCAAAAAATTTCCACACACCAAGATATAAACTCGTGAATAAACCAACGCGACAGCATTTGAACTACACAGAGCCCATTTATATAAGATAACTAGTAGTTGGTGCTTGCATACTGCAAGCATTTCATATCACCTTGAAAAAACATTCATTTTTCAGATAGACATTTCATCATTACAAATATTCTTTTAATTCTAAAGATTTCACCTTCGCAGCGATTTTCGTTTTTCCCACATGTAAATATAATAGTTTAAAACAATCCTCAAATGTTGTAATTTTAAAATTTTTACACTTTCTTCATTATGGGGTACTAATGCTACACATTTCTGCCAAATTTTAAAGTTGTAGCATTTCTAGAAGTAAAATAATATTTTCCTAATTGTTTAAATTTAAATAATTTTTAACGGCCGCCGAAATTCATATATGGTAAAATTGAAATGCTTATTTGTGCAAATTCACTACTCTGTAAATAATTTGAAAATTTCAGCTTCCTAGCTCATCACCTAAACAGTTATCCATTTGTTTAAACTTTAAGAATTTTTAACTGCCAAACAAATTAAAGTATCAAAATTTGTATAATCCCTATTTCGTTTTTTTATGAATTCTACTAATAAAAAAATTTCAACTCTGTAGCACATGCGGAAATACATAAAGTATGAAAATTTGTTTAAACAATTGCGATTTTTTAGCGGCCGCATTGTTGCACTTTTTCAAGATTTTCGTTTTTTCTAGTCGGCTTTGCACAAAATCGTACCTATGAAAAAATTTTCGAATCTCCAGCACATCTGAAAGTGCCTAAACATTAGTATCCTCCTATATGTTATATATATGTTATATGTTACTAGTAGTTGGTGCTTGCATACTGCAAGCATTTCATCTCACCTTGAAAAAACATTCATTTTTCAGACAGACATTTCATCATTACAAATGTTCTTTTAATTCTAAAGATTTCACCTTCGCAGCGATTTTCGTTTTCCCTACATGTAAAAATAATAGTTTAAAACAATCCCCAAATGTTGCAATTTAAAAATTTTTACACTTTTTTCATTATAAGGTACTAATGCTACACATTTGAGCCAAATTTTAAAGTTGAAGCACTTCTATAAGTTAAATAATATTTTTCTAATTGTTAAATTTAAATAATTTTTAACGGCCGCCGCAATTCATATATGGTAAAATTGAAATGTTTATTTGTGAAAATTCACTAATTTGTAAATAATTTGAAATTTTCAGCTTCCTAGCTCATTCCGTAATACCAAAACTGTTATCTATTTGTTTAAACTTTAAGAATTTTTAACTGCCAAACAAATAAAATATATCAAATTTGTATAATCCCTATTTCGTTTTTTTAGGAATTCTACTCATAAAAAAAATTTCAACTTCGTAGCTCATTTGGAAATACATAAACCATGAAAATTTGTTTAAACAATTGCGAATTTTTAGCGGCCGCATTGTTGCACTTTTTCAAGATTTTCGTTTTTTTTAGTCGGTTTTGCACAAAATCCTACCTATGAAAAAAATTTCGAATCTCCAGCACACCTGGAAGTGCCTAAACATTTGTATCCTCCTATATGTTATATATATGTTAGTTGTTATATCCTCCTCTGTAAGAGTCGTCGATATATAATGATAGGAGGATACTAATGTCCAGCCCAAACTAAAAGAGCTAAATAGCTGAAAGTTTTAGTTTTTGTAGATATGATGGAGAAACTTTCAGATAAAATGAGACTTCTTACCTAAGTTACATGAGTTCGACTCCAGAAATTCCGAAAGTTGCGTTTTTTCCCTTAAGAAAAGCATTGCGCCATTTTTGTAAATTAATTATTGGCACTTGCCGGTAAGCTAGAAAGATGAAATTTTCAGTGTTGCTAGATGGCCGCAATATCTGTTAGGAATTATTGTCACTTTTGCTTACAGTGTCTTGGGTTCGACTCCAGAGACCCCGGAATATCTCCCATAAGTTAGCATGGGAAAACGCAATCCAGTGTGTAGACCAATCTAATAAGTTTAGGAAGCTGAAATTTTGCATGATTATAGAACTTTACTCATAACCAACTATAAAAATCAAAAATTTAAAAATTGTAAATTTTAGGAGTTGTTTTAACCCCATTTGAACATTAAAGTTTAATAATTTTTAGGTACTACGGGATAAGCTAGGAAGCTGCGATTTTCAAATTATTTACAGAACAGTGCATTTGCACAAATAAACATTTCAATCTCTCCATATATATATTGCGGCAACCGTTAAAAATGTTTAAATTTTAAACAATTAGAAAAATATTATTTTACTTCTAGAAGTGCTACAACTTTAAAATTTGGCTCAAATGTGTAGCATTAGTACCCCATAATGGAGAAAGTGTAAACTGTTTAAAATTGCAACATTTGGGGATTGTTTTAAACTATTATTTTTACATGTGGGAAAAACGAAAATCGCTGTGGAGGTGAAATCTTTAGAATTAATAGAATATTTGTAATGATGAAATATCTGTCTTAAAAATTAATGTTTTTTCTATGTTAGATGAGATGCTTGCAGAATGCAAGCACCTTCCACTAGTATGTTATATCCTCCTCCTCCTCTGTAAGGAACGTCTATATAGAATGATATCCTCCTATGTAAGAGTCGTCGATATATAATGATAGTTTTCATTTCAATCGAAATTCAGACATCTATCCGGAATTTCTAAATTCTCTGGCAGTCGGCTTCACGTCCAAATTTTCCAATTTCAAGTTTCATGGCTCAGATCGCCCTTTTTAAGCATATATATATATATGCGATTAATCGGTGCTTGCATACTGCAAGTATTGGTGCCCTATAACCACCACACCATATTTCATTCCTCCTATTTGAGGAGAATTATCGTAAATTAATTGCCAAATATTCTGCAATGCTATTTACACAGGAAAAAGTCAAATGTTGTAGTGCATGGAATCGAACCCAGGAATCATACAGGAGTGGTCTCATATTATCCGAAGGTCTAATCATGACATCTACAAACCCTGAAAATTTCAGCGCAATATTCCTCTTAGTATTGTCTGCGCACCAAAATATGTTTTTCCTTTGCTTTTAAATGTCCCGGTCTGAGAGTGACGTCATGAAACTAAGCTACTTTTCAGTTCGTGGCACTATGGTCTCGTTCAGTTTTATTAACACTTAGAATAAATTTCAGAAGAAAAGCATTGTCTCGTAGTCATGACAGAAATATTGGGCCATTGTTATAAATTGTATAAAATCCCGTTTTTATGCAGTAAAAATCGAATAATTGGACTAATTCGACGCGGATTTGTGTTTTACTTTCAGGAAAAATAATTTTTGTTTTTTCCCGTCTTATAATTTAAGTTTGAAGTTTGTACCTTAATTACAAGTAATTTAAAAATGCAATTATAAAAAGGCTTGTACGGATTAAAATGGTTTTCTAATGGGACTTGAAAATGAACCTTTTGGAGTGTAAGGGGAAATTTTGGAATTTTCGATTTTTCTTGATGGTTTTGGACCAACACCTCCAAATTTCAGCTCTGTGGAATATCTAGAAGTACCTTAGGTTTTATATCATTATATATAATATATCCTCCGTAAGAAGCAGATATTTATTATAGATATTGTTCAAATAGTTTTCGAGAAAATTATCCTAAGAGATTTGGCTAGAAATATGGAAATAAATAAACAATCAGGTTAAGTGAATTTTAACAAGTAGGGATGTGCACGGGTTTCCCGTGTTACAGAAGTGCCTTTCGTCAACTTCGCCGTAGTATAATCGATACTTATGTATTTGCTTTGTTAGCCCTGCTTTTTAGATCCGATCTAAACATGTTCACTTCGTTTCCAAATTCTATACTCGCCCTACAAACGGAATTTCTTTTAAATCCGTTCAGGCAATACCTTCCAAATTCATAGTTCACAAAAATGTTTACCTTGATATTGTGGTAGCCCTGTTTAGGCCACCCGGTTTAAATATAATATTTTGGTTACTTATTTATGTGAAGATTATATCGTATATACCATATTTCGTTAAAATCCTTGCTGCCAGTTCTCTAGAAATATGTGTAAAAGAAATATTATTAAACTTTTTACTGTGGTAGCCCTGCTCTTTATCCCGCTTTAAACATCTTGATTTCATTATGGTATGTTGTAAAAATCTTATGGTTTTGTATATGTGTACATTATAAATATTATATTTGATTAAAATTGATGGGGACAGTTCAACACAAATACTCGCAAAAAGAACATTTTTTTATTACTTGTATTGTGGCAACCCTGCTTTGTATATCTATAATAAACATCTTGATTTTGTTATTTTATATTACTCGCCTCCTAAATGCAAAGTTTGGTTGAAATCGGTTATGCCAATTCCTTCCAAATTCATTATTGCCGAAAAGTTTAATTTTGCGATTGTGGCACTCCTGCTCAGTTGATCAGGTCCAAATATGCCATTTTGGTCATTAATTTATGTGAATATTCCATGTACTAAATTTGGTTTAAATCGGTTTAGCCAATTCTTCCCTGATATATGCGTACGGACGGACATCTCGAAGATAATAGTGCTTTTCAGCAATGACGAAAAGCACTAAAAACGTGTAGCTGCTTCGCGGAAAATGCAATCGAGCGTATATGAGAGAAAAAATGATGTAACAATAAATAGCTGAAAATACGCTTAATGTCGGAACCTCTACCGCTACCGCTTAATTTATTTCGAAATTTCCGTACAACACTTGGTTCTTCTGCCTCATTGAGACTCTCTCCGCAATGAAACTTTTGATATAACTTCCTGTGACAATGAGACTCGTTCCATTTTCCTCTTTTTAGAAAATCTTTCTACGCTTTCTTTGCCCTTGTTTTTAATTTTCTTAGAATTTATGTCATCCTACCAACATTCAAAATGCCTTATATGTAGGTCAAGAGAGAGAGAGAGAGGGGGGGGGAATACTAAACGATTAATATTGAAAAGACACAAGACAATATATTCTATGGAGTAACACTAGGCCTCGACGTAATTTCAGCTAAAAGAAACGTAACTTTTGCCGCGTTAATTTGATGATTGGAGCAATTTGACTGCTTTCATTTTCTTTACAGCAAGACGGATTATCCTGCTAGGAAAGCAATGACTAGTTGGGTTTATTATCATTATAATATAAATAAACGCGTCTCACGATGAAAAAAGCATTGGAATAAAAATTCAATCTCTCCATTTGAGTTAAATCAATCAAGTCAGTCGCGTATTTATCGAACCCACCTACACGCAAATATGTATATAGTGCCAGGATTCTATTATTGCTACCGCAAAGCCCAGGCTCTTATAATGGATCACAAATGCAGCCATGCGACTGTTGCCAGCATCGTTATTTATGCATTCTCACGTGTATCGTGTGCTACGATCCCCGTCTGCTATATTTCCCAAAGGTACCTAAATCAAAAGCACAATGAACACGCAGCATATTACAAGAGTGCGATTTCTGCTGAAATCATACGCGGAATATTTGTTATGTCAATTCCTCCATATCATGTATGATCTAAATCCTAAATATAAGTTTAACATCTTAATTTTAAAGATGTAATATCGTGAATAATGAATAGTAGTTATTATACAGTTTAAAAATGATCAGTCCAGTTCAGATTATAAAGATCTTCCATTTCTATGAATGCCTTAGTTAATTGAAAGGCGTAGTCTTTTCATGTGAAGCTTTTTATTTAACTAATTAATAGTTCGATAAATTCATACTGATTCGCATTTATTGATTTATATTAGGACCGATTAGACTTAAACATCAAATAGACGACCATTGAAGGCTAATTCAAAGTGTTCATTATTTCTACACCGAACAATATTACTTTACGCCGAATCTAAGATATTTAAGTCGATGCGACTAATTATAAGACAGTGATGCATCAGTGAACGCAATTTAAATTTCCTTAATCTCAAATGTAATCATTGAAACTATAAACACAGGTATTGGTAGGAAGAGATATGTGCACTCCTAAAAAACTAAGCGAGAACGAAGCACTCTCTTTTTATTGAAATGTTACTTTTATCGGAAGGTGCTATGCGCACGCGAAGTTGATTGTTTTAAATACCTGTCCATATCTCAAATCTCCAACGTTAGCTCGATTTCTTACCAAAAATGTAGGTTACAAGCTATATTCCACGTTAAAGGAAAAAAATGACCTTAACTACACAATCAAGTCTAAGAAGAGTTTAAGAAAATCAAAGCTATATGACTATTTTATTTAAAACGGAGTAAAAATCTTAAAATGAGAATTATTAAACTCTCTTACGAGTAAAATCAAATTGACGAACAATATCTCACCAATGCCTATGAAAAGGCTGGGGAAACCAGATATGCATTTAGGCTACAGATCATCCGTTATCAGTAGTATATACTTGCAGTATATTCTAAATTTGAGATAATAAAATTTTAAATCTACTACAGGTGAACCACCTCTGATAACGGATACTTAGTAGTAGTGGTGAGAAACCTACGGCCCGCGAGAGCGTTTTAAGCGGCCCGCGAAGTTAGGATTAAAAAGAGATTCGTAAAATTTAACACACAAATTCATATCGCATACATTCCAATTACGACAATGAGGCACTTCAGATTGAAATGTTAACCCAAAAAAGCTAATTTAGACTTGATTTCGATACCTCAGAATCTCTAGTTTACGTCCGATTTAGTCTAATCTGCCCCGCCGAAGGATTGGCAACTTGCAATGCGGCCCGCCGAAGAATTCGTCACCGCCAATGAGGCCCGCCATGTAGAAAAGATTGCCCACCACTGCTTTAGAGCCTAAATTCGCATCTGGTTTTCCCAGTCTTTCGATAGATATTGGAGTTATAAAATCTGTCCACACAAAAGGCTTATATTTTTCCGGGGTAAGAAATCGTATTTTCGAGAATTATATTAAATCTAATATTATCTCTTTGTATACTATGGAAACAAAATAAACCTGAAATTTAATAAGTTGTTGTGCATTTCTACTTCTCCACAATATTACAGATTAAGTAAATTTTAAATAGATTATATATGTATGACATTCTGGAAGTCGAAGACGGAATACGTTATGCATAAATGAAATTCCCGTTTCATGCCAACAATAGGAGATATTTTTAAAGGGAAAGAGAATTTTAATTCAGAAATCATATTTTTAAAAGATTGACATTTTATTCACATGAGATTTGGTCGAAATTCATCAGTGATATTCATTTAATCGGCTCTCTATAACTAGAATTTTGGATTGGTGGAATAAATAATAAATTTGTAAGCTGATTACAATTTTGTCTCCTCCAAGTTCGAAGGTATTTTTTTATGATAACTGACGTGGAAATCAATATTTTTATACAAACGACAAATGTCACTGAAAATATTTTTAGGACGACATATAATGCATCGATCATTGCTATGAGGCATCATTCGTTGCGCTAAAACTGTTTAATTAAACCCGTGTTAGCGTGGGTCGTACAACCATGCCAAATCCCCTTGGTGCGACATTACGCTCCAATGAACTCTCATCTGCTCGAGCTTATCGAACCGTTCAATTACACCCAATGCTTCGCGTTTCATTGTTATGTAGGCTAAAGACTCTCTCGAAATATTAACCAAAATCCTTGTTTGCCTGGTTTTATGCAGCGGCGCAAAAATTACCGAAATTATTTATGCTACTTTTTCTGGGCGGGAGCATTAAAGCAGTCGCGGTAATAAATATAATATATGTTACATAAAATAAATTAAGTTTTCTAAATGGTTTGGATTAAAAATATTCATTAACATTATATCTTTTTACTACCGTAATTATGTAAACTTGGTTATTTATAGTGGAATAGGGTGGTTATGTTTCAAAACTTCCTGAATTTATGATGAGAGAATTGTATTTTTCTTCGACAATTTCACAGGGAATTATCTCGCAGTGACTTAGAAAAGAAACCATTTCGTCTGAAGAAGACTGCGATAGAATTCAGTGGGCAGTCATAGAAGATTGATGAAGGTGTTATTCCACTTAAAGGGCCAATCACGTAATTTCCTCCTTTCACAAAAGTTTCGACTACTTGGTTTACGCGGTTTCCATTTGAAGAAGTCGTTTCCGTCTTTATGTCCGTATAATTTGGGGTAGAATTTTTGGGAAAACACTCTTTCTAGCATTGAATGATCAGTCACGCCTGTGAAAAATTTATGGGATCTATTTTATTTCCTTTATGGATACATCAAAGAAAAAGCCTATTTCTAAAATATTCATCCTCTTGAATAACTAAAGGTTAGAATCAGGATCGTCATTGAGAAATCCATTGAGAAATTCTGCAGTCTTTGTCGGAAAATAAGCTACGGAGAAAACGTTTATGTATCCAGCAGTGGCAGTCTCTTTAGGCATTTTATTCGAGATATTTTAAATAAACATTTTTGAGTGGCATCAAACTTAAATCATAAATTTATTAGAATTTCTCTCTGATTTCAGCCATAAGATATAACTATTTTTCGTGGTTTTCGAATAAAAATTCACCCGGCATAAAAAATGGGCAAGATTGGAAATGGACGTATAGATAAATTCATGAGTTCATACTCCTAATTTTTTCCCCGACGCCCTAGAAAAGCATAGGACGTAAACAAAGACGAGCTAGTTCTCTTATCACGATACCCATCATGTTCGCTAACTTCTATTGCTATAGCATAAATAAATTTTCGATAGATATAAACCTAATTTTTTTACCAGAAAAACGCGAAACGAGGTCTTCAGAAATGAATCGTTCTCTTTTAAATGACTCCAAACATTTTATTATCAACGACGATAAATTCGCGAAAGTTAATCGTCCTCAACGATGGAAAATCCAACCAACCATTTTTTCCGACTCTTCTTCGTGAGGATGGTTGGATTTCCGTTGCACTGCCTACCAATAAGTCGCTTTGCATTTACGTCCCACACCAGCCCGCGTCCGTTTTGATACGGGTAGGAGGATCGGAATAAACGAACCCTTCCGAGGAATCATGGGTAATGGAAGTTGGAGGGAGGGGAAATCAACCATGTCATCAAAAGTCTGGAAACGGTCAAGCGCAGCCTAATGGTAACCGTAAAGGATGACGAGAGTTGACGGGCGGACGAGTGAAGGGCAGAAGAGGGCGGGCGGAGCAGCGTGCGTGTGCTAAGGGAAGGACTGGGCACTCAGGGCGACGAAACGCTGAAAAAGGGAAAATCGGAAGCAAGAGAAGGAAAATAGCACGAGGAGAAAAGAGTAGGGTAATCCGATGCGACCGGCACCAGGGAGGAAGTTAGTTTTACTTCCAACAGTGTCGTTTTTAGAATGCCCAAAGGAAAAATATTCAGCTAAACTTATAGCTAAATTCAGTTGGCAAACTAAGTCTCTCCGAGAGCCGTTAAAAAGGAGAAAACGAGATGACATTCTGGTTACAAATTAGCTGCCCTCAGTGATGATTTGCCATTAGTCAATTCTATCATTTTTGTAACAGAAATGCTAATCTCG
Organism: Tanypteryx hageni; assembly: GCA_028673005.1. Lineage (NCBI taxonomy): Eukaryota > Metazoa > Arthropoda > Insecta > Odonata > Petaluridae > Tanypteryx > Tanypteryx hageni. Next base: position 80,481,341 of record CM054113.1, on the reverse strand, counting down.
TTTTTCCAACCTTTTGTGTGGCTGTCGGAGAGACATACTTTGCCAGTTTTTTATTGTTTCAAATTTTCTGTAGCTCGCAATTCTATAGCAAGGTGCGTGGAAAGAAGTAATTTTTTCTACGATTCACAAATATGATAGAAAATTTGACAAGTAGCCAAATTTTCATCTGCTATCGGTGCCAACGGAAACGAAACAACTTGTGCAGTTATTTTCCAAGTTCATCTGTTACAGATAGCCTTTATACGTGCATATATCACTTTTTAAGAAGAAACTTTTTAATAGCATAAGGTAACAAACTTGCTCGCGCGCACATAAAAACCTTTGCATATAATCGAACCATAAGATGCCAATGTTATACCTCTGCCAAGAGGAAACTAGTTTATCTATCACTTAATATATACTAATTTTAAATTAAGACCAATGTGTTTACTGTGAACTTAAATAAAAAATTGAGCTTTTACAATGTTTCTAAAGCATTGTAAAAGTATATGATCAATCACTTAATTTCCTTGGATATTAAAGCAAAGGCCATAACTAACCGTTTTATTTAAACAAATTTTTTTGAGGCACAGATTTTGGTAATGTAATTTCTCTTAATATGATTATATCATGATACGAATTACATTACATTTTACATACATTTTTGGTAAAACTACTTACAAATTTTCTCTCAGTTGATTTCCATAGTCACCTTAAAATATAAAGCACAACACTCGTTTTTAATAACAGGATTCAAATAAATCCACGGTATTGGGGAATTTTAAATAGGAAAATTCTTTGTATTTACGGAGAATTCCCTATTTATGGCTGGTAAGTTGAGTCGAGAAAAATAAAACAATATGGATTACCTAGAGCTGAAAGATAAAACGATTTTACGACTGTTCATTAAACCGAAAGGAAAGCTGTTTTGTCTGGCTTATCAAAAAAACAAAGGGTATCTCTATTCAGTTTATTTTGTTATATAGATGTATTTGCGGCAAGGTTAAAACCAGCTTCTCGGGAACAATGTTCTGCTTTTATTTTCGTCGGCCCTTAATGTTTTCACGACTGTGCAAATATTTTTCTAGGCACAACAAGTTGGAAGTGTAAATATGCTTTATAAACACCTTGACATTTTATATTTGAGTTTAAAATTTTCAGTTTTCATGCTGTGTAAAGTATGGTTTAGGTCGGTTCTCTGCTATAATTCCATCAGTTGGAAGCTTTTCTTTACTTAATCAATTTTCATGACTGGAGATTATAAAAAGACCAATTCCATTGCCAGTAAAACTGTTATTATGCTCACAGGATGGGTAAACATTCATATTTTCAACTATAATACATCACTTTTCACACATATTTTATATAAAAGAATTAATATTTTTTGTGAATGGCGATTAATCGCAGACACCAGTCGCGTTTTAAAAACTCGCGAAAATTGTTTTTTATTAAAAAAAACATTATTTTTAGGCAAATAAATTTAGAAAAAATTTCTTGTCTATACAAAATAAATTTTAAAAATTCGTGTACAGAGCAAGTAGAATCATTAAACACACACTCAGTATACGAATTTAAGTTGCAAAACTAACAGAAATAAACTGATGTGGGCAACACATGAGTTTTTCCATATTTATATGGAAAATTACATGTTGTTAGCTCTGGGATCGTTGTCAATATTTACTTCCGGTTGACAATTAAGAAAAGAAAAAGGAGCGTTACTAAGACGTAACTAAGCGTCAATTGTTAACAATAGTCTTCGATAGGTGGCGTGGTGGTGGCAGCTAAAAATGTAAGATATCTCTTAATAAATGCATTATATGGAAAAATGTATCAAACAAAGGTTGTATAAAATAAAATTTTCTACAACTTTTATTCCAATACATTTTTACATTTATCAAATATTAAAACAAATATTTCAAAATAACGGATGTGACAAGAGTAAACACCTACTTCCGGTCGACCGATTTTTACCAAAAACTAATCAGATCTTCTAACTTTTATAAAAACGTTAAATATAAAATTTTGCGTTTTTAAATTAGAGCGCCCACAAAAATCTATCACATACAGACAGACACACAGAAATCATCGAGAAAATAGTCAAAACGTGTTCAGGGGACCTTATAACATGTATTTCCGTTGAAATCTCGAATTCGATTTATTTCATAAAAACAATACTTTCTCTATACTTCGTATATGGAGAAAGTAAAAACACGAATTTAGTCAAATTTTCTGGAGAGTTTCATAAGTATAACCATGCGATGTTTTTACGCTTCCTAGAATAACTGACATCTAAAACTGATATTTATTGCGGACTAGGCATAAATTGGCTAAGACAAGCGCACAATCAATAAATGACATTTATTTGGCTTCCTAAAATTCCCGAAAGAATTTTAATGTTTAGTTCAAATGTAATTAAAAGTATAACTATAAATAACAAACACGATTTCTTATTTTCTACAGTACCCACAAAATTTGGAAAACGAAAGAATCGTTAACTTGGTATTTCATTGCATATGATTCTTATTTCGAAAAGTCAGCGATGTCAAGAGCTGTCAGAGTTCCATAAAATTAAGTATGTAAAATTAAATAGTCGCGTGTTATGGCCGTATGCCGCCTTTCAATGCGCGTCGTAATACACGTTTCGCTAGATTATTTGCTTTTTTTGCCACTGTATTTGAAACAGAAGAAAGAGGGTTTACATGAAGCAAACTTTTCCTGCTGAAAAGAGACTCTAATGGGAGTATTTTTATCGAGCGTGTCATCCTTCGTTTAAAAATGCATATCTATGCTAAATAAAATTCATGGCTTGCAGAGTGAATGAACCCAAAAACGTTGATGTAATACTTCACTTTACTATAACGATGATGTATCACGAACACGGGCTAAGGAAGAGTTATTTCTCTCATAACCTACGCCATATTTTCACCAAAGTCGGCTATTGATTATAACCAAGATGACGAATGTGGAATTGTTCATATTGAAAATACAGCGGGTCATCAGCTTTTTTTTGGCCCATTTCACGTGTATTTTTCATATCTATGCTTGGTTAAAAAATTAAAGATTTCATAAGTAAAATCTTCTGGTTAAAACGGCAGTTTAAATTACATGTATACATAGTATAAAAAGCACAGCTGTAACAGATTTTAGTGTGTATAAAATTTAATTAAAACATCAGTCAATTTGAAATAACATTAGGTAAAAACTAATTAAAGGTAATTTTAAGAGACGCTTTTGTTTCACTTTGTGCCGTCAATGTTGTAATTTTTGCAGAATAGATTTACAGAGGTTGCCATATGGCTGTTCTCCAAAAGGCAAATTAGGTACCTCCAATAGCCATAAAATGTTTACAACCTTTTTATGACTATTGGAGCTAACTAATGCAACAACCTTGTAATTGATAGTAAGTCGAGGCATAATTACGGACCACCTGAGCAATTATAGAATTTATATGCTGATTACAATTTATTTTTTCAATTCTATTGTTTTATGTTGATGTAGAATTAGTTAATATGACCAATTCGTTTTTCACTCTAATTCTAGACAACGGTGTAATACTGTGAATCAATAGAATCATTTTCGAAGTGAGGCTGCATGGAACACCTAAACGAAAGTTGTTTTTTAATCTGTTGTTTCCTAAAATACGAACTGATAATAAATACCCAATTTTACACGAAAAGGAACGCTGCTTTTTAACAAAAACTGGATTTACTTGAGAGTTTTTTCAGTGAAATATAAACTAGGCTTGGTAGTTTTCGACATTTATTTTTCTTAAAAATCGACGTTTATTTTTCCTAAAAATCGGCTACCAATATCGACATTAAATTTAATATATTTTACTAGCCTTGGAAGTTAATATTTCTTAACAAGAAGGTTTACTGCATAAATGGAATACACAGAGATTTCAAATGCGTTCATAATGGGAAATACGTATGGAACGGTATCGAAAGATTAGGTGATTTACGAATTTTTATCCCCGAAACTATAGTCTCGGGGACTATCTAGTAGTAAATGTTGTTCTCTATCCAAATAAATATTTTAATCTATACCTCGCAGGTCATATAAGAGAATGGGAGAGAATTTTTAATTGTTGTTTGCTGAGAGAACCATCTTTGCGATTGATGTAAACAAAATATGTGATTTTTTACTCGGGATATTATCGAATTTTTATCTCCAAAACAATAACTCTTAATTATGTGGTCTCGGGGACTTTCTTGTAGTAAATGTTGTTCTCTATCCGAATAATTTTTTAATCTATACTTACAGATCATATAAGAGCTAGGGAGATAAAAGTTTGATATTTCATTGTTGCTTGACGGATGCCATTTAACGAGATACGAGTATAAGTTTATTGAAGTAATTATGTAAAGTGGAAGTTCTAATTGACGGATTCAGTTGAAAATCACAATTGGGCGATAATTTTTAATAAAGATCAGTCATACCTAATTAAATTAAAATCCGTAGAGCGGTTTAGGAGATGAAAGTTACGACGGACGGACGGACCAGACGTGCCCATAAGGCGTTCCGCTATTTCCGCTTCGCTGGTAAAGAACGCCTAAAAAGCGACCACTACCATTGTTTATTTTTTCCTAAAAATCAACGACTTATATCAACGTTTATTTTTATACATTTAATTGGACATTTTAGCTCTCGACGTATATATTTTGGCAATAATAATCCAGGAGGTTGTTTAATCAGAAATACACACAAACATCGACGTTAAAATTTCTTAAAAAGCGATATCTAATATAAAAGTTTATTTCAATACATTTCATCAATTTTTATCTAAAAAAGTGTTATCAATTGAATTCCTTCTAATTAAGTTTAACCAAAAGTGTGTAAATAAAAAGAAGGCTTCTTTTATGCTGCTTTGTTTGTTGTTATCTGCATTTTGTCGAAAGTGTTGTTGTTGACTTCGATCACCTATCTGGAAGTTAATTTTTCGGAATAAATCAGAAAGTACATTCTACTCGAAAATTCGCGCCCCTTATTCACGAAATCGTGATCATTAGTGAGAAATTAAATGTGAGGTGAGTATAATGCACAACTTATGAATGAATGAACATTTTGATGAAAATATCTCATCTTGTTGAGTAATAAACGACTATGAATGGGGAAAAAAAGTCCCGAGTGCGTATGTGGAACAATGCTCCTTCGGCAGCAATGAAAAGAAACTTAGCACGGGGGACACTCTCAGGTGGATTATATAGATTTTATAAAATTATTAAAAATGTCATCTGACCATCTGACGATCGGTACTCATTTTTCAGCTCGAGGAAACATTTAATTTCGCCTCTTGGAGAAGGTCGGCAGATGATGTCGCGCAGAGGGCGCAATAGACGTACCCCGACTTTTTCATAAAGTCCAAAGTGCGTGTGGATTATCGGATCTGGCCGAGGGTAAAGAAAGAGCGCAATAAACGCCACATTATATCCATGAAAAATCTAGCCTCGTCATCGGTTTCTCAACTACTTCCAGAGATCAACAATCGTAAACCACTTACGATGGTGAAGGAGAGAATATTTTGGAGCTTCTTCCATGTACATCCTGGTAATGGAACGTGTTAATATACTTTGAAGCTCTCCGCAGAGCGAACTTCTTAGGATGAATCCGTAGAACCTTTAGGTTGACGGAGTTATGGTTACTAAGAATGTCTTGGTGAATATCCAACGAAAACATGACTGGATAATGGCTTCTAGCTTTGCAAAAGCATTAGCTAATGCACTTTTGTAAAATACATGCTAGTTTAAAAGTAGCCACGTACATCGTGAGTTGGAAAGCTATTTTTCAATAAATATTATGCACATGTGGGCAACTATAGACAAAAGTGTCTATACAAGTTGATTTTTTGTATGTTTACCAATTAATAAGTGTGCACTTATCTCCTTTATGGGGACTTTTTCAAAGAAACATGCCCGATTTGACAGAATATTTAATGTGTCAGATGATTATTTGCTAAATAAGATGTCAAATGATGTTGTAACAAAGCGAAACCGGTCGTTGTTTAAAAAAAATTAGCGGTAAATACGAATAATTAAATACTTATTCGATACTTAGTGCTCGTTGCAGCTACCTATGCAATTAATCTTTAGTTTCAATTTACCAAGTGGAGTAGTAGTGGAAGTAAAGCGAGTAACCGAGAAAAATTATTTCGTCAGGTTTGTCTTTATAGTATGAGAGGATGAGAAGAGACAGGGCCTGTGAGAAAAAATTGCTTTCACTTCGATAAATTAGCCAATCAAAAAGCTATGTATTTTGCCATAAAAACATCAAGTACCGTAATTTATTTTACCATTACAACGTTAAGTAACGTAACACGTACACAATTTTTCAACAAAAATGATAGTAATTAATAACGCCCTCTACCTTCCTCTCTCCCTCTCTCTCCCACCCTCTCTTCCCTCCCTCTCCCTCTCTCTCTTTCTTCCTCTCTCACTTCCCTCTCCCTCTCTCTTCCTTTATCTTCATTCCTCTCCCTCCCATTCAATCTCCATCCCTCTCTCTCGCCCTCCCTCTCCCTTTCCGCCTCTCTATTCCCCTTCTCCTCTCTCCTTCCCTCCCCACCCAATCCATCGGTCTCCCTCTTTTTCTCCGTCTTTATCTCTTTCCTCCAGCTCTTTTCTAGTTCTATCCCTCCCTTCCTCCCTATTTACGCTCCAGCCTATCTCTCTCCCTCCCTATCTCCCGCCCCACATCCCCTTCCTCTTTCTATTCACCTATATAGTCGTTAAGATAAGCAAAAGAACCTTTACTCAGTTTGGTCCCAAAAGGATTACATAATTTCGTGAAAAACTCAACAATGAGGTTTGGCATGACGGCGAATGGTTTTTCCTTCAAAATACGTAAACTTTTAGCGTTAAAAATTAATTTGTGAACCGATACGACGCGCAAGTCGACGGTAGGAAAATAAATTGCCATTTTTAAGCACAAATGAAAGTGTTGGTGAAGTTTGCATGCATATAGGCATATACTGGAAATGAAGATTTCTGAAAAAGACAGAGAAAAATTCTGCCTTGGCCGGGAATCAAACCCGAGTCTTCCACCTGCTGAGTGAGACATATCTGATTCTAAGATGAGATAATTAGTCTGAATGAGATATTTCAGTGATTAGAATATCCCCCCGGCAAGTGGAAGACCAGGGTTTGATTCCCGGTCAAGGTAGAATTTATCTCCGTATCCTTCAGAAATTTTAATTTTTAAGGCGTTCTTTAAGTCCCGATTTCGTAAAATGATCATAAGTAATTTTAAATTGGTAACGAAAATAGACTTGCATGCTCTTCCTATTTTATTCAAACAGAGAGAAGAAACGCACCTGGAATCTATGCCTTGACGTTACTGTAGAAAGTAAATCCTGAAAGTATGATTCAAATTGAAAATACCGCTCTCGACTGAAAAGCCTTTTGATAGACGAAAGAATTAAATTTAAATGTTCGTGACCCAAGTGGATATCAAGCAAGTAATATAACAGAAGATTGATAACAATTAATTCCACTGAGTGACGCCTGAAACTCTGGATTATATGTTAATGCATAACTTAAATTCAATGGCTTCCCTTTTGCTGTGAAACTCGTAAATAATGAATTGAAGAATGAAGAGCATTCGGACACATCAATATTTTTTAAAAGTCTCGATCACCAAATCATCCATAATGGATGGTTGGATCCAATATCTTGGCAATCCATTCATACATGAACTGTTAAATATTCTGATCAAACATCAATTGTATATAAAAAGATAAAAGCATACTATGCGAAGCGTAATTCGTATATTTATGTCGACGCAACATATGGACGGTTTAAGGGCTGAGAGGCAGTGGTGAAAATTCGTACCCGAGAAGATCGCAACGGGCGAACGAGGTTTTTTTTCTTTTTTATCTCCCGGCCTCTCCGCGCGCTTATGAAAACATGGCGAGAACGATGGCCCTCAGGGAATTGCAATGAAAGCAGGAAATGGAGCAAGGGTAGAAATCGGGTGGCCGAGATTGATCAAAAAATCCGACCGCATCATCCGAACGCGGTCACCATGCGGAAAAAACAAACTTGCGTCGAAAATAACGCCTCGCTTGAGCATATCAATGATAAAAAAACGTTATCTGACGTTCTCGGATGACAATTATTGTTCGGAGGAAAAAAACTGGAATACATGTATAACTCAAGGCAAATTTTGTCTACAACTCACCCAAAACGTTTTAGAATTATCTTAATGCCTGGTATTGAAATATAAATTTAACAGACCGTTTTGTTAATTAAGCATCTCAAAAAATTTAAAATTCAGGGAAATTGTTGTGTGAAAATTCCTATGAATTTGCTATATTAAATTAAAAGATGGCACTAAATTATAATTTGTGCAAAATTTCTCCCATTATTTAACGAACGTAAACTTTACAATGTATTCTATAATGCCGTACCAAATGTCAAGTTTTTTGCACTTTAGTATACAAATCATTAAATAGCAAAGACCCACTAAAATGTTTTGATTTTATAATGTATCTGGCAGATTAATATTCACGTATTGTCATTAAAAGAAACACAAAAAGTTAAATGCAGAATAAACACGTTTCTTAAGGAATGTGCCTATAATAACCTCTTCTGTTGATATAAAACTTTACGTGTTCGCCCTTTCAAGGTATAATTTTAATAAATAATTTAATTTAATAATCATCATCATCATATATATTATTTTTGTAGCGTCTGTGGCCGTTTCCCTTTTGCGTCCCAATCACGGAACCGATTTCCAAAAACTTGACATCTCCAGAAAGGTTAGACCTTCCCATGGGTGTGTTTCACTCCTTACCAAATATTTTGTAGGTAGTTTTTCAGTTATGTGCTATTACCCGCATATATTGTCATTATCTGTGTGTATATGTCTATGTGAGCTTGCTACTACACTATAGAACAAGAAAATTCTAGAACATCGTTTTCCAAACTATTGTTTGAGAGTAACGAGTCAACATCTATAAAAAATATAAAACAAAAACAAATTCAATTTTTTTGTCATTTTCCATTTTTTTGTTTACGATATTGATTTCATTAATCAGTTATATTTAAACTGCAGCAGAAAAGAGACATTTTTATTAGGATTATTTTGTTTTGAAAAAAATATTTGTTTGTTGTTGCTACTCCGAAATACTACTCCGTTGACAATCGCTGTTCTAGAATGTTCTTGAGACTTCAGTAGGGCAGTGGTGAGGATAAAAAAGGTATAAATACCGAGACGTTGGTAGCCCCATACGAGTTCAATAATTTTTGAAGTGAAAAAAGTGCGGTGAAATTAAAGTGTAGAGAAATTAAATGTTATATGCAATTGACTAAACGTGTGAAGAATGCCTTTGCAATGATGATCAACAAGGCATACACACACACAGTAGTTCTACTCTCGGACGCCCTTCTTGGGGGGCGCCCCCTCGTTTTTCTCGGGACACCTCGGCCTGGTAGACCATATTCCCGCCACAGCTGCAGTGTGTTTAACCTCGCTTTCGAGGGCCATCTAAGGCAGGACCAAGCGCTGGCCCAGCGCATCTGAGCCCCGCTGGCGGCCCAGACTACCAGGATGAACGAACCGCTCGGTCTTCGCTTCCCCCCGGTGGGGATTGCGGTCTAGCTTCCGCTCGCCCGAAGACGTACCAACAGCCCCTACGAATCCAACCCAACAACCAAGTGGCTGAAGCATGGTTCCCGTAGTACCAATCTGTCGCCTAGCGTTTCCGCCGGGCACCGTCATTGGTGGGACGGGCGCCGTCCCTGTAGTAACGGCTACTTCTTTTTCGGCACCGGCGGCCGAAGGTTCGAGTGACCCGACTAGATCCTGCCGCTCGCCCCCAGGGGCGCTGATGTTCCTGCACAGGTTGGTAGTGCTTTTTGGTCTATCAGACCGCGTTTCCTTCTCCCTCCTTTTGAAGGAGTACTGCTTCACAGAAGCTGCTATATGCGACGAACACGTCGAAACTCATAACATCGAATGTAGTTTATAAAGAGGTTCTACATAGATTGAGGCATATACTCAAATTTTAAAAGGACGTTTCTCTATAGCGTAAGAATAAAATAAAATAATATTTTTTTAAACAAAAAAATTAATTTGTCTTCGTGCGAATGATTCGCACGGGCATCAGCTAATAATTAAATAATTAGTAACAGGCTGAACTGCACCAGCGAAATAATCTCATCGAGAAAATCCTATGAGATGTCCCCTGTGAAATAGTTTAAAAGCATCAGTCGATTGTACGAACGCTCACGCAGTAGAGATAATTACGTATGCAATTTACAGCCATAAGATAGGTACATATGCAATATAATAATATCTTCACACTACACGAATTCGAGAATATCGTAATTATTCATGCAAAAACAAGATCGTACAGAAAAATCAGAAGGTAAGAGATATAAAAAACAAATTTTATTGTTATTTTAGAGTCGTGGCTTTTAATCGCGTCAGGCTACCATTCGCTCCAAAATACCAATACAAGTAAGAAACCGGGTCCTTCAAATTCTATACACCTCCCACCACATCTTAGAAATATTTCCTGACAAATATTAAGTACATATTATAGAAAATTTCCAAGCATATTTTGAAGAACAAATTTTATTATTGCTTATTAATATTTATTATTATGCATTTATGTTAACAATAAATTTCACACGACCATTGTTTCGACTTTGGAGATGACTTATGCGTAAGCACGTGTGTTAACTTCCTTAGTATATGGAGTTATGATAAAATTTGTTCTTAAAATAGTTTTTTTAAGTCTGCTAAGCGTGAAATTCTATAGACATTAATTTTTTAATATAATAATATAACTATAGTATTTCATAACTACTAAAAAATCTGAATGAAGTCATTTTTTCATCGTCTCGTCCTTTTGTCATAAATTTGGCATTCCGATAATTTACTCTGATGAGAAATCTCTTAACTTAAAAAAACTGCGACTGCGACAAATCAACGCAAAAACCTCAACCAATCCGCCAGATCCATCATTGAGAACAGTCCATTGCTGATCCGAGCATTTACGAAGTCCAACTGGGTCAAGTCTTATACTTTGCGACAGAGATAATTTTTCATTACTCGTTACAACCTCTTAAACTCCAACGCCGGAATCTGATATTTATGAGAATTCAAACAGAAGCTTGAGGGAAAAAAATGTGGAAGAATTAAAGATCCCCTAGGTGGCGAGATTTATGGGCCATTGTTTGACAGCTGACTAACAATCTGGAGTTACCCGGCGGTGGTATGGCATGGAGAATAAGGCGAACGCAAAGCTAGGGAGAAGAAGAGAGGGGAGAAAATGAACGGATCCAGAATCTGTTTGGAGCCGTTTCAACGAACTGGATTCGAGCCAATCCAGCAGTTTGGGGAATGTTTTTTTCCCGGGAAAGAATACGATCTCGTGAAATCCGAATGTACGTGCAAACTCGAGTATTGCTCCTAGGAGTCGTTATGGGATCAACCAATATGGCGACGCCCTCAATAATCGGGATTTTTCCCATATCATATTTTCCCCCAATTCTAATTGCGATGAGGGTATTATCGTCACCTGCAGCCAAGGGTCCTACCGATTTTTTTGCGAAGTAGAAATCACACCATCGAGGACGTCTATCTTGCAATATACCATATAAAAATCTAATATTTACCTAAATTACGAGACCTAGTTTTCCCCGTTATAAAGAGCCAACATGTAAATTTAAGCACGATGTCATCGCAAATATTGAAATTGTCTGAATACAGGATTGTTTCTTCCGAAAACATGAAAGCCGAATTTTTTGGGCTTTTGGCTTACATTTGAACATAAATATTTATCACGGTTAATCTCGGAGTACAAAGATGACATTAATCAACCTTCATATTTATTCCTCTTGTTCATTAAAACATTATTAGTTTAACTTATTTATTACTTTTAAACTTAACAAACGTATTTTACTTTTGGAATTGCAATACAATTGCGCATGTACTCCTATTCTCATTTGTAAAATCCCTTAATTTTACTTTTTTCCAAAAATTGAAAGAAACTTTAGAGCACGTAAATTGAAGATACTCATAAACTAGTTGGACGAAATGAAGAATGGAGAAAGGATGGTTGGGATGTAAAAATCATTGCGAGAATATGCCATAGTAAACAAAAAAAGGGATAAAAAAGAGATTCAAGTTAGGGGACGTGGAAGAACAATGTTCACCGATTTGAGATGTACTTAAGAGAATAAAGACTAGTGGAGAGTGGCGGAGAACGAAATACTGAAAAAGAAATCTTTGGAGAAAATTTGGATAACTATATAAAAATTCTCTATGGATTCTAATCGACGTCTCTTTGCTTTTAAATCTTCTCCTGGTCGAACAAACTACAATGGTAGATATTAATCTAGTAACTATAAAATGCTAATTCCCTTGGTCACTTGGTCATTATGTCCATAACGCTCAATATTTCAGTTGTTTCTTCAGCCAGCTCAACCAAATTTGGTAGGATTGGATTGATCACGTACCAGTCGCGAATGACATAAAAAGATTACAAAAAGGTCCCGGATTCGACTCCAGAGGGTGATTTTAATCCCCCATAAGACAATCAATATCTCAGCCGTTCGATTGACTACAAAGCCCATTTTAAACGGGCTATTTCATCTAGTGGAATAATATGATCCTATGCAGATAGGCATAAGCTGTAATTTGGGAATAATTTTGAAACAGGAAAAAAAGCCTGCTATGCCCCGGAATCGAATCCAGATCTTCCACTTTCCGGGCGGATATTCTATCACTGAACTACCGTAGCAGATAATTTCGCCGTTTCTGAAAGCGGGTGTTTTTCTTAGTTGGGTCCGGACTAGCCAAGTTAGTATCAACCAGCCCCAACGGAAGTCCTCCAAGAGAATATCGAAGAAAACCCCTCCCTCTCAAATGGTGAGATTGCCAAAGCTAGAAATTGTTTGAATAATATGATCCTATGTAGATAGGCATAAACTGTAATTATATCTTGTTAAGTGGAAATGGCGTAATTAATTGAAATCCATAGGATGAAAATATGAATTAAAATTTTCTCAAAAATGCAAATAACACTCATTCCCACAGTTTACACCGAAATGGAACAAAAAAATCTGAATCTTTTTCCGCTAGAGCGGTGCTTAAAGCAAGTTTATTTTTTACCGATATGATAAAAGAGAGGACCTAAAAAAGAGGGAAGTCGACAAGTGTGACTCTTTGTTCGTTACGTCTATATAATACGCTCTTAAAATTTACGAAACCTTTTCGGCCAAAGGCCACATTTATGACATCGGCGCTTTAAGACCCTAAAAACGAATAGTGCGGATGAAATACCTCGAACGGGTTCTTGTTTTTACTTTAACGACGCTTTCCACAAGACTCGAAAACAGGGATCTTTTTCTAAGTGGACTTTGATTAAATCTTCATGTCAACTTGAGATTACTGTATACCTAATGTGCAGGATAAAACCAAAAATATAAAACCTCCTCAATTACTTCTATCTCTTAGTGAAACGAAGTGGTTTCATAAATAAATTTATTCATTCATTCATCGTTTGCGTGCTTCAAAACACGGTAAAAAGGAATTGCATCTTAATCTATATACAATGGCATATGCAACGGTTTGGATCGAGCTCTTTTCGACCATCATTAAAAAGATAAACGAAAGTGCTTTCGCGAAATTACAGCAACTAAACCTTATTCAAGCGTGACGCTTTTTAACCGCAAATTAAAAACAAGATATTACTCTCCGAATACAGAAAGGGAAAAAGCATCAAGCAATCTAGGATTTTCCATAAACTTTCGCAGCATTTGTTTTTGTCCCACTTCAGCGGGTCGCGTAATAAAAAAAGAAAAAATAAACATGTTTTCAATAAATTCCTTCCCATGTCTGCCGTGGGAGCCGATCCAAAAAATTCAATTTCTCTCAAATGAATTTACACATTAATGACGTTTTCCCATAGTGATTATGGGAAGATGATCAAGGATTTATCGCAAATATAAAATCGTTTCGCAAATTTTCCGTTGTAGCCTCTGCGTCAACGAAGGAAAGCTCGGCCAGCGAGATTTTTAATCTATTTCGCAACGACGAACAATTTTTGTCATCTGCTGTTTGTTTAAGGAATGAAACGGAAAGATTTTGCTGCCCGTATATAAATCGATTCGTCCGTTTCGAAAAAAACGGTCGGCACGTGCAGGGATTCATTGGTCGTGGTGTTTCGAAATTAGGCGTCTGAGCTTTGAATCCCCTTAATCCGTACGCGATTTTCTAAATCTCCCAGAGAGGAAGTGGGAGGAAGGGAAAGAGCAAGGAAACCCCTCATAATCCCCCATAAAGACGTTTCAAAGGTCTTTAAAACTGTTGTAAATATCCTCCAAAAAATATCGGTCTCTTTGAAAAGAGTCGTTTGTTTGGATTTCAAGGCTTGAATCGGACCTTGGCCGTCTTCGCCGGGTCGACATTTCCTTGGCACTGAAACGCCATAATTATTTTTCGCAATGTGTTTACTTCGCGAGGCTTTATCGCCTCACCGCTCTTTAGAACGACTTTTTTCATTTAATAATTCACCCATATTCAAGTATGGCTGCTTTTATTTCGCTACCACTTTCGTCGAACACGTTACTCATTCTCTCGAAAACAGAGCAATGTGGAACGCAAAAATTAATTCAAGGGACTGCGACAACACGATAATTGTTTTTGTTTGGATAAAGGCTCAGGATCAAAGAGATCTTTTTCTGGCAAGTATCCTTTTTAAATGCCTTTTTTCATAGCCGATAAAACAATAAAGTAACATAAAATGTTTCTACCCTGATCCACTGATTTAATTTCTGGATCTGCCGCTTTCGACGTAGTATGTCGCCATCAGGCTCGGAGACTGAGCGTAAAGAAAGCAGGATTGTTATCAGTCGGTTTGGCCCTGAAATAAAACCAGCAAATTCCAGTAGAAAAGTTTTCATTCTCTTTATTTTATTGAAAAAAATGGGCTTACAAATAGATCCGCTAATTAAGTTATCTTTTTCCAACCCTTCAAATACTAGCATTTTAATGGATGTGTAGTTTCGCTGCTAAAATAAATCACATACAATTATAACACACTCTCGCTCATTGTCTTTATAATTTCGGGTAGAAATATGAGGATTATCGACTCTTGACGTTAACTCATTTTTATTACCGTTGCCTTTGATGCGCGCAAATTTTCCAGATTACCGTAATCACGTTACACACGAAATAATAAATTCTCTCTTCAATAAAAGCTTCTTAGGAATATAGCCGTTTTCCGCATTTGAAGGTGTAATTTCCTCTTCAAAATCTAACC
The DNA here is from genome assembly GCA_028673005.1 of Tanypteryx hageni. Taxonomy (NCBI): domain Eukaryota; kingdom Metazoa; phylum Arthropoda; class Insecta; order Odonata; family Petaluridae; genus Tanypteryx; species Tanypteryx hageni. The sequence continues at coordinate 80,466,091 of CM054113.1, read as the reverse complement.
AGAGGATTAGTGCTCTGGAATGTTTAGAAACAAAATAGCGACGAAATCGTATGCTGGCGCATAAATCCAAATCCATCCCTCGGAGAATGACTCAGCTCCGCAGGAACCCTCTCTACCACAATTCTAGAGGCGTTTGTTTGTTTTATCATACGAGGGAGTTGAAACCGCCTAACGATTCGACGTTCCAAACCCGAGGGAATAAAGATGTGTTTCCGTGACTGCACTCAGTCTTACGCCATTCCGTACCCTTCTTCTCCTGAATAGATCGAATGGAATACTACCAAGACGGTCCGCAAGGTTTGGTATTATTTTAAAGATGCTACGGCAGATTCCGAAATTTTCGCCGAGAACAACGAACCTTTTTAAAATGTAAATCAATCAGCTCGATTGGATTAGGTGGACAAAATGTGGAACGCCGCGGACTAGAGAATACTATCCACAGATTACCGTTTTGGATGAGGTTAATTCATTTGGATTATAGCTGCGGAAAATTGAATTTTGTTCCCTCTGGAAAAAAATTGGACTTATCGCTACGTTTTTATGGGTCTTAAATGAAACATTTTCCAGATCAAGGGCATTTGTGTTTCTTATTGTCATGTTTTACCATTACGTATGCTTGAAGGTAAGCATTACAAACACTTTAATTGTAGTTATGAGTGATTTTCAAATAAATGGCTACACACGTATAATTTCCTTTGAATCATTGCCCGTATATTTATTAATATGAATTTACAGTTATAATAAAAGTTTTAGTTATATAATTACCAACGTTACCATAACTACAATTAATCCACTAGTTGATGTTTCATGTTGATTTCTTCAGGTAAAAAATTTTGTTAATGATATTGCAGCATTTTCCTACTTTTGACAGTTTATCGAGTTCCCCATCAGTTTTTCGTGTTCGCCAGAAGTCGCCAGAAGTTTTTGTGTTCGAACTCTTTCCAATGGCGAACTCCAGCAAATGACGACCCCTGCCTGCGACGCACCCCTTTTCGTGGGAAGCCTTCTTTTATAGCAACAGACATTTGCCCGGAAGAGGACACTAGTAGATCGCGGGTAGAACCAATTAGCGTTCGCGAGTGCAGCGCAATCTACCGGCACCTCACTGCGAACTGCATTAGTTGCGAGCCGACAACGTCGCCATGAGGAGAAGCAGTGAAGGAGAGGGGAAGAGCGAGATAAGACGGGGAGAGAGAGCGAAGACAGCGAAGCGAACGCACCTGTGGAAAGGTTATCTGCGAGTCGAACCCTTTTCCATATCATTTGTGATTCCTCAAGTGGACATTTCTACTAAGTATTGTACTATATTTGTGTTTTGTATTATGTCACTGCAATATAATTGTTAGTACATTTCGTGACATTCATCCAGTGTATGCTATTTGATTTGTGGTCGGAAGCAGCAGTGTCACCGAGGGTATCGTATCGTTTAACTATTTTAAAGTACTTTTAGTATTACGAGAGAATAATGTAAAAATGAGACAGTTTTGTCTCATTATGTTCATTAATGATTATACGGGGTGAGAAAAGCTGCATGGTGGGCTTAACTATCATACTGCTTGCGGACAACAAATCCCACAACGTCCAAAGTTCCCACCTCATACTGATAAGTCATATATGTATCTGCCATGGATTATGACCTATGTCTGAACTCTGGCCAATGGCAACGTCATCCAAGGGAGTCTAGCTATTATTCTTCAACAAGATTCAAACGAATTAAAAATACGATCTTTACCGTACATTCTTACTGCTGGTCATACCAATAAAGAAACTTGAAGGCCTGGGCTGGTATTTTTAGCAAGTTCCAATCACATTTTGCGTGCATTACTTTCAAAATATCTCTTAGTGTCCGTTGATTCTAAAATTAGCAACACCTGTTCGACAAATGTTCGGCATTAGCTAGTTCTGGAAATTGTTTTCAGCAGGACTGCAGAATTGCAATAGATTATCATTTATGCACAATGACTGAGACCAGCTTTACTTTAATTGTCGATTAACAAAGCATATTACAGTCATCATATACCAAATCACAGTATTGTCCGGATCATGAATTGCAGATGCAGAGGCGCGGATTTTACAAATGCAAATCAAAACTGCCGATACAATGCGCTGCTCAGATGTACATTTACTTCTAACTTTTATAGAATTGCGAAATTCGGATAAACAGTACATGACTGGAAACACCTAAAAAAAAGTTTCGGTGCAGCGAATTTTGGATCGTTATTTTTCACACTTGGTCAGTATAGTTTCTGTTTTAAAAATACGATCGACGTTAAATTTCAAGGAAAGTTATACCTCTATTATCTATCTATCTATCGTCTTAACACAGTTTCGCAGTAAATTCTTAGTAGCGAAAATGCCGCGCTTCACAGCTGAAGAGAATTATAGGAATGGACGAAGTTCTTCCGAATGAAAACTCAATAAGCGACAATTCGCACCAATTTTGACGGCGATAAATTCGGAGGCCGGAAAAAATATGATTTTTGCTTCCTGAGAAATTGCTACTTCATAAAAATCTCGCCAAGATAGTCATCCTCACCCAAGGCCAAAGATATGGGAGGAGAGTGTGTTTGAGGGGGAGAGAAAAAAGGAGGAAGGGAGCGAGGAGAATCACGACAACTCCAAAGAATTTGAGAGAAAGGTAAAGAAACTATTTACTTAGGGCTGCAGATGTTTAAAAAATGTCGGTTATCTTGAACACCGAGATGAAAAATATTTTCGAACCATACAGGTCTAATCTATTGGAAAAGAGTCCTTTTTTGCCGCTTCGCGTCCGATAAAATTACATTAGGGTTGCAAGGGAATCGCAGCAAAGGATTAACATTAGATTACGCGGAGAGAATGGTATCACCTAATGGCACGCCGACATTTTAACGTTTTTTTGCAAACTCTGTTAATTTAGCTTACTTTAATAGTACCTGACTAGGAAAATCCATCTTGTGGGTTTTAAAGATTCTTAAAGCCGGCAATCGTCTCACTTTTATATTTCCAGCAACTTAAAGGTAAGAGTTAAAAGTTTAGAAAATTCCATAACCTAAATCAGAGAATCCTAAAGAATTAATAAGCGGGTATCTCAAAATCCTCTCGTACTCCATGAGATCTAACGTAACGTAATAAAATACGTAAGAAAAAAGGCTTTCTCTAGTATACGATAAAGAAAATTTACGTTTCTTAAATAGCGGCAATAATTACTTGAAGTGAATAAGTGAAACATTCTTAATAAATAATCGTCTTTCTGATAAGATATTCTGCGTAGATTTCATAAAAATGGAATAGCCCTTGAAATGTATGAATTTCGATCTACAATTTCAATTAAATAATGAATAATTTTTCTCACCAAAATTGGAGCTTGAATATATATTGTCACGCTTAACATAAACGTGTCAGATTTAATTGAAAAATCTGCGATATTAAAAAATTTATCTTGAAACGTCAATTAAAAGATTCAAAGGAGAAAGTTAAACCAAATAAAGCATTATTCACATTTTGTAAATTAGTAAAGCGAACAATAGCACACAATTTCTACTACAGAGGAAGAGAAAATGGATTTGAAACATGGTGTAATTGATACAAGTTACGTTATTTTTACAAATATTAAAGCTGAAGATTCATATTTTATATTATCATATAGACCAGGGGTGGCCAAACCGTGTCTATTGAGACACATGCGGCTCCTTTAACTTAATGTGCGGCTCTTTTACATTTCCTTTCAAGGGTGTGTCAACGCTTTTCTCTAAAGAACACAATAGCGCAAAGGGAAATGAGATATTTTGGGTATGCCTAACGGAAACTCATTCTCCCTGCATTACACGTTATGTTACTGGTTACAAATTTGTGTGCACAGAATGTATGACTTGCGGCTCTCAAACTTCTGGTGATTATTGTATGCGGCTTCGAGAGCAAGTAGTTTTGGCCACTCCTGATATAGACTATATTATCATATAGATTATAGAGTTACCGTCAAACTGAACCCATGCGAGCTTAGAAACGATCATAATCCATGAAAATGTGATAATAAAAGGAAATGATGAAAGTCATAATGTTATTCTTGCAATTTTAATGAATAAACGCTTAGGCCACCTTTGATTGCATAACACCACGTAATACGATAACAAAGGATACGCGGAGCGTATTTTTGCTGATATGACTGACCGGTTTAAAAGCCTCGTAAGCCTCATCTAATGTTCCTTTGCGTGTTAAGAAACGCTTCCTTGAAGTCTAAAAGGGCTAATGACAAAAGTACCAAATTAAGGCTTAATTACATACGTATATGGTAAAATGCCTGGCAGTAGGCAGCAGTACTGTCAGTATGGTATAGAGCCGAAAACAAATGATGTTGGTTGGGTCTATATCCAATACAGCTGTAGGCGTGATCAGGACGATTTGAACGGCTACAGTACTGCGATGTGGAAAGCAAGAGGGAAACTACCACATTACAATCCCTAGTAAAGATTATATGGTTGGACAATATGAGTTCTCTCGAGGTAAAACAATCCGGAGGTAAAATAGTCCCCCAATCGGATCTCCGGGCGGGGACTGCCTTGAGGAAAACATTTGTCGAAAGTAAATTACGAATAGGGACTTGGAACGTAAGAACTATGAGAAAGGCAGGAAAGCTAGAGAACTTGAAAGAAGAAATGAGAAGAAATAGAGTTGACATTATAGGGCTAAGCGAAACTAGATGGGAGGGAGAAGGACAGTTCGACTCGGAAGAATTCACGGTAGTTTATTCTGGAGGAAATAGTGGGGAAAGGGGAGTAGCTCTGGTACTTAGGAAAGATATGATGAAAAGCGTGACAAAGATAATAGCAACGAACGATAGACTGATGGCAATAAAGCTAAAAGCAGTCCCAGTGGACATGCTGATAATCCAGGTATATATGCCAACGTCAGCTCATGACGATGAAGAAATAGATGAGATCTATGAGCAAATTAATGAAATTTACGAAGAAGACGGAAGAGGAAAGGTAAACTGCATAATAATGGGAGATTGGAACAGCATAGTCGGAGAAGGACAGGAAGAAAATGTTGTCGGGCAATACGGACTTGGGAAGAGAAATCGAGGAGGGGAGAAACTCGTAGAATTTTGCATCAATAATGACCTTGTAGTGACTAATACATGGTTCAAAAACCATAAACGAAGGTTATACACATGGAAAAGCCCAGGAGATAGAATGAGATGCCAAATAGATTACATCCTTGTAAAACAAAGATTTAGGAACAGCATAAAGAACGCCAAGGCATTGCAAGGAGCAGACATTGATTCAGATCACAGCCTTCTAATACTTGACGTGAGTACAAAGCTCAAACAAATAAGAAAAACGAGAAGAGAAAGACAGACCTGGGACCTAGAAAAACTGAAAGAAAGGCAGGATGTAGTCAGCATGAAGTTGGAAGATAACCTAAGAAAGTTGGAAAACAAACCGAAGACCGTCGATATAGAATGGGATGAAATTAAAACCAGTATCAAGGATACCTTGGATAAAGAGATTGGAAAACAAGAGAAGAAAATCAGAAAACCATGGATCACGAAGGAAATGCTGGAGAAAATGGATGAGAGACGAAAATGGAAAAACGTTAACAGTGAAGAAGGTAGAGCCAACTATAGGCGTATAAACAATGAGTTGAGAAGGGTAACAGATAAAGCTAGAGAAAATTGGCTAAAAGGAAAATGTGATGAAATAGAACAAATGGAGAAATTAGGACGGTACGATATGATGTACGCTAAGGCACTGGAATTAGAAGATAAGAAGTCTAATGGAATTTGTGGTAAAGGAATTATGAATACGGATGGGAAGATAGTCTCAGAAACAAAGGATGTAGCACAGGTATGGGAAGAATACATTAAGGAATTATACAGCAAACAGGCAGGAGCGGCAAAAATAGAACTGGAAAATGAGGAAAACATTGAAGAAGACAACTTAGGACCAAGTATTATGGAGAGCGAAGTAGAAAAAGCGATAGTGGAACTTAAGAAGGGGAAAGCCACGGGCAGCGATGGAATACCGGCTGAGATACTTAAAGTCATAGGATCAGAAGGACTAAAAGCGATCACGAAATTAATTAATAAGATTTACGACACGGGAGAGTGGCCTCAGGATTTCCTAGAAGTAACAATGATCCCTCTAAAGAAGAAGCCAAAGGCAATGCAGTGTAAAGATTACAGAACTATAAGCCTTCTGTCACACACATCGAAGATCATCACGAGGATTCTTAATAAAAGGCTGGAGAAAAAGGCAGAAGAAGTAATAGGGGAAGATCAATTCGGTTTCAGAAAAGGACGAGGAACTAGAGATGCTATAGGAGTAGTTAGAATCATATCAGAAAGGGCAATAGAATACAGTCAAGATATATGCGCATGTTTCGTAGACTGGCAGAAGGCCTTTGATAGAGTAAATTGGGTAAAGTTGATGAAGATATTAAAGGATATAGGTGTAGACTGGAAAGACAGGAGACTGATTAGGAATCTATATGAGAATCAAGTTGTAAAGGTCAGGTTTGAGAATGTGGACACCTGCGGAATAAATATCGGTAGAGGAGTAAGACAAGGCTGCTGCCTATCGCCAACCCTATTCAATATATATGGAGAAAGTCTAATGCAAGAAGCTTTAGAAGGCACAGGGGATTTCAAAATTGGAGGAAGGATTATAAGAACAGTAAAATACGCAGATGATCAAGTACTTCTAGCAAGAAAGGAAGAGGAGCTACAAAAAATGATAAATAGACTAGTGATAACAGGTAGCAAATACGGTATGGAAATAAATACAGAAAAATCCAAGGTCATTCGAATATCGGGTAAAGAAGAGAATCTGAACATAACTATTGGGGGAAAGCCATTAGAACAAGTTTCAGAATATAAATACCTTGGAAGTATCATAACACGAGAGGCAAAATGTACGGATGAGATCAAAACTAGAATAGGAAAAGCAAAAGCGGCTTTCAGGAGAAAGAAACAACTACTTACAGGGAATATAAGGGAAGATATCCGCAAGAAGTTGATAAAATGCTACGTATGGAGTATAGCATTGTATGGGGCAGAAACATGGACGCTAAGGAAAAATGACATCAAATACTTGGAAAGCTTTGAAATGTGGACTTGGAGGAGAATGCTGAAGATTAAATGGACAGATAGGATGAAAAACGATGAAGTGCTACGAAGAATAGGAGAGAAGCGAATGATTATACAGACTATCAGAAAGAGGAAGGCTAACTGGGTTGGACATTACCTGAGGAGAGAGAGTATGATTAAAGACGTGTTAGAAGGAAAACTAGATGGGAAAAGGGAAAGAGGTAGGAAAAGGTTCCAGCTGATAGACGATTTGAAAGGGAAAGAGAGTTATCAAGATATAAAGAGGACAGCGGAAAATAGGAGTATATGGAGAACCAGGTTTAACCATGAATAATCACGGACCTGTCTACGGACAGACTACCTATGATGATGATGATGGTAAAAGCTGTACAGCGCTAGCTCTAACTCTGTGGAATCCTATTTTACGTAACCAGAGACAAAATCATTTACGCTCGTGGTAAATGTAAGTAATATCGCATTAGGTATGTTATTAATATACAAATTTTTGAAAGTGCAATAGAACTCCCTTTGTGCGATTAATTATTTTTCTTATTACATTTACAAGTTTTTCTTAATTTCCAAGATGTTTTATTATCAAATTCTTCTATAGTCTAAGGAAATTAAAGATAAAAAATTCTGATCTTAACCGTTCCTCGAAACCAAATTACCCACTTGGAAAACTTATTTTTAGTCAATTGATCGGTCATAGATAGAAATAAAATTAAATGGAAGTCCCAGATTCGATTCCTGATGAGTAATATATTTTTTATCTTCTATCTCCCTCCAGTTTATACTGAATTATATGCCTTTCTGCATATGAATACAACATTTCATTTTCACAATGACTGAAATGAGTTATATCTGTAACTCCAATTGTCAATCAGTTGCGGATTCCGCCAGGTTCAATTATATGTAACACCGGCGGTAAAGGATCCAGAGGCATGTATCTTCTATCGCTATGTTTGAGAGATATAGCCACATTTTGTAGAGGAAGGCTAGAGGGAGAGAGAATGGGAGGGAGAGAGAGAATGGAAGAGAAAGAGAATGGGGATATGAGAGAGAATGGCAGTGAAAGAATGGGAGGGAGAGAGAATAGGAAGAAGAGAGAATGGGGAGAGAGAATGGGGAGAGAGAATGGGAAGAAGAGAGAATAGGAAGGAGAAAGAATGGGAAAGAGAGAATGGGAGGGAGGGAGAATGGGAGGGAGAGAGAGGAGAAAGAAGGAGGGAGAGAGGGGAGAAAGGAGGAGGGAGAGAGAGGAGAAAGGAGGAGGGAGAGACAGGAGAAAGGAGGAGGGAGAGACAGGAGAAAGGAGGAGGTAGAGAGGAGAAGGGAGAATGGGAAGTGTTTTAATTTTAATGTGACACTTTATTTATGTAAAACCATCATTTTTGTTGCGGAGTTTAACTAGCAACCCTGTGGCAACCACTTACTTCGATAAGTCTGAAAAATATTAATTTTAAGAAGAAACTTTCTTTCGTTTTATTCTTCTTTTAGGTCGACGAATGAATTCCGCAGGGACTCCGCTGAAATAAACGGAATAAAAACTCCCTTTATCACGCACACTTTTCAGTTTTGGCCTGCCTTGAACGAGGAAACTCGGGTTCAGATTTTTATTTCGTGAACCTTCTGGTAGGTTCCGAACCCACAAATAAGGGTAGACCATCGTGAAGATCCCTGGACGCACGAATCTCGAAGGTCTATTGAGTCCCTCACGCAAACGACGTCTCATTTCTGTCTCATTCCCCATAAACACAGCCGCCCCCACATTCTCCAACCCCTCCCTCTCCCACTCCCTTTCTCGTTTGGATCAACCGCCGTTCCCCAAGACTTCCGTGGTTTCAGCATTATATTTTTCCCAGCCTCCAAGGCATTCGTGAACCTAAGCGTCAAACTAGGGAGCTAATACGGCGGTTAATGGTTGCGCAAATGTCTACTCGTCTTTTTTTAAGTTCGTGAATGATGCGCAGATTAATCTTACGTAGACTTTTAAAAGGGCGTTCTTAATGCCTCGGCGCGCATTCTAGCTTTTTACTGCCTCGTGGAAATAGGAATTAGTCGAGATTTTGCGCAATGAAATAACATTTCTAACGGATGATCCTTTCGACTTCATATGATATTGATAAATGATAGTTATTAAATAATAAAATAAGTATGAATAAATAGGTTGTGCTTTAGCGCGTTTTATTTTATAAACGCGTTTATGTTTTCGCTCCGTCTGTCCGTCTGTAGGATCAATTAAATTGAATTATCAAGTAAATGGCAAGAGCTAGAAGACTAAAATTTTGAAGGTGTATGTGATCTATGATGCCATTTATTACGCTGACAAAGAATTTTTTGAATAAATCGAAGGATGGCATGGGTTGCCTTCAAAATTATCAAATTAATATTCTGAGCAAATTGTTATAGATAAAGTTAATTTTTTAAAATTTTGTTATTGATTAAATTACTTTGTCATATAACTATATTGCTAAATTTATAAAGAAATTATAAGTTTACAATTTAAAATAGACCTCAATATACAAAACGCCCTTTTTCATATTGCGTCAGCAAATTATGCTTACTAGCTCACCTTCCTTCTTCTTAATGATTCTCTAATTATCATATTTCACCATAAATAATGTTATTAGAGAATCTCTTATTTCATTAGCTACCACAATATGTTTATTTAGGCGCAAAAGCTGGAGAAATCTTTCAGTCTTGACTGAAATATTGAGACTTTTTATATTATTCCACGCACTGTTGTGTAACTGGTATGTATATTAGAGAAATGTGCACACGTGCAGAGTTTACAATTTTACATTTTATAAATATTATCATGAATATATTATGATGAATTTATTAAGTCATTTTGTTTAACCGCCTCTCTGATTTACTTCTTAATGCATTTTCTAAAGTCTTTGCTACCTATGATCTCTTGATAATCCAACATTCCTTTGAAAGTCCATCAAATGAAGATTTACCTGGTGTGCTTTTGATGAAATTTTAGCGTAAAGCTTCAGGGAAATGGAAGAGAGGAAATATCGCAAAGGTTGGAAGGAGAAGGGCAATATTTTTTTAAACCATCTTGCCACAGTGGCCATGCGTCTTGCATAGTTGGTATTTTTATTAATGGTAAGATTAAGATTTTAAACAAATTGCCGCATACATCACGTATGATTTCATAAAATTGATTCTGAAACTGGATTTTCTCTCCTCAATGCATTGGAAAGCTTGTTATTCTTTTTCTATTCCAATTGCAGTTTGAAATGTCTCGTGGTGACGCATTGGCAGTAAACTTGGGATGGAGTGAGGCAGCGGTGCAATTTCAAGATGCTTCTTCCTCGAAGAAAACAGAAAAAAAATCTTCGACGATAAATTTCCTCATATCTTTTCCGAGCGCTTTTTTGGGACGATATGTGAGACACGTGGCGTTCCATTTTGGAGATGAGCCGCATTAAAATCAGAAACCGTGATAAATTATAAATGCATTAGGCTTCTCACAAAGGAAAAACCAATAAAAGCATGATGAAAACAGGTTATAAAATTTTGGGCTTTCTATACAATAAAATTAAATGTCTCGAGATTAATACCGGATCGTCGATTTCATTTCGCAGCCTTGTTCCCACGCATGCCTATATATTCCGCATACTTAAAGTCATGCAAATACGTCATCACTTCTTCTTAAGAATTTGAGCCACAAATTTTACTGTTTTTTCAATTTCCACTTAATTCTGAGTACATCTGCGTTTATTTTGCCAAATTATGAGGTAATAGACTATACACTTTCGTTTATCTTTTATATCCACTATTCTCTCTACAATATATGTCGGAAGTCATCAAAATAATATGATTGAATTTCCATAAAAATGGGCCAATTCCGGGGAGATCTTTCTCTCTCTCTTCCCTTTTCCCTTCAGCCTATAATTAAAAAGAATGAGACAAAAAGTGGCCATATGGGACCTTGCCAGTGGTTTAAATGTGCAGTCGGAACAGCGACATCAGCGCCGAAAGTCTAATGCGGGGTTTTGTACAGAAGGAGGGTTTCCCGGCTTTCCCATAAATCGTCATATATTTACCGTTCGTGTGCGGAGGAGGGTTTTTGGAACGTTGCCAATGTTATTCGGAAGCAAATGCCGAAAATAATTACCCAGAAAATTGAGCGCGCGTGGCGGGAGAAAACGAAGAGGGGTTCATTTTTTTTAAAACGTTGCCCCGAGGACGAGAGCGCCGGTTGTTATTTCTTTGTCACGTTTCGACCTCACAAATAAAGAAAGGGAAAGGACGCGTTCGAAAAAAAACGAAGCAAACATGAAGGGTCCCTATGTTTCACCTCCAATTTGAAGCCCCGTTGGTAGGCAGCGGTATTGAGGGAATGCATGCAAATGGATAAATAACCTTGAAAACGGGCAGATGAAATTTTTTCCCATTTACGGGACGTAAAGCTTTGATTACCTCAGGACGAACTCGCTAGGGAATTATCAAGGTCATATTATGTCTGAAAACAAATTCAAGAATAAGAATAAAAAATTTGAAAATTATGTGCTTATCTTTGGTATCTCCAATAACCAAAACCAGGTGATAAAACCCCAGATGCGCGTTTCGGCTACAATGCAGCCGTCTTCAATGGCGTTCTTTATTTAAGAGTCAAGTTTCAGCAAATCGCCATTGAAGACGACTGCATTGTAGCCGAAATGTGCATCTGGTCGTTCATAACCTTGTCGTGGCTATCGGAGATTCCTGAGATAAGCACGATTTTTTAATCTTCGAAACTCAAGCACTTGTTCTTGAATCAGGACGATTTTTTTCGGTGTCCTTTACAGAGTATTATATTTCGCCCATGCGTCTTTTCTAATAAGTTCGTGTCTTCTAGATGGCGAACTATTTTGTGATCTCGATAGACATATTTCTTCCTGAAAATTTTATCCGAGTCAAAATAAAAACCAACTGAGAAACCTATCTAAGGGCGGTCAAATTATTTCTTTTATTCAAATAACGATTGGTTAATCAGGTGCGAATTTAAGATAAGGATATGGCAGCCCTAAAAGCAAATTCAGCGACAGTTACATTGCCACTAAGGATCGACTTTTATCCGAACCAAAGTCTGCCTTTAGGTTAAAACTGGGAGAAATTAAAAATCAACATATTAAAAAATCCATAAATCTCCAGAAATTTACACCAACATATTCAAGAAGGAATTTTCAAAAACACCTTATAGAGTAGACCCTTGCGCAACCCGGAGGAGGTTGGGCAAAACGGCGCCGCACAAATTCAACACCTTATGGAAAAAATCAGGTGTTCTCATAGGTTACGACTTTTCGCACGTGACATGCTTAGGTAAAATGTGGCGCGCGCCCAATTCAGGGCCGCGTATAGCTAAATTTTATGCTTGTTGAGTAAATATACGTCGCATTTATTTCACCGCGTATAATCAAATCCGCGTAGGGAAAACCCGCGTTGGACAAAAGAGTTTACTATAACTTTAACCTACGAAAATATCGTACTTGAAAATCCTGTCGCGAAAAACTGGTCGTTAAAACCAGATACGGATTCCAACTAAAAATCGCTAGTCCTCCAAAATAAATAAGCGATCGTTGGTGACATAAGATGAAATTCCCCTGAGGACGGCTACTTTGTAGCTGAAGCGCTCAAATGATTTACTTGACCATACTATGGCTCCGAGAGCCACGTGTACCATTCATCAGATAAAAGCTTCAATACGAGCTCGTTTATTCATTCCTTTCTATGTGATGGATTGGAATTATGCGTCTGTTCCTCCGGTCATAGATCCGAGGGCGACCCAATCGTGCGTTTGTGAGATTATCCACGTACTATTACCCTTTATCCCGTGATATCGATGTGGGAATTTAAATCCCTTGTCGGAATAAGAATCATAATCAGGTAAAGACCCTTTTTCATTACTTAATGGAAATGGAGGGACGTTCTTGACTCGGGTCTCCCATGGCGGAATTGAGGAGGAGTAGACGCTGAAAGTTTTGCAGCTCACGAATTAGTTTGGCGTGTTCTCGAGAATGCGTGTCGCATTCAGAGGCTGCGGTTTTTGCGAACAGACCCGGCCTCCGGCGTTTGCCAAGGGAGAGTGTTAATATTTGATGGTCGTGAGAATGGTGGAAATTAGCTAGCTAACTTTTACTTTGTTCGACAATAGCTTCAATGAACAAATAAAATATTTAAACATCGGGTTCAGCTCAATGCCATCTTATTGCTAGGTTCCACTTTTTTGAATCAACAATTCAAGGCTAAGATTGTACAAAATTGTTTTGTATGCCTATGTAATTTCCGTCTCTTTTTATTTATTTATCTTTTTCTTATGAATCTTATTTGTTTGTTGGAATTTTACTCTTTTGAAATTTTATTCAATTAAAAACATATTCTAGATAATTATGTGCTAGTTTAACGTTGCCAGCTGCGCTCTTCGTAATAACTACAACAATAATAGCTTACGAAAGAAAAATTACGACGATGATGCAAGTATTTATGGAGACCGATCGTGATAAAATATTTAAAGTTGAAGGTTAGAAAGCTTTTCTTTCTGCTGTTATGGAAAATAAAAAATGTTATTAACACATTGGGATTCGAGGTCATGACCTTGGATTTTTGGGATAGATATACTATCCAACGTGCTAACAAGCTAGGATTTTATAATATCTCCACTTTGTGTGTCGTATTTTTTATTGTTTGTTGCCCAAGAGAACGTACATTTTGCATTGGCGAGCAAGATATTTGCATCATTGTCAACCTCATCCCTAATAAAGATTGAGGTATAAGATCCCGACATCACACCATCACTTATTGCTGAAGAGCATTTATCTTAGAGCCAAGGGAGATACGTACAGTCAATTACTAGGAGAGCCAGACCATGGCATCAATCTCCGAAATCTCCCGATCACTACGCCTAGAGAGCAGAAGAGATATCACCTTACCTCTAAGTGAATATGACATTAATCTTGAAGAATGACATTGAAATGCTGTAATTTTATGAAATACACATTAATAGTTATTCATTAACTAGAAAAGTGTTTGGTTGTATAATATATTTAGATTTGATTAGATAAGACCTAATATTCTAATATTCAAAACTATTGATAAATTCTTACTTTATGGAAGACGATTTTTATTTTAAGCAATTATGAATAAAGATTATTTGTAAGGCTCTAATTTTTCAAATCTAAATCCGCAAACACGTTAAAATATCACAAACGTTATATAATTAAAATGATAAATGTGAGTAAAAAATATACATGATGCTCCATCATAAATATGCATTAAAAAATGAAGATATAAGAACTTTTAAAAGAATTTTTTTCATAAAATAATATAAGCTAAAACAATTATTCTTTTAAAATTAGTATAATCAGTGGAAAATAAGATATTATCATTTAAGTAGAATCTAGTGGTCTTATATTTGATGTCATTGAAATATCGTTGAGGTTTTTTGATGCAATTTTTTGGCATGAAATAAAATTAATTTCCTTTAATGTATGTGACATTTATATCACGTAGGTACTACATTGTATTGTATTTTTCGGGAGGGCAATTTTAAGAAAACTTATTTATGTGAAATATTATTATTATGAGTCATATACTATGGAATTCTATAAATTTTGTCTTCAGAGACAGTTACTTATATCCGATTATTCATTGCAGTAAATAAGCCAAAAGTCTCACAGTATTTTTTTTTATTATTTCACGAATACAATAAAATATTTAAACATATAGCTAAAAAATTCAGTAGACCGAATATGCGACTAGGCAGTAATGTCTAAAAATCTTTAGCGAGGAAAAATGAAAGAATTTAGAGGAGAGATCACAGTTGGATTCTTGACCTAGGAGGCGAAATATGATTGAAAAGCGAATAAAATGACACTTCAAAAACTGTCTTCCATCAGAGATCTGTAATTCGAGTTCACGCCGTGTTTACCATGCCACGAAAGACTTCGTAAAAGTGCATTAGTGTAAGAACCGTGTAAGTTTGGTTGTGATGTGAAAAGAGATCAAAACTCCGGCACAAGTTAGGCAAACATACAAAACAAATACTCACTGTGGTTTAAAATTAAACGTTAACTAATGAAACTGTTATCAAACGGAATAAATTAATGTTTATAACCATCTACCTAATTTTAAAAATTATTGATAAATTATTACTTTACGACGGACGATTTTTACGACCTGAAAATATCCACTCAAAATAAATCTATTATAATCGATTTGTGCTTATTCCCGCATTGTTATTAATTTTATAATCAAATGTGATATTTCTGGAAAAATCTTTTCCATATGCAATTTTGTGATTAGATTAAAATTTAAACCCATTTTAAAATCAAACAAATCAAAATTGACGAATCAATTAATTGAATTTTCTTAAAACTTATACGAGGCAATGTTGATTAATAAAAGAACGAATATTAATTTTCATTTAAATTTGACTTCTTCGCTGAGATTCGTACACGAAATGTATTTTTCGCTCCTTTTAAAAATTTTGTAATAACAGAACTAATTGCTGATCGCATTCATCTGGAATACTTTGTTTGAAATTTATTTTGGACAAACTCAGTACTCTACGAATGCATTTTTCAGGCATTTCCAATTTTATCACAATTAAAGTGTTTTTTTACAAATTAATATTTATATTATTTGCTCTTCCTTCACAGAGGAAAACTCAAAACGGCAACCAAGTAATTTATTTATAACTAAAAATTAATTAACCTAAACTCATCTAACTTATCCATAACTCTTATTTATTTAATAATTCTATTTAAAATACTTTATTTTCGATTTTATGCGAGAGGAATACGCGTAGACGTTTTAAACGTTTAAAAAATTAATCACACTTGCGGGTATAATAATGCTACTCTATATTCCTCCTGCTCATAAATATTTATAACAGCCAAGAACCCGGCATCTTTGGTACCAATAACGACAAAATGGATGTTTTATGCAATTTTTGTATTTTTACGGGGGAAATTTATTCGAAGAGTCCCTTTAATTTTTGGATATCACGTATTTCTGTCCTCGGGGAAATTTCCTACGGGATATATTGTCTCGCTTAATCAGCGTCAATTATTAAGTTATTTTGTGACAATCTTCGCAAATTTTCTCGTCAAAAATCTTTAAAATTCCTTGCCTGCGTAATTAAAATGGCGTTAGAAAAAACATTCTACCCAATTGCATGAATTAGGACATTCTTAAGCTATAAAAAACGAGAATTGCATAAAACTAAAAAGATTACACACAAACGGGCAGTAGAAATGTTCGTTAAAATTCACCAATGAAACAAACCACTGACAACCTAAACAAATTCAAGAATAAGCACTTGAATAATAAGTATTTGTTCTTGAATTTATTTTGTCACAAGACGAGCTCGATAATTGTCTAGTTAGCTTACGACTGAAACAGTTTAAGAGGCGGGAAAGGTCTAGATCCTTCTTTAAACCTCGTCAGATATGGCTTTTAATACTTACTTAGTGAGAGAAAACAACACCATGCAATATAGGTCTGTATCAAGTACTATCCGAATCAACACAGCCACACGTCATGATCGGAAAAAAACACAACACAATTAGGAAACGGGTCTCCGTCTCTTCCCAACCCGCACCGGCAAAAAAATTTTAAAAACTCAAACCTCCCACATCACGTAAAAAACCACTTCCTCCCTCACTTTACACCGACGCAAACCAAAACCACCCCTTTCACACATTCCCAACCCTACACTACCCTCTCTCACCCTCTTCTCCACTCCTACAACCTTCCAACTTATAACCTCCCCCCTATCCCTCCTCACACTCAAGGATAAAGACCCTACCTTGATCATCTCTTCAGCGGAGAGGTTCTTAATAGACCGGAGTCCGAAAAGCACCTTCCTCCAGTTGTTAACCGTCGGTGAGCGTCCCATAGGATGGTTTAACTTCCCCTTCTTCCGTCTCCTCTTCTTCCAAAGACCCTTGTGGGT
Organism: Tanypteryx hageni; assembly: GCA_028673005.1. Classification (NCBI taxonomy): domain Eukaryota; kingdom Metazoa; phylum Arthropoda; class Insecta; order Odonata; family Petaluridae; genus Tanypteryx; species Tanypteryx hageni. The sequence goes on along the minus strand of CM054113.1, from coordinate 80,449,076 downwards.
CCCGGAGCAGTCCTCTGCCGTCTTCAGCGAGACCGCCGTCTCCACTATGTTATGCCTTACAGGCGCTTCTCTGTTGTGACTAACCCAGGCGCGGATCGAGGCGGGTAGAGAGAGAGAGAGAGGAAGCTCAACGGAGACACACGAGAGCAGGAGAGAGCGAGAAAGACAGAGAAAGGGATATAGACGAATGCGCGAGAGTCAGTCGCAGCGCCAAACCGTGTTTTACGCTTGCATAACGTTCCCGGCACGACGTGATGGATAAGAATGACGGGTGTCTTTCGGAATGAAGTAGAAGGGAAGGGTATTTTTAAGGGGGAAGGAGATGGGGGTGAGAAGAACGTTTGAGAGAGGTCGTGTAATAGGACAGATCGGTGACCCAAGGGTGAGAGAGGGGGCGTGTGTGTGTGAGAGAGAGAGAGGTAGAGGAGAAAAGACAGATGGATAGAGAGAGGTTACGGGATGGAGAAAAAGGCTCACTCCTCCGATGCGGTCAAATCTCGACTGGATCCGTGAGTTAGAGGGAGGAAGGAAGGTCTCGGAGTCGCGTGGGGGAGGAGAGGGAGGGTGGGAGGTCTGGTGGGAGGTCTGATGGGAGGTCTGGTGGGAGGGAGTTTATAAAGAGAGAGAGAGATATAGAGGGAGCTAGGGAGGCACAGAGAGAGAGAAAAAGGATCTAAAGAGAGTCGGGTGGGAGGATAAATTGTAAAGGGAGGGAGTGGGACCGACGAACGGAAAGAAACTCAACTGGTTAGAAAAGGGAACAGAGAAGGGATGAGCGGTTGGAATGGTTGAAAGTGAAGAGGGAATCGGACCGTTGGATACATTGAAAAACACAGGTTGGGGGGAAAAAGGACCCGAGTTCCTACGGTGAAAATGGGATGTATACAGACTACGGAGAAACGAGGAAAAATAAGGATCGAGATAGAGGAAGAGAGAGAGAGAGAATTAGAGAAGCGGGAACGAATCAGAAGAAGTGCATTTTTTTACGAAGTGGATGAGAGGGATTAAAACGGTTTGATTTACGAGGAGGAAATTAAGTGGCCGCGGAATGGAGCGCTGCAATAAAAGGTAAATGAGAAAAGGTGAGGAAAAACCATGATGACGAGTAGGGGGAAGGAGAGAGTCCATTAGGTAGGCGACGAAACTACAGGACGGGATGAAAAGGGACACGTTCGGAAGGTAAAGGGAGAGAGACGGAGAAAGGCAGGGGAGAAAATAAAGAGAGGAAGCGAGATGGGATGTAACTTTTCTAGAAGGCGGGGGAATTAGATTAAAGAGAATTCCAGGAAGGAGAAAAGTTCACGCCAGGAAGAAGAAAGTAAAGGCTATTTTTTTAAGATAGAAAGGTAGGAAGGAGAAGAGAATAGATAAATTAGAAATGAGATCAGTAGTCAATTGAAACAAATTGCAATAGGCGGGAGGAAAAGATAAGGTGTTGTGGTGTTGGAAGCGAGAGATACTTTTATGAAATTTAAAGGAAAAAGGAAACGATTTCTCGGGAGATGAAGGATTCAATAGTGAGAGTTTTCTGATTAGGAAGATGAGTGGATTTGGAAAGAGAGCTTGGGGATTTACACGGAAAACGTGCGATGAGAGGAAAATTGAGATGAAAGTGTTCAAAATAAGGGTGTAGTATAGATCACTTTTGGGTATTCCGTCTGGCGTTTTATTTTTACTTTCACCATACGCAGTATAGAGAATGTATTCGTGAAAAAAATCGCATTCAAGATTTTAAGGGAAATACACGTATTAAAGTCTCCTGAATGCGTTTTTCATTATTTTCTCGATGATTTCTGTTGACAGAAATTTCGTGGGAGCTCTAACTCAAAAACTAATGTTCAGATCAGCACAAAACTTTATATTTAAGACTTTTATTAGTAACTAGTATAAAAGCCCGTCGATATGACGGGAAGAAATATATTATTATTTAACTTAAAATCCCATATTCATTATTCTTAGAAATAATTTATTCATATCTTTCAAATATAAAAATTGTATTCAAATTTCTAACATAATGGATATATAACATAAACTTTAATGCTTTCTCATAGAAAACCGTTGTACATTATTTAAGATAATTCTGCATATACTTGTTGCATATATTTTTAAATTGTAATTCATAAGTGTGCATTAAAAATTCAAAAGGGGGGATAAGAAAAAATAAAACAAAATTAATATTATAAGATTTAATAACAAAAAATTAGGGATTCAGAGTTTCTTTATACACAACATTCACGGTGAAAACACGGGTCATTTTCAATATTCCTCGTAATTGTGAATTTTCAACATAAACTCAAGTTATTTCCATTTCTGGTTCACGAAAGTGCAACATATGCCATGAGCAAAAACTGACTCATCCAGAAAAAGGCGTATATGAGAAAAAGTTTGCTCTTGAGCCTTATTTATTGTCATACAAAAAACTGGAATGATGGGAAATTGACGCTCTTTTGCCCCTCTCCATCCCTCCTTAATTCCATGCATCTCTCTCCTTATCAATGAACGACACGTTAAATGCTTGATGGATTAAATTAAGGCACACAATACGTACGTACATAATACCCAAATGAGAATTAAGACGATAATGGGGTCTTGAATTCGACAATGGCATAGTTTTCAAGGCAAATCCTCAAAAAATCGCTAAATTTTGCCAAAATAAGTCATTTGCGGACTGAGGTGGACAAACGACGATGATAATAATAAGAAACTTCGTTCATTCATACGGTCAATTTTTCTAATTTTTATGAGCAAAAGAATGAAAGGTCGCACGTCGCTGAATTGATTTTTACTTGTTATCTTATGGGTAATAGAAATTATCTACTGGAGCCGAACCCGAGTCTTTTTGGGGATTTTTTACTTAAATGGTTTTTACTATAACAATCGAACATTCCTACCAAATTTCAATCTTCTACCTATTCGGAAAGTTTGTTTAAAATAGCATTACAGTCAGTCATAAATAGTTCTCGATTCTCCCGCTCTTGGATAACGGCTCTTAAAGAGCGGCGCCACAGTCGAGCACTACACCTGTCACATAACCATGCAAAATATATAGGGGGTTGATTCAAGGTCAAAAAAGATATGGACAAAATTGAGCAATTGAATGTGAAGCTTTATTATTGTAATTTTTCCGTTTCTGTCAAATATCTACTTTATTCATGCAAATATTTCTCATTTTTAAAGCCATCTATTTAAATAATGAGCTCAGAAACCCGGTCACGCTGTAAGATAGTAGGTCGCGAGAATAACAAAAAGGCTTACCAATAACTATGGTGTGGATTTTTTGGGTTTTACCCGATTTTTACCAGATTTATACCCTTTATACCGAACGTTTTAATATTTGAATACCTTCACCGCAAAAAATCAATCGAAACATTTTTAAGTTGGGATATCTAATCTGACTTCTTGAAAGACTCCGAGTTAGCCAGGGCCTTAGACAGGGGGGGCATGGGAGTTTGGGGATTAACCTTCCCCGAGCCCAATCCGTCCGACGGCATTAGTGTTGATCAGACTTCACTTGCCACAAAGAAGTCCGCAAGACCACATAATTACGCGTTATTGCTTCGGAGAAAAAAAAGAGAAAATCCCGAGCAGAACATCACATATTTCGCATTGTTCTAAAACTACGACAGACATAACCCCCTCCGAATTGAAATCCTGGCTACGACCCTGGAGTTAGATAAAAATAAGAGTAAATAAACTGATGTGGGCAACACATGACTTTCTCCATATTTATATGGCAAATTACATGTTGTTAGCTCTGGGATCGTTGCCAATATTTACTTCCGGTTGACAATTAAGAAAAGAAAAAGGAGCGTTACTAAGACATAACTAAGCGTCAATTGTTAACAATAGTCTTCGATAGGTGGCGTGGTGGTGGCAGCTAAAAATGTAAGATATCTCTTAATAAATGCATTATATGGAAAAATGTATCAAACAAAGGTTGTATAAAATAAAATTTTCTACAACTTTTATTCCAATACATTTTTACATTTATCAATTATTAAAACAAATATTTCAAAATAACGGATGTGACAAGAGTAAACACCTACTTCCGGTCGACCGATTTTTACCAAAAACTAATCAGATCTTCTAACTTTTATAAAAACGTTAAATATAAAATTTTGCGTTGACCTAATTAATAGTTTTTGAGTTAGAGCGCCCACAAAAATCTATCACATACAGACCGACAGACAGACAGATACACAGACATCATCGCGAAACAAGTCAGAACGTGTTCAGGGAACCTTAAAATATGTATTAACGTTGAAATATCGAGTTCGATTTTTTTCATATACTACGTATATGGAGAAAGTGAAAAGTAGAAATCAATGACATAATTAAATCTTTCAGTTAAAAATATATTTACTGTTATATTTAGATGAACAATTGGCACAAATTATTGATTTGCAAAAACAACTTGAAAGTAAAGTTCCAATACTACATCGATTTGGCCACATTGTCAACGTACGCTTAAAGAAGTAAATGGTACTTCCCTGTAACTAACTAGAAATATTTATGTATGCCGCTTTTAGGAAAACACTACCTAGCTCAAAAGCAAATAATACGGCTATAAATGTGTTTTCGGAAATTCTTTCTTCGAAATGGGTTGCTATAATCAATACGAATATTCATACATTCGTTATGTTTCTGGAGAAAGCATCTATATTGGGCCCTTTTAATAAATATATGCATATCCTAGATGCAGAAGATCACGTCGAAGTTTTCGGACCCTATAGAGATGTGTATGAGTAGATTAAATTTGAACTTGCAGCCTGTATATTAAAGTCCTTAACTCCAAGTAAATATTTGGATATTGTTAAGTTTTGGATTGGTGCTGGTGTCCGATACCCAAACTTAAACAAATTTGCCTCAACATTGCTATGGATGCTATGACGCTGAGCGTTGAATTAGCCATTTGCGTCATTATTAAACGCTGGAATCAAGTAATATTACCGAAGAAATATTTGCCAGGCAGATGTTGTTGTACATGAATCATAAAACCCAAAATAACACCCAAAAAGTTTTAAATGAGTTTTTCGTTTAACCCGATTTTACCAGAATATTTAAGAAAATATTAAAACCCGATAATTTACCCTCCGAATGAACATTCTTTTTAACCCGAAAAATCCACACCCTACCTATAACTCAAAAACTTTCCATTCTTTTTCTATCAAACTTTCAGAAATTACATGGCAGCTTTCATTTTAAATAATAAGCTGCTCGCCGTTTACTCTGAAGCCATAGGTTCGATTACAGGAGCGTTTATTTTCTCCATTTGATTAATACGGAGATGTTAGTGGAAATTTACAAGTTTCTTTTTCATTTAAATCAGGGCTGGAAAACGTAACGTAACGATACCCGATAACGTTATAATAACGATTAAATTGTTTTTTGACAATAACGTAACGATACATACATATCGTTATAATAACCAATAACATTTAACGTAAAGTCATTATAACGTTATCAAAATGTTAATTGCAATGAAGTTATTATAACGTCATCAAACCAAAATGTTTTGGCACAAAATGCAGCTAACTTCAGTGCGTTTCGTCACGTGCTCAGTGTCAGCTTTTATGTTGTGAACTAGGGATGTAATAATATTACAAAGGATTAGTTTTTGTTACATAACAAAAAACGTGAACTGTTAAGAGAATAATTTTGAAACAAGAAACACATCTGCTATGACCGGGAACCTGTGTCTTTCACTTGCCGGGCTGATATTCTACCAATGAACTACCGTAGCAGATAATTTTTCCCGTTTCTGAATGCTGGTGTTTATCTTAGTTGGGTCTGGGCTAGCCAAGCTAGTATCAACCAGCCTCAACGGACATCCTCCAAGAGAACGTCGAAGAAAACCACTCCCTCTCAAATGGTGAGATTGCCAAGCTAAAAATTGATGGAATGAAATGATCATAAGATCCTAAGCAGACAGGCATTAGCTGTAAAGTTGGAAATAATTTTGAAACGAGAAAAAATTCTGCTATGACCGTTGGGGCTGGTTGATACTAGCTTGGCTAGCCCGGACCAAACTAAGAAAAACGCCCGCATTCAGAAACGGGAAAAAATATCTGCTACGGTAGTTCAGTGGTAAAATAACCGCCGGGCAAGTGGAAGACACGGGTTTGATTCCCTGTCATAGCAGAATGTTTTACGTTTTTTACGTTTTACGTCTGATTAGGGTCTAAGGATCATTTCATTCCAAAAATTTGTGAACTGTTAAGTCTGCGAGGTGCTAGCAACGTAATCCGCTATTTCTCTTGATCCACGATTCAAAGTCACATTGTCTGAAGAGCATTGCACTGAAGTCAAACTACAGTTTAAAAAATTTGGACAACTCTAAAGAATAGAAGTAGAAATTTTAGTAAAGTGACTGAAATCATTCCGCTAGACCAGCGTTTCCCAACCGGGGTCCACATGGACCCCCAGGGGTCCATAGAAGCTTAGAGGGGGTCCACAAGAAAAAAATTGTGTTTCGGGGGTCCATAATATGAGCTAAGGGGTTCATGATAAAATTTTATAAATAAAATAATTTAATAATAATAATAATAAAATAAACTAATGTCATAGAAAAGTCCAGAAATTCGCAGTTAGAAGATACTCGTATTTTCTGGAACCTTGTTTAGTTGACGGAAAAAAAATTTCTTTCCATAGAAAATTCTCGAAGAAGAAAACATTATTTAGGCACCGACTAATCTAGAACGAGTCAGTCAGTCAGAGGCAGTCATTTCATTCTATAGTGAGTAATCGGCATCGTCGTGGTGAAATCTATTGTTTGTGTTATTGAACGTTATTGTTCTAGTGAACTATATTTCCATTAGTACCTACAAGCATTTCCAACATTAAATATTTGAGATTAATAATATTATTATTGTTTTCAGATTACCCATGGCTCATGCAAAGAAGAAAACAAGACAATATTCGACTGAATATCTGTCGTATGGTTTTATTGAATCACCAGAGAATATCACAAAACCAATGTGTCTTATATGTATGACTGTGCTGTCTAATGATAGCATGAAGCCAAGTAAGCTTCGTCACCATTTGGAGACAAGGCACAGCAAAAAGAAAAATAAATCAATGGAGTATTTCCGAAAAATACGAGACAATTTTCAAGGAAGAAACAAATTGGATCAGATTTTTAGTAAACAAGCAAGCAATAAAGATAGCGGTTTATTAGCATCATATGAAATCAGCAAAATAATAGCAAAATCTGGAAAGCCACATAGCATTGGTGAAACTGTCATCTTGCCTTCGATATCAGTTGTAATTTCAACAATGTTAAACAAAAATGCACGTAAAATTACCGATAACCTTCCTTTGAGCAATAACACAATATCCAGACGCATTGATGAAATGTCTGAAGAAGTAGAAAATCAACTTATTGCTCAATTAAGAGTGAAACAGTTTGCAATGCAACTCGATGAATCAACTTTGATGGGCAATGAAGCACTTTTATTGGCATATGTAAGATATATGGATGATAATCAACTCAGAGAGGAAATGCTTTTTGCAAGCTTCCTCAAAACAGATACTAAAGGTGAAACAATATTTAAGGAAGTCCAGTCTTATTTTAGAGAAAAAAATATTCCACTAGAAAATTTAATGGCTTGTGCTACTGATGGCGCTCCTTCCATGGTCGGTAGGTACAGGGGGTTTATCACTCATTTAAAAAATGCATTGCCAAAAGTATTTTGCATACATTGCGTGATTCACCGCCAACATCTGGTGGCGAAGAGATTGAGTGGACGTCTTCATGAAGCCTTAACTCTTGTAATAAAAGCTGTCAACCTCATTAAGGCTAATGCTCTTCAAGATCGTCTCTTTCGCAAACTTTGTGATGAAAATGAAGAAGGATTTGACCGTCTTGTACTGCATACATAGGTGCGATGGTTGTCTAAAGGCAATTGTCTTCGTCACTTCGTCGTCCTTTGGGACAGTATTGTATCATTTCTAAACGAAAAGGAGATTGGAAAACAGTTGGTTGCCATGAAAACAGACATATTTTACCTCTCAGATGTGTTTGAAAAACTGAATTCTCTTAATAAGCTGCAGCAAGAACATAATTGTGATTTAATATCTAGCAAAGAAGCCATTAATGCATTCCTAGGAAAACTCAAATTGTACAGTCTTAATATCTCACGCAGTGCGTTTGACCAGTTTCCAAACCTTGCTTCAGTTAGCAGTGATTTAAAAGATGATGATTGTGTTGTATATGTTGATCATTTAAAAAAAATTTATGAAGACATGCAAGTTCGGTTCAAGGACCTACTAGAACTGAACATCCCAGACTGGGTGATGATTCCATTTGAGGTAAATGTTGCTGATGTTGAAATTGATTTACAAGAGGAACTTGTTGAATTGCGGTCTGATGAGACAGTCCGAAGTCTATTCAAAAAAGGAAAGCATGATGTATGGAAGAATAGTGACATTGCCTGTAAATATCCGCTTTTATGGGAGAAAGCTAAAATGTATGTCATTGTTTTCCCATCATCTTATCTTGTGGAATCTGGCTTTAGTCGTGTAACACAGTTGTTAACAAAAAATCGTAATCGACTTGATATAGTAAAAAGAGGTGATCTTCGTCTGACTCTCACAAAATTGGAGCCAGATATTAATATGCTAATATCAAAACATCAGCCACAAGGATCTCATTAATAGGGCCTATTTAATGGGATCCTATTTAATAGCCTTATAAATAAATTTATATATGTTGTTTGAAATAGTATTTTTTAAATTTTTTTACTATTTCTGTCATTACAAGTAAAAATATGTTTCAGTTTTATCAATTAAAATTGTCAAAATTTGTAATTTACATTTTTTATATTATATTGGAATTGTTTAATTATTATCTTTTACTAACTTACAAATAAATATTTCATTTAGGAATTGTTTAATTGTTTAATTATTAGCTTTTACTAACCTACAAATAAATATTTCATTTAGGAATATTACATATGCGTATATGGGGGTCCACATACGTAAAGTTAGGATTCAGGGGGTCCACAAGCAAAAAAAGGTTGGGAACCCTTGCGCTAGACAATGAAGCACATTCAACAACCGGCGGTGATGAATTCGATCAATTTATAATTAAAATTTCTGTAAGAAATTCAGTTTCAGATGCGACTGCAAATAACAAAGAAATCAATATAGCTGCACTTTTGGAAGGTTTTGTCATACTTCAGAACAAATGTTTGAGATTTACACATATTTTATTCCCTTTTTTGCCAAAGACGTTTACTTACACAGTATTATTTTTACGGTTTTTATTATATAATTGAATTAAAATTATTATAGACAATTGTTTTGTGGTTTTATTTAATAATTTTATATTTAATAATTAATGTTGGGCTATTAGTCAAAGCAAATAAATTTTAAATAACATTATATAACGGTTTAAAAAAATAATGTTATATAACATTATATAACGCAACAATTAAATTGCGTAGCGTTATTTTTACGTTATGTAACGAAAACTGATCCTTTGTAACGTTACATAATAACGGAACGATTTGAAACGTTATTCCACCCCTGATTTAAATGGAATCTTTCCACAAAGTGTAACCCTCCCAAGTGGACTTTGTTATGTAACGTAATATTTTGTAGACAAATTTTCTTTTAAATATGTACAGCAATGCCAGCGCCGCCAACGGTAATTTTAATCGCAATAATTTTACCTCAGTTTTAGGATGCACATCAATATTTGCTATCCATAGCAAGAAATTATTATTTCGTTTTCTTATTTCTTTCCAATGTAAAACATGATTCAGAGTACTTTTCAGTATGAAACCAATTTGGTGTTTAAAAATTATTCATGACTGTAATTGCTGAGAGTTGCCAGAAAAAGTTGTTATCGAGAGCAACTTGTAAGTACAATCATGTACATTATTGCGTATGGAGAAAGTCATGTGTTGGGCCACGTCTGATTTTGTTGAGGCGTAACTAAAACGAAACTTATATAAATTTCGACGGAAAAATTTAACGAGGAAAGTCAGAGATGACATTTAAAGGAGAGAGACGGAGACTGAGAGAGGTGAAGTACGAACCGAGACAAATTTAATTTACAATCACTCGGATTCATATTCGAATCAATAAGTGGCACCGGCATTCGCGGAGACGAAAGAATACCGAGTGGAAAAGACAGATAAAACATTTCACCTCGCAGGAGAAGAAACGAAGCTGGGATACAACCAATTCTCTGAGAAATATTCGTTTTCTTTTCGAAAGAAACAAGATTGGAAAGGTGTACTCCATGTCGGAGTACACAGAGTTTTCAAATGCGTTATATGAGATTTCACAATGTTCTAAATATTTTTCGCTCAAATGAGAATTTAACGAGAAGCAAGTGAGGTACGTTGTAAAATACATGAAGATCTTCATGCAAATTAGTCGTAATTATTGTCCGATTTTAGCCAAAATTGGAATCGGTTAATTAATTTTAACAAAACTACCCAATACCAAATTTTATCAAAATATGTCAAACGGTTCCCGAGTTGAAACAAAGGAACATTGTAAACTACATGTAGATCTTTATGTAAAGTGGTCGACATTTTTGTCCGATTTTAACCAAAATTGGAATCGATCGTCCAAGTTTAGCAAAACTTATCAATATCAAATTTCATCAAAATACGTCAAGCAGTTTTGGAGTTGAAAGAAAAGAACATTGTAGGTATCTTCATGTAAAATGGTCATCATTGTCGTTCGATTTTGGCCAAAATTGAAATCGGTCGACGAATATTAGCAAAACTCCCTAATACCGAATTTCATCGTAATATGTCTTGCGGTTTCCGAGTTTTTACATGCGGACGGACGGTCGGACGGAATCGACCTCCCCTATATGCGTTCACTTCGTGCAAAAAACGCATGAAAAGGAATAAAAACAAAAATAATATTTAAGTCAAATGTATGTATTTTATAGAGCTTGGAAGATTCTCTTTGAAAAATAAACCTATTATTATAATTTTAGTGCTGCTAGAGCACAACAAAATTTATTGAGCTAAATCTCTTGAGCATATAACGCTTATCACCACCAGCGGTATAAGATCCAAGGGCATAAAAACTATAAATAATCATTTATTTATAATTCCGTCAGGAAAGGGGAGATAGCTAATTTTTGAGAGGAGAGGGAGGGAATGGGAGGGCGGGAGAGGGAGAGCGATAGGGAGGGAGAGAGAGTAGAAGGGGAATGGTATTGATTAAATATTAACGCTTTATTCATGCATACGTCATTTTTGACTGGCAATTAAATTATTTAACAATAAGTAACTTACAAGTAATTAAGTTACTAATTTCAAAATGGCCCATTGGTTTTCATCGTAGACTTTGATTCTGTAGTCCCGTTTAATTGTTCAACAGCAGTTCACAACTTTTGCAACACAGTTAACAAACGGTTCTATAACTTCTCCAAAATTTAACTACCGATTCCTGCAAACCGGTCTCAACTCAGTGGTGCGCACGCACACACGCAATACACACACCGTATTACAGACATAAGAGGAAAGGTCGGAATTCCACGTGCCCGCCAGTTGGGCTGCAGAGGAAGCAGGTGAATGAAAAAGAGCGTAACGCTTAAAAGACTGATGGATATTTTGAAGAGGCAATTTTCCATTAGCTCAATATAAAGCACGAAAGGATCACTGTTCAATCAAGAACCGCCGGAGATAAAAAAGAGAGAGATTTAAAAAGCCGGAACCGGGAAACTAGAGCCGCTGTCGGGGCGAAAGGATTCTGGATGGAACACAAATAGACAAAACCGTCACGTTGATCACGGCAGGATACGACTCGGAGGAATGAAAGGAGCTGGCTTATTAAAGGAGATAGAGGAGGCAGAAAGAGAGAGGAGGGAGAAAGAGAGAGAGGAGGGAGAACGAGAGAGGAGGGAGAAAGAGAGGAGGGAGAAAGAGAGAGTAGGGAGAAAGAAAGGAGGGAATAGAGAGAGAGCGTGGAATAGAGAGGAGATAGGGAGGCAGGGGGTGGAGGAAGGAGGAATAGAGAAAGAGTGGTAGAGAGAAACAGTATAGGAGAGGGAGAAAGGGAGGATTAGAGGCAGGGGCATGGAAATGGTAGGGAGTGAGAGGGCGAGGGTGAGATGGAGAGAGAAAGGGAGGAAAAGAGAAGTAAGGAGTGAGATGAGATGGAAGGAGTGAGAGGGAGAGAAAGAGATGGGAGTCGTGGGAGAAAGGAAAAGGAAGCGAACACAAAGGTAACGTAATATGAGAGGGGCGATTTAACCGAATTGGAAACAGACAGGCAGCAGAAAAGCGAAAACCAATCATGGTCAAAATACAGACGGGAAGGATGTGCGTCGGTGTAAGACGTGTTGCCGTTACCAGAGGAGCATGATTATGGAAAACGGAGAATGTGATAAGAAATTGCGAGGGAGGTATCGGAACATAGAAAGAAGAAGATAGGAGAGGAAGTTGATAAGAAGGTAGGCATCAATCAAGTGAGAGAGGTCGGGCAGAAAAGACTAGAGATGGAAGAGAGAATGAGCCAGTGCGAGTTGGCAAGGAGGTTAACGAGTATGGATAGTAGTGAAAAAGAAAACACGGCGGAGAAAATGAAGTTAAATAAAGAACCAGAGAGAACTAGGAAAAGGAAGGGGAGGAATAGAAACGGCTTAATGGTTTACGCTGCACTGGGGAAATGGGGTGACGATGGGAAAGGTGGGACGAAAGGGTTAGGGGAGGAACAGAGGGAGTCAGACGGAATGGGAAAGAAGGGAGTAATAAAATGGCGAGGGGACGGGAAAGGAGGATTAGGAAAAAGGGTGGGGAGAGAAGGTTTGTAGGACTGTACGGGAGTGGGGGAGAAAGGGTGAGATTGGCCGGGTGGATGGGATGGGTGTACCCTAGATGCGTGGAAAACGAGTCGTGTGTTGAGAGGAGAGGAGGGTTTTGGCACCGGAGCATAGCGGTCTCCATGGTAACGGCGAGAGGTTAGGGGAAGTAGAGCGTGGTAGGGGAGGGAAAGAGGGGAAACTGAGGGAGATGAAGAGGGAGAGATGGGAACGCAATGCTACCCCTCTCCTAGTTTCCTTGAGGTGCCACCGTGAGAGGAATGGAGGAGGAGGTGGTTGGAGGTCGTGGAAGTAAAGGGAACGGCAGAGGCAAGGATGGATCCAGGGGGAATAAAGGGGGTAATAACCCTCCCTCCCCATGTTTTTAGAATACCAGAATAAATAAGTAGAAATAACATACCAAAGACAGGTTACTTTTCACCTTATTTATTCTGTTGTACCAAATTTTATCTCATTCTTTTTTACGTATTCCAATCTGAATGCTTTTGAAGATATTTTCAAAAAGTTTAACTTTTTATTATCCTCACTCCCCTCCTCAAGACTGAATACTGGATCCACCCTTGGGCAGAAGAGAGAGAAAAGGCTGTGGGAAGATATGGAGAGAATAGAAGAGTCCGTTCTCTTTTCCAGGATTCGCAGCGAGGTCACGGACGTGAAAAAACAGCTTGCATTTCTGAATGACGCGTGATGATGATCGAAAAGGCGAATTGCCCGAACGGAATGGAATAAAAATGTTTTTTTGAAGAAACGTCTGTCGTCGCGAGGAAAAAGTTCCGCGGCTAATTTAAATATTCCATCCTCCGCGGGGCGTCGGGTCAGGAAAAGTTTCGGTAGAGGATCGGTTCGAGGAGGTGGAGAAGAATGCGCTCCTCGTTTGAATTACAAAAAAAAAATTTTCCACCCTGCCTTCTTCTACCCCACTTCTCCCTCCTCTAGCGATAAAACGCCGTGCACCTCGTTAAATTGTTCCTCTTTAACAAGGATAAACAGAGGTGGGAGAGAAGGGGTGTTGGCGTTTTCGCTGCGGAAAATTGAGACGAATTTCCTCTCGCGCGTACAACGGAACGCGATATTTTTCACCCTCCGTGTGTTTTCCGTGTGGAGCGTGAAGTATTTGACTTTGTGTTTGCTTTGCGAGAAAAACGAAGCGAGATTCTTGTAGTAGGAGTGTTATAGTTGTGAAGAGTCGTCGAGAGTAGACATGGCACCGATAAGAAACGTTCGAACAAATGGTGTCTCTCGGAAAGTAAACGTTTGTTCGCAGGCATATTCTATCTTGTGAGGAATGCACAAAATATGAGGCAAAAATAATAGCTTGACGTATCAATTCACTAGAGAACTGTCGAGTTCGTCTTATGGCTGAAGACAAATTCGAAACACCAAAGACGTGCTTAATTTTTCACTTTCGATTCTGGAAAGAGCTTGACGGTTGGCATAACGTCGTATCCTTGATCTTATGTAACCCGTATAACATTTTTCGTTCAATTTCAATAAGAAAAATTTTACGACTCCGAGCAGTTTCCGTTGCTATTTAAATTTTAATAATTAGATTCCGTACATAGTTATTAAAATGGGAGTCGAAAATAAAATGGAATATGAGATGTCAATGACTGCAGATGGTACAGCGTCGTTATAAGGAGACAGTGAAAATACTGTCGCTGCGAGTTCCAATATGGGCTGATTAAAGGGAAATTCATAATGCGCTAAATTTTCCGTTAAATATGACGCGCGGTAATAAAACACTTCAAATCATGAGCAAGATTAATTCCCTACCCTTTATTTACTTGCACTATAAATGTGATCGCTTCGGCAAAATGACAGAAAATATTTAACTTGCAATGCAGAGTAATCAACCTTCGCAAATCCATCCAGTCTTGCACCTTTATAAAAGAAAAAATGGTTTTTAAAACTTCTAACTATTCCGCAATTTTTCGAAGTAGCAAAACTATTTCAACAATTCAAATTAGTCGAATATCAACGCATATGGTCGCTTCCTCCAGACAGCTTAAAATACCTCTCATACCAAGAGAGCGTTACGTGCTTCAATAATCGGCAAAGTAATCGTGCATTGATGAGATTATTCCGAAATTAAAGAAATTAAGTACTCCTTCGCAGACTGTCATATCATATTGAAAGTAATTTCCGTGAGTGGAGTGACTCTCCAGAGTATGTACCTATATGCAACCACAGCAGAATATATAAATGCGTCCCATGAGTATACGTGAACGATCACGCACAAGCGTATATTACGGTAGTTTTCATTTGAAAAAAAAAAACTTTTAATCCGTCACGATACAAAGACGCATTTGGCCAGAATCCTTTCCTCCACAGAAGTATAACGTGGTCCTTTTTTCGTCGAACATCCGAATGAATAACAAGAAAATCTCGGGAATTAGCATCCGAAGAAAGCTTAGTCCATTAATATATACACAGAAATCGTTTTCAATCTCTTCGGCTAAAAACTCGTTATCATTCATGCTTTCACTGGAGGTTAATAGCCGACCCAAGGGCATAAGGTCGGATGAATCGGAAGTTAAAAAAGAGAGTAGATAGAAAGATGTTGGAGGAGAAAGAGAGCTTAAACCGATGTGCTGTGATTGGGTGGAGACTAGAAAAGGATATGATGGAGGGAGAACTCGTGCGGAGAGTGAAGGAAGTGGGTATTCGTTTCTTCCCGTGAAGAAGTGAGCTTAAGGAGATTACGGAGGACCCCCTCTATTTTTCCTATTATGTCTTTCAGACAGAGGGAAAACTTCTAAGGTCACGGGTTTCCTCTCGAAGCTCTCCACGACAAATTTGTCCTTATCCTACGGCAGAATTTCTCCTTTCAAGTCGAAACTAAGTAAATTTTACTGCCTGTGAACAGTTAACTTCGTATTTGAGTTCGATTTAAGTAAGGCGACGGTCGACCTCACCTTTAACTTTCGCGAGACTTTAATTAATTGGTTTTAAAGTGAGATATTTACGGGAAGAATTGTACGATATCCGCGGTAGCAAAACGTACGGTATTTGCGAGAATCTAGGAGCACGTTTTTTTTAATTTCCCTATATTTCTAAAAGATAGCGTCAGTTTTACGCCAGAGATTTAATCCTTACGTTTGCTTAAAGGGACAGGATTTTTTTCTTATTATCACCAAATTTAATTCACTCACATTTGCAATCAAATGACTGATGAAATCGACGAAGAACTATTTGTTTGTTCTTTTACTAGATCTATTTGAAAATTACAGAGAAATGAAGTATAGATCAGGAAACATGCTTTCACTGAATTAAGGCTATACACCACGATCAAACTGTTGACTTAATAAAACTCGGTCTGATATTTTGTAAATCCGTCGAAAACTCGTTCTCAAAATCGCCGATTCAAGCAAAATTTAATCTACGAATATTGAACAAATATTAAAGCATTTGAATCTTTTGATATTATTTTCCTTCCTTTTATGACTCCTCTTCCTCCAAAATGGGCCACAGCCTGTGTATTTGGAGTCATTCTCGCGGCAAATAAACGAGAAAGTCGGGTATTTGAGAACCAACTCAGAAGTGATGAAGGAAATTTACGCTGGTACTATTGAACTGCCCTCAAAAAGCAATTAATAATTTAATTACCTAATTAATTTTTTCATCCAACTAATCAATCAAAAGAATCAAACCGACGATAAAGCGTCTCGGAAAATTTATACTTTGTTAATTTTTGTGGAATCCATCGGTTTTAAGAAATTAATTTAACTAACTAATTTTTCCTAAGAATATGGTAACAGTTTTCTTGTCGATCGTTTAACAGTGTTTTTCATTAAATATAGTTATCTCTCAGAATGGCTGAATAATATTTTTAACCAAGGAAGGTTTCAATTCGTGGAGCGACATTATATAATGCAAATTAAATAAAACTCACTATGTAAATTTCCATTTTAATAAAAGTTTAAATTAACATAGCGAGTTTTATTTCATTTTAACAGCTGGATAAGATGTTATTTATTTTTGTGTTAAAATTTACCGCGGTTATTTCTGAGAAAATAACTGCTTATATGTACTTCCGAGATCGAATCCTATCATCGAAAATATTATTCTTAAAATTCCTTAATCCATAATTCCTTAATGTTCTCTCATTCCAAAATCTAACAACAGCCCTCCCTATGTTAAATTACACATAATTAGGTAGCTATTTTGTAAACTCGTTGATTACAGAAGATCTTTTCGTTTCAGAAGGTAATCCAAAAAATTCAAACTTCCTCTTCTGATTTCATAACTTGAGAAATTGACCCAAGATTCTAAAAGGGATATCTGTCTCTCGTTGCTATTACTTGAGATTATTAAGAGAATCGAGTTATTTTTTGCTCGATGGACTTCCAGTAATGCACAAAGAGGCTCTCATTCGTTTCTAGTTTCTTTAATAGAAGATGACTTAATAAACCATTTAATATTTGAAGAAAAATATATTTACGCGTGCAAAATTTTCCTTCTCCAAAAACGCATCATTTTTAACTCAATTCGATTTAGATAATACTACTGCTTCTTCCAGTAAATCAACACGATATTTACGACATGAGAGCAAAAGTTCCACTTTACGTAGAAAATTCGTATAATAACCCAATTTTTATTTTAAAATTAGCTCAAGGTTTTATATGGGAAAATACGGTGAGTTTGTAGCACCATAGCTTTTATTTTACATTTAATTAACCCCGCAATAATTTCATGATTGCTTTTGTTTATAAAATTTTATGCTAAAAGTAAAGGATATGGTTAAATATGTCTAAATGGTTTATAATAAAATTAATGGACGAGTCCGAGACTTTGTGGAGTTTGATAATATGGATGAAATGTGGCGTTGTTAAAATTAAAACAACACAGGTTTAATAGCACTTCGACTTATTCCGCGTAGCAATGTGTTATGTGGAGTAAGTCAAAGTGTTATTAAAATTGAGTTGTTTAAATTTTTGGTTTTAATTTTAACAACGCCACAATTCGTCCATAGAATGGTTTATAGTTTTCATTAGGATGTAAAATATCTTTTTTCATTTGACCTCATTTGAAAAAAATTAATTTCGATTTAAACAGTTCGATATGTAGAATATATTTTTGGAATTCATAATTTCTAATTACTCCCGTATCTAAGTATTTGAAAATTAAATGCAATGCATGAATAAACCGTTATGTAATTAAATGATACTTCGGCCCAGGATTAAGGGCGATGTTCGTAGTGTATGAGCTCGAAAATTCATTGTTTGCAAATAAACTATAATATACGATTATAGATTATATTGGTAAGCCCCATAACTGGCATCGTGTATCAAAACAATTGCTCATTCGTTTAAATTAAATTTTATATAATCATATTCATGACATTCATTCGCAATATGTATGTATTTAGTTCTTGAAATTTTTACGATGATTTAAGAATTTAGATGGTAAATTTCAATTTTTGTCGCAAGGCTGAAAATCTACAATATTTTTTACCTTAAAGGAAATGTTTCATTTCAGAAAAAGGAATAAATTCTCGGAATAATGGATTTCGTGTAAACCAACCAATGTATGAGTTTTCCTCAGTATTCCTCTAAATGCATATTAACATTGATCGCTTTTATAATTATGGTACATAATATGGAGTTCATCGCAAAAACAATCATAAATAAAATACTTGCGTCTGTTTTTGATGTCTACTGCATAAGGCGGACCATTGTCGCCGACGTTTAAAGATGTAACGAGTGCGATAGTTGGAGACAATGGTCCACCATACGCAGCAGACACCGAAAACAGACGCCAGTTTTCCACCAAGACGCTACGAAATCCTTCACCTGAAGCAAAATAATCATAAATCTTAATTTGTTAGCTTTCATAATATTATATTTAATTGTGGTGATTGAACGACTCTGGAATGCCTTACAGTAGCTCTCCAACAAAATCTGCGATGCGATCCTCTAAGGAAAGGCGGAATTTCCAAGCCGATGCTAATGGGGATGCTAATATCTCTCGGCACATTTTATTAAGTTTGGTTTGAAAGACGACGGCAATGATCCTGCATTCTGGCTGTGCATGCTATTATGCGAATGTCAACAGTCGCGGTTGGCGTTAAATTGAAAACGCTACCGAAAAAATACTTTTCTAGAAGCGTTTCCCGATGGACATTAGAGTCGTCAAGAAGGCACAGAGGTCATAGAAATGTAAAGGTGGAGAATTTTTAAAAAACAATAATTGAATTAACTTTTCTCGTGACGGATCCTAAAAACAAACCACGTATGATTTTCATTACCAGAGAGTAGTATCGTGCAATAACCCTTAGTCTGAAGTCTTGAAAAAAACATGATTAACTCAGATGAATATACGAGGCTGTGGCCATAGGCTACACGAAAGCTAATATAAAGGTCATTGCCCTTGTGAAATGGAACGAGGAATTACCTCATTCGTCAATCTCTTCCACTCCTGACCTTCGGAGCTGCCCTCCCATTTTTCAAGGCATGAAAGCCTTCGTGATATTTTCAAGCTTTCTTCTCAAAGACTTCCGAAATGGTTTTTCTTCGATTACTAATGAAGGGAGAGATTTTCTTCGCTCTCGCTTATACCCTCCTTTCTCCTTAATTCTTTCCACACATTTCTCCCCACCTTTGGTTTTCTCAAACCTCGAGATATTGATGTTTTAGACCTTTAACTTGACGACTTTTTTCTTTGTGTAAATGCTATCACATTGGTTTGCATAAAAAATGACACGTGATGTTTTTCAATTTTTTTAGCCAAAGTATTATTTTGGAGAGATTTATTCCTTTCCATAATGTGGCATTTTGCCCCCCTTCAGTTTCCCTTCTACCTCTCAGTTCCTCGTGTCCCCATCATTTGACGTGTCCGAACTCTGGCATCGCTCGAACTCTAGCATCGCACGAACTCTAAAAACGACAGCTTCGCGTGTTAATTCCTGAAACCTTCTTATATAGCCAACTGACATTAGCCCAGAAGGTAAAGCTCTGATCGCCGAAATGAACTTCTGCGAGAGATACGCCCACATCTCGAGAGAATTAGAAACCTCGAGAGTTTGAATCTGGCCACGCCGGAGGCACTAGCCACGACCAGCGACGTCAGAGTGAGGGCAAACACGGTCACGAGAAGAGACATGACCGGCGACCGCTAGAGAAGCCACGAACGGCGGAATCCAGGAGAGAAAGAGGCGAGCCACGAGCAGCCAGAGAGATTCTTCCCTGCATCAGACTTCATTTTTTATACCGTTTATTATTCCGCAAAAGTGGAGTATTTCTATTGTGTATTTGGATTATTTCTATTCTGTAGTATTATTCATGTTCCAACATATTTGTAACTATTCTGCCTTTGACGTTACCATTGTCTTCTATTCGGTTGTCTTGAGTCAGCACCAGTGTTCTTTAAAAGGGCCTTATTGTTTCTGTAATATGTTAAGAATCTTGTAAATTACGAGAGTGTAATTTGAATGAGACAGCACGTCTCAATAAGCTCATTGCTAAATGACGTGAAAAAAAATCCTGAAAATATATGCATTCAAGATAATAAAATAACGGATTATAGCTAATGATTAAAAATGCATGATCATTGCAGCTGCCAATAAATATATTCGCAGTGCAAAATTAACATAAAATACAAGAAAACTGTTATGATATTTAATTTACTCCCTGTCTTCATTAGTATAGATAACCGACATAACTCACAAGGTATCTAAAGCCAAATTTAGGAAAAATTCTTAGAAATAAATGCTAACTAAAACGATTGCTGTAAAATCTATAGAAATTTCTATGAACAATTTTTCAGTTCTTGAAATTACGTTATGATTTTGTTGTCAACACTACAACCTCTCATTTCCTATTCGATAACTAACTATTTGACGTAAATAATTGGCGTGAATCCAAGATTGTCATTTTTAAAATTCTCTTTCCTCTCCGTCTCCGATATAATTAAATTAAAATCTTAGTATCCACCGTCGCTAAAATTCTTAACCCATTCTTGTTAGATGCAACTAATTCGTCTCGTACTTCCAAATATTTTAAATAAGCAACAATCTGTTACGTTGATCCATCGGAGGATATTTTTAATGCTCCAATTAAAGTTTATGTGGTTTTTAGTGCTTTTATCCTAAAAAATTGCTTATGTTATTTGGTTTGTCTGTCCATCCGTCCTTTTGTCCGTCTGCTGGGGCCGTGTCTCTGAAATCCCGCAACTTCGAGAAACCAAATTTTCAGGGTAGATTAGTCTATAGCTAGATTTGGCATAAATATTGTGGATCTAGCATTAGTTGCTTGGGAGGAATCGGTGTTTTATGTATCCATTTGTTTAATTTTTACCATCCATAAGAAAAGCATGATATTGGTGCAGGAAATTATAAATTTCCATTTTTAAATTAGTTAAAATTAAGATAGGAGCTCGGAACGTAAACAATTATATAGCTGAAAAACTGAGGTTCGTATTTTTTAAAAGAAAATTCAAGTCCGTGTGGAATTAGAGCGAACAAATGTTTTAAATCCAGAAAAGAGGAAAAATTTTCCAATTTAAAAAAATGGGAAATAAAACCGCTACGGCAAGGAGTTTACTACTTTTAAATGTAAAACATATTATTACATAGCATTGATAGAATGCTTTTAAAGGTAATTTATGACTATAGTATGAGGCCGTCGATCTTAACCAAAGGTGTAATCTTATGATGGCGTCTTAATCCTAAAACAACAAAAAGCGCCTCATGTAATTTGCTCTGAAATTCTTTCCTTTCTCATTTAATTTTATATTTTGTTGAAGTGTATAATACAACAGGATTGCCCAAACGGAACTTATGATGCCTACATTCCACATAATTATTTAAATTAAATGTGGTGCGGCAATTACTTACATTGGCTTTAATAGCTTTAAAATCACCGCGGATGAGTTGCTCTTTGTGTTCCCAAATTCCATAATTTAGCGTTATAAAATACTACAACGGAGAACTGAATTGATCACGCGTATTTGTGTGGCAAAAATAACGCGTGTATGTAATAGGCCAGCGTTTCCCAAAGTTTTTAACATTGCGGACCTCTTCAGCAACCCTTTCAAGCCCTGCGGACCGCCTCATTGCTTACACTTATCTACTTACTGTATCCACGTTTAAGAAATGGAGGTACTTGGTTACGTAGTTTATTTGACCATTTTCAAGTATACACGCAGGCGAACTCCAAACGACGCGAGGACTCTTGGCTTATGAGATAATAAGGTCAATAAGTGTAAGTTACGGATGGCAGAGAGGTGGAATCGGGAGATATAAAGGAGTGAGAAAATGTTCAAGTAAAAGCGACATTAATAAAAATATTCAATGCCTGTGATAGTGTACACCTGATTAATTTTTCCTCAAAAACTTCCAGCTAAATATGAGGGGTGGCGGCCAAAAAATAAACTAATTTTTGAAACCTCCGCAGACCACCAACAAAACCTTTGCGGACCACAAGTGGTACGCGGACCATAAGTTGGGAAACGCTGTAATAGACTGTACCGAATCCGAGTCGTTGCAATGATAACACTCTCGTAATGAGTCATAAAAACTGCAAATACGCCATTATTTACGTGAAATTCGAAGACATACGATCAATAAGTAAAATTCTATGATAAAAATTAGAATGTCCATTCCTTTACTCAGAGAATAGTACATATCCCGCTCCGATATTAAAATTCTAATATGGATTATAACGAAACTTTTACAGATAAAAATGTATCGAAAATAAGCAGATACGTGTTTCGGATTTTTGTCCCATGCTGCCCGTTTTCGAGTAATTAATATTTTTAAAACGTTATTTTACGCCGATTTCAATATTCAGATACACATAGGCCTAACTTATTAAAGTAATCCGTCGCGCTTTTAATTCAACCTAACTTTTTAACCATACTAGATAACACAATGAAAATTCGTACGTAGGTGCATTTAACAAACCGTAAGAGTTTGGTGCTTTAAAAATTTTCATCAAAGCCATCTAACTATTAAAAACGAAAAAAAAATTACATTAGAAAATACATTAAAGCAGGGGTTGGCAACATTTCACCTACGAGGGCGCAATTTATATTACTGAGGACGTGAAGGGCGCATAAGCAAGATCAGTTGATATCTCTCTGTATCAGTGGTCGGCAATCTCTTTATCTATGAGGGCGAAACTTTAATTATTGGGGGCGTGAAGTGAAGTAACAATAGTAGATGTGTATCAATATTTATTAAAATGATATTTTTGTGTACATAAGAGAAAAACTATTAAAGAATTTATTATAAAAACATGAAAAATAAATCAATGTAAAACTTGGGGGCTGCATATCTTCAGCCAACTTGCTATAATTTGGCACATAACTCGAAATACCTGATCTTAGGCAGTTGTCTAAATTGTAATCGGTGAGTTTCGATCGGTACATGGATTTCAAGTGTTTCATGCTTAAAAAAATGGACTCGCAAGTGTATGTTGAAGCACAGTAAGAATATATTTTTACGGCACATTTTCTTAATAATGGATAGCTCTCCCATGTAAATCAAATAGGAAGGATAGTTCCTGGAATTGAACCCGGGACTTTCAATCTTCGCAACAAAAACTATCCTCGGGAGCTCGATCCCAGTAGCAAGGGATTTCCACTGTGTCGTGAAAATCAATCAGTTGGTTCAAAATTTAATAAGGGGAGCAGACAGACAGACGGACAGAGAGACAGGTAGACATAACGAAGAAACTATAAATCTATTTCCATTCTGGAAAGTAGGCTAAAAATCGTTTCTTAAATTATGAATCAGGTTTTTTTGTTAGGAGAATTCTTTTTCGCCTTGAAAGTGGTGACGAGTAATGGATAAACACGCTCCTTTACCCCGACAGCAGCCATTTATTCACATACTAAACGCATCTTCCTCTTTTATCTCCTCTGTTTTCACATATTTGTCCTTCATCTCGTTCCCTTCAAACCTTCCCGTGACAAGCCTCCTTTACTACATTCTGTCCATTTTCATTTCTACGACTTGCTCCTCAATAACCCATGTCTGTCACGCAAGTTAAAGACTCGGGTTCGTTTCTCGATCAAGTTCAGATTTTCTCCCTTTCTCAGATTCTTAGAATTCTAAAACCACGCTTCCGCGCATATAAACTTCAATACTTTGCGTTTCACTCCGTTCATTGATTTTGTTGGCATTTCCGGTTTCATCTATTTCCTCCTTCATACGTTCTTTCTGGGAATTCTCCCCATTCTACTTTCTTTTTTCTGTTCACGCTTTCTCTCAGTTCTATACGTAAATTCTATCATTTTTATTTTTTTTATCATTATTGCACCAGCAAAAAATAACCCATTCTCTCCTTATTCTTACAAGTTTTTGGTATTTTTTCCGTTCTCGCTATTCTTTCGATGTTATTCTCACGCTGTTGCTCTCATTCCAATAATAACTGTCATCCGAGTTTCTTCCAAGATGATGATTTCCTCTATATTATTTTTCGCGTTTTTAAATATCTCGCGGATGCGATAAAATGGAAACACCTATAAAAATAGAAAGGAGTGCTCTCTCTTGCAATTAGGAACCAAATGAAAAGTTTTCGAAATGGAAAACATTGTAAAAGTTTGGAAATATTTTTAAACTGTCTTCTTAAAAAAAAGTATTCGTGAATATTAAATTAAGACTCGATTTTTAGCGTCATCTTATGGATTGCTTATAAAAAATCTTTTAATAATAAATACTGCTTTTTAATTTATTTATACATAGTCAACACCGCTAGAGGTACATTAAGATATTTATATTATTATACCAAAACTTGAATTGGTTTAAATGTAACATGGAAAGTCGCGGCAACAATTTTTATTGATATTATAGTTCTGAATTCAGCTAATTTCTTAATGGTAAACTTACAAATCTTACAATTTGCTTGATGTTAAATTTCACACATTTCATTTCTACGACTTTTTCCTCAATAACACATGTCTGTTACAAAAGTGAAAGACGGGTTCTTTTCTCGATCAAGTACAGAATTTCTCCCTTTCTCTCACTCTTGGAATTCTAAAATTAAGCTTCCACGCCTTCATTGTCATTAAAATACAGTGGCTAATTTAAATTGATAATTGGAGTTAATATCAGTGATTAGATTAATCAATTTCTCTTGTAAAATATGCCTAACATTTTATTTTATTGTTGGAAATTATACGAACATGATCTCCGTATTCTGAGTTAATAATGAATAAAATTAAAATAATAGCGTCTATTTTGAATTATTATCTTACTAGCCGAAACCCACAAAACATTTGCGATAAAATTAAAACTTTATTCCAACAATACTTCTTTAGATACAGGGTTTTTAGTTAATCTTTCACCAAAGACTTTAACAGAATTAAAACCTCTTACTTTGGAAAAAGTCACATAAAGCAGTCCATGCGTAAAAAGAGGCGTAGGAATATATATATATACAAATTTCATCAAATGTCTGGCCTTGTGTCTTGTTTATAGTCATAGAGTATGAAAGCCTAATTAGGAACTGTTTTCTTCTGAGTTGAAAAGGCAGATTTACATCTGATGGGGTCAATGCTATTCGAGGAATAAACACTATATTTCCTCGGAATCTTTGTTATAATTTCAGCGTCTATCAATGAAGGAAACAGCTTTCTAACTATTAATCTTGTTCCATTAAAAAGACCTTGTTTGGGATTGAAGTTCCGTAGCAACATTATAATTGCTCCTTTTAAGTTTAAGTTTGTGCGGCGGCATACCAATTGGATTTAGACTATGTAGAAACTCTAGAGAGTAAAGATTGCTGCAATATTCTTTGTCTATAGCAGGGGTCCCCAAAATTTTTGAGAGGAGGGCCACATAAGAATATTGAAAGTGCTAGGCGGGCCGGATCGAAAAAAAAAAACCGTTTCAAGATCTAAAATATTTTATTCTATAATGATTACCTAAGCATACATGCATATATAACTATAAGTAAACGTAAATAAATGTAAGAAAAAATTCTAATGCGAACAATGCGCCTGTTTTTAAATTGAAAACACTGATTTTATGATGTTTAATAAAATTTCCGCGGGCCGGATAAAACCCTTTCGCGGCCGGATCCGGCCAGCGGGCCGTAGTTTGGGGGCACCTGGTCTATAGAGTCAACACCGAGGAATTCTTTTAATTCGCCTAACAGTTTTTCTAAAACTTTTTCGTTTAGTTCTAGTGAAATTTTGTTTTTAGCACAAAGAATAGCTTTCGAATAATAAGTTATATCTTGTAAATCAATGCTTTTGCCAAATAAGAAATCGACACAATTTGACTCTTCGGAGAAACAATTTTCAGGGATTTCAATCAAATCTCCCAGTTTTTCATCCCCTGGCTCCACAACAGTTGCATTTTTCTGTTAATTTACCACATTTGAATTCGTCTACTTGTATATTTTCTTTTACCAACTCTATTAAGTGATTTTGCCCATTTCTCTGCCTCTCCATTCGAAGTCTATGTTTGTTTCATTCAGCTTATAAACGTTTACATCTTTGCTCATTTGATTCATTGGCTCTTTGCTCTTAGTGCTGTATTCGATCTGCTTTTAGACGTTGAACTCTTTCTTCGGCCAATTCATTTTTTCTTGCTTCCCTTTTTCTCCTTTTATCATTTTCACGTTCGTTAGATACACTTCTTGGTCTTTTTGGCATTTTAAGAATCTTTACGAAGCACTTTTAATATTTTGTACAATATATCTATTATATTTAATTACTTTTTTGCTAAGGTAAACAAATTATACTCTATAATTTTACTTCAATAATAGAAGATTTAGCTCTGGTAGAGCGCTGATAGATAGCACTACTGTATTATCCGGACAGACAAATACTGTGTATTATTATAATAGATTATAACTTTATCCTGTCTTTGGAATGCATCCTTGAGCTGGGTAAAAAGATTTGAGTGTCTTGTAGACAATGAGGGCTACAAGGGTTGGAGGATCTGCTTCTAGTAGAGTCACCCATGCCAGTGAGATCAATAGGCGGTGACCATATTAGGAGTAATACACGCAGCTACTGTACCTCAGCGATGCACCTGCAAAATGCCTCTGTATCAAGTGGGTCGCCCTAATTAAGTGGTGGTGTCACGTTGAAACACTGTGAAGAAGGTAACGGGATGTCATCTAAACCAGCGGTCTTCAAACTGGGGTACGCGTACCCTTGGGGGTAAGCGGAGACCTTCTAAGGGGTACGCGAGCATGGATAATTTTAAGGGAATCAATTTACAGATCCTTAACTTCCATATGTGCTCTTTCCAAAAATTGATAAGCCTGAGAACGCGCATCTTTGCCTTTTGAACTTCTTGTGAGAATAGAAAGAGGGAGGAAAGAAAGTCAGAGGTGCAGCCGGGAAAATAGTTGCCACCGAAATATTCTCCTTCGCCCACCCACTGACATGGGTTCGTCAGCTCCCTTCAAGTACCTTCCCTGGGTTCACGCAACTAGAAACTTGTCACCCTTCCTCTTTCCACATTCCCAAGGAAAGGAAGAATTACGACCAAGGCCCTTCTTCCCGCAGTCCCTTTATGAGCTTTTCCCACCCTCTGTCTCTCAACACCTCCTCTCTTTTTCGTGACCTCGATAATGAGCAACTTCCAATACTTGCATAGCTATCAGTACTAATGATATGAAACTTATATTGGCCGAGTTATATAAATTTCAGGGAAATATTTATTATGGATTAATTAATTATAGCAATTATTATGCGTATGATAGGATGCTGCAGTTTTTATTGACTTAATCGAGGAAAGTATTCTTTGCAATACCTCGGGTGAAAAATTATTATTGTTTGTTTTATGAAGGAATACATGATAAATTTACTATTTACACAAAATGTACACATATGATTCTTAAATATTATAGGAATTTATAAAATTTCCCGCGTAGTTGGTATCAAAGTCAATATAAGCGAAGGAAATTCTCCAAAGCCAGTCAAACTGATAAAACCCGGTTAAAAGGCCGGATAAAAACAGATGAACCCGGATAAAAACCCAATACGTATTTTACTTTACACATTCATAAATACAGACACACCCTGATGAATAACGAGTTAGGGGTAATAAACAGCGTTCTTTTTTAAACTGACCTCTCCCATCACCTAGGTCATCTAGGTCCCCCCTTTTTCTTCCCCCCCCCTCCCCCCCCCCTGCCCACCAACCAGGTATAAATACACAGACACAGCCCTGGACATCCACTTGAGAGCGTGCCACTGGTCTTGGTTTCAGTCGCCCTCTCTCAAGTCCCCCTTCCCCCTTTTTTTAACCCCTGATGATGGTTACTTTGTAGCCGAAATACGTATTGGGTTTTTATCCGGTTTTTATCCGGGTTCATCTGTTTTTATCCGGCCTTTTAACCGGGTTTTATCAGTTTGACTGGCTTTGGAGAATTTCCTTCGCTTATATTTTATATATTTGCCAGTGTAGCTCGCTCTCTTTTACTTAATCAAAGTCAATGTTAGAAGCGAGCAAGCTGATATTTCATTTGAAGTCGCTTAACTTTACAAACTACAAGGTAAAATCAGGGATTGTCATACAGTTTTTCATGATTTGCCAGATTTGATTATAATGTTTAATTATAAACGTCATATGTTTTAGTTGCAGTATAAATAGGGCTTGTGAAGAGATAGTTGAAGTGGTCAGTTTCTCCCCAGAAATCTTCCTGACTGAAGGAGAGAAGATGGAAGAGAAAATTTTCCTCGTTTTAGAAAAAAGGGGATGGTGAAGGAACAAAGGGGAGATGATTTAAGAAGGAGCTCGCATTGCGAGGGAAAAGAACACAAGTGTAATGGGCGAGGGTTAAGCTCGAAAAGGGCATGGCACTGGGTGAAGGATACGAAACAAATTAGTTACCATTCATTGTTGCAGAGTGATTTGTCATTCTTAAAGGCATCCTCACCATATGGGTTTCAGGCGTTTAACTCCACCCGTTGTGTCTACAGAGACATAATGTTTTCCAGGACTACCACATTTTTCAAGATACACCGGATAAAACCCGCAGACAAAAATTTAAGTGAATTTTTCAGATTTGGTGTGCGTTATTGAAAAAAATGCAGTTAAAATTATATTTTATCTAATCAAATCAAGAATTATTTATTCTACTTACAGTAAATTATTATCTTATTTCATCTTATAAAATATTTAATATTTTCCACCTCCTATTAACAAAAAATATAATTATGTGCTAGCTATCGGACCGATTAGTTTCTAGCCGTACCTATATACTTTTTTCCTCCATTGGAAAAATTTTATCATAATGCCTAACGAAATTAATGGAGTCATTTCTGATTTATTATATATGATTCAGATTTAATCATTCCCAAAAGCCGAACACCAGAGTTTGATACACAAACACACACACATTTATCATACTCCTCGCCTGATAACTTATAATTTTATCTACACTTTACATTGCATTTTTACAAATTAAGTAATGAGAAACGGCATATTGATTTATTATCTTGTTTTTATAACTTATCATAAAAACGAATAAATTAATTATATTAGATCTCCTTCGTTTTAATTTTGACTTGACTGCTTTTAGTAATCTATCTTACAAAATTTATTTCTCAGTGGTTTTTATAATATTTTTCGAAAATCTTAATTTAAATATTGGGATGTATTTCTTGAACATATAAAATAAATTATTCACTAATAAAATATACGTTGTTACTGAACTACATAAAATAAAAATTCTTTTTCGGTTAGTTACAATGTAAAAATTAGTTTGATGCAATTTTTACCTCATCTGAAGAATTCAATAGTAATTTAATATTATTAAAACTTTGATAGTAAAAATTCACATTTTGGTATAATTTTTTAATTAGGTGTATTTCATACAAATTTTCTTTCAGTTTCGAATTGCAGTTGTTGCTTTCTGGTCAGATGGAATAGGCGTTGTATACGATTTAAATATTTGAAAAATCGTCAGCCCATGGATAAATTTCTAATAAAGAGGAATCGGGATGTTGAAGAAAACAGAGATGAGAATCCCTTTGGAAGCATTAACGTGGCAGTTGCAGATTCTCAGAAAACAGACTCAAGCTGTGATTCGAATATAGTGGAGATTTTTCAACCAAATAAAGTTCCAAGGACTACCAAAGTTGAGTTTATAGAAAAACACCGATACTACGACCAATCCTACATAAAATATGGATTTGTTTCCAATAACCGTGATCCTCCTTTACCACTGTTTGTTCTTTGTCACCAAACATTGTAAAACAATTGTATGAAACCATCTCTCTTGCAACGACATTTATTTACAAAACATCCAGGCTCTAAAAATAAAACTGTTAATTATTTTATGAGCAAGGCTGAGGATATTAGTAAAAATGTAAATAAGTTTCACATTTTCACTCAGTCATCAAAGTTGGCTTTGGAAACCTCATACGAATTAGCATTGCTTACTGCGAAAGTTAGGAAATCGTACACGAGTGTAGAAAAGATTATTATACCTGGTGCACTGTTGATAGCTAAAAAGATGTTAGATGCCAAGTCCATTACTGCTATTAAATCGATTCCCTATTCAGACACCACTGTACTTCGTAGAGTACATGAAATGGCAGAAGACGTCTCCAGCAGACTGTTGCAGAAATTGCGGTTGATAAAAGATATGCCTTACAGATTGATGAATCCACGGGCGTTGCCAATCATTCCCAGTTAATAATTTATGTCCGCTATTACAGCGAAGAAAACGGCATTACTGATGAGATTATGGCATGCAAAGACTTGCCTAGGAATGCAACTGGTGAAGAAATTTTAAAAACTTTAGATACTTTTATTCGAGTTGACTCAGGCTTACTTTGGGAATGGTGCATGTTTCTCTACGGATGGGGCCGCTGCAATGACTGGGCACAAGAGTGGCTTTATTGCTCGTATCCGAACTTTAAACCCTAAATTAATTTGGGAACATTGTTTTATTCATAAGCAAGCTTTGGTTGCAAAAAAATTGAGTCCTGATTTGCACGGAGCATTGGATGTTGCCATTAAAATGGTAAATTTTATTAAGTCTTGGGCGTTAAACTCGCGTCTTTTTAAAGTGATGTGTGAGGAAATGGGATCAAATCATAGCCAGCTATTGTTGCATTCAGAAGTGAGATGGTCACGGGGACGCGTATTAACACGTTTATTTTTATTGAAAAATGAAGTCAGACTTTTTCTGACAGAAAGTAAGTCTGATTTGGCTGATTGGTTTGAAAATGACGACTGGATTTGCCAATTAGGTTATATGGCGGACATTTTCCATAAATTGAATGAGCTAAATCTACAGCTCCAAGGTTTTGACAAAAATATATTTAAGGCACATGATAAGATAAAAGTGTTTTATCAAAAAATATTGTATTGGCAAAGTTGTATGGAAATTAACAGTATTTCGATTTTCCCATCCCTTTCTGAGTATATTGGGCTAAACAAGGTGCCTCTAAGTGAAAGAGTATCAGGTATAATCAACAGTCATTTGATAAATCTTGGTAAAACCTTTTTGGTATACTTTCAAAAAATTTAGAAAGGGAATGGCTTTGATGACTGGGTAACAAATCCTTTTGCAAATCAGGTTGTTTCCAATTCTTTGCTTTCAACGAAATTGAAGGAGGACCTAATCGAGTTGTCAGCTGACAGGTCATTAAAAATAATTTTTGATGGTAGATCACTATATGACTTTTGGCATACAACCCGGAAGAAGTTCAAATAATTGGCTGATATTGTTGTAACAAAACTCCTTCCATTTCCATCTACCTATTTATGTGAACAAGGTTTCTCAGCACTTATATCAATAAAAACGAAAAATAGAAATAGAATTGATGCTGAACCCTATCTCATTCTAGCAATAAGTAATATTCATCCACGGATACATGAACTAATTGAAAAAACAGCCCCCCATCCATCTCATTAAGAAATACATGGCCAATAAAATTTTACTTTGTATGATTAATAATTGTTTAATAAATTTTGTAATATATTTATATTGTTTTGATCAATTGTGTACTAATAATAATTGTAATGATAACTCAATCCAAAAGAAAACTTCAAAATTAGAGCCTTATGGTCACATAAAATAAAACATTTTCAATTTAGGTACATGTTTTGCAGAGATGTATGATCAGTAAAACACTTTCAAGCATGGAAATATATTACTTTAGGATAAAATTTTGTGGGGAAAGAGGAATGGAAATACTAGTTCAAGGAGAAAAAGAACGTGTAAAATTTCCGACTGTTAAAGAGATTGTTCTTGGACTTCTTAAATGAAGGATGGTGCGTGTCAAATCGTTATGGTATTTAGATTCCAATGGATACATTTAAAAGACTGATGTAAGAATTTCATTTAAAAATGTCAATATTTATAATACTCCGAAAATTATACCCTTTGCAACTACTTAAACTTATGATGAAAAATATTAGATGTTAACTTAAAAAGGTGTGAGGGAGTACATAGGTCTTCAAAATTCTTTTAGGGGGTACGCGAGAGAAAAAGTTTGAAGACCACTGATCTAAACTATTTCCTACCATCCTAACAGAGTTCATAAAAAAGAAAATGTGAGCAGATTAGGAGTTTTTAAGATGCTGATATAGTGTAGACTGGATAAAATTAGTTGAACTGAGAGAAAATCAAATGAGAAAGTATGTACAGTAGGTGTAGAAAGGAGATTAATTTGAGTAACACGGGAGAGATCAAAGAAATGGGGGGGGGCAAAATTTTGATAGGTAGTCGTAGAAGGGAGGATGCTAGGAAAGACGCAGAAAAATAGGAAGAGGAAAGGAATATTAGATTTCTTAAAAGAAGGGATTAGATATCAAAAGATGAAGAGAAAGGCCTTGGATAGTAGGTACACATTAGGTTGGATGAGCCAAAAACCTACCGAAAGATAGACTGGTTTTAAAAAATCAATTTATATTTCCGTGATACTTAAGTACATATTTAAGCCGATTGTTCCATTTTGTAAATCGTTTACATCATCTTAAATATTAGCTCTCCGGTACATTTTCAACCTTTTACTGGATGAATCGAACAGCAAAACATAATTAGCGAATTTATAAAGCTTTAAAGAAAGTTTTGTTCGTCTCCGGAACTCTTGATGCCCTCAATTCACAAAGCTTTTCTCTCGAATCTCATGTTAAAGTCATGTTATTGTAAATTAATTTGCTTTAAAAGCAACTTCAAGCGAAGCCCCTATAATAGCAGTCATTTGATAATAAAAGGAGTTTATTCTGGTGAAAATAAATACCATTTTGTATCGCTTTCCATTCCAGGTGTACTCAAAGCAAAATGATATCTTAAAATCTAATTTAAACATTTAATAGAGGTCGGAGCTCCATGTAAGTGAAGACATCAATGGCATCCCCATTTACTTTTAAAATAAACGGCGCAAAATGCATTTGCACAAACTTTATCATATACGTATACTAGTAAAAGGCGCTTACATACTGCAAGCATTTCATCTCACCTTGAAAAAACATTAATTTTTCAGAGAGATATTTCATCATGAGAAATATTTCTTTAATTCAAAAGATTTTTCCTCGGGACCGATTTTCGTTTTTACCTTATGGAACAATAATGGAGTAAAACAATCGCTAATTTTTAAAATTTTAGGAATATTATACGTTTTCCACATTGAATTAATAATGCCACACATTTATGCCAAATTTTAAATTTGTAGCACAATAAGAAATGAAATAACATTGTTTAAATTTAAATAATTTTTAACGGCCGCAATAAGAATTTCATAACTACTCGGAGATGTTTATTTGTTTATAAAGACTAAACTTTATATAACTTGAAAATGTCAGCTCAATAACTCGCCCGGTAGTACCTAAACAGTTATCTATTTGTTTAAACTTTAGGAATTTTTTACTGCCAAACAAATTTAAAAAATCAAAATTTGTATAATCTCTATTTCGTTTTTTTACGAATTCTACCTCTAAAAAATGTCAGCACCGTAGCATATTCGGAAATACATAAACCTTGAAAATTTGTTTAAAAAATTGCGAATTTTTAACGGCCGCATTGTTGCTCTTTTTCAAGATTTTCGTTTTTTTTTGGTCGGTTTTGCACAAAATACTACCTATGAAAAAAATTTCGAGTCTCCAGCTCTTCTGGAAGTGCCTAAACATTAGTATCCTCCTATATGTTATATATCATTATATATCGACGTTTCTTACAGAGGAGGATATAACATATATATACTAGTAGAAGGTGCTTTCATACTGCAAGAATTTCATCTCACCTTGAAAAAACATTCATTTTTCAGAGAGATATTTAATCATGAGAAATATTTCTTTAATTCTCAAGATTTCTCCTCTGGACCGGTTTTCGTTTTTTCATTATGGAAACATTATGGAGTAAAACAATCACTAATTTTTGCAATTTTCGAAATATTTTAATTTTCCCACATTGAGTTAATAATGCCACACATTTCTGCCAAATTTTAAATTTATAGTACAATTAAAAGTGAAATAACATTTATCAAATTGTTAAAATTTAAATAATTTATAACGGCCAAAATAACAATTTCATGGATAAATTTATATGTTTATTCGTTTACATAGGTTAACCTCTAAATACTTTTAAAATTTTAGATCCCTAACTTGCGGCGTAGTGTCTAAGCTTCTACCTATTTGTTTAAATTTTAAGAATTTTTAACTACCAAACAAATAAAAATATCAAAATTTCTATAATCCCTATTTCGTTTTTTTACAAATCGTACCTCTAAAAAAAATTTCAGCTCCGTAGTACATTTGAAAATACATTAACCTTGAAAATTTGTTTAAACAATTGCGAATTTTTAGCGGCCGCATTGTTGCACTTTCACAAGATTTTCGTTTTTTCTAGTCGGTTTTGCACAAAATCCTACCTATGAAAAAAATTCGAATCTCCAGCTCATCTAGAAGTTCCTAAACATTAGTGTCCTCCTATATGTTATGTATGTTATATCCTCCTCCTCTGTAAGAAACGTCGATATATAATGACTAGTAGAAGGTGCTTGCATACTGCAAGAATTTCATCTCACCCTGAAAAATCAATTCTTTTTCAGACAGATATTTCATCATTACAAATATTTTTTTTAATTCTAAAGATTTCACCTCCGCAGCGATTTTCGTTTTTCCCTTATGTAAAAATAATAGATTAAAACAATCTTCAAACTTTGCAATTTTAACAATTTTATACTTTCACAATTATGAGGTACTAATGCAACACGTTTTTGCCAAATTTTAAAGTTGTAGCACTTCTAGAAGTGAAATAATATATTTCTAATTGTATAAATTTTAAACATTTTTAACGGCCGCCGAAATGCATTTATGGAGAGATTCAAATGTTTATTTGTGCAAATGCACTACTCTGTAAATATCTTGAAATTTTCAGCTTCCTAGCTCAATCCGTAGTTCCTAAACAGTTATCTATTTGTTTAAACTTTAAGAATTTTTAACTGCCAAACAAATTAAAATATCAAAATTTGTATAATCTCTATTTCGTTTTTTTACATTTCCTACCTCTAAAAAAATGCCAGCTTCGTAGCACATTCGGAAATACATAAACCTTGAAAATTTGTTTAAACAATTGCGAATTTTTAGCGGCCGCATTGTTGCACTTTTTCAAGATTTTCGTTTTTTCTGGTCGGTTTTGCACAAAATCCTACCTATGAAAAAAATTTCGAATCTCCAGCACATCTGGAAGTGCCTAAACATTAGTATCCTCCTATATGTTATGTTATCTCCTCCTCCTCCTCCTCTGTAAGAAACGTCGATATATAATGATACGTTTGGTCTCACTTCACTCTTTGCCCCGAAATTAACTCTGTGTGCTTGGTAATTCACTGCCAATTATGTCATTAAATAATGCCACTAGACGATATATAGTATTTCTTGGGACATATGGCTTAGTTAGTATTATTTGTGACATCAGGCTGTACGTTTTGATTGATTTAATCGAAATCCTTAGAGCCATTTTTGAGTAAATCGAATTTTGTTTCAAAATATCCAAGAATAAAGTACTCTTAATTGTAGCGTAATACCATTCATCTCTTCAGAATGTCTTTTATGAATGATATTATCCATAAATATGAGATATCATTAATTTATTTTAACCGTAAGGCTGTAGTAAGAGTTTGAATGGCGGAGGCGTGACGTCATAAGGCTTAGGTAAAGAAGCTTAGCGTACATTGTAATGTCACTGGAAGCCATATAGTGATTTCAAGAGACATATGGCTTACGCAATATTATTTGTGACATCGGGCTCTACAACTGGATTGATTTTTTTAATCAAATTCTCTGGAGCCATTTTTGAGTAAATCAAATTAATAAAAAAATCGCCAAGAATAAAATACCCTTTATTTTTGTGTAATATCATTTCTATAAAAAAGGGTCTGCAAAATATGATATATTGAACAAATACGAAATATCATTCGATTTTATGTACACGTTTTGGCCCTAGAACGGCGAACAGACCGAAAGAGAGACGGCATGGCGAAAACCACTTTTATGGACTCTGGAACACCTAAAACGTGTATTTCCATCAAAATCCCGAAGTCGAATTTTTTCACGATTATAATAATTTCTCAATATACTACGTATATGAGAAAGTAAAAACCGCCGGAAATAACGAGTTTCGTGTTCTTAAGAATAACTTTTCGATGAACAAAAATAAAAATTTTACTCTGAGTTCTATAATTTTATATAATTTTAAAAAGGCAATGGGCAACGTCCTCTAAAATTAAAAAAAGAAATTAATTACACAATTTGACTTAACTCATTCTGTTATACCTATAATAACATAGCTACTTGTACCTCACTC
The DNA here is from genome assembly GCA_028673005.1 of Tanypteryx hageni. Lineage (NCBI taxonomy): Eukaryota > Metazoa > Arthropoda > Insecta > Odonata > Petaluridae > Tanypteryx > Tanypteryx hageni. The sequence goes on along the minus strand of CM054113.1, from coordinate 80,412,554 downwards.
ACTCACTGACACAATACTCTAAGTTACTTCTAGAAGGGCTAGAAATATGAAATTTTGCTTGTAGATAGGTCGAGTGGCACAACCGAAGAGAAAAATCGAAAATCACAAAAATTTTATATTTAAGGGGTCTTTTAAACCACAATGTTCCATTTCAATACCCCATAAGAAAAGCATGGGATTCAGTGAAAGGTCTTCTAAAAATGCATTTTAAAATTGCTTAAAATTTGGATACGAATTCTAAAAAAGAAAATAGCTGAAAGAACGGAGTTCTTAATTTTTGAAGGCAGTATTCACATACGTACCGAATTAGAATAAATATTTGCTTTTAATCGGAAAAATGGTGTAATTTTTCCTCATTTCAACAATGGAAATCATTAAATGCTATAGAACGACCTCAATGCTTTTAAAGGGATCTGGTATTATATGGAATTTAATGCTATATTTCCAAAACTTGAATTTTCTAATACTCGAATAATTTTTACTTTCCGTTGAGATTCGAGTTCGAGTTCCACTATATATATAGGGCATAGGCCCGATAAGCTTGCGTGTTTTTTTGTCTTTTTGTGTTCGTGTGTTTCACGCGTCTCTTCGACGCCCCCAGCAGCCTGCCAGCTTGGTCCTCAACTTGGTAAGTGTCCGCTGGGCTTCCCTCAACACCTTGTTGCCACCCTCATCACTACCATTTCTTTTCCTTTAGTTTATATATCATCATCATAGGTAGTCTGTCCGTAGACAGGTCCGTGATTATTCTTGGTTAAACCTGGTTCTCCATATACTCCTATTTTCCGCTGTCCTCTTTATATCTTGATAACTTTCTTTCCCTTTCAAATCGTCTATCAGCTGAAACCTTTTCCTACCTCTTTCCCTTTTCCCATCTAGTTTTCCTTCTAACACGTCTTTAATCATACTCTCTCTCCTCAGGTAATGTCCAACCCAGTTAGTCTTCCTCTTTCTGATAGTCTGTATAATCATTCGCTTCTCTCCTATTCTTCGTAGCACTTCATCGTTTTTCATCCTATCTGTCCATTTTATCTTCAGCATTCTCCTCCAAGTCCACATTTCAAAGCTTTCCAAGTATTTGATGTCATTTTTCCTTAGCGTCCATGTTTCTGCCACATAAAATGCTATAGGTACTCCATACGTAGCATTTTATCAACTTCTTGCGGATATCTTCCCTTATATTCCCTGTAAGTAGTTGTTTCTTTCTCCTGAAAGCCGCTTTTGCTTTTCCTTTTCTAGTTTTGATCTCATCCGTACATTTTGCCTCTCGTGTTATGATACTTCCAAGGTATTTATATTGTGAAACTTGTTCTAATGGCTTTCCCCCAATAGTTATGTTCAGATTCTCTTCTTTACCCGATATTCGAATGACCTTGGATTTTTCTGTATTTATTTACATAACGTATTTTCTACCTGTTATCATTAGTCTATTTATCATTTTTGTAGCTCCTCTTCCTTTCTTGCTAGAAGTACTTGATCATCTGCGTATTTTACTGTTCTTATAATCCTTCCTCCAATTTTGAAATCCCCTGTGCCTTCTAAAGCTTCTTGCATTAGACTTTCTCCATATATATTGAATAGGGTTGGCGATAGGCAGCAGCCTTGTCTTACTCCTCGACCGATATTTATTCCGCAGGTGTCCACATTCTCAAACCTGACCTTTACAACTTGATTCTCATATAGATTCCTAATCAGTCTCCTGTCTTTCCAGTCTACACCTATATCCTTTAATATCTTCATCAACTTTAACCAATTTTCTCTATCAAAGGCCTTCTGCCAGTCTACGAAACATGCGCGGATATCTTGACTGTATTCTATTGCCCTTTCTGATATGATTCTAACTACTCCTATAGCATCTCTAGTTCCTCGTCCTTTTCTGAAACCGAATTGATCTTCCCCTATTATTTCTTCTGCCTTTTCCTCCAGCCTTTTATTAAGAATCCTCGTGATGATCTTCGATGTATGTGACAGAAGGCTTATAGTTCTGTAATCTTTACACTGCATTGCCTTTGGCTTCTTCTTTAGAGGGATCATTGTTACTTCTAGGAAATCCTGAGGCCACTCTCCCGTGTCGTAAATCTTATTAATTAATTTCGTGATCGCTTTTAGTCTTTCTGTTCCTATGACTTTAAGTATCTCAGCCGGTATTCCATCGCTGCCCGTGGCTTTCCCCTTCTTTAGTTCCACTATCGCCTTTTCTACTTCGCTCTCCATAATACTTGGTCCTAAGATTCTTCTTCAATTTTTTCCTCATTTTCCAGTTCTATTTTTGCCGCTCCTGCCTGTTTGCTGTATAATTCCTTAATGTATTCTTCCCATACCTGTGCTACATCCTTTGTTTCTGAGACTATCTTCCCATCCGTATTCATAATTCCTTTACCACAAATTCCATTAGACTTCTTATCTTCTAATTCCAGTGCTCTAGCGTACATCATATCGTACCGTCCTAACTTCTTCATTTGTTCTATTTCATCACATTTTCCTTTTATCCAATTTTCTCTAGCTTTATCTGTTACCCTTCTCAACTCATTGTTTATACGCCTATAGTTAGCTCTACCTTCTTCACTGTTAACGTTTTTCCATTTTCGCCTCTCATTCATTTTCTCCAGCATTTCCTTCGTGATCCATGGTTTTCTGATTTTCTTCTCTTGTTTTCCAATCTCTTTATCCAAGGTATCCTTGATACTGGTTTTAATTTCATCCCATTCTATATCAACGGTCTTCGGTTTGTTTTCCAACTTTCTTAGGTTATCTTCCAACTTCATGCTGACTACATCCTGCCTTTCTTTCAGTTTTTCTAGGTTCCAGGTCTGTCTTTCTCTTCTCGTTTTTCTTATTTGTTTGAGCTTTGTACTCACGTCAAGTATTAGAAGGCTGTGATCTGAATCAATGTCTGCTCCTTGCAATGCCTTGGCGTTCTTTATGCTGTTCCTGAATCTATGTTTTACAAGGATGTAATCTATTTGGCATCTCATTCTATCTCCTGGGCTTTTCCATGTGTATAACCTTCGTTTATGGTTTTTGAACCATGTATTAGTCACTACAAGGTCATTATTGACGCAGAATTCTACGAGTTTCTCCCCTCCTCGATTTCTCTTCCCAAGTCCGTATTGCCCGACAACATTTTCTTCCTGTCCTTCTCCGACTATGCTGTTCCAATCTCCCATTATTATGCAGTTTACCATTCCTCTTCCGTCTTCTTCGTAAATTTCATTAATTTGCTCATAGATCTCATCTATTTCTTCATTGTCATGAGCTGACGTTGGCATATATACCTGGATTATCAGCATGTCCACTGGGACTGCTTTTAGCTTTATTGCCATCAGTCTATTGTTCGTTGCAATTATCTTTGTCACGCTTTTCATCATATCTTTCCTAAGTACCAGAGCTACTCTCCTTTCCCCACTATTTCCTCCAGAATAAACTACCGTGAATTCTTCCGAGTCGAACTGTCCTTCTCCCTCCCATCTAGTTTCGCTTAGCCCTATAATGTCAACTCTATTTCTTCTCATTTCTTCTTTCAAGTTCTCTAGCTTTCCTGCCTTTCTCATAGTTCTTACGTTCCAAGTCCCTATTCGTAATTTACTTTCGACAAATGTTTTCCGCAAGGCAGTCCCCGCCCGGAGATCCGATTGGGGGACTATTTTACCTCTGGATTGTTTTATATATATATATTTTTATATATATATATATATATATATATATATATATATATATATATATATATATATATAGTGGAACTTCCATAACTCGAATCTCAAGGGAAAACACAAATTATTCGAGTTATAGAAAATTCGAGTTACTAAAATATATTTTTTCCTTTTTCTTTAATCGAATTAACATAAAGTTTATTCCTGTAAGCATATAAGTTAACGTATTCTAATTTTCAATATCATGCATATTATGAAAACATCATCACCAATATTTATTCCCATAATATGTAAGATTTTACTGTATCCAAAACACTAATTGCATCACGCACTGTGATTGAAGGAATCATAGATAATTGTAATTCTCACGTACTACTGAAAGCACGAACGCGACGATTAAATTTGGGTTATCGACTATAGGAAGGAGCGAATAGATTTGTTTTTCTATAGGACTATAAAAGATCATAATCGGAGAAGCCACCCTGATAGCAGTGATAGTAAAACGTTAAAAGGATTTAAATGTGGTGTTTCGAAGTTTTTCAAGAAATTTTAACTCTTTTCAATTGTTAAATATAATGGCGTCATACCTAAAAGTAATAATTATTCGAGTAATAAAAAGTTCAAGTTATGGAAATATCGTATATTTTTTAATATTTGTACATGTACAGTGGAACTTCTATAACTCGAATCTCAAAGGAAAGCAAAAATTATTCGAGTTATAGAAAATTCGAGTTACGGAAATATATTTTTTCATTTATCTTTAATTGAATTAACATCAAGTTTATTCCCATAAGCATATAACCCTAATTTTTAATATCATACATATTAAACATCATCACCAATACTTTCTTCCGATAATATGTAAGACTTGAGCCGAAACACTAATTGCATCACACGCTGTGATTGAGGGTGTCATAGATAATTGCAATTCTCACGTACTACTGAAAGCACAAACATGCCGATTAAATTTGGGTTATCGACTGTAGGAGGTAGCGAATAGGTTTGTTGTTCTCCATGGCTATAAGGGATCACAATAGGAGAAGCAACCCTGATAGTGGTGACAGTAAAACATGAAAAGTATTTTAATTTTGTGTTTAGTAGTTTTTTGAGAAATATTAATTCTTTTTTATTGTTAAATATAATGGCGTCATACCTTTTTCTCGATATTTTTTATCCAAATATGCGCTAAAGGCATGGATGATGATGCCATAATCGTAACACAAAATATCCTAATTTTTTCATAAATTTAATGTATAGAGTACTGTCTTAATGATGATTATACTTATTGCTCATGCAGTGCGATCTGAGTCACGAAACTTGAAATACGAAAACTTCGACACGAGCCGATTGCCAGAGAATTTGGAAATTAAGGATAGTTGTCATAATTTCACGAAAAATTATAAATATACTGCTATTACTCATGGAATTTATTATGTAATAAATATAGGCCCCACTTGACTGAAGTGCTTTTGCCCTGGAAATCGCGTTGGTTTATTTACGAATTTAGATCTTGGTATATGGTGATTTTTTAGCGCTTGCAGTATGTAACAAGCACCGACAACTCGTATATATATATATACTAGTTTATATCTTAGTGTATTGTATTTTTTTGGACGCTTGCAGTATGCAAGCACCTACAACTCGTATTTATATGTTTCTTTAAAACTTTTCTCCCTTTTGCCCCTATAATGCTACAGGGCTGGAATTTCGGTTATACTGTTATTTCAGATGACCAATCTCATACTGATTTTAAGAATTTTTCTATATTGAAATAAACTTTGAAAATTCAATTAATAACCTTTGCAATTTTCCATAATCCAAAAAGTCAACTTTAAAATATAATAAGACTAAAAAGGAAACAACGAAATATTTTTAAAATGTTTTTCAGAATACACACTTTTATGTGCACTCAAAAGTATAAAATAAAATTTTCTGCCCTCAACTTGAATTAAATTTGGTGTGCAGAATAAAAGTGGGAAGCAATCTTATTGCATCAATAACTTGGATCAATAATAAACTTTTAAAATATATACATTGCCACCCGCTTTTATTTTGCACACCAAATTTAATTCAAGTTGAGGGCAGAAAATTTTATTTTATACTTTTGAGTGCACATAAAAGTGTGTATACTGAAAAACATTTTTTAATATTTTATTTTAAACCTCCAACGTGAAAATTTCTAAGCGATCGCTTGGTTCACAAAACACAGTTAACGGTAATGTATGAGGCAAAAATAAAAGTTCGGTACCTTCCAATGCTTCCACCTCTCCTTACTATCTACGAGCATGATCCCTTCAACTTCGTTTACCCGCTTTCCAACGATTTGGAGAAATTTCTCTAGACGATAAACTTTCCGAAGTTCCAACAAACCCATTTTACATTGATCTGAGTTCCGTTCCTGAAGAATATCAACTAGAATTAATAGATTTGTAATGCAATAATGAGTTGCAGAACATGCTTTTCAGCAATGGAAGATAAAATTGAGTTTTATAACAAATCCATAGTATCTAAAAAATACCCAGTTTCAAGGAAACATACTTTAAAAATTGTTAGACTTTTCAGTAGTACATATCGATGTGAAACACTTTTTCAAAATTAAAATTTCGTGATGTCCGTCCGTCCGTACGCATATATCAGGGAAGAATTGGATGAATCGATTTCAATCAAAATTGGTACATAAAATCTTCACATAAATATAAAACCAAAATGGCATATTTTGACCTGATCGACTAAGCAGGGGTGCCACGATTGCAAAATTAAATTTTTCGGTAATAATGAATTTGGAAGGAATTGGCCAAACCGATTTCAACGAAAGTCATTATAAAGAAGATGTGCAACATTAAAAAACAAAATCAATATTTTTAATGTAGCTAAAGAAATCAGGGCTGCCACAATACAAGTAATAAAAAATTCTTTTTACAAATATTTGCGCTGAGCTGTTCTCATCAATTTTTATCAAATTTAAAATTTGTAATGTGCACATATATACAAAACCATAATAGCAGATTTGGACTGGATCAACCAAACAGGGGTGCCACACTTATAAATTAAATTCTTTCAGTAATTACGGATTTGGAAGGAATTGCCTGAACGGATTTCAACTAAATTCTGTATATAAGATTTGTAAAACATACCATAATGAAATAAAGATGTTTAAAGCGTAGATAAATAGCAGGGCTACCACAATAAAAAGTAAAATTATATTTTTAAACTGACAGCATGAATTTTAAACCAATATGGTTCATATAATCTTCATATAAATAAATAACCAAAACAGCATATTTCAACCAGGTCGACTAAACAGAGCTACCACAATGTCAAGGTTAGACTTTTTATGTAACTATGAGTTTAAAAGTTTTTAGCTGAACCGATTTCAAAAAGAAATTTCGTTTGTAGGGCGAATATATAATGAGAAAATGAAATGAATATGTTTCGAGCGTATCTAAAAATTAGGGCTACCACCACATAAGGAAAAATAATTTTCTGATTTCAAAGCAAATGCATTAATATAGGATTACACTACGGCGAATTTTACGAAAAGCACTAAGCACATAATATTTTTTTTCTGTGGCGCCTTGCATTTTTTTAAAGTGACTGTTCACTTGGTTTTGGTTGCCCGACCTGGTTTCATATGCTCTCGCTTTCTATCTTTTTTCACGTTTCAGCTATAGCAAATATGTATCCCGAGAAGCCGATCATCCCTTTTCTGAAAAACATTCCATCTACATCCAATATATCCTCCCCACCTCTGGCTATCGGTCAAAACCTTCTGTTACCATGGTAACCAACTTCCGAGTATCCAAACTTCGGAAATATTTCCATTTGTCTCAATGGGAAGGGTGGGCATAAAGGGATCCGCCGAAAAGCGTCTTCATGCAATCCCCTTTTGAGTTGCAAGCTTCTGAAGGAGGAATTTCGAAGCCCGGTATTACCGTGAGAAACTATGTATAGAATACATATAGATAAATTTTAGGTCCCTGTAGTTTTTTTCAATCGCAAATTTCTTAAACAGTTTATTTTTTGTTATGTTATGCTTCCCTTATCATTTCTTCGGCATAATTATTAAATGGTGTTGCCGGTGGTGTAGTGGTTAGGACGCCGACCGCTACTCGTCTGCTACTCGCCTGCTGCTCGAAAGGGCAGCGGGCACGAATCCTGCGAAAGTAGGTTTTTTTCCCAAGGTCTTCCGGCTCCCTGTTTGTTTGGTTTGAGGAGACTGCAAAGGCAGCGTTCCGTCCTTCGGAAGGGACGTTAATCCGTTGTTCCCTTGTTGCTCTTCGCTAAGAGTAGGCTAATGCCGGCACTGGGTTCCCTCCTCCCTTGTAAGTGTGTTCGGTGTGGAAGGATTTATGGCTATAATAATCCAAGAGGTTGATTAGCCAAATACACACATAATTATTAAACAATGCTCGTGAGAATGGGCACCCCAGTTTCACGCCTCTTCCTAGCGTTGCCCAATGTAATTCTCCCTCTGCTCAGTCTGGCTCTTATACAGATTTCTGATTAGACGTCTATCTCTCCAATTCACTCCTATTTTCCTCAACACATCCATTAGCTTAGGCTATAAAACTCTATCAAAGGCCTTTTTGAAATCCACAGAACAGACGAATGTCTCAATATTTCTTTCTACCAATGTTCTCGTAACCCCTATAGTACATACCTCTAGTGCCACGATCTTTCCGAAACCCGAATTGGTCTAAACGTGTATTACAGTGGAAACCGCTTAACACGAAATGTGGGGGACCAGCGCAAACATTTCGTCTTAACCGAATTTCGTGCTAAACGAATTTCATGATAACCTTTTTTGAGACTGATTTGAGATATTGATATAAGCTCGTAAATAAATCTTGACATAACAAATATGCGATGGAAACAGCACAGTAATTAGTTATAATAATGAAAACCTTATAATTTATTCATTACATATATACATAAAAAATTATTTTATTTCAATAATTTCATAAAAACAATGTACAAATATTAAGTATCAAGGTAGCTAAAGTAGTTCAATTGTCTACTTCTTAACAAAAAATTCCGTAATTTTTTTCTGCCTAGCATTCATAATGATCTTTTTTTCCACAAATTGTTCCAAATCATCAACCGTCTCATACAAACTGTCCCCATCTGTTTGATTTTCTAAAAACCGACGCACACTTTTTAGCATTCCACGGACATCCGCAGCACTTGGCACTGACAACATTCCGTCATCATAGTCATCTCCACTTTCACTACTATTTTCATTTTCTTTTGTTGCACTATTTAACAATGTCCACAATGTCACTGTCTGTTAAAAGTGGTGTAGTGACAATATGGTCATCCACTGCTATATAATCATCCAGCGTGATTTCAGTTGTCAATCTCATTACAGACGACACGCGACCGAAGATATCACACATTTCTCTTTTAGTAAATGTATTTACCCTAATTTTCATAACCAATTCAGTTTCATCCTGGCCAGAAAACCTATCTGCTGATGGCGAAGAGGAAAATCCAGCGTGGTGAAAACAATTTTCTATTGTTTTCGTTGTAACTGACCTCCAAGCGGCATACAACAAATGCAAGGAATCCAAAAGAGTCACGGGCTTAATTTCCTCATTTGATTCAATACTAGATAAATATTTCTGGAGTAATAACTTCCGATAGTGGCATTTTAGATTTTTTATAATACCCTGGTCACATGGCTGCAATACACTTGTTGTATTAGGCGGCAGAAAGATCAGTTTAATTGATTTCAGCTTTTCCACTTCTGGATGAGCAGGGCTGTTGTCGATAATTAAAGCTATTTTGCGCTTCTGGCGTGAAAAGCGCTTGTCCAATGCCCTAACCCAGTCTGTAAAAATGTTTCCCGTCATCCAAGCTTTTTTATTTGCAGTGTATTCCACGGGAAGCTTCTTTACATTCTTGAAGCAGCAGGATTCAGAAATTTACCCACAACAAACATCGGGATTTTTTTCAGAACCGTCTGAATTGAAAGCCACCATTACCGTAATGCGCTCTTTAGATTTTTTTCCACCAGAGCACTGCTCATTTCAAAAGCTAAAGTTTTTTCTGGGAGGCAGCGAAAATAAATTCCGGTTTCGTCAGCATTAAAAATGTCCAAAGTCTGTTAATAATTTAGGCAAGATAGAAGTTACCCACTCTGATGTCATATCACGGGAGACGTCTCCCGACTCGCCGGAAACACTTAAAAATTATCCCATTCCTCACCTTGAACCGCTCCAACCATCCAGGACTAGACTTGAATTCAATTCCCAATTCTTATCCCAAAGCGTCAGCCTTCGCCATCAAAACAGGACCAGAAATTGGAGCATTCTGGGCTCTTGCTTGCTTAAACCAGATGATCAGCGCCGCTTCCAAATCCTCGTGCTTTGCCGTGCGTAGACGCTTCCGTTCCGGTTCAAACATGCTTCTCTCAAACACAGATGTTATTTTATCACGATTTTTTATAATTGTTGACAAAGTTGAAAAGGAAATTTCGAACTCTTTGCAGATGTCCGTTTTGGTTCTATCACCGTTATCAACCGCTTGAAGGAGCTGCATTTACACTTTCAGCGGTATTGCTTTTTGCTTACGCACTTTACTAGCCATTTTTATGTGGGTCTTTTATCTTTTATAAAAATATAAAATCACAACTGAAAACGATCCCGTAAAAGAAAGAAGAACTTCGCTCACAGATTCGTTTCACATTCGCTAGCCGTTCCACACGGAAATTCAGAATCAACTGAGTAGAACTGTTCTGCATAGGGGTCTAGAGACGAGAGCAAGGGGTTAGGAGTTGAGCGTATTGAAAGACGGGAAAAGGGAAGGTACAGTACAGATAACAATCTGCACCTCCAAATCCTTCCTTTCATTCGAAGATGGTAGTTCCCAGAATTTAGTTTATTGCTCCCAAGGAAATCTCTGTAGCAACCATCTCAACGGGGGCGCGTGAGTTTCTCTGAGGTCTACTAATGACCATGCCTATTGAAAGAGAGGGGGAAGGAGGAGGTACAGCTGTGGTTGTGAGATTATTCATACTTCTATGTTAAGAAAAGAGTGGGTCGTTTCGTGTTATCCCAAGAATTTGACATGGATTTATTTTCAGGGGACCGAAATTTTTTTTTCGTGTTAACCGAAATTTCTTGTTAACCATTTCGCGTAAAACGAACTAATATACGTTGAAATGTATAGGCACCGGTAGGGACCGAGCCTGCATTTCGTGTTAACCGATATTTCGCGTTATCCGTTTTCGTGTTAAGCTGTTTCCACTGTATATGGTTATTAACTTTTGCTTCTAGCCTCCCGTTCAAAATGCTGAGATTAACTGTCTAAAGATCTGCTATAATTACAAAATACATTTAATTCCTTACGTGTGCATGGCAGATTTTGTAAGCGGAAGGGAATTGATTATCTACGGCGAAGAAAAGAACGTAAATGTAAATATTACAACTACTGAAATCAAGTGAAGTACATATGTTTTTAAATAATATCGATTGTTTGGTTGATTAAAACTGATAAATCGATAAATATGAATTAAATATTTTCCTGACAACATTTCTACATATTTAGTCATTAAAATTAAATAATATGTTTATTGATGCACCAATTAAGAGGGGAGAAGAAATTTTTAATTGAGATATAATCGGGTCGTGGTGATTTGCTGTTTTACGGTGTGTGCTCGGTCAAATTATATCGTATAGTTTCAAATACTTCATCGCACGAAACGCGCCTATTTGTGATACACTGTACACTTTCCTAACTTGTTTAACGAAAAAATCTGCAAAACTTAAAAAATTATGGCATACAAACAGTAAATATTTCATTAACAGGTTCAAGGAATTTTATTTTTCTAAGCATTTACTTTTAGCTGATCACCAATCCGACTTCATCCTCAACCCTCTCCATATGTAACACAAAGGATACAAATTAGATCAATTCAAGGAATTTTATTTTTCTAAGCATTTACTTTTAGCTGATCACCAATCCGACTTCATCCTCAACCCTCTCCATATGTAACACAAAGGATACAAATTAGATCTTTTGGAACAACCGAAAAAATCCTTTTCCACGAGCAGGGCAAACAATCACCCTCAGTACACGACCGTCTCTTCCATTCCCACTCTTCCCTTCTTTAGGCCGTTTCTTACCCCAAATAAAATCAACCTCAAAACAACGACGCATAGACTCAGGTTTTTCCCCCCTTATTTCTTCCTATCCACTTCATTGTTAGTCATTGCAATTCCTCGTTTTCAGAACCCACTCCGCACACCGAATCATACACGGTTCCTTCTTACCTACTGCCACGACCATATGACCGCTCAACGTCCCTTTTAACCTCAACCCGCCTTTTCCAATTGTTCTCCCCTTCACCCTTTTTCTCTCTGCTCTAAGAACCCAACTCCATATTTCTCAAAAGACAATCTCTCTCCCTCCACCTTTGACCCTGCTCTTTATGATTGCAACTTCAATCTCGTTCCAGCGCCTGATGATGACGTTCTACGTCAAAACCGGTTAGCAATTTTGTTAAATAATTAACCTACGGTTCCAAATAACCAAAGTTATCATTGTTTATTTTAATAAGATCGTGAACATGGATTACCGAAAAATCTTTGATCGTGAAATTTTTTATTAATACCTGTGTATTTCTCATTTTAACGCAGTCCTTAACCTTTATTTATCAATTATACCCATCAGTTCGAAAGATGAAGTATTGATTTAATGTGCAGGCTTAAATGTGGGAATAATACGTAATTTTGGAAATATATCACCTTTCTCGATATAAAAAATACGTGAAAAATCATTTTTTCAAATTTTCTTGATATATTTGGGCCTATCAGGAACTTTCAAAGTGTGATGGCAATAAAAGAATCAACTTCAGAATTTACGACGTAGGTATTTCTAAGAAGTTTTACTAAAAGATTTCGCGCTATACTACGGTAATTCTAGTCGGTTTAATTCATTTTCGCAAACGATACAGAAATGCTATATGAAATTGAACAAAAAAATAGACGGATAGCCGTGGCGAAGCTTATGAGTGCTATACTACAAAAGCGTATTTTCTTAGGAAACGGGATTTCATTAGGAAAAATGAAGTGATTTTTGATTTTATTAAGGTTGAAATAAAGTACCATGTAATGCCTTTCGGTAAAAATTTTTAAGCCGTCACAATAAACGGATAAGAAATTATATAATTTTAAAGTTTTGAACGATGGGCGAGGAGATATTTGCTAGTGTAATTACGCAGTTACGCGGTTTACTTATTTGTGACATGTTTGAGAAAAATACCTAAGGCTATACGTAATTGAACGTAAAAAAGAGTTCGAGATAAAGTTTGGTTCAAATTCGATTTAGCGATTCGTCTCCTTTACTTCTGGCGTCCATTGGCGGCGAACTTTGGCCACGTGATACGCCTATAATTTCTAATGACTTCCAGGATCGATAAGGTGCTCCTGGATGCAAAATAACTTTGAGGAGCTCCTTGGTGATTTAAGAGTTTTTCTTCTCCATGAATCTCATTCTCCCAACAAAACCACTTATAAGCACTAGTAAAAACGCTCATGATTAAAGTAAATAATATTAAGAGTTTGGAAAAATTGTTGTCTGAAGAGAAATTATGGTGTGTATGTGTTTCCACTCCGACCAATGATATTCTCGATCCACCATCCTCAGCAAAGGACGAAGCCAAATTCGGAGAATTTAGAATTGGCCTACTTCGACAAAAAATGTCGTAAAAGTGCGCGATCATACATGCGAACGATGAAAGATATCATATTTCGCGAGATAATGAGATTTGAGAGAATTTTCTGATGCAGCGAGAATTTATTTAAAATTCCCAAACTTTATGCATCTGCCGCCCTCTCTTAAAGGAGCCGGCGACGCCCTTAACGACAAGCATATACCAATAAATGTAAAATGTAATGCTAATTTCAAAATTTTACAAACATTTATTTTATTATAATTTATTATATGCATAATTATGCATAAAATTAAACAAGTAGAATGTTATTCATGAACACGGGTAAGATTAGCGCGTTTTTTACTTTTCATGTGGTTATACCGCCACATGTTCTGTCACTATAGCCTCGCTTGTTTTATAATGGGGTGTACCACATGATGTTGAGATTAGCGTTTGAATGAGAGAGGCTTAATAGCTAAGTATTGCGCATCATCATTCTACATAAACATATATTTTACATAAAAATATATTTTTTTGGATAATTGATACTTCCAAAACGACATTCAATTATAGAACGCAACCAATTCTGTGTTAAATTTTGAACGTTTCCCTAGTCGCTTTTGCAAAGTTCTCAAAACTCAAGCGTTTCATGAATAAGGGGCATCAATGTGGAAACGTAAGCTTAGCTCAGTTTCCGCTTTCCATCTTTAATATCTTCGGAGATATTTAAAAAAAGCCAAAATTTTAAATGGATCCCAATTCAAATTTGTGTATTTTTTTAAACTCAAACAAAGAAAAACAAATGGTATCAGTACAGAAATCTACACTCCAAGTTTCAGCTTTCTATCTTCTACGGTTTAGTCACAATTTCAATTTAAGCAAGTGGACAGACAGACAAACAAACACAGACGCCAAAATGGAACTATAAGTGCATTTTTTTAAAGAAACGCGCTAAAAATCAAACAAAGTCGTCCAGTCTTCACGAGCCCTTTGAAAACCTTTTGCGACCTACAGTTTGGTAACCACTGGCCGAAGAATTGAAACGTCACATACTGAGAAATGCGTATCTTCTACAGGAGTCCAAAGTCACAATAACTGGCTAGCAAAAACATCTGAAATCTCAATGTATTCAAAAGAGAAATATCGAGCTAGCTGTTTGGCTGGAATCTAATTGCTTAGATAACAACCCTTGTTATTTACCGATAGCAAATTGTATAATTACTTCTACTTAATACCCAAATCGCTTGAGTAAGAAATGAAGAAATCGTAATCTAATGGTTTAATCGTATAATATTTATTTAGTCTGCTTTAAATACCCTAACTTATATTTACTTTTGCTATGTAATGGGTGCGTAATATAGACCTGTTTATGTGCCTCAGAATTTTTAAACGGTACTAACTGCCCGGATATAAACTGAGCGATCATTTCTGTTTTTATAAACTATGTTTAAAACCGTATAAATGTTTATTTATAGCATGAGACAATTTTATGATTTACAACCTTTAGTAGAAGAGTAAAAACTATCCAAATTACTTTAAATTTCCATTTTTAGTGCTTTTCGTCATTGCTGAAAAGCACTATTATCTTCGTGATGTCCGTCCGTCCGTACGCATATATCAGGGAAGAATTGGCTGAACCGATTTCAAACAAATTTGGCACACAAAATACTCACATAAATTAATGACCAAAATAACAATTTGGACCGGATCGAATCAGCAGGGGTGCCACAATTGCAAAGTTAAACTTTTCGGTAATTGTGAATTTGGAAGGAATTGACCGAACCAATTCCAACGACATTTTGTACTAAGGAGGCGTGCAACATAAAAAAACAAAATCAAGATATTTAGTATATATATAGAAAGCAGGGCTGCCACAATTCAAGGAATAAAAACATTATTTTTTTAGACGTATTTGTGTTGAATTGACCACATAAATTTTCAAAAGTGGAATACTCCTTTAGCCAAAACAACTAGAGGGCTGCAAAACCCAATGCATTTCGCCCACAAGGTGGGCATCGTCAGGGGTAGAACCTGTTTCAACAGTGATTGGTAGCCAACTGCCAGGTTTGAAACGGAAAGTATTAAGAAGACGACCGAGAAACAAGTGAAACGCGGAAAGATTTTTCGGCGTGTGTGTCGTTTAAATCTGTCAATTTGTATAGGATCTTGTTGAAATCTGTGTCCGTGTTCATAAGTGTATCGCGGTTTTTGTAAATGTGAAGGTTTTCTAACGAGTTTAGTGAGTTATTGGCTGAAGTTATCAATGTTAAATCGTTTACGTGTATACTATGACCTGTTTCAAAGATGTGGTTGGCAACGCTTGATTTTTCAAAACGATTATATTTATAGTGAGCCATGTGTTCCTTGAAGCGTGTTATTAGTTTCCTTCTTGTTTGTCCTATGTACTTTTTGTCGCAGTGTGAGCATTGTATTTTATAAATACCGGACTTGTTCAAAGATTCTGTTCTGTCTTTTGTACTGCCCAGTAAATTTTTCAAATTATAAGGATTTGTATATGTTATGGTATAATTCTTATGTTTAAAAATTTTGTTCAAGCCTCTGTTTAATGGTGGAAAATAAGGCAATTTTACAAATTTGTCCTCTTTTTTGGTGTCTAATTTAAGGGAAGTGGCATTGGACAAAGTTTTATTAAAGTTATGTTTTCTCACTAATTTATTAATTAAATTATTATCGTATCCAAGTTTAGCGGCAATTTGTTTTATGTGTTTTAGTTCCTTTGCATATCTGATTTTATTGAGGGGGATGTTACATAATCTGTGTGTTAAAAATTGAAACACAGCTATTTTTTGGTTCATAGGGTGAAAGGAGTTGTTAGGAATAAAGTTATCAGTATGTGTAGGTTTTCTAAAAATGTCAAACTCAATATGTTGTCTATTATTTATGATAAGCAAGTTAAAAAATGGCAAGGTGTTGTTTTATTGAAGTTCATAAGAGAACTTAATTGAAGGATATATGTTGTTTAACTGATTAACAAATTCATCTACATTTTGTTTCTTTAAATCAAAGATTGTGAATATGTGATCCACGTACCTCAACCATATATCTGGAAAGTAATGAAATTTTTCTTTGCAATCGTTTTCAAAAGAGGACATGAAAATGTTGGCTAAAAAGGGAGATAAGGGGTTTCCCATTTTAACAAAATTTAATAAATATAATATAAAAAAACCATTTAAAGCGAATCTCCCAAACAGGGGTGCCACAAATACAAAGTAAACTCTTTCAATAATTAAGGATTTGGAACGGATTGGCTGAACAGATTTGAATTAAATTTTCTATATAAGATGTGTACAATATACTGTAATTAAATGAAGATGTTTAAAGCGGAGTTAATGAACAGGGCTACCACAGTAAAAAGTTAAATAATATTTCTTTTACGCGTATTTCTAGAGAACTGACAATGATTTTTAATCCAATATGGTATATATATAATCCTCATATAATTAATTATTAATTAAATAATTAACCAAAACATCATATTTTAACCGGATCGACTAAACACGGCTACCACAATATCAATGCTATAATTTATTTTTAACTATGAATTTGGAAGGTATTGGCTGAACGGATTTCAAAGAAATTCCGTTTGAAGGGTGAGTACATATAGAATGGGGAAACGAAATGAATATGTTTAGAACGGATCTATTAAGCAGGGCTATCATAATATAGAAAAATAATTTTATGATTTCAAAGCAAATACATTATATACGGTTAGATTACGGCGAATTCGACGAAAAGCGCTTCTGTACCACGGGAAACCAGTGTACATCCCTACTCGTTCCCTTTTATGGCAATAGAATTAATCAATACAATTCAGTGTAAAATATGTATAAGAGCTGACTTTGGTGTGAAATGAAAATGTAACACCTTATAGTAGTTGTTTTCAACCTTTTTTGAGTGGCAAAACATATTGGATGGAGAACGAATTGGCGGAACACCTATATACATACGCATATATTGGCGGAACACCTAGGACTTCCAAACCGGTTTTTACCGTGCACAGATTAGTCATCGAATTTTCTTAATATTCGTTAACCGGTTAATTGTGTCTGATCAACCGAATTTTTTTAAGGGAGAAAAAATCCTTCCCATAATCAGTTTTCAAAAATTCGAGTGAAAAGAATTTGTTGGATTAAATAGGTATTCTTCGAGGACCCCTCCGGACCTATGTTATTTCATTAAAAAAAAACAAATAATGATTTAAATCACTAGGATTTGTGAATTGTTGGAATGGATTGTTACGGAAACAACAAAAAACTATTTTAAGATAGTTTATTTGTTTTTTGGTACATCACGAGACTGGTAGGTTGGTAATGGGGTAGAAATACTCAAGGTTAATGCGTGAACTTCCCCTACGTGCGCGGCGTTCTCCGCGCATCGACTTGTATCGCCGTATCCAGTGGCCCGTCCAAGTTTTCCGTTGACTTTCGGCTGTCAATAGGAGAATCTTTTCAACGCAATTGCAAGTATTCAGCCTACTTTTACAATCAGTGACCGAGTTTATTCTGTGGCCAATAACTTTTCAACCAAAATTCGTAGTTCTATGAAATACGAAGCTTTATGCTCTAGTATTCCTGAAGTATTATTTTTTTTTAAATATTAAATATTTTTCTTGTATTCTTTTGTGCATTTGTACAAACAATAATTTTTTGTACATAAGAAACATTCAATGTCGTTTATTTATAAGGCTTTATTTTTAAATCATATAAAACAACTTGTTTGTCTTGTTAAGCATTCCGTTCAAAATTTCGTTATACCAAACATTGAATGAGCTACAATTTCTTTAAAAATTTTATTTTCAGCAAAAACTAAGCAGTTTTACTTGTATTCCTTTGAAATTTATTTAAATAATCATGTCAAAAAATCAATTAAGGGTTTATATTTTTACCGGTCCATTACCGGTTAACCTATTATCTGATAATGTTTTAACCTAAAACCGGTTAATTGGAAGCCCTAGGAACGCCTATGTACATACGCATATACATTTACCATGGCTGTGGGAACGCGCATGCGTACTGCAGCAGGTTAGAAGTTGTAACCTGCTACTTTCTGCTTCCCCGATAGATGGACTTACGGTGTGAGAGCAAAATTTAAATATTTTATATTTTTAAGTTCATAGAGGAATCTAAATTTATAGAAAATTTATTTTCTGTGAAATATTTCGCGGAACACTTAGGCAATGCTAGCGGAACACCAGTCTTTCGCGAAACACCAGCTGAAAAACACTGCACTGGACTATTCTTACCGCTGCCGAACGCAAACAAATAGCAAGACGTATTTTAATGAGCAAAACCGTTAAGAGACGCCAAAAGTTCTCCAGCATTTCGTCGTAATATTGTATATACATCCGCGCCAAAATATTTTGTGTTTATAACAGTATTTCCTATATGTGCTGTAGCAAAGTATTTTATTTTATTTCTATATCAAAGCTCTGCTATAGGTCGACCGGACTCAAAGAACCTGCGCCGTAGCTTACCCCTCCAGTTGGCGCAGCCCCTCTTTTTTCCCCTTTCCACACTACAGCGGCAGCTTCAGTCAGTTTCAGCGCGCATATTTGAACGTTTCGATTTCCCCGGTATCTTCCTCTTTGAAGTTTTTCTTGATTGTTGATAGTATTTGTTATTTTTATTGTTGCTATTGTTATTCGGCATTTTGTTGTTTCTTTAGTTTTTCTTTATTTGTTATTTTTGTGGTTATTGTTGTTTTTGAATGAAATGGCATCTTCATTAAGAGGTACGCCTGTTTCCGGGAGACCATTGACAGGACAAGCATGGGAGATTGTGTACAAAGTGGCTACTTTCTTACGGGATAGCAAATATATCGGCCTCAAATACAACGTAGTGGAGAGCACAAGTACGGCTACTGGAGTCTCTAGTTCCATGAATTTACTTGTGAATTTTCCTCACGTATTTTCATTTGGTCCCTTCAGCTGAGGCTTCCTTTTATTCTCATATAAAAGAGATTCAGTCCCTTCAACTGAGCCACCTTATAATCTTTAAAAAAAGTACCGATTCTAAGAGGTTCTAAATATGAGAACATTCACGCACAGCACAATTTAACCTCTCGCTAATGGCAAATATTTTTCACTATTTTAACTCATCATGGCTCCTGTGCCTACGCTTTACGCCAGGATTTCTTTCGTTTATTTGTTTAAAGCCCCTCCTTTTCAATAGCTAGAATGGCACGTGTTTCAGCCTTTTAGAATTCGCAGTTTATTGGTTTTTCTTTTTGGGTTCAGAGGACATCTGGGACGCAGCGTCGGAACGTGTTTTGGAAAGTCTTTTTCATTTTATACATATTTCTCCTGGTAATGGTGAATGAATTCTTTATTAATTGTGGCATTAATTTTATTACCAATCATATTAAAAAATACTTAACCGATATTTCATGGAATAATATCTGCGTACATTCGCAAAATTATACTCGTCTGCTTGAACTTAAGAAATTAAAATATGCATATTTATTATAATAAATGATTTGATACTTGTTACAGTCCATCAGTCGGCAATCAAAAATACTTTATAAACACAACAGATAAATAATTTATCAGAAATCATGAAATATTAAACAGAAAATTCCTCGATTATCCCTCGTGAGAATTTCGTCAGTTAGGCGTGAGCATCCGTACGGTATGAAGTTATCCGAAGCCAAAAGAGTGAGCTCCCGCCATCTTCCTTTGCTCGGCCCACTTTTGCTAGAAGGGTCTTTTGAGTCCGGTAGACCTATAGTAAGATGGACTGAAGCATTCTCGTACTTTCACGAGAGCATTAGCATTGATAATCACGAACACAAACTTATTTTCCCTAAGCAGGATTCGAACCTATCTATTTAATTACCTTATATAATACAACTAGCCTAATTGCTAATCCGTAAGGTGTGAAGTTATCCGAAGCCGAAGGAGTGGGGGTACCCAGTGAGCTCCCGGCATCCTCCTTAGCTCCGCCCACTTTTGCTAGAAGGGTCTTTTGAGTCCGGTCGACCTATAATTACGTACTTCATTTTAAGAATATTTCAGAAGGTCTGGAAGATCAGTCGTTGACATTTCAATGCCTTCACTGTATAAAATGGGTCATTAACGTAATGAGTGCTCTGCTGCTGCTACACCTTGAAAAAGTTAAAAACGAGAAAGAAAATTCTCCTGCTGTTGTTATTGGACTTTTGAGAATGTTGGAAGATTCCAAGTTTGTTCTTTTCTCGTCTTCTTTAAGGTTTTCTTACGATTTTCAACAAAATTGGAAAGGTGAACTCCATGTCGGAGTACACAGTTTCCAAATGTATATTTTGAGATTTCACAATGTTCTCAATATTTTTCGCTCAGATGAGGATTTAACGAGTATCAAGCGAGGTACGTTGAAAAATACATATAGGTCTTTATGTAAAGTAATCGTAATTATTGTCCGATTTTAACCAAAATTGGAATTGGTCTACTAATTTTAGCAAAACTCCCCAATACCAAATTTCATCGAAATACATAAAGCAGTTCGGGAGTTGAAACAAAAGAGCATTGTAAATTACATGTAGGTCTTCGTTTCAAGTGGTGGTAATTGTTGTCAGATTTTAACCAAAATTGAAATCCGTCGACAAATTTTACTAAAACTCCCCAATGCCAAATTTCATTGAAATACTTCCAACGATTCCCGAGTTAAAACAAAAGAACTTTGTAAACTACATGTAGGTCTTCATGTAAAGTGGTCGTCATTGTTGTCCGATTTTAACCAAAATTGCAATCGGTCGACCGATTTAAGCAAAACTCCTCGATACCAAATTTCATCAAAATACATCAAGCGGTTCCCGAATTGAAACCAAGGAACATTGTAGGTGCTTATTTAAAGTGGTCGTAATTTTTTTCGATTTTAACCAAAATTGGAATCGGTCGACCAATTTTAGTAAAACTTCACAATACCAAATTTCATAAAAATATGTCTAGCAGTTCCCGAGTTTTAACATGAAGACGGAAACGACCTCCCCATGCGTTCATTTCGTGCAAAGAACGCATAAAAACCTCTCTCCTTTATTTAAAAGACATGACCTAATATTTGCACTGTTTAACTTCACGTGAAATTTTGCAATATCAATACTCTTTAGAGTGGAGATTATATCAGGCCATACTGGAGACAGCTTTGTTAGAAACACTAAAATAGAAGGAATATATCAAGATTTGTAAATATTTATAAAGTATTCACGTCTTATGAATTACCTAAATGAATATGACTGCAGTTGTGCTAATGTAAGGGCCAGAACGTAAAGTTATGTCTTGCTCAAGAAAAACTAAATTAGCCACTGCAAAAAGAAATTGTTTCAATTGACACTGCCTTATAGTATACCAAATATGTTTTGGTGTATAAGGTGTTACGTTTTCATTTAATGCAATTCAGAGCTGAAAATTACCGTGACGTAATTAATTAACATAATATAACAAATAGACATAATGTGCAAATATTTCACCTTAAAACATGTTTACGCAAATCCAAAATGAGATTTTTGCACACTGCGGAGAATTTTCGACTAAATGATTTGAAGTGCATACCGTTCTGGTTATCCGATGCTGCGTTTCTAACGTCCTTTTTTTATTCTTCCGTATACAGCAAAATGCGGTTACGCCTTACCTCACTATAACGTAGTTTTCAGATTACCGTACTATTTGTAAATCCCTATCAAATGTGCGGTATAAACAATGTAAAAATATTTCAGTTTAACGGATTTTAACATGACATGCTTTTCAGTAATATTTACAAATTTATGAGATCCTAAAAGAATATTTTTTCAATATAACGCATTTTTCATCTAAAATTGACTTAAAGACAAGTAAAACACTTATTCCTACATAGGGCATTGTAGCAACAAATCACCATAACTGAAAAAGAGACAAGAACAAAAGATGATGGGTACAATACCGTAAAAAGTCTCTAGCGCTGATGAGACAGAGCACTTTATCGAACTTCTATCTGACAGGAGCACGTAGTGGTGGTAGGAGATCGCAGGAAAGGCTTTCCGTTTTATTTTACTACCGTTCAACAGATACATAAAAGTTGCTGACCGGTAAATTTGCAAAACTCCGTTGCTTCAAAGATGCTTCATCTATTTCTGCAGATCATAAATCTAACAGGTGTGCTTGGATGATAAAAGGACTTTTTGCGAGATGACTTTTAAAAACTGATAAAATTATTAGAAAAGGAATGGTAAAAGTATTCCATATACTGGAAATATTAAATTAGATTATGTTTCCAGCAGCTATGTATCACTTATAAAACCATCAGACTATGTCATTATTAACAATGCAAAAGTGAATTCTTGACCCCAGCTCATCGAAAAATACCGATTGTCGTCAATGATAAATGAAGTACTAATATTAATGCTCGCCAAGGCATAAACATGATTACAAGTGAACGATAGGATGTTAGTGAGAGGACAATTGCAAATTGCTGTAAAGCCGGAAACTGATTTTCATCTGAGAGAGATAAAGAAGATTCCAGTTTTCCGAGCAAAATCTGGAAAGACGGCTACTCCAAACTTCCTTTTTCCATACCATTTGAAAAGTTTTCAAATGCATATTAATTTGCAAACCCACTCCTTTGTCGATGGAGAGTTTCATTATCCTCAGAGGAGGAGCTAAAATCAATGAAGTGATTCAAGGCGTTGAAGTGCGTGGAGAAATTAAAAATATTCATTTCGGGATATGATGGCGTCCCAGAGACGTTATTTAAGTCATTTGATATCGTAGAAAAGTATGTTAAATGCCACATTCTTTTTAAAAATAAAGAAAAATAATATCTGAATATTTCAAGAAGCAATAGTGTATCTGATAGGTATTTTCAGTATGACTTACTTTCAGTGTAACGCGGAAAAATTAATGTTCCCCACTCAAACGTTATATCGACAAATTCTCTGTGTTGCGTGTTAGTTCTACATATTATTTTCGTAAACTTCTTTAATGACGGTCTCGGGTGAAAATCACGCGCAGGATTCATAAGGCAAAATATTCATTGAAATAGAGTTCAAAATTTCAATAATGAACCGTTCTTTGTGAGCCTCGATCAAGGAAGCAATCAGAATTCGACATAAACTTATACCTCAAGATAAAATGGCCGGTTTTGCCATAACGGGAAAGGAAATGCTCGAGGGAAAGAAGTAATTTTCCCAGCATTAAAATATTTGCACTCCTTCAGTAACGAATTTAACTAGAGTGAAGTATAATCCATGTCGGAGTATGCCGCTGTAAAATACGCTATTGAAAATATCAAAACTTTTCCAATTACAATTATAATTTACGCTTAAATTTCCCAAATTCTCATCATTAAGAAAGACCAAAAACCTCAATTTTCTACAAGTTATAGTGCCGCATGATTTTGCGTGGTGACTCCATAATGCTTTGGAAAACATTATAACAATTAAATTTTGCGAATGCTCCGGAGGTTAGCCAAGACGTTAGGTCGGAACTTAATCAAGATATTATGTCTTAAACATAAACCTTAGAGACTACGACAAAGTTTTAAACGTGGAAAGAATTCCTCTTAAATTACAACGTTCGAAAGTAGCACAAACTTTTCAAACTACTGTGTGAAATGTTGGTCCATGGTGCGGAATAATTTCCCGGAGACCAAGGTATTATCCACCTTTCCATCTTTAGGATTTAGTAATGTGTTTAAGCGAGTGAATGCGTGAGTGCCTAGGAGGTCCCTGTCACTGCCGAAAGACACACAAACTCCTAGATACGAGTGTGAGTTTGATACCGGGTTCTTGGCAAGGAATAACTATCCCGCAAATCTGTTAATTTTTTATATTTTCTTTCCTCTTTCTTCCAATTGTGTTCGTGTTTTTTATGTTATATCTATCCTTCACCATCTCTCCCTCCTCCTTCCTTCTCAATATATAAATTTTATAATTAACGGTTAAGAATGAATTATTTCTTCATTCAGATTGTGCGTTATTATATAAGTGAAAGTCAAGCTAAAACATTATTGTGCAATAAAATTTCATCTGAGAGGTTTTATGAACAAATTTTCAATTGAAAATATTAAGATTAATTGTACAGAATATTACCGGGAGCTTTTTTATCAAAGCCTCGCGGTGCGCATAAAATTCTCTCACAGGAGTTAGGCCGCATATCCATGCAGTAAAGCACCCATGTCAAACTGGCAGCCTTTTCTTTGCCTTACTGCGGGCCGAATATTAATTTTTGTCTCAACTAAATCGTTTGAGATTTTCTATAAATGTGAAAATGGGACAAGATTTTTCAATTACTAAGATACAATATAACGTGTTTTTTCAATTATTTTTTCTAATGGCAAAATAAACCACCGATCTTCCAAATAAACTAATTTTTCCGAATATGGCACTCATTAAACGACTGTAATCTCAATGCGACCCTCCTTTAATATCCATCACATTAATGTTGCCTCTTCGAGTTTGACATTCTATCCAATTCTCTGAGATGGGAAATTAACTTCGATGCGGGACGGAGCTTAAAACCCTTTCACTGTTTCTATCATATTAACTAATGCCCCCACACACATCCCTGCTGTCACGGGCAATCCTTCACACCTCACCCGGCGAAGAAACAGACGCATGAATCAACCAAATTAAAAATGAAAAGACTCACCCTTAGGATCCGAAAGGGGCTGTCCTGCAACAGGCACACGTCCCCGTTGATCCACTCGTCTCCGTTCATTTCCAGCGTCGTCTGCTCCTTCTGTTCCCTCTTCCGGTAGAAGTTGGTCGCGGGATTGAAGTGGTTTGCCACGCGGTTCCTAAAGCCGTGGATGGTGACCACGGCTGGCAACATGGATTGTTCTTCAGGAGGGGAGGCCCAGTCGCCTGCCCCGTTGCTCTTCCTCCCTCGCCTCTTCAGGGAGAGCATGCAGACCTGAAATCGTGAAGGGGCAATCACATTCAGAAATCAGTTAAAATTCGCCGCGCAAGCGTTCCAATTCGTGAGAGGTACATTCATTCATTCTTTCACCCCTGGTCTCACGACCGCTTCTGAAAGAAATACACTTAACGGAAATGTGTATCCCTGCAAAATATTAACTTGAATATACATATAATTTTAATACTATGTAATTTATATTCCTTTAACAAACTTATACTTACTTAAAGTTTATGCCTTAGCTAATTATAACGTAAATGTCAATCCATTAAGGGCTATAAAAACAGAGATAATAAAATTACCATATAAAAGGCTGTGATGTCTTTTCAAAATAAAATAATTATGGGCAGTAGTGAGATGCTGGAGAACGTTCGGTTTTCCTTCAGCCTAGCTCAGGTCAATTTTCGTTTGTATTTCATCAAAATAAATAATTTAGATGTTCTTTATCCCTTAGGCATGATCTTTAAAGTCATCGCGGTGACAAAAGAAAAAAACCTCCGGAGAGTATACAAAAGTCCAACGAATCGATTCGCGCGCAGTTTTTAATTCCACATCAACGTTTTTTCTCTGACATTTGGGGAATAAAAATTCAACACGCGAAAAAATGAAATTCTTCTTCATTATTTATCATTTAAAAGCAGGTGGTGAGTTTGTTACCTTGGTGAAGAAGCATGACAGCGGGCCTTCTCCAGTATGTATTCAAGTAAAGAGGTACCGAACATGAGTGAAAGTGGTGCAAGGTTAAGCCGTGCAAATAACTCGACATTGAAAGCTTCGGCGATTGTGTTTATTCGAAAGTCCTTCAAATTTAAAGGGACATGGTCGAAAAAATCAATTTCTCATTAGTGGCGCTATTCTCGTAGAATCTATAAACAATTCTACTGAATGATAAAAGTATAAAATTAAATAAAAATAAACTTCCGCGTTTTATTTGGAGCTTAAAAACCGAAATAAAAACAAGATTGGAAAGGTGTACTCCATGTCGGAGTACACAGTTTCCAAGTGCGTTTTTTGAGATTTTACAATGTTCTCAATATGTTTCGCTCCGATGAGAATTTAACGAGAAGCAAGTGAGGTATGTTGTAAAATACATTTGGGTTTTCATGTAAAGTAGTCGTAATTATTGTCCAATTTTAACCAAAATTGGAATCGTTCAATTAATTTTAACAAAACTCCCAAATATCAAATTTCATCACAATATGTCAAGGGGTTCCCGAGTTGAAACAAAACATTGTAAACTACGTATAGGTCTTCATGTAAAGTGGTCGTCATTTTTGTCCGATTTTAACCAAAACTGGAATCGGTTGACCGATTTTAGCAAAACTCCCCTATACCAAATTTCATCCAAATATATCAAGCGGTTCCCGAGTTGAAAGAAACATAGTCAACTACATGTAGGTCTTCATGTAAAGTGGTCGTAATTGTACCCCGATTTTAACCAGAATTGGAATCGGTCGAAAAATTTAGTAAAACTTTCCAATACGAAATTCAATTTAAATACGTCAAGCGGTTCCCGAGTTGAAAGAAACATAGTCAACTACATGTAGGTCTTCATGTAAAGTGGTCGTAATTGTACCCCGATTTTAACCAGAATTGGAATCGGTCGAAAAATTTAGTAAAACTTTCCAATACGAAATTCAATTTAAATACGTCAAGCGGTTCCCGAGTTGAAACAAAGGAACATTGTAAACTACATGTAGGTCTGCATGTAAAGTAGGCATCATTTTTGTCCGATTTCAACCAAAATTGGAATCAGTCGACCAATTTTAGCAAAACTCCTATATACCAAGTTTCATCAAAATACATCCAGCGGTTCCCGAGATGAAACAAAGGAACATTGTAAACTACATGTAGGTCTGCATGTAAAGTAGGCATCATTTTTGTCCGATTTCAACCAAAATTGGAATCAGTCGACCAATTTTAGCAAAACTCCTACATACCAAGTTTCATCAAAATACATCCAGCGGTTCCCGAGATGAAACAAAGGAACATTGTAGGTCTTCGTGTAAAGTTGTCATCATTGTTATCCGATTTTGACCAAAATTCAAATCGGTCGAACAATTTTACCAAATTTCGTCATAATACGTTCAGCAGTTTCCGAGTTTAAACATGCGGACGGACGGAAACGGCCTCCCCTATATGCGTTCACTTCGTGCAAAGAACGCATAATAAAACCAGGAAGGTATTTAATAAATTTCGTAGTCTTTCTTAACATTCATAAAATTTGATTAACCGAAGTTGTATTTGATTTATCTTACTTAACTTTATATCTCCCGCGGATGCATACTTGTATAATTCAAAAGTTATATATGAGCTCTTACAGGAGAATTTTTATTTTATAAAAGGCAGCTATACATTGTTGCTCTGCCACTAAACTTAGTATTCATGAAGTGGAATGGGGCTAGTTATGAGTGCTAATAAAATAAAAAAATCTAGTTTTTTCAACAGTTTCTCGTCCTGAACCTAAACAGATTTCAGTTAGGACGTTGTCGTCGATAAATAAATCGATTCTATTTCCGGTGCATTTGTTATCTCCAGATGAATGGCGCCGCAATGAGCGTAAAGAGAGTTTGTTTTAGCTTGCATAATAAAATAAGTCATAATCGACATACAAACTTGTTATTTTCTTGTGAAACATGCATATCACTTATCACTTCTTTCTTCTTTTTTTTCGCGTACCCCTTGGGGTACGCGAAAGAATTCGAAGGGATACTCGGAAGAATTTTTTATTTTACTTAACAATAGTTTTTTTCAGATTTAAAAAAACAATTGTTTAAAATTTAATAAATATTAATTATATAATACAGGGGTCTGCAAACGGTTGATCGTGAAGCTTATTGTGGTCGATCGCATAGGACTTAATAAAAAACCAAGAAATTGAAAGAAAGAGCCTATCATTATGAATTTACGCCAGAAAAAATTGGTTACTATATATTACATAGTAACCAATAGACGCCGCATTGTATCTACTGAAGCATGGGAACACCCCTCTCTCTCACCAATCAGAATGTAGAATGTAATATTTTGAACACAGATGAAAGATACATAGTTGCTGTTTCAATGTGGGAGATATATATATATATATATATATATATATATATATATCTCCCACATATATATATATATACATATATATATATATTTATAATTACACTTTATTAGTAGAGAAACATTACGCAGGTAGCTCGCGAAATCCAGTTTGTTTTTTCACTTAGTCGCTCGCCTCGCTCGCTCCACCCTGGTCAAATTTATGTGGTCAAGTTTACGTGGGAAGAAGACTTAAAATTTTGTGCCCTACGAAATGAGTGGCCATTGCAGTATGCCGATATAATTTCTGTCTGTTTTGCTCCATGTCAACTTATATTTACACTAAAAATATAACATTGTAACCGGTGATCGCCGAAAGTCGGCGACAACGCATGTCGTCGCCGGCAGAGTGTTCTTGATTGCAACGTATGTGTTAGTAGTGGAGCTAAACAGAAAATCGTGAGCTGTGCGGGTGATATACTTGCTTTTACAGTAGATACGTAACAACTAGACCAGGGGTTCCCAACCTTTTTGTAACCTAGAGCACATTCTAAAATACTGGTGGGGCGGCGGGCACCATCTACTTTTTCAGAGCAAATTTATAGTTGGATATAGTTAATAATACATATAATACATTTAAAAAAATATTTAATTCTAACTGTAATTTTAACTGTTAAAACACATCAAAAATATTTTTTAAATTCTTATGTTAAATGAATACAAAATTTACAATGTAAACTTTATTACATTATATAAAAAATTTTCATAAAAAATATCAATCTCAAAGTCAGTGTGATCTTTGGCATTGCATTTCATTGACCAGTGCCTCATAATTAGGAGAATATGATGATATTCCTATTCGTACACAATCATCAAGATGCTCATCAGTGAGACGAGATCTATACTTTGATTTTATGATATTCATGGTTGAAAACAATGATTCGCAAAGATATTTGGAACCAAAAAACGATTTAATTTTGTTTGCTGCTCTTTTTAAGAATGGAAACTTTTTTCTGTCTACTGGATTCCAGAAGTTCTCATCTGATATGAGTGATTTTAGCATAATGTCATTCTGAAGATCCAAAATTTCCAGCTCCAGTTCTTCAGTTCTTGTGTGAACAAGCTCTGAAATGTATGCAGTTATTTCTAATATATTTACTTGGCAAGTAAAGGGATTGATAAAGAAGAAGACTATTGGCTCTATGATAGTAAACTGCTGAAATCTCTTTTCAAACTGTTCTTTAAGTACTTGAAGGTGCTTAACAAATGGTGGCAAGTTAAATTCACTGTCGCCTACCATTTTCTTCATATTTGAAAAATGCACAAGAGATCCCATCTGCAAATGTGATATCCACAAAGCCAGTTTTGCTTTAAATGAGTTTATAGAGCCTATCATTGTAGCAACATGTTTGTCTTTTCCTTGCAGCTCCAAGTTTAAAGAATTCAATTTTTCCATGATGTCTGTGAGAAAACTCAAATCCACCAGCCATCAAGAGTCAGTTAGTTCATCGAAATTCTCATTGTTTGCATTAAGATACTTTTTTATTTCTTCAACCAAGCTTAAAAATCTTGTAAGAACTTTACCTTTACTGAGTCAACGTACTTCGGTATGCAGAATAAGATCAGGTTTTTTATCTTCAATATCTTCTATTAGGGCCTTGAAAAGTCTGTGGTGCAAAGGGGCTGCTCGAATAGAGTTGATTATTTTGGTAACTATTTTCATAACGTGTCCAAAGGGAAGTATTTTACTGCACAAAGCTTCCTGATGGATAATACAGTGGTAGGACATGAAGTCTGAAAATGAATGATCTTTCTTGCCGAGGGCAATAAATCCATTAATATTACCAACCATTGCTGGTGCCCCATCGGTGGTTATCGCAGATAGCTTGTGTAAAGGCATACCTATCGACATGGCGTATGTTATGAAGGTATTATAAATATCCGCACCCGTTGTTCGTCCTTTCATGGGTAATATTTTCAGTAGATCTTCTTTTACAGTGAAGTTACTAAATACCATTCTCACCATAACTGCTAACTGTGCTGTGTCTGATACATCTGTTGATTTGTCAAATTGTAAAGAGAACCAGTAACATATTTCCAAGTCATTTTTTAACTGAGTTTGTATGTCCGTTGAAATTTCATGTATTCTTCTTGTGACAGTGTTATTTGACAACTGTAAGTATTGTATTGCTGACATAACCTCACGTTTGTTAGAAAATCCCTCAAATAAACAATCAGCTGCGGTCAAAAATGCTTCTTTTAACAACTCACCATCCTGGAATGGCTTTTTCTTCTTTGCGAGCATGTGAGAAATTTTGTAAGAAGCAATGGTCGCATTTTTAGATTTTACCACATGTCTAATGAAAACCGACTGTTGGGCAGACAGGTTTAATTTTAGTTCATTTATTCTTTTCGTTCTTATTTCAGAATTAAGTGGATAATTCGTATTAAAAGTGGGATGAATTGTCTGGAAGTGACGTACAGCATTATGTTTCTTCGGCACTGCAACGATACTGTTTCACAACAAACAAACACATTTATCTTTAAAATTAACGAAACAATACTTTTCCTCCCAGTCAGTGTTGAAATTATATGTTCGTTGTCTTTTACTTGATCCACTCATTTTAGGATTAAAAATCAAAATATTTAAAAAATTGAATACACTCCTATGACACCTGCAAAAAGGAAAACATTCACCTCCATCAGTATTCCTTGGCCGGTTCACAAATAGGTCCACATCACTCAACCTCAGTCATATTCAGCAAAATACCTTCTCACATAAAATCCATCTCATCCATCCAAAATTTCAAGAATAACCTGAAACGGTATCAGCAAAAAAAGCATTTTACAGCATTAAAGAGTTGATGGAAAGCAGCTGTCATTGTTGTTAAGTCATAGAAGAATCACCGATGTCGACCACAGTATTTAAACACACGACGCAAAGGTACACAAAAATAATATTCACAGAAAAAAGAGACACAAAAAAAGGAAACTTACGGGGAAATGTTTTAAATATTTAGATGGCGCAGCCACCTTCTTCAGTTCAAAGAATGGAGTTGAGGGTATGGGTAGGTGGCATTAATGAGGGATGGAAAAGAGGGGAGGACCGGGGGAGGGGAAGGTAGAAGTGGTTGTGTTACAATGTAACTTTGTAACATTCGTTGAAATGGCTATTGTGTGTGGAAGCATGTTTAGGAACTGGCAAGGAGGAGGAAGGGGAGGAGGGATTGCAGGAAGCGCGGTTAATGACGTGGTATGATGACGTTTTTCATTGGCTGCCCGGGAGAGCCATGCGCAGGAACATACCCTTGTATTCATTGTATCATGGTACTAACTATCCCTGCCACTAATAAATGAAACTCTGTCCTCTGTAACTTGGTGGTACTTCATCGTCAACAACTTTTATTGAACCCTTTTACAAATACCACAGCAAATTTTCTCTGTGGTATTTGTAATCCCCGCCACTACTCAATTCGGCCGCCTACGCGCGTTGCACTGAAGTTCGTCCGCGTTAACTTCGCACAAAAGTTGCGGCTTTCGTTTCGTTGTCGAACAGCGGCGGGCACACACAAATTGGTCGACGGGCGCCATGGTTCCCGCGGGCATAGGGTTGGGAACCCCTAAACTACACTGACAATTATTACTGAAACTTAAAGTGCATTGGGCAAAA
This sequence comes from Tanypteryx hageni, assembly GCA_028673005.1. Classification (NCBI taxonomy): domain Eukaryota; kingdom Metazoa; phylum Arthropoda; class Insecta; order Odonata; family Petaluridae; genus Tanypteryx; species Tanypteryx hageni. Next base: position 80,380,668 of record CM054113.1, on the reverse strand, counting down.
TTCGATTTGAAGAGCATTCATTTTTAGGAAAAATAATTTATATTAATTTTTATTATTGTAATTTAATATAAATTAATTTTCTTAAAATCATCAAATCGGATTTTGTCCAGTGTATTAATTGACAGAATTTCTCTATTTTTACTTGCTCCATATACGAAGTCTAGAGAAAGTATTGTTTTCATGAAAAAATCGAATTCGAGATTTCAACGGGAATACGTTTTAAGATCCCTTGAACACGTTTTGACTATTTTCTCGATGATGCCTGTCTGTCTGTCTGTCTGTATGTGATTAATTTTTGTGGGCGCTCTAACTCCAAAACTATTAATCAAGTCAACGCAAAATTTTATATTTAACATTTTTATAAAAGTTAGAAGATCTGATTAGTTTTTGGTAAAAATCGGTGGAACGTTATCCGTTATTTTGAAATATTTGCTTTAATATTTGATAAATGTAAAAATGTATTGGAATAAAAGTTGTAGAAAATTTTATTTTATACAACCTTTGTTTGATACATTTCTCCATATAATGCATTTTTTAAGAGATATCTTATATTTTTAGCTGCCACCACCACGCCACCTACCGAAGACTATTGTTAACAATTGACGCTTAGTTACGTCTTAGTAACGCTCCTTTTTCTTTTCTTAATTGTCAACCGGAAGTAGATATTGACAACTATCTCAGAGCTAGCAACATGTAATTTGCCATATAAATATGGAGAAAGTCATGTGTTACCCACATCAGTTTATTTTATTAAATTTTTTATTTAACCCTTTAATATGGATCGTTGGCTAAAAACTGGATGTGTGAAACGTAAAAGAGAAAATAATGATGAAACTGAATGTGTTAATTACAATTTTGAGGAAAAACGCAGCAATATACCTGCAGACATCTGGTGCAAAAATAAGTGGTGTGTGAACCATCAAATACCAAGAAAGTGAAAAAAGTCCGCAAATATGATGAACATTATCTTAAACCGGGATTTTCATGGACTGGTGATAAGATAGAGCCTGTTCCACTAGGTGTGATCTGTTACGAGACACAAATGAAAGTATGAAACCGTCAAAACTTAAACGTCATTTCGATACAAAATATAAAGAGTACCATGGAAAGCCTGTAGAATTCTCGATTATAGGCGCAAATACCTTCAAAATACACAGAAAGTAATGCGCAGTGTGACAGGAGGTGAAAATATGAAAGCTTATGAAGCTTTATATAGAGTGGCGTATTTAATAGTAAAATCCGGAGCTCCCGAAGTAATTGGCGAGACATTAGTAAAACCTGCAGCCAAAGAAATGGTGCAAGTGATGATTGGAGATTAAGCAAAGGAAGCTATAAACCGTGTTCTCCTCTCAAATAACACTGTTTATCGTAGAATCATAGATATGACCGAAAATGTAAAGCAGATATTATTCGTCGTCGTCGTTACTATGCACTGCAAGCTGATGAATCTACAGATATGGTGAATTTTGCTAATCTTATTGTTTGTCAGATACGAGCTAAATAATGAAATCCATGATGGTCTGCCAAAGTTTGCCAACACATACAACTGGGGAAGCAATTTTAAAAGTTATTGATGACTTTATTAAAGACAATAGCTTGGATTGGAACCGTTGTGTTGGAATAAGCACGGATAGTGCAAGATCCATGACTGGTTCTAAGAAAGGAGTTGTTGCACGTATTCAAGCTGTTGTGCCAGAAGCAAAGTCCACACATTGCTGTATACATAGAGATGCACTCGCCACCCAGAATATTCCTGCAGATCTAAAATTAGTGCTTGATGATTCTATAAAAATTATTAAATAAAAGACCGTCCTCTGAATGCACGTCTTTTTTCTCAGCTTTGTAATGAAATGGGCAGTGATCATACACAACTTCTATTTCATATTAAAGTGCGATGGCTTTCTCGTGGAAAAGTCCTCAATCGCCTGTTTGAGCTGCGAGATGAACTTAAAAATTTTCTAGACGACACCTTTAATCTGCGGGAACGTTTACATGGCTGGAGATGGCTATGTAAATTAGCATACCTTGCAAATGTCTTTGCCCATTTAAACAATCTAAATCTATCCATGCAAAGAAAAATAATAACTATATTTCATGTTCATGACAAAGTGAACTCCATGATTGCAAAATTGCAACTGTGGCAACAACGCTTCAATCGTGGAGAATTAGATTCCTTTCCATCTCTTTACGATTTAGTAATACAATCAGATAACAAACTTGACGATGATATGTTACAAACTATAAAACAACATTTGGAAAGTTTGCAGAAAAATCTACGTAAATATTTTCCTGAATTGGAAAACAATTTTGAATGGATAAGGAACCCTTTCATTATCACTGTTCAAACATTGCCAAATTACTTGACAAATTCAGAAGAAGAACAGCTCTTGGAATTGGCTGCAGATGGCTTCTTGAAAAGAAAATTTGAGCAAAACACAGTCATCATTTTGGTTGAGCGTTAGTTCTGAATATTCAGCAATATCTGACAAAGCTATTAAGTATCTTCTACCCTTCCCCACTTCGTATTTATGTGAAGTCAGATTCTCTTCGCTGGTTGGCATTAAGACAAAAAAACGAAACTGTCTTATCTTATTGACTTGGAACCCCATCATCGTCTGAAAATCACAAACATCGACCCGGATATCCCTGCATTGGTGTTTGATCAAAAGCAGTTCCATCCCGCGCACTAAACAGCATCAATGCCAAAATAGTAAGTATTAAAAACGTGCTTTTATTCATTAGTTAACATGCGTGATTCAATTTCAGACCGGTACGAATCCAACATATACTACCCTTGAAGAATATTTGTTGATTTTTATTACTACTTTTATTATTTCAATTGTTATTTTTTAATTATTTATATATATATGATGTATATGTATAACTTTTATACCTATCAATATGTAAATGGATACCATACATGTATTTAGTCTAGCTCATGGATTACTATCTTCAAATTATCTTCGCGTAAGAAGGGGTACACCGGTAAGACTTTAGTCTCAAAAGGGGTACGCGATTATTGTAAGTTTGGGAAACATTGCCTTAGATTATACAAACCCAAAATTTAAAATTATGTGCGGTTATAAAAAAATGAAATTTATCTAATCGAAAAGAAAATCTATATTTGTATCAAATTATGCCTAAGAGTAACTTTAAATCTTAAAATGCCACATTTCAATCGTTTAACGTATGAAAATTTAACAATCGTGGTATCCCTGCTCATTTACCGAAAATGGCCGACTGAATAATATTTTCTATCAATTATCGACGCGGAAAATAACTATAATATATTTACGTTCAATAGGTTAAACTTATAAGTTCTAACATAAAGAACGGCACTGAAGTATCTTACTAATAGCATTTTAAAAATATAATTATATTCCATGAAATCTTTTCGGATAATCAAACATCTTATTAGATGAAAACATTAGCCCATACTTTTAAATTCGTCGTTTTCTGAAGATTTTACACCTGATAACGTTTTTGTCTCGCTAGAGAATATTGGTCTTATGATGAAAGTAGAATCCTCTATGCCTATTAGAGATACCTGAGACGAGCACTAATTTTTTCAATATTTCTTACTTAACAGCTTATTCTAGAACACTTTAGCGACAAATTCGAAACATTAAACACAGTTTCTAGGCATGATCTTATGACATTTTCACTTCGCATTTTTTCTATTATATGCCACCATAAACAGCCATCACGGTCACTTATTGTAAGCTCATTTAATAAGCATAACGAGTTCAAATGCACGTACCGATTTCCTTTAGGAACTTTTTATAATGTTAAGCAGCAGGTATTCTATCTTCTCCAAAACCAAAATCGCGAAAATGTTCCGAAAATACACAAAGCTTTGATTATACAACGATCAGGCAATGTTTAACGTTGAAAAGGATGAAGAAATCGCTCATCGTAAGTCTTACAATTTAAAAGTCAAGTGCGGTTAATAATTCATTATTGATGTCCTTAAAAATTAACAATCGTAAAAAACGAATCCGCACTCAAACCGCAAGCATATTAAAAAATTAACAATTTTTTCCCCACAATTCAAATACGGGTGACTTTTTTTTAAGCTTCCACTCTCACAATAAAATCTCATTTAGGGCAGAACTTAACAGAAATTTGGTTGAAGTGCCCCTCGTCAGAGTGCGTGACTCCGTCGTATTCATCCCGCGTGCTGGCAGGTGTCTCCACACACGTGAACACGGCAAGCGATGTTTTATACGATTGAAGCAATAACGATCGAGTCTGACTCGGTCCTATCGGCCAGCATAAAAGATTAAGGGATAAATTTTCATGTCACCGATGGACAAACGGGTGACAGCGTTTGTATGTGTGTTTGTGTGCGTCCTTTCACTCAAATTAAATTAGGCACTGATATTATTCGAGCGAAACAATTTTTCGCCAATTCCACGAATTTCATAATAAATAAGCGCCGATGTAATATTTTTGTTTAACTGACTCGAAAACAAATACTTCAGAAATGAATTATGTACCTCACACATTATTAGTGGAATTCAACATACGATCGATGTAATTCCTTTAGCCAAAATGAGTAAAACAAAATTCGTATTTTAGACGCATAGTATTTGGCCTCTGAAGACGGCTGCTCTTCATCTGAAATTTTCATGTGATTGAATCGGTTTAATTATGGCTGCAGGAGTTACTTTAATCCTTCAGGTGTTTTACCGTCGAATTATTTAGGTTTATCGAAGCAATTAAGATCCTTCAAACATCTCAGTATTACTTACGTGGTACATTCAGAAACAGTTTCTCATGGCGTTATTACGGTTATAAGATGTGGGGTTTAAATATAAAAAACATTAAACTAAGAAAAAAATATATTTAAAAGAAAGAACCTATCGGCATGATATTTCAATAGACGTATTTTTCGCCCGGATTACATCGGAACGAATTATTGATATTCTCTCGGCTCCAAATTATGCATGACTTTATATTTTTTTTTCTATTTCAAGAAATAGCTAAAGATACACCTCTCTTGTGCATCAAATTTTGCCTCCTACTATAGGGTGACCAGTCGTAGTAGGAAAAACCGGCACATAACACGATCTGAACAAGAAAATCCGGGACATAATCGGGAAAATCCGTGACAACCTGAATTTTCGTATCTTTTTAATTACAGTAGACTCTCGATTAACCGGGATCGGCTTAACTGGGATGCGGATTAGCCAGGATGTCAAAAAAACGTATATACGAAAATAATTTGGATTACGAGAAGGCGGCCGCTAAAACTACGATGCGACAGTGTAACAGAAACCAAGATCACGGGTGATATGCAGGGTGGAAGAATGAAGAGAGGGGGGAATAGATAGTAACGAGACACATACGTAGTTTCTGCTACTATTTGTGTTAGAGATACATATTATCACATTGTATGTATTTCACCTATAAAAATATCACGCAGATGGCGCATGGAAACACTACCTTTCTCTCACCGAGCGGATCATGATATTTTGTTCAACTGTCCACTTTATTTTGTGCGTCGTAGCAGTTGCATGCGTCATTTTGTTTTTCTTAATTTGAAAGTTGAATAACTCTTACGTGACCATGTCGAAACATAAAAAAGTTGTCCTTTCTGTAGAACAAAAACATAACATAATTTAAAAAATCTGAAAAAGGTGTGACAGTGAAGTCTTTAATGAACAAATACAATGTTGGCGACCAAACAGTGCGTGATATTGCGAAAAACAAAAATAAATCGAGTTTGCAGGAGTTTCTGGTAGAGCAAGTGGTATGTCAAGCCGGAAAACGATGAAAACGTCTACCTACGATGACGATTTATGACCTCATATTGGCTGGTATTTTCTTCCCCTCACCCCCCTCACGGGTCAAACTGTAGACACGCCTCACCCGTACAAAATGCTGGAATGGACTATAGCCTGGATTTGTGGCTGGCTTATAATACAAATTGGTGTATGTGAATATGTTTCGTGAGTTTATTCTGTATAAAATATTTTTTATTAAGTGTTTTGTGAAATACCGTTGGTAGGAAAGTGTGATATTTGTGGTTTAGTCCAATTATCATTGCTAAAAATTATAAAAGTTTTCCTCCTAAAAATAGACATATATTACCAGAAAACATAACGGTGAAAGATATGAAGAACATATTAAGGAAAAACGCAGTACCGGCGGGACCAAGCCAAGTAATATTTCTAAGGTTTCTCACATGTATAGGTATGGATAGTTATTTGAGTCTGAGCTTTTCTTGGTGTGGAGATAAAGATTGTCCTGTTCCAATGTGTGTTGTATTCGGTGAGAAACTATCAAACGAAGCCATGGTTCCCAGCAAATTGTAGCGACATTTCACTACAAAACATGCACACCTTGAAGGATGAGATTTGAACTATTTCAAAAGGTTGATGGAACTGCATTCTAAACAAGCGAGTTACTTCGAAAAAATAGTTAAAGTGTCTGATAGAGTTCAGGCTGCTTCTTATCAGGTAGCTCAAAAAATGAAGCCCCACACTATAGCTGAGTCACTTATTTTGCCTGCGTGCCATACGATAGTTGGTACAATGCTTGGTGATGAAGCGAGACAAGAAATTGCCAAAATTCCGCTTTCTAATGATACTATTCGAAGGTTAAAAGATGTCATCTAACATAGAGGAAAATGTTTCTAATGAGCTTAAAATGTCAAACTTTGCTTTGCAAGTTGACGAGTCAATCTATAATAGCGGCAAAGCACAACTATTATCATTTGTGCGCTTCATTCATAAAAATGAAATAATTAGTCAATTTTTGTGCTGCAGAGAACTCCCAGAAAACACAAGACATCATGATATATTCGATACTTTGACTTCCTACTTAAAATGTTTGGAAATTTCATGGAAGTCATGTGCAGGAATTTGTATCGACGGTGATCCATCCATGTTTGGATCTGTCAAAGACTTGTAAAACAACAAAATCCAACTACAATAACTACCCATTGTTTTTTAAATAAGTAAAGATGGAGACTACGGCGAAATTGATGTAAAATAGAATTAACTCCTAGACCGTAAAATTCAAAATTAGAGACACAATGAAAAAGGGGGGAGGAGGAAAGGCAGAAAAGGCAAAAGTCAATAAAAATCATAAACTTACAGGTTTACACATCAGCTACTGATGATGAGAGCATTGCTCTCGAAATACGTATTTAGTACGTTAACTCATTTTTAGAGATCTTGTGTGCGTGTGTGACTGTCTTGTCTGTAAGGTCCCTGTCGTTGCTGGAAGGTACATAAACCTGCAGGCCACTGTGTGCGATACTAGGTCCCTGGCGTGGTTTAATCTCCCGTAAACCTAGTATTATTTCCCCGTTCCTTTCCCCTTTTTTCCTTTACCTCTTGGCGTGTGTTTGTGGTTGCTTAGTAGGTCCCTGTCGCGGTCGTACTGACTCACAAACCTTCTAGCAACGGTGTGATTTTTTGGGTCCCTGGCGCAGAGTAATTTCTCGCAAACCCGGTCCCGTTTCCTTTCCACCTTTAGGATTAGTGCTTGTGCGATTGAGTGAGTGAATGTGTGAGGGACATCAGGTCCCTGGCGTGGAGTAACAACCCCTAAACCTGTAAGTTTATAATTTTTATTGTCTTTTGCCTTTTCTGCCTTTCCTCCTCCCTCCCCCCCTCTTTTTCATTGTGTGTCTCTAATTTTGAATTTTACGGTCTAGGAGTTAATTCCATTGTTTTTTGCACAGGGAAGCCCTTGTTGGAAAGACATTAGGAGTTCACTTGAAGTCCGTATTAGACCAAGTTGTCGGAATGATTAATTTTGTGAAATCAAGATCTCTAAAGACCCGCCTCTTCAAACAGCTTTGTAATGCTATGGATTCGCAGTAAAAATATTTAGTTTTACACACAGAAATAAGATGGCTGTCAAAGGGAAGAGTGTCGGCTCCTGTATATGAACTTAAAAAAGAGATATTACTATTTTTGAAACGGGGAACAGTGATTTTCTGTGAATATCTTAGCTGTAAACTTTGGTGCGCCAAATTAGCATATTTAGCATAAATATTTAGGTATCTGAATAGTGTGAACACCTGCATGCAAGGGCGGAATGAAAAGATCCTGACTTCTACGGATAAGCTACTGGCATTGCAAGGAAAAGTAGTTATCTGGAAAAAGAGAGCTAGAGAAGGTAATCTTGAAATGTTTCCTCTGATTCCAAAAACCCATACTAAAGAAATTGTTGCTCTCGTGGTGGAGCATTTAGCAACTCTACAGCACAATATCGATCGTTACTTTCTATCCTTGACTACAGAGAAATACGACCCATTCACACCAGTGACAACTGACATGTGTTTTTACTTTCCCCGAAGAAGAAGAGTTTAGCTTCACTTTCAACTGATCGCACTCTGAAAATCAAGTACGCCGAATTGTCTCTGGATATGTTCTCGATTTCTGTTAGAAAAGAATATTCAGAAATCGCGAAAAAATTTGGCAATTTTGATGCAGTTTTCTACATCCTATTTATGTGAGTTGTGGTTCTCGACACTTATAAACATTAAAAGCAGAAAAGGGGAACGGCTAAACTGTGTTGAAGATGAATTGAGAATCTGCTTATCACGGATATGTCTTAATATCAGTGTACTCATTAGAAAACGCAAAGTTTAAGCGTCACATTACGTAAGATTTTAAAATAGATTTTTTAACAAAGCTTTCTCATTTGTTCTGTTTTACGATATCATAACTTAATTTGGTCGATTACATGTACGACATAATATAAAAAATGCATTTTTTATGATAAATTTTAGTACTTTATTCAAATGTAATTCTAGTGTGCAGCGAAAAAAGTGAATATCCAAAGTGTGCCACTAGCGTCAAAAGGTTGAGAACCACTGAGCTAAGTATTTCTCTGTACGTGTTTTTGTAACTCTGTGGCGGTTCTGGACAACAAGTTTAACTCACCTCTGAGGAAGAGAAGGTCGATCTGCGCTCCCCTCCCACATCGTCGCTTACTCTGTCCTCGCTCCGCCCGCTCTGTCCCCTCCGGAAGGATATCAGAGCCTGCAGGATACGCCAGGGGCTAGGCATGCCAGAGGGGCGGGACCCCTGTTCCTCTCCCGATTCTGGAAGAAAAAAAACCCTTTGGTTAAATAAAACCGATTAGAAAAATCCTAATCGTTATAATGGAATGCTAGGAAAGATAGAAACATACATTATGCGAAATAAGAACAAAAGACTATCATAATCTTCAGAAACAGAATTCTCCAAGAGTCATAGAATTATTATGAAAAATAAATCCGCATTTCGGCTACAAGGCAGCCGTCGTCAGCGGTGATTCACCGATAGTAGATTCTATAAATTTCAATAGTCTACTATGGGCGAATTGCCACTGACGATGGTTGTCTTGTAACAAAAATGCTTATTTGATTTTAACAACCATTTTATGGCTTTTGGAGAATTCTGGTTTGTCAGTTTGATCGCGGCCATAAGACGAGATTGATAATCCTTTCAATCTAGTATGAAAAAAATTCATCACGACTCGAGTGTTATTTTTTACCAAAGAATAAAAAATAAACGCGTGAGGATTTTAAAGAAATAACCCCTTTTTCCCTTCCAATGCATTAACATTAGAATTTTTTACAAAATCGTAACTGCAAAGGCGCTTAATCTAGGGTCGAGAGCCGTACAATATGCTGTCGAATTTGCATAGCATTGGCATGCGTAATTTAGCGAGAAGATAATCCACCAGGAATATGTAACATGAGATGCGAGCTGCGTGTGACCAGCAATATTCTCTCGGTTACGCTTCACATAAGATAAGTTTTCCATTCCTAATTTTATACATTAGTACAGAACACATTATGTTAATGAGATGTAAGAATGCGTTGTTTTGCAGTTTCATATACTTTTATCATTGAAATTAATATAATTCCAACCATACAAAAGGATGCCTAAACTTAATCGATTCAATTTATATAAAAACCGAAAAACTAAAATCCGTTCTTATACTCCATAATACATTAAATTCTTAATCATTTTGTCATTCAAACTAATTAATATCTTATCGATATTATCCCAATGAAGATAAAAAATACTTCCTTAAACTATGAAACAGGCCTATTTTTGCATAAAATGAATAGTCATCACCATATGAAGTGCTGAAAATGTGATGAATATTTCATCATAAGCGTGGACGTTTCATTTGAATTATCGCATAAAATGAGCGTCGTTATCAATAGTTCTACGTAATTGATTAAATTACTTACTTACTTACTTACTCGGGATAATTCACTCAATTTAATTTTACTGAATACAAAAGGCGAACTTCTTTATTTATATGGAATCGGCTCGGTGTCCGTGTGTGTGTGCGTGCGTTTGCGTGTGTATGTCCCTAACATCTTCTTCATGAATAAACCTATTTAAACTAAATTTGGTGCATAGATTATTCACATAAATTAATGACCAAAATGACATATTTGGACCTGATAAACTCAGCAGGGGTGCCACAATTGCAAAGTTAAACATTTATGAATTTGGAAGAAATTGGCACAACCGAATTGTACGAGACTTTGTATGAAGAAGACGTGCAACATAAAATAACAAAATAAATATATAGAAAGCAGGGCTGCCACAATACAAGTAACTAAAAAATTCTTTCTACACGTATTTGTGTTAAACTATCTCCATCAACTTTAACCAAATATAATATTTACAATGTACACTTATATAAAAACCACAATAGCATATTTAAACTGAATCAGCAAAACAGGGGTGCCACAACCACAAATTAAACTCTTTCAGTAATTAAGGATTTGGGAGGAATTGGCTGAACGGATTTCAATTCATTTTTATATATAAGATTTGTACAATATACCATGATTAAATCAAGATGTTTAAAACGGAGCTAAAGAGCAGGGCTACCACAATAAAGAGTGAAATAATATTCTTTACACGCATTTCTAGATAATTGACCACATAGATTTTAACCAACTATTGTATATAATCTTCATATAAATAAATAACCAAAATATTATATTTTAACCCGGTCGACGAAACAGGGCTACCAAAATATGAGGTTATAATTACCTACTTTGCAACTATGAATTTCGAAGGTATTGACAACGGATTTCAAAGAAATTTCGTTTGTAGGACGAGTATAGAATGGGAAAACGAGATGAATATGTTCATAACGGATCAAAAAAGCAGTGCTACCACAGTATAATGAAAGATAATTTTCAGATCTCAAAGCATATACATTAGTATACGATTATACTACAGCAAATTTGACGAAAAGCACTTTTGTACCACGGGAAACCCGTGTACTTGTTTTCTCATTTCCTAGTGCTCCAAATCTCGTTTAAAGTCTTCTTAGCGGTATGCTACTGGACAGTCCCATTCCGTAATATTTTATTCGTAAATTAAATTTGTAAATTATTTTATCAGAAAGTTTGCCAGAAGTTAGGCTATAAAATATATAAATTTATTCAAATAAATCAAAATTGTTATTTAATGTTGGAGCAATTAAAAATAAAAGCAGATATTGGCGAGAGTTTAACTTTAATAAGGTAGCAAAAAGCTTAAGAATGTATCCATCGGAGAGGCAATGGGGACATCTGGGGGAGGGAGGCGATCGTCAACCGTCCTCCTCCCCTCCCCACTTGTATTCGCCACTGGTTGTGTGGTGTTGTTTTTCTTTAAGATATTTTCACCCCACTAGTAAAATGACCGACCGGAATATTTCTAGGAAGGAATTAATGAACCACACCCGGTTCGAGAAAAGTGAATGGCTGCAGGATATGGGGCAAAATATAAGCGTCACTGGAATCTCATGAGAATTTGAGGAAAAGTGTGTTAATACGTATCATCGGCAGAGAGGATGAACTGATACGAATTACACATTCTCCATATAAACATGAAAAAAGATTATTTTTAGCTTCTTGAAAAACAACGACCTCCTAATAAGAAATCATTGAACAGTAAATCGTTATAGAACGAAGCCGGCGTGTACAAATTGAAATTCTTCCTGAATTTGCCAATTTATTTTTGTGTACGCTGACATCGTATTCATAGTAAACAAACTTCAAATCCCATTATTTGGGAAGGATCCCGTTTGATGAAAAGGATATGTTGTCAATGTTTCGTATAATTAAGGTAAATTTAGCATGTGTATTATGTAAAATTGCTCTGGGAAAGTTTAAGATGCATTGATGTTTCATATGCACGGAATAAAATTGCTTGGTTATAACGCGGCTGCCTGTTGAAATGTTTTTTCGGGTTTTTTTCTTCATCGCTAGAACAGTGGTTATCACCCGGTGTGTCGCGACACAATTATGTGTCACGAAGAGCCGAAAGTGTTAATAACAGCTATATTAAACATAAAGTAAATTTTTTTAAGGAGAGTTATCGTCTTTCTTGTGCATAATAAAACATTTTTTATATGTTTTGTTATATTTATGATGTTTTATTGTTAAATAACGAATTTGAAGTATTTTTGTTATGTTTTAACGAAGAAATTTGACTTTTTATTTCATAATGTGTGGCGGGAGCTTTTCATGGTGTGTCGCGGAACCTGGATAATTCAAAAAGTGTGTCGCCGAAGAAAAAAGGTTGGAAAACACTGCTCTAGAACATTCTTATCTTCTAAAATCATTACAAATTTTGAGAAAATAGGCTTTAAATAACTATTTCGTGTAGAACATCATAAAATTATTTTAAAACCCACCAAATAAATCTCTCCCATTTTGCATTTGTCCCTATCTTCCAAGTACGCTCTGGAGGATTACGGTAATGGCGATGAAAAATAAAAAATTAGCCATTCTTTTCTTTCCTGACTTATGCTTGCGTACGATAAATCGATCCGCTTTGTTAGCGTAGCGATTTCAATTAATCAAAGCTCAAGCTATTCTATCACTCGTCACAGAACATTCTTCGAGTTTTTTTATAATTCGCCTTAAAACATGTATGAAGGCCGCCCCTGGGATTTTGACATGAAACAAATGAATAATAATTGAGGACCGCAAACAGCATGAGTATGGTTCATAAGTACTATTGATAAAACGCGGTATAAAAATTAATTACAGTACCAAATTCGCCCAAAAATAGGAAAGCGACTATAGATACAATCGCTTACTCGAAGGGCAGATTACGAAAAAATCTCAAATTGCGATTACTCCGAGAAATTACCTCCAAGCCGTAACCTTTCTTCATTCAAAAATCTCTTGCTTTTCAAATATGACGAGGCAAAAGTACCTCCCTTTATCACCATCTATCTTTTCCTCCCTCTATCTCTCTCTCACTTCCTTCGTCGCCATCCTTCTCTTTCAATCCATCTCTCCGTATCCTGCTCTTTCTCAATATCTCCTCACACATTTATCTGCATACAGATACTCCGCATCAATGTGTGTCTTTTTGTTTGTTTACTACACGTGGCGGTGACATGGACTCAACAAAAAATCCCATTTACGGGGAGATTTGTCTCCTAGTAACTCTCTCTCTCTCTCTCTCTCCCTCTCTTTCCAACACAATTCTCGCGAGTCTCCTCTGAAAATTCCTAATTTTCAAAATTCCCATATTTTCGGAAAAACATCTTCGCGACTCTTCATGCTCTCATCCTTACACTGCTCCATAATGGTATGGATATATATCTTTGAAGGGTAAAAGAATTTGAACTGTCACCTTCACAGACGTCTCTTTTTTCGGGTTGCCGATGTAATAGAAATCATTACGAAACGTAAAGAAGGATCATATTATCTTGAAAGTCGAGTTTGGAATAAAATTCATTGATTTATTTCAATTAGCTCATAAAGAGCCGTTTCCAGCCTTTTACAATGACGGTAATGGCGATAAGAATAACATACAATTGTTACATCGACAAGATTCGAACCCATGATACAAGCTACACACCCACCTACCAAGGCCGGATTATAGGAATCCTCAAGATTAGGAAGAGAGAAAGAATTGGGTCCTGGAATCATTCGTGCGGAAGAGAACGTCGATAGCGGAAACAATGTGTGAAAGGAGGGTTTGTTACTTGGAGAGGGGAAAAAAGGTCAGGAGGGAGGAGTGAATGGGAGTGAGAAGGTTATATGAGGGAAAAAAGTTACATTGGAACCTTGACGACGTAAAACTCAGAGGACGAAAAAAGTCTAATAAATGGCGTAATTTATTGCATAGTAGTGCAAAGGAGAAAATAAATAGTCCTAATGAGTAGTACTTTACAAAATGGATTTTTGATTACAATAAACATCTAGGTCGTTAATGAAATTGTCATTATATTTTGCAACAGATTTTTGAAAATTTTTATAGCACAACCTTGTACAATATTCCAAAGGTGACTAAAAATATGTTCCATTTATGAAATCCGGAACATTTTTAGCACAAAAGGCAATGCTCCAAATTGATTTGCAGAAGAACGCGATAAGAAATATCTTATATACTCATTTCCTAAAGATATTTTACAGTCCAGTAGCTCCTCGAATTTTTCACCTAAAGAAGTAATTCAGGAAAAATTAATTTCAAATTTTTACTATTACAAAATTTATTTACTGTCCATTATGTTTTCCTTCCCCCACAATACACTAATCCTCTCTTATTATCCATTTATCATAGCCATGTAAAAACCATTGTTTGATAGTTTATTGCGTATATACGTAACAGAATTATTTAGCTTACTATAGCGATCTCTCAATTCTTTTTAACTTATGAAAAAGATAAAATTTGTAGAGCACTAGTTCTGGTAAATATGGTGGATAAGCAATAATCTCGAACCCAAAGTCAATGGTTTGTTGTCAAACCTGAGAGCGACGCGAAGGTGTGTTATAATGGTGCAAGACCCAACCGTATTCAACAAGATGACGACTTTTATCTCGTATCGTGCTAGTAGCGCCTCCCTCATCACATTGGAATAGCACATACCGTTTACTCCTCGACCACATGGTACACAGTGAACGTAAACGATCCAGATTTTGTCAAAGAAAACAATATGCACGACTTTTTCGGTTCTTTGAGGTTGGGGACTCTCTGGGTGTTTCCGCTGGAACCTTGTGACTTCAGTTCAGTTTAGAATCTTAGTAATAAACCCACGGCTGGTCACAAGTAACAACTTTGTTAAAAACATTGGATCTCGAATAAGTCTTACTAACAAGTGTAATTGGGTTGCGTGTATTGCAGGGGCACAGAAGCCTGTTGGGTGATACAAGTGTTAGGAGCCGCGCTTGTGTGGATGGTGACACATAATTTTAGGAGCAACTAGTGCAGGTTAAGTGGCATAAATCAGGAAACTTTTTATGTATGTTTGGTGGTATACGTTTTAGGTGCAAGCTATTGTAACTTGAGATGCATAAAATCGGGGATATTTGATGCATGGTTGGTGGTATACGTTTTAGGTTGAGGGGTATTAAATCAGGTAGTCAGTTGTAGATTTTGTGGTATGAGTGTATAGGGGCAAGCTATTGTATGTTGGGTGGCTTTAAATCAGGGGTCGAGTTTTAGATTTTGTGATATACATACATGTTAATGGGCAACATAGTGTAAGATGGGTGATATAAAATAGGAGAAACATTTCGTGTAAGTTTGTTGTTATACTTTTAATGGTGTCTGAGTGCAATATGGGTGGCATAAAACTGGGAGGATCTTTGCTACAAGTTTTGTGTTGTGTTGTGCAAACTAGTGTAAGTTGAGTAGGATAAAATCAGTGGGCATTTGGTATTTGTTTGGTGGCATGCATTTTAGTTGGTATAAAATTATGGGGACATTAGGTGTAAGTTTGGGTGCATACATATTAGAGAAAACCTTGTGTGATGTGGCATTAAATTTGGGAGGTATTTGAAGCAGATTTGGTCGTTTACGTTTAAGGGGCAAAACTGGAGGTTGTTCGGTTTAAGGGAAGATTTGGTTATCGTTTGGTGGCATATATTTCTGGGGTATGAGCATTGGTTTCAGAGGCTCCAATGCACACACATACTAGAAAACCAAAGCAGGGCAGAATTTGCACGTGCTAGGCGGCAAAGTTATCTGGAAAACTTAGGAAATGTATCAATGGTATTATGGTTCCAATCAAAGTAACAAAAGGTAGATTTCAGCTTAGAGTTAATGCAAAATGCTGCTCGATTTTCTTTTTGCTTATAGTTCGTGATATTCAGTATCTACTTGACTGTAAACTTTCTGTAGTCTAAATCCTAGACCATATTATGAACCACTCCATAACTAATGCCCATAAGTAGCGAATATTTTTCTCAAGAGGATATGGCGGTTATATTATCAACAATTCATCGATTTGATTGACTTTTGATTCATATCGTGATGCGGACTGTCAACCACGATGGAGTTCGTCATCGATTGATTCACATTCCTCAGAAAATATTTTATACCATTCAAATAATCTACCGCGAGACCATTAATCCCCGTTGAATACGTTTCCATCATTTTAAACGTTTCTGGATCTTTTTTACGTGAACGTGAACGGAACATTACAACAAATCGTATTCATATTTTTTAATCCCTGATGGGTATAGTAACCTTTAGAGGACGAGCGTGCATTTAAATGCACGCTGGGTGTAGGGTCCAGCGGCCGAGCGTGCATTATAATGCACGCTGTGTCACGAGGCCTTCTTTGCTCGCTTAGGGATCGCATATGTCCTTGAGATGGCGGCTGGTTGCTCCTGTTGCCACGCAGATTGCTATGGGATGACTCTGGTGTAAAAATTTTGCAGTGCGAGTGCATATAATGGTGACCTAAGCATTAAAAAATCAAAGTAAATTCGGGTTCTCTCCTGAATTACCTGTCTACGGAGAGAGAGACAGCTACGCAGCAAATGAGTCCGTCCCTCTCCCCATCTACGTCTTTATTCCCTTTCACACTGATAGCATAAAAACCATTATATTCTCACTTATTTCTTAATTTTTGCAAATAATATTTGCAAAACTTTATAATTTTCCGCTATTTTGGCTAATTTTACCGGAATAAAGGGAAAATAAAAAAGAGCGGTCGGGTCGGTTTATTGCAGGATATTCCCAAAATTCTTCTCCTAAATATTTCTATACTCCTCGGCCATATGGTCGGGGAAAGTAACGGTAATATATATTTTCGAGTTGTACGTATTCCTACGTTACTCGTCTTTTGGGACTAGGCAGGCAATTCCAAGTTCGCAAAAACGAATTGGTTGACACCACAGACCATCATCCTCAAACCACTGAATTTCGCGGCAGCAGTGAAAACGAGTTTTCTTTCGGCAAGATTTCATTCTCTCGTAAGGTCAGTATTTTATTGTTTATTTGCATTGCTTGTAAGTGTTTGCGATGATATTTTATTATGTTGTGGCTTCTTTATGTAATCCGCAACCGGCAGTTCGTCAAGCTGCACGGCTGCACTCGTAAAACACTTGAAAGAAGAGGGTTCGAGTTCTCTTCCCGCCCACACTGCCCTGCGAGAAGACCTAATTCCACCATTGTTAGTTTGGGGCGTTTAGAGGCCAAAGAAAATAAGCGCTGGCCTGCTAGGGGAAAAACATGCATTGCCGCTTGTGTTCGTCGTGAGGAAGACTCTCGCACGAATTTCTGGTGCGGAAAATGTGACGTGGGACTCTGCATAACATCCTGCTTCGAGGAATACCACAAAAAAGTGTCCATTTAAGATAATGCGTGTAAAAATTCCTGTATTAATATATATATATATATATATATATATATATATATATATATATATATATATATTCGTGTTGTGTTTTAAAACATACATTTATAAAAATATATTTCAGCTATAGTTCAACTTTTTGGCTACAATATGCTTTTTATTTAAACGCATTCAGACAATTAGTTCATAAGTTATGAACATTTGTTTGCAGGTATAAATTTTTTATTTAAATACTCCAAATTAAATCCGGCCGTGAGCGCCAACAGCGGAGATTTAAATCCGTACGATAAAGGTTAAATTCCATTTCACTCCATGAGTGTTGTATGAAAACTGACAAGAGTTTACATGCCTACTGAACCGATAATGAATGAGATATGAAATATTGTGACTTACAATAAGGCACTATCTGCCCTGACTCTGGAGATAAAAATTCAGCCCTATTAATTTCAGATCGCCCCTTGTATTATACATAGTCATATTTATGTCTTGGGCTGAAAATTAGCCAAAACAAAGAGTTTTTGAAATATCTCAATTATAACAGATTTGATGAAAGCTTTGACTTTTATAAGAATGAATGAATGAGCCTATATTTATATTTAGTTAAAGGAACTCTATCGCATTTTTTAATCTTCTTGCATCGATAATACAATTACTCCATAAAATCGGCTCAATATTTACAGAAGACGGCCAACTTCTATTAATAGCCTTGCAGAAGTAGACCTGAAGACGAAAATGGAACATCTAATGGATCATGAGCTATGATTACTCATTCCAACGTTTACAAGCTCCAAATTTGGTAAAGTGTAACTTGTTTCTTGTTCTGGGTGCCAATTCTAATATCCCTTAACCCGTTTTTAACAAATAAGAGAGATTTATTCATGAGCTTTCGGAGCCTACGTTTGCACACGCATACAAACACGCGCATAAATATTTTATGTTTATAAAGCGTTCAATTTTCCATGGAAAACTTTCTATAACTAAAGGCCGACAAAAAGACAACATTGTGCGTATTCATTCACGATCAAAGAGACGCACATATACGTGCATGTCCACGACAAAGGAAATAGAAAAAAACGCGATTCTGAGATTAGACTGCGGTAAACCTGAAACATCTATGACGTACTTAACGCTTAATGGTCTTGCCGTGTCTATACGATCCATAGATTTACTCTCGAACTAAACATGTGATTATTATTAGCGTGCTTGAAAGTTCCAGGAGTTACGCAAGAAGAGAGAGGCAAAGATAGGATCTAACATCCGCTGATTCACTGGCTCAGAGGTGGAAATATGTTGCTCCTAACACACTCGCGATAAAATTAATCGCTGTGTATACGATTAAAGGCTTAGTTAAAATTTTATTTTAAAAAATACCCGTTCCATTCAAGCCGGTTAAAATCAAATTTATATTTATCTACGGTACAATATTTAATTTCATAAAAGTCTATTTTGGCAAGAAAATATATCGAAGCCCTACACACATTATTATGATGGAAAAGCATATCATAACTGTATTTTTACAGCTTGGTTTTCAATAATATGCTTACAAGCAACAGAGGGTGTCTTGCACCTTGTTAGATGCGAAATAGGGAGAAAAAGTATACAATTTTTTCATCTACTGAATAAGTAAATTGATGGAAAATATTCAGTGCTCTCTAATTAATTCTCATAGACGAAACTAGGCTCTACTTTGCGGAATTTAATTAATCATATTCACAGAAAAAAATAACTGCGACTTCTACGAAAAGGTTTACCGTATTTCCCGGCGTCGTGGACGCTATTTTTTTCCTGAAATAAGTCTCGAAAATTTACCGTGCGTCCTGGAGACCGAAGGTTACGTTTTTCGTAGGCCTATGCTAACCCCAGAGGAAGGTTATCTATGCTAGATAGTAAACTGAACTCCTATATATGACCTCTGAATTAAATGTATAAATTATACTTAGTTAAAATAGAAAATAAACAAAGTAATATAAAAAATATATACGTAATCACAAAAATTCATTCCCGTATCGGCAGACTAGGGTAGACGAGCCAACGGACTAGTAAACTTACTGTGTCTCTGTATTGTAAAAGAAAAAATTCAGACCATAAGTGGTCAAGATGATCTACATGTCGCTCAGCCACCCACAAAACATCTTGGTAAGGTAGGTGAAAGTGCGGAGACCTTATTTTTATGTTTATTCTTTTTTCTCAAAATTTTGCATTTTAAAATTGGGGTGCGTCCTTGACGCCGGGAAATACGGTAATTAATAAG
The DNA here is from genome assembly GCA_028673005.1 of Tanypteryx hageni. Taxonomy (NCBI): domain Eukaryota; kingdom Metazoa; phylum Arthropoda; class Insecta; order Odonata; family Petaluridae; genus Tanypteryx; species Tanypteryx hageni. The sequence goes on along the minus strand of CM054113.1, from coordinate 80,360,843 downwards.
ACGACCGGTGTCGCTACAAATGTAGCATCATCAGGTGACACATACTTGGAAAACCGGTCGTATTTTTGATAAAAAATTTTCGTGGAAGTCGAAAATTTATTTTTTCTGTGATTATAATCTCTAATTAAATTAGTCACTTATATTCCACCTAAAATGATTTTAATATATGTATACACGGACAGGATTAGTGATAAAATTACATTTACATGCATTAATATGAAAGTTTCAGCTATTAAAATATTATATCTCTAATCAAAATAAAATCTTAATACCTACATTTTGAGTCAAATTTCCTAGAGTAAAACGGAATGATATGATAAAACTTTATTATGATTGTATTTACCATTTTATAAAAGATAATTTTCCTAATTCAGGGGTGTTTTGTAATGATTTATTAGCATCCTCAACGTCACCAATAATTTGTAATTTCTCTATTATTGAAGTTATAAACGGTGAATGCATGTTACAATAAAAAATATTGCATTACACGTGCGATTTATTACTGGTCCATCTCGATAGTTCAGTGGTAGAAAATCCGCCCGGAAAGTGGAAGACCCGGGTTCGATTCCTGGTCATAGCAGACTTTTTTCTCGTTTCAAAATTATTCCCAACTTTACAGCTTATGCCTATCTGCATTGGATCTTCGGATCGCTTTATTCCATCAATTCCTGGTTCATCTATTTTTTATCGTTTCCCTTAAATTCCCATTTATTCGATTTTCCTCTTATGCAGTATATGAACAGAAAGGAAAAAATTGTAAAGAGTTCTTTGATTAGCACTTTTAGAGGTTACGGGGCAAGAAACAGAGGGAATAAAACAAGCCCGCGGTTGATCCCGTTACCCAAGTTGCGAAAGTTTTTCTTTATCTCGGCTACTTCTCTTCTTTCTACGACTTTGAATTTTCTCTTATCTCTCTGACTGTCCACATCTCCTTTGTTTTGTAGAAGACATTGGCTTTTCACTGAAAATTGATTTAATCACTTTAGCTTCACTTCAGCTGAAAAAGGCTGTATTATGTTCCTATAATATGAAATACTCTCGGTTTTGCAAGTAAGGTCGTCATGACAAAAATCATCTTACCAGCACCAAAACACCTTATCAGAATAAAAATTTGGCATCAGAGTCAAAATGCTTTACCAGGCAATGAATATACTACCGGGGAAAAACATGTATGAACAGATTAACAATATGTTCCCTGGGGTAACTTATTAATTGCGGCTGGTGTAGTTAAATTAATTTTAATTGAAACGAGTTTTCCCCTCAAATACTAATCTCACGTTATCACTAAGGACTCCAATTCTGGAAGGTTATATTAGCTGGATCTGGATATTGGATGATTATAAGAACATTCCGCAGAGAAAAATTAAATTTTCGCTGCTACAGAAATGTTTGATGAAAGAATAAAGTTATCTTCTCTAAAATGGTATACATTAAGAAGAATTCATATATTTTAGGTCATTCATTGCGTGCATGCGTGTGTGTGTGAATCTGCAGTTTAAATGATAACCTAGTGCAAAAACGACGGTTAAGCTGCCGAAATAAAATATAATTTTTATAACGTAATTCATCAAAAGCAGCAAACAGCTTTTAATTTTAAAGTTTACTCAGCAATTACTTAAGTTGCAATTAAAAAGTATGTTGAATGTGTTTGAAATGTCATACAGTATTATTTACACTCCCACTGAAAAGGTTTTGTCGTAATGTCCATGCACATGTTCCATCAGTTATGTCATAGCATAAAGCATATATTGCGAGAATTCCTTGAAATTGTAGACATATTTTTATTTCTGTGAGATACAATGCCAACGCCAATTTTCTGAGATAAAATATCATATACTGTATGTTAAGACTAATGGCGCAAAAATATTGCCAAAAGAATTTCATTAAACACAATTAAAAATAACGGATTATCTGAATAATCAAAGGGTTCCGTATAATTTCGCGTAACAAACAAGTCTCACGAAAAGGCGCTTCGTCAGCGTTCAGGTCAAGAAAAGGTTAAAATGTTGATTCCATTTCCTTTCTAATTTAACTAATATGGGCTATTTTAACCACCAGCGGTCGATTCTTGTGTGATTTGAAGACCATAAAACTCGAGTTATAGGAAATATTTACTTTAAAACTTCAATCTATAGAAATTAAACGAATTCAAATGAGAGGCAATATATATTTAGATTTATATAAAAACTGAGTTATAAACGATCGATCTCTCAAAACTTATATCACCTACAATTTCTCCAGTCGAAGCTACGCCGTCGCGATACTTTCTCCATTTCTTGAGCTATCATTTCCAGTAAAATACCCCTCAATGGCAAAAATCAACAATGATAAAAACGAACATTCCTTCAGAAAAATTCGAACCGGCGGCCTAATCATCGAGAGCTGGTCACCTTATCCAATCACCTCTAAGGCAAGCAATTCAATCACTTCGCGCTGTTATCGGTATTAACATTTTTGCTCCTGCGAAATATTCATCGATTCTGTCGGCAGGAGATATTTTCGAATTATCATCAATCTAAGCGTCAGATCCGCCCAATCCTTCAATCTTCACTTTGCATGCCCTCATCCTGCATTCTCGACCGTTTGGAAACACGAGACCCTCTCTTCTCCCTCGACGATCAATATTCCCGCTAATAAACCTTTGTAGTCTATGCGTCGCATGGCTTACAGGACATAGGTCGCAGGACTGACGCTTCGGCTCAGCGTGTCGTGCTGGACATCTGCGATACCATTCGCTCCAGATAAAGGATCCCTCTACTGTTAGTACAGGCGTTTCACTATAGGAGCCCAATGGCGCCATCCGCCTCGTGATATATTCCTCCTTCCAAGGCGCGATTTCTAGTTAATTCAGTCCTGCTCGATATGAATCTAGAAAATTTTCAACCGTTTTATCCCTCTTCTGCTTATTAAGTTCGCAATAAAGATGTTTGGGAAATAATGGATAGAAAAAACGAGGCTAGCGTGAGGTAAATATGGCGGTATCATTTTCTTCTGGGGTAAGCCTGAGGAAGTGGTCTGCTGGAAAGATGTGCGGTTGTCTTCGAGGAAGAGACATTAAAATTGCGGGGTTGAAGTTACATGAGGAATAAAATGAGTGGTATGTATTTAAGTAAATCGTGCGGAAGGTGACGTCAAGACCGTTATTGTTTCAGGGACTTGTCGTTTTGCGCCCATAATTTTAAAGTGAAATAACCCTATAAACATGGTTTGTATTGTCGACCTTTCCGTTTAGCGGTTAACGAATCCCAAAGAAAAGGATTTTCATGTGAATTTCCAGCACGTGCGCGTTTATAAATTCAAAAACGAATAAAAAAGATTCAAATATCTAAAATGTTTTGAACGAAGTTATTATATTGATGAAAATCTTAGGTCACACTTTGATGCAATTTGATGTAAAACTAATGAAAGAAGAATCTCGCAATTTTGACAAAGAAACGTACATACATCTTCTATTTCCATAAAAAGATCATAAAAAAAAACAAATCCTGCGTTTTATGTGCAAGTCGCCATCCTTAGAGGTACTTTATAGGCTCTTATCAAAATCTATAATCTAAAAATTAACGCCGAAGTCGGAAATACTGTAGCCGAAATGAGATAATTATTTACTCGATACCTTTATCGCAATAGGTCTTTGTATTTAAAAATTTATTTCTTTAGTAATCTTTTTTCTGAGTCTCTTTTTGGAATAGGTTTTCAAAGATTTCAAAAAATACATTTTAGTCAAGCTTAACTTCTGAAATGTGCGTGTTTTTCCTCTTTAGGGGTTCAAATAAAAAATTTTAAAATATAAATAAATAATAAAGAATTATTTATGTGGGGTAAACGAACTTCATCAATAATATATATATATATATATATATATATTCCGTTCTCATCGCCTTCCAATAATAAAATTGCAAAAATCGGTTTGTGCTGCATAGTAACTACGCTAGTTCTAATATTTGCGTCTGTACAACAAACATTTTTTTTATTCAGTTTTCTTTCGAAGACTCCCTCTAAGGCATGAAAGTTGCAAAATTAAAAAAAACCCACGATTTTCTTTTCCTCTACAGTAATTATAGCAAAGGAGAAAAGATCGCGCTACCTGAAATATGGCGAGAAAAAAATTTCTTTCCTCTAGAGTAATAATAGCGAAGGAGAAAAGATTACGCTACCTGAAATATGGCCAGAAAAAACCTTAGCGATGTGTAAACTAAAGGAATCCTCACTGACCCGGAAAACGAAATGGATTCGAGGCGAAAAGTTTGACTACCACAGCAAGAGAAACTGAAAATGAAAATCTCAGCTATTTTCCTCTAATTAAAAAGTGCGAGGCTAAAGCAGAGAAGGAACAATTTTGCTTTCGTGAGGCGCTGACTGAATATATGTCTCTGAAAGCGAGAGAAGATAAAAATAAATTCCGCGCGCGAGTTCAATTTTCGAGGGACGACAACAAAATGAAAATGTCCGAGAGTTCGACTGCGCGGCAACAATGCAGATAGCGACAATACTAAAAATTTACCTTGAAAACATTTTTATTTCGTTGATGAAACAAAAAAAACGTAACAAGATGCTTCATATTTGTTTGGCGTAGGAAAACTTATGGCACAAAAATTTCTATATTTATACGTATAGGGTATCCGTTAAATGTGGATTTTTATTTTTTGAAATTCGCAAAACATTGAAATAACTTCAGACCACTTGTCTATGCTTAAATCTTATTCACAAGTGTTTTGATAGGCTTGTGCAGGTGACTGGACAGATCCTGCACATTTGTTGAGATACTTCGGTTAACGCTGTTTACAAGAAGCAATGGTATTGGCTCTACGTTCTTACAACGGAGTGATGGGACGATAACGTAACTTCAACTCCATAATGATATGTGATAAAATGATGCTCTATTGTCTCCGAAAGAGTTTCATAGTATTAAAGGTCACGGAATGCGCGATCAATTCCACTGAACCCCGCCAAATGCAATCTCGCAGTTGGTACATAATGTGTAGTTTGACGTAAAAGATATTATGTCACAAGTTTCAGAAAGAAAAGCCGTCGGGTAATTTATGAACATACTATGAGCACCCAATGCAAATACTTCTCTTATTTTTTAATAAGTCTACAGTTATGAATCAATAGTAATTGCTTTTAAAACTTACTTTCAATCTTACCAATCCCTCACGTACAAAGGTTTAAACGAGCAGGATTGTACAAAGTTATCGTTTACTTATATATTACTTATTTATCTTCAATAAGATAGCATTTCGTTCATATACTAGCATGTATAAACACCTCCATCTACTTACATATAACAGTAGTTCAGTCTACTTGAATACGGTTACTCTGATACACTCACACAAATTTACTTTTGTATAGTAAACTTTGTATAGTAACTTAAAAAAATATATACTCATATATTTCCTCTCGCATACTAACCTATACTTTATATCCATGTCCTAACACGAAAATTAAGATTGCTACGAACAATCTCGTCCGAGCGAGTTAAGCGCTGGTTTCAATTTTTATCATTTATAACGTCGCCCCTATCGCTATTTTTCGCACCCTTACCCCTTTCGATGCACTTCCATTATTTCAACCCTCTCTGGCAACGTTTTTAGGTCACGTATCTCGGCTATCTTTTCCGATTTACAAATTATCTTTCTAAACACAAGCATTGGTCGCGAGGTTTTAATAAAAACGGCTTATATAGATAACGAAGAGGAAAAAAACAAAAATTCTCTGTCCGATCGAGATCGTTTATCACTCACAAAACAAAAAAGGAGTAAATCCCGACAAATACGTTCGGCGATATGATTTGTGGCCGATAAAAATAATCCCCTTTCCCAAAGCCCAAAGGTAAAGCAGGATGTGAGAAAAGAGAGTTCGGAATATGAGAAGAACTCCTCACGAATGTAGAAGACTCAGGCCTTTGTCACCTGCTAGAAAAAGGACGCATGTATTAGCATGAAGATGTTAAGAAAAGAGAAAAAACAAGATGGAAGAATGAACGAAAGAAATGGAAAAGCAGAAGTCGTATAATTGTTTTGTAAGGAAGAGATGGCCACCTGTCGGTTGTCCGACCGAGGTTGCCAGGAAACAAAGTTTAGAAGAAAAATCTCATGTGGAGGCCAGAAAAAGGAGAGAGAGGAGGTCACAGGCGTGGTCTGAAACGAAGATCTGATGATGTGGCGTATGGTTCAGATAATCAACAATTCTGAGTAAATAGAAGAAGGAACTACGAAACTTCGTAAAATTTTCGCAATTTAATAAAAAGCGACTGATATAGCAGCCTAATGATGCAATAGTTATTGCAGTAACTACTGCATCATTAGGCGCGTTGGAGTGTGGAAATTTCACCAAGTTACAATGTCCCTTCTTCTAATATAATGAAGTTCCGCAATGTTACACCTTCGGTAGTGAACTATATTCTGTGCAAATCTCCAAGGTAAAAATGAAAGTATGCCTAAGATTTAAACGTCTATTAATAAAGAAACATCATATTCTTTCCAACCACATAATAAAACAATTATTCATATATATATATATATATATATATATATATATATATATATATATATAGAAACTATCTAGGTTTCGTTATATGTGTACATTACATCATAATTTTATTCACCAACTAGCTGAAATACCCGTTCTTCGCACGGAGTGAGTTTAAGGTATAATGGATAAATATAAAATTATTCAGTTTACACAAAAACAAAAGCTGTATTACCCGGCGTTGCTCGGGTTACCTATAACAATGCCTCTCTGTAAACTACGTTATGAGTCTTTCCATTCGGGGCACATATGAAAAGATCCTTGCTGCTACTCACCCTGGAGCACGCTACATAAAACTGCCCATGTGAGAAACAGCTGGATCTCAAATCAACGCCTGCAATTCGAAGCGTTTGGCCTTGCGACTAGTCAATAGTCATGGCGAAACATACGCTGACGGGGAACTGCAGGCGTTTAAATTCAAATGGGTAGTTCGTCGGAATCAAGAGGATTCGGGGGATAAAAACCGACTCCCCTTTACCGCACCCGGTTAGAATTATTGCTTCTATGACATTCTTATGGAGGGCTTTCGCCTATAATCTAGTACCAAGCTCTCAAGTTTCTCATAAGCATGATTGGCGCCCCAATTTTCAAATTGATTTTATGCGCAGGAAGTCCGGGAGCAATGACAAAATTCAAAAATTCTACAGGGTAATTTACTGCTTCATCCTGATTTAGTACACTATGGCGCGTTCACAAAGCCAAGAGCTCGGTTTCCTTGCAATATCATAAACATCTGGGTAAACTCTCTCTATTAAAGTGTCAACATCGCTCACAACAGTGCAAAGAGCAGATGGAAATAAAATTTCATTATTTATCCCTGGCAGTTTCCCTTCACCGATTTTTAACAATAAATCCGAAAACTCTTGGATCTGTGCGTCACCTCCCAGGCGAGCCCTCATGCCCACGGCGAGATTCAGTGTTGACATGAGGCCAGAGGGCCGAACGCTTGAGAGAGGCGTTGACTTCATCAGCTCTTGTACCATTCGGCAAAACTGGGAGAGTCTGTCTGAAGTCTCCGGAAAACAATACTGTGACCCCTCCCATGGATCTGTCAGTATTTCTGATGTCTCTCATACTTCGGCTCAATGTCTTCACTCGTCCCAGATTATAATAGCGCAATTTTACAAAACTTTAGCCATATTGCCATTTTTTCAATACTGCACACAGGGCTGTACATGCGATCGATGTCGAGAGGTATTTTGAATGTAGAACTGGCAGTTTTTCCACCAGGAAGCAGACTGGCTGCTATTTCAGAGGAAGCAACTGCCAACGCTATCTTACCATCTAGAATTTTCGAAAGTAAAAGATTTATCAAGAACGTTTTTCCCGTGCCTCCACGGGTGTCCAAAAAACAACATTTGACCTAAACAACTGGCGACACTGTTTAAACTTCTAAATGAAGATCTTTTTGTTCTTTTGTGAGTTTTGGCTCATTTTCTCTTGTATATGTTGCCATTTGTTCTGAGTCATAGCTCACTTCTCGGAGATATACATTATTAAGAACGTTTGGACCTGTGGCTCGAGGTGATGGTAAGTCATATTCTTCTAAGGTCTTACCACTTATGGCCGAAATTTCACCTTGAAGAAGTATTAAAGCGTCATTATAAATATCAACGTTGAATGTTATAGTAACCTCTGGATATTGCCTTTGTAAATCTCTGAGTAGGTCTTCGGAAAAGCTGTCCCTATATTTCATCCATAAAGACGTAGGACCAGACAGGTTGCAAAATACCACCATAATTGCAAACAGATGTCACAACATGGAGGGGCTGTCAAAAAAACTTGCTTCCCTCAGAGCATCATACCAATGGGAATCGTCTTCAAGTAGCCCAAGTGCTTGGCAAGCAGCCTGATATGTGGGGTAGACAACACCATTTACTTTTTTTAGAATATCGAATGATGTGGGCCCCCTTACTGTGTGGAGTACCATTCTAAGAAATAATAACACTGCAGAAGCCTGGTCAACTAACATCAATAAATCAATCAACGTGTATCAAGGCTTTACTATCACATCAGAATCAAATTCAGTTCAAGCCAAATTCAATCAATTCCAATAAATCAATACAGTTATGAACACAAAATCTTTACGTAATGGTTAAATCAGTTTTCGAAACCAATTCAATTCAAATCAATTCAGTGTTGTATGTGTAATAACATATTTCACAAAATCGTTACGTAATCGTGTAATCCAATTTCGAAGCCAGGTCAATTTCAATAAATCAATTCAATAACGTATATAGGTATATTTCGGAACTCGCGAGTTTCAACAGTCTCAGCAAGAGCGTAAAAGAACGATGTGAACACTATGAAAGCTAGAGCTGTACTGAGGAAATGAAATGAGCCTATCTGCAGCGACCTAAAAAAAAGAGGCTCGAAAAGCGAAATTATGATTTTTCCTACATATCTCAGTTCATAATCATCCTATCAAAAACTTTTATATAACAAAAACGTTCATAAATTTTATTTCCTACAATTTTTGTCATATACTTTTTTGTCATAAAATCAATAGTAAGCACGCTATTGCCGATTTTTGAGTCCCCTCCCCCATAACCCCCCTCCGGATTGAAATTCTGATATGGCATGTAGCCTAAGTTCTAAGTTGGATCAACCTTAAGATAGGTTGCACGTTTCGTGAAAATCGGTATAGCCGTTTTTTCGTGATGCCCGAACAAACAGAATTACAATTTTATTTATATAGATGTAATCGTGGAATTTATATATTAGTTTTTCGCTGCCTCATTATGTTGTCGTTGCTCAAACTTTACCACCGCTGAAGTTAATCGAAGATTATAAGTCTTCATGTGACCACGATTCTTCTTATAATTATAGTAATCAAGAGATATACTTGTTTTAAAAGCTTACTGTACAGATTTCGTTCATACAAACTGGTATTATATATATATATATAATATATATATATATATATATATATATCCAACTATATTAGGTATCGAATGTCTTAAGGAAGTGCTCGTTTATATACATGTGTAAAATATCACACGTACCCACTTTGAGGAACGTGAGTTCTCCATTCCGCGAGGTTTCCGTGTTATCTTCCATATCGAGAGCGTAGGAAGTGATGCAACCAGTAGAAATTATGGTCTCGCATCTCTTTGAGTACATCTCGTGTTAATCAATAGGCCGTTCATTTGTTTTTCACTGCGAAAAAATAAAATCTCAATCCTTAATATTTAAAGGCTTGCCCACTTGCGCGCGTTCGTTGGTATATCGTACATGAGTGTATTTGTGCTTACTCAATAAAAACTTCCTCCGTCAAAATAGTTTTTTGCTGGGCATTTTTCCTCCTATCCTGATGGAAATCATATCGTGCCGCGTAAGCGGCAGCAAGTACGAAGGTTTTGCGGTAAGGCAGATTTTTTAAAAAGAGGAAGACACCTAGGAGACTTTGGGGCGAGGACAAAGAAAGAGTTCGATGAGAATCTCAACCCGCTACGCCGCCAATGGCGTTGCAGTTCGATCGTGTAAGACCTTCCTTCTTTATCCAATAACAGTGGCGGAGGTCGTAAAGTTTGAGGCGGAAAGGAAATGTCGCTGTTCCGCTAGAAGTGAATCTGGATGGAAGTAAAGGGTTTTCTTGTCGGATGAGAGATTGTTGCGAATGGAGGTTGCCGTACTGGAACTTTGACCCTTCATACGCCTCTCTCCCTCCCTTCCTACTCGCAGCTTCTCCCCAATCCTCTTCGTCATTCTCCCTTTTACTTCCTTCCATCCCCATGTCCAAATCTCATAAACCTCTTTTACTGCTCCGGTTTTGCAGCGATGAAAAGACCGGACGTTTGTTTATTTACGCGCACGTTATAAAGGAAGATAAGGTAGTCCGACGATCTTCAAATGTCCTCTTTCCGTAGTTTTAATTCTTTAATTTTAGAGTTTAATTAATTTACGATTTTTTTCAAATTCGGGACAAAGAAACATATTGGTCGATATTTTAGTGCTCTTTTTGATCTGATTCACAAAGTTTGCGGGATATTATTTCTTTAAGAACGTGCGAATTAAGTACTGAGGTTTTAAGTGAAAAGAGACCTATCTTAGCTTTCGTGGTCGCCTTTTATATCCTATCACTGACACGTGGAATCGGCATTGGAGTTGTTTTTCCCAGACTATTTGACGTTGCAATTTTAGATTTCTCAAGGCTGTTCAATATGTGTAGCTTAATAAATGTCTCTCTCTTTTCCTTCGCCTGGTTGCGTATCATTGAGCTACAATCTGAAATTTAGCGAGCATGCAAGTTTCGTGTGGATCGCGTTGCCAAGAAATGAATAGTGTGCATTCAAACGCGTCAATTTCTCTTAATTAAGTCCTTACCTCTGCAAAGGATTTTGAGGCTGGTAGATATCGCGCTCTCTTGAACACAGAGAAGTCAGATGAAGCCAATCGCGCAAGTATTGCCACGCAATGGAACTTAGATCGTTCGGAATAAAAAATCGAACTTCGCAGGCCATCTTATTTTAGTGCTATATTTCGCAAAGTATAAGCAATGCAGCGCAGAAAAAATACTCTATTCTTAGACTCGATTAAGATGAAATCAATGTTTCTTCTTTTTCCTCATTAAATACTAGTAGTAACTTAAGGATACCATCATAAAAATAAAAACATGAGAAAATAATCCTCTGTGGAGGTCCACTTGAAATATTAACATAAAAATAATGACGGCATAAAAAATCATGGAGACGCACAACTTCATCTTTGGATCACAAATAAAAATACACTAATTTAATTTGTGTTAATTCGAATATTTTAGCAACGGAATAAATGAAATTCGATACCACTAAGTTTATAAGACATTCTACCCCATTAGGTTTTAATTAGTGACAGATGTAGCGTAGCTTCTCCTCAACAGACTTGCGTGAACGTAATGAAGGTGAAAATGGCCAGACCGCGAGTCTCTCTAATTAAAGAATTAGTTGACGCACCTCTCGCATTTAAGGTTTCGATGTCTCATCGCCTGTATGAAACAAGTTCGACGAAACCTGCGTCTCTAAAATAAACAACGCTTCATCGGCAGAATTTCGCGGAATTTATCAAATCATAAGCGTAGTTTTAGAGTGCATCTTCATCAGGGCATAATAAAAAAACTGATGTGGCTATCACATGACTTTCTCCATACCTGTAATATTTCTAAAAATTCCATGTAGGTTAAATGATAACAAATATTTTAAGGAACTCCGAAACAATTTAAAAGACTTTAAAAAGAACAGAGATAAACTCAGACCGTAGCCTTTTGATATTGGATATAGCCACGAAGCTCCAACAATTAAGAAAATAAAAAGGAGCGTTACTAAGACGTAACTAAGCGTAAAGTGTTTACAATAGTCAGCGGTAGATGGTGCGGTGGTGGCAGCTAAAAAATTAGTCTTTAAAATATTTATATGCATTATATGGAGAAATGTTTCGAACAAACTTCGTAGAACATTAAAATTCCTACAACTTATATTACAATACTTTTTTACATTCATCAAATATTAAAGCAAATACTTAAAAAATCTGGTGTGGCCAGCACACGACCTTCTCCATACCTGTAATATTTCTAAAAATTCCAAATAGGTTAAATGATAATACTTTCTCTATACTTAGTACATGGAGAAAGTAAAAAACACAAACGAAATTCTGTCCTAATTGCCTGCTGTTTTCCAATATTTGAGCAATATCATGCATGACATATCGACCAGGCGTCCATTTTACATATTTTAACAAAAACAATAGGATAAAGCATAGCAGGAAACATCTTCCCTTTGTACCTAATCTCCATAATATTTACTGGAAAAATAAGCAAAGATATGAAAGAGACCTTTGCCATCGCACTGGAGTGGTATAAAAATAAGCTGCGATAGTAAAGATGAGTAAAATATGAGTCACGATAAAAACGAGCACATGCAACTCGAACTTAATAGCTTCATTGCAGATTACTCCGTCGGATGCAAGGCAAAAGCGATGTCTCGCACACTGCCCCTTTTTATCCACCTTATCTCTAATTACACGAAGGGCAGTTAAGGGTCAAGGAGAGGCAAATCTACGATTGCGAGGTAATCAGCCGCCATTATGAGATGTAACAGTTTCGCTAACGGTCGTAAATTCCAAAAATGATCAACTGAGAGACCTCCCTTCAAGTTCGCTTTGCTTCTATGACTTTCCGCAAAAGTAAATGTGGTCGAGATTTGCAGGTAAATATTGAAAATGTTGATATTTTCCTTTGAAATATCGTGCTAGATATAATACAGTTAATTTTATATCTGAAACCGCTGTAATTATTAACTTCATGCCAAAGTTCGAAGCATAACGACTGTTTCGGAAATATTTGTATAAATAAATTTAGTTTTTGATGGAAAATAATAAAGATTCGTTTGGCAAAAAATTGTTTATATATGTTCGAAATTTTTAAACTATTTTAAAAGCTCAAAGAAAAATATAAAAAATAATGTTGACATTCGATTAGTTCTGTGTGGGCTTTTTTCCGGCTAAAGATTAATTATAATTAATTTATCTACTTGAATATTAAGTATTTCAAAAAAATGCAACATTTATGTACGGAAAAAGGATTCTCGTGATTAACTTAAAGCATCTAGAAAGTAAGATGTAAGTAGCCTTGCAATAATAGAATGCATAATTAATTTTGATTACTCCGCCATAAAATAACCATAAATATGAATTAAGTTGAAGTTCATATTTTAATAACTTTATATATGTGGCACATACTTAAATCAATATGCAATAATAAAAAATAAATTTTATTTAACTATTGATGAAATGTGTGTAATGCATACTTTCATGATGATATCGAATGGTTTATAGCATGCATGTCAAACTCGAAGAGGATACAGTGCCGCATTAAAGCAATGTATGTTATGGAAGAACTGCATTAGGATTACAGTTCTTCAAAGAGGAGCAGAGTTGAAAAAATTACATTAACTAGAATATTGGACGTTTGTTTTGCAAAAAACGATAATTTAGAGGCTGTTTCTTATTGTAACTCAATAAAGAACAAATCTTGTCTCCTTTCTACAATAGTAAAGTATTTTCATAAAATCCCGTACGATTTATTCGGAAGCTCGAACCCGGGCCTCACTAAGGTACAGGAAGGGCCGCCAGTACGGCATTCCTGATTTATAGGATAAGGATTGTACACCTATTTCAAAATTCAAAAATGACTAGCAATAATCAGTATTTAACATGGTGAAACTTTGCAAGAAAAAGATTTCTCGAACTTCATTGCGGCCATTAATTACGTTATTTTGAGTTTAAAAATAAAATATGAAAATTAGACGAAAGGAACGGAATTCCTTGTCCTTTCGTTTCTATTGAAAAATAAAATAAAATCATTAAGGAAATATAAAATTATTTCGAAGACATCTAAATAGAATTGAAATAAATTGGCCGGCCAATATTTATAATTAATATTATTCTGAATTTACGCACACAGTCGATATTCAAGATATTTAAAAACAAACGAATCTCGTATTGCCGAGAGAAAGGATTGAATACGTCAGAAACATTCCGAGAAATTAAATCGGTCAGCGAAAAAATTGAGCCCTCGCATATTATCTCTCTCGTCTTTTCCATTTGGCGTTTCTTTTATTTTCGCAGATGGTTTAAAAAGGAAAAAAACATTTCGGTTTCGCCTCTTTCGAGCAGCGATCGTTTTACTTAACGACGCTTCCCTAAGTGTTACTTTTCTTTCGCGTAACGCCTCATTCTCCTTTACCGCCCTTCCATATTCCTCCCACCCCTTAACCTGGCATGTGTCGCCCTATTTCATTACTATCTCTCCCTTTTTTATCCATTAACTCCAAATGAATGGTCTCTTGAAACGCTATTGCTGCGCTAACCCCCATATACGATAGATTCGCATCCAACCGCCGTAGACTACAACAACGGCCTTCGTACTTTGCAGGCGGAATAAAATTCTCCGATGTTTCCAGTCAATCTGAGATGCGGTGAGAGGGAAGTGGGCTCGCTGGGAGGTTAGCAGTACTATCCGCTGCTTTAAGTTACGCTTCAAGAGTTAGCTAACTCGGTCTATACGGAGTTCGATAATCAGTTATTTTCGTACGAAGTTACGGGAGCAGTTATAAATATTTTTAATCGCGATGCGCTCGTTGACGATCGCATTACAGCGACGAAGGAATTAAACTTCAAGTGCTATATTTAAAAACGATGATGTTTTTCCATATGACTGAACAGCCTTTTTTAATGAAATCAAATATTGCACACTAAATGAAAATCGAGTGATTATATTTTTAAATAAGTATTCGTTATCAGTTTCTGTAAGATCACTTCATTCCTGATATTAATTTTTTATTATATAGCAATTTTCTATAAATTAGAAAGTATAGGAAATATTACGTTTTAATTTACAGATTTATTTTCTTATCGGTTGTAATTAGTCAAATAATCGAAAATTATTTTTAAACAACTTGAGTTAAGTAATTGTAATATTTACGTTAAGTTCTTTTATTCGGCGTAGATAATCCATTTCCTTCCGCCTGCAAAGTTCTGCAATCACGCGTAATTTTCGTAATTAGAACAGATCTTATTTACTTCACTTACTGTGAAGTTTGTAACGTTGACACAAATTACGTATCCATGCATGAATTTTCATAAGTTCAAAGCGAATTACGACTTTTGATTTTATTTTCTTGGAAACGGCTACTCCTACGATAAAAATGTATTTATATGACAAAAAATATTTTATTTGCCAAGTCCTACAACTTTTATTTGAAGACTTTTGCGATATGATTAATGTTTTACGAGATATGTGGAAAATATCGTTTTTTCCAGTAAAGTGGCCCCTCTGATTAGGTTATGTGAACCATTTATGCCATTTTATTATTGCCTTCCATGAAACGCCGTTCGGTAGAAGTCGAGAACAAACCATAATATGGATGAAATGTGGCGTTGTTACTGCAGTCTGCTGTCAGATTCATAGGTATATCATCTATCATATGCAACGATCTACAAATAAAAATATATAAAAATATGTCACAAATTTTAGACAGGTGTAAAACCACTTAAGACAAAGGTCCATGTTTTGATGATAGTTGCAATACTTTCTCAGGTACAAAATGGAGCTTCACTTCGAGTTGTTCACTCGATCATTTATTTTCTGGTTAACATGGACTGGTTTAGAAAAAATAACACATGCTTTCCGTTAACATTTCACGAAATCATTCACAGTAAAAATCTAAACGGTGAAATTTTTGCGTTTTCTGCTTTTCACACCAATACCGAGCGTGTCAAATTACACTCTCTTTTTTCTCAATCAAATGGACGACAAAAAAAATAAAGAGCATTTTCCATGAACATTTTAATGAAATGGGTTTCTTGCACGCAATCGTGAAAAGTTAATCTTTCAACGCTCTCGAGTTTGAACGAGAGGAAAAAATCAAAGAGTTTCCAAGGTGGAGGATTTCTTCCGAACGGAATTATCGTTTGATAAAGAAGACATTTGGCGCGGTAGCGGGCAATTAACTACAGGAGATAAAAAAGAACGCGGCGGATGAAATTCGCCGAAAAAAGTGTGCAGAGCTCCAATGATAAATCATCACGGCAGGGTTTTTCCGATACAATTAATCTTTTGCGGCAGAGAGAGAGAGAGAGGTAATTGATGTGGCGATGGAGCAAATTTGACTGGGAAAACAAAATCCTTTTGAAAAATAATTGTGATTCGTAGAGGTATCGGATATCCATCGCTCTTTTAAATACAAGCGCTGAAGGGCATTTATAATGAAATACTCGGGCCGAGTTAATTTATTCATTTATGTGAAGTTATAATCGTTTTAGTTTTTTCCTAACAATCGTTTAATCATCCTTTTTAGATTTTTTTATGATAAATCACTTGGAAATATGATAATAATAGAATGATCTGATGCTTTCCCGGCGAATTGATGCGTTGAATTTTTCTCGGGTTTCCAGCCAGGTGAGAATGGTGTCTCCATTCTCACCTGGCTGAAAACCCGAGAAAAATTCACCGCATGATAATAATAGTTTTTTTAATAATTCCAGATTTTTAAATGCATAATTTACCTTAAAACCTTTGAGCTTATATAATGAACAATAAAGGCTACTAACAAAGATTTCTTCCTAGTTGAAGCTATATGATTAATTTTATAATTATCCTATGATTAATTGTAAATCTCTCCCAATGGGTGGTTAAAGTAAAAATGTTTCAGAGAAAAATACACAGATGATTGCTCTCAAAATAATTGCATAAATTTTCGATGGCATCAATTGTGGGTATTCCGTCGATTTTCCGGCATTTGATACCAAGATAAGAGGATCGTATCAACGTGAACCTGAATAAATCTTATATTTGGGTCGTTTAGTCTCAATATTATTTGCAAAATTCTTATTATGCTTTATCGACCATTCAAAATATTTATACTTTGGTATTTTTGAATTCCCTCATTGAGCAAAAACAAATCAATTTGTGCCGACAACGTTGAACGTCGTCCAATCCAACAAAAGGTGCATTTTCGGACACCTCGAAAAAGCATAATGGAATAAAGGCGAAATTTTCAACGACCTTACAGGGACGGCGGTTACCCTCCACGAAGACCGAAAAGACGGAAAGAAGCAGGCGTGAACGTGTTTAGGAGCGGACAAGAAAGGAAAAAACCGGAAATGCTATTAAAGCGTATGCCCCGGTATCCCTTGACGACATTAGGAAGGATCAACCTAGTGCATCGCCGCCGCGGTTCCTTCCTCCGCACCCGGACATATTCCACCGACCTGCCACGTTTCTCACATTAATTCTCCACTCCCCTTTCTAAATCTTCAACAAAAAACTCCCTCATATTCCCATCTTCCTTCAACCCCATTCCATTCTCTTTTTCGTCCATTGACAGTTCGCTTCGTTTCCTCCTCCCACTTTTCTCTCCCTATGACATTCTACACGCGTCTCTCTTTCTCTATCTCTCTTCCTCGACTGCAATTGACAGTGACCGCATCGCTGCAGTGGCCATGCAGCCAATAAACGTGGGCCGATTTGGGTTCCCCTGGCGGTTATACGCTTAGCGAACACTGTTTGGCACGCTGCCAATCCTCCTATCGAGCGCCTAAGAATTCGCTTTATCGAGGTAATTAAAGTGTTGTCGCGAATCCCGAGGTGAAAAATCGCGACTTCATTAGTGTGACTGGCACGTACTTAGACATTATGGAAATTCGTTTATCGTATATGTGATAATCTGTCGAAGTTTTTCTTCGATCGCTTTCTCCGCGTATGACTAATGGGTTGAGCAAAACAAATTATCTTTTTAAATGGCATAAAACATTTTCGTATCTTCCGCGGCAGGGTGGATCCATAAAAGGAAACTTTACGATATATCACGTGAAATTATATACGTAATCAACCCATAGTTAAAGTTTCCATATGTGTACGTTTTATAGTTACGCATAAAGTTATCATTAGTTGCAGATCTGATACGATCTATGGGCCTTCCTCGTTAAGATTAAATGAATTGAAATGTAATTTTTTCAAAGTAATATTGCCAAGACCTTTTGTATCTTTGATTATACGAAAAATATCAGCACTACCTACTAATAACTTAGCGCGAGTACGCATTTAAGTGTAGACAGGCTACTTCATTCACAAGTCTAATTCTAAAATTGAAGAAAGATGGAAAGCATAAATTGACCTTAAAAATAAATTATCTGTCATGTCTAAAAATAATTATATTTGAACTGAACCCATTATATAAATCTCAGAACAAAGTGTAGTCACAGTGACCGAAAACCTCCACTTCTAGACATATCCATGAATTCTTTGTAATTAAATATATAATGATTATAAAACTTGATTAAATTCACCTATTAGAAGAAAACAATTAAAAAATTAACATTGACCGTTGAACTACTTTTTCGAGCTAAACGTAAGAATTGGGTCGCGTTTCTTTGCTAAAACATGAAAAATAGGTCACGCACTGGCTTGAGCGCACATCAAAGCGAGAAAGAAACAAGCGATCCTCTCTTTCTACTCCAAATGAACAACTAAATGATGTTTCCGCAAGGAAATAATTTATGATGATAATTATGATGCACTAATGCCACATATTTCCGCTAAATTTTTAAGTTATAGCACATCTAGAAGGGAAATAATATTTTTCTAATTGTTTAAATTTTAAATACTTTTGACTGCCGCAATAACAACTTCATGGTAGTTATAAAATATTTATTTGTGCATATCGACTAAGCTCTAAATAACGTAAAAATTTCAGCTCCCTAGCTCGCCCCGTAGTACCTAAATATTTACCTATTTGTTTAAATTTTAAAAATTTTTAACAGCCAAACAAATTAAAATATCAAAATTTCTATAATCCTATTTCGTTTTTTTTACAAATTCTACCTTTAAAAAAATTTCAGCTTCGTAGCACATTCGAAAAACATAAATCTTAAAATTATGTTTAAACAATTGCAAATTGCATTGTTGAAAAATTTCAAGATTTTCGTTTTTTCTAGTCGTTTTTGCACATAATCCCACTGTCGTAAAAAAAATCGAATCTTCAGCTCTTCTGTAAGTGCCTAAACATTAGTATCCTCCTATATTTTCCGTTCGACTACACTTCAACAATGGACAGTTGATTCAGACATTTTAGCGTGTAAACAGTACCATTTATTAAATTCGTTTCTTTTAAAAAATACATGCAAAATATAATGTCAGAAAGAGATTTTGACATTGTTTTTAATATTTTAAACCTTATAATGCTCTAATAATTTGTTTTCCAATTTTTCTCTATCGTTGATAAACTATGAACTACAAGTGGAATTATGGTATGAGAATTCCTTGGAATGACTAACACATACTGAAATATTTCATGTAAAATATAAGTAATCAATTCGGGACGTCATCTTTGGGAAACCAGCCTACATTAGTCTTGGTTTGGACATCTTATCTTTAAAGTGAAAACTTCCGAGTTCTGACAGAAAATTATTACAGCTATCATCAATATTTTTGATTTAGGATTAGATTTGGTTCTTAAAGTCAAAAATATATTGCACTGATTCGGTGACAAATTGTGAAGATCGCATTTGGAAACTCTGTGTAGTCCGATATGGAATATATCTTTCTAATCCTGTTAGACTCCGACTTGAACATAATTCAGAAAGAAAATTCTGCTTGTATCTGCTAAATTACGACCTCTATGTGTTTTTGAGTGTTGGTGTTTGCTCATGCACATGCTTTTTTATACAGAAGTATGTATTTATGAACGTACTTTCCCCTGTGAACAGAGTCGTAAATCTAAAATATATTTGGTTCGAAATTTAATTTCAAATCATGTAAGGATAAATGACAAGGTCGCGTGCTGTGATGTCGTCCAGATAGTGCAGTGCAAGGGTGGTGGATTCAGTCAACCAAACTCTTCCGTCAGGTCAGGTGTTATAAATAATATTAACGGCGAAAAGTCTACTCCGTCTTATAAATCTAAAACGCTATAAGTATCAGCAATAAATACTCCGCGCCTGAACTGACAGGGTGATTTTCACCTCTATGGCACAGCGTGGGTCAGAACGGAAGGAAATACTTCATCCCTCTTATTAAATTTCGAAGGATCTGTAATATTACTGAGACGACAGGTTTTGGAAAAGGTGAACATAAACATGATAAAATCGTAGTGTCACTTGCTCATTGAACGCCATCGCTAAATTCTGAATATGCAACCTTGTGGCTCGTTTTTGCATAGCTTATGCTTTCAGTTTTAGCATTAATGATTTTCTGCTGTAATTTATGCAGTAAAATTATGTTGAAAAAGTATATACAGAAAAAAATATCAGTAATCCATTAGTTCGGTTTTTCACGGAAAATGAAAGTATGTATTTTTTCCTTTGTAATTTCGTAGGTATTTACGATAGTTATTTCCTCGTATAATTTAGTAAACATAACAATACATTGCAATCATATATCATTATGAAACTTTAACAAAATCATTTTAATGGAACTTTTAACAGTATTTAATTGAGAGAAGTTACTATTAAATAACACCTCAAATTAACTTCAGAGGAAAGCTTCCGATGCGTACTGCAAATTATCATTATTTTAATATTACTGTTATTGGTTTTTTGGTATGCCCAATATGCTATACAGTGAAACCTCGATATAGCGAGAATTTACGAAAATCATAAAAATACTCGTTCTAACGAACTTGTAATAGCTGAAAATTAAATTCCTTACACGTAACGTTAAGAAATTGAAGGTGATTGTGTTTTAGCTCGCATATAATGAAGTTCTCGTTATATGCCGTACTCGTTCTATCGAGGTTACACTGTATTTAAAAATACCCCAATTATCAATTATTCTTATATTTTGAAACATTTAAATCTTCAAGAACAAAATGTCTCGTGCATATTTTCGTGTCTAAAAAATATTTAAGATTTAATCATGGCTGATTACCGTACTCCCCCAGTAATATTAAGATGGGTCGATTTCCAAACATCTTGGTTTTTTGTGATTCATTTTAAAATATTTATGGGTTGGTATGCTGTCACTAAGCGTTATGAAGTCATAGTCCTCCGTGCATCCCTGCCACTCCTCCCCTTCATTGCTTTCCTTCCCTTCTCTCCCATATCTCTCCTTCCACTCTCTTTCTCATTAGCTCTTTCTTAGTGCCTGTCGTACTCATTTGAGGACAACCACGTTTGCGATTCTGATTTCTGATTTTCCAGTTCTCAAGACGAATTCCACGTTTCATTAACATAGCATTCATTAGAAGCCAACACGTTTAAAATTAGCAAAAGAGAGAAAAATAATCTGGGCGTTAATGAGTTTACAATAATTCCTTCTGCCTCCATCCAAAACTTCCACCTTTCCTCCACTATCTCTATTCCGTCAACTCCCCAGCATCCTTTCTCTTTCTCGCATCCTTCACTTCCCTCGCACTTTATTTGAAAAGAAGACTGCATATTATTAGAACTGAATTTTAAAAAAAACAAGAGCTACGTGCATTGCCATAACAAGGATTTTGGCGCTCAGAGTTAGATCATAAAGTTAATTACCATAAAAGCAACTAGCGTAATTTCCCGTCATATATGACGGGTATGCGTAAAGTAAGTATTAAGTTTAAAAACCTGATGTGGCCACCACATGCCTTTCCCCTACCTGTAATATTTGTAAAAATTCCAAATAGGTTAAATGATAATAAATATTTTCATGAACTGCGAAAGAAATTTAGACTTTACAAAGAACATAAATAGACTCATACCGTAGCCTTCTGATATTGGATATAGCCTGGAATCTCCAACAATTAAGAAAATAAAAAGGAGCATTACTAAGACGTAACTAAGCTTAAATTGTTTACAATAGTCGCCGATAGGTGGTGGCAGCTAAAAAATTAATTTTTAAAATATCTCTCATACAATGAATTATATGGGAAAATGTTTCAAACAAAGGTCGTAGAAAATTAAATTTCCTACAACATTTATTCAAATATTTTCTACTTTAATCAAATATTAAAGCAAAGAGTTCAAAAAACAGATGTGACAAGAGTAAACACCCACTTTCCGTTGACCAATCTTTACAAAAAACTAATCAGTACTTGTGACTGTCATGAAATGTTAAACATAAAATTTAGCGTTGATCTGATTAATAGTTTTTAATTAAAGCACCCATAAAAAACAATACAATCTCGAGGTCTAACAATGACACGGTTGGCAAGGCAACTTTTTGCTTAAAAGCTTAAAATTTTCCAATAAATATGATTTGAAAGTAGAACTTGAGCGTTTTTGTGTCGCAGGCAAAATATGACGGTGAGAATAAGAAAATTTATTTATTTTTATTTAAAACGACCCAGGTTCGAAGATCGTAGGTCAGTTCTTTCAAATTTTTATTTGCAAAAGAGTATAAGCCTGTAAGTTGAAAAATCGATTTTTACGTGTTATCTTAAGGGAAATGGCACCCCTCTTCACTTCCCCCTCTTCGAAAAAATCAAAATTCTGGCCCCGAGGTGCACATCCTCATGGTCCCATTAGTAAGTGTACCAAGTTTAAAGTCTCTAAGTTTCTTGGTTTTTGAGATATGCTGTCCACGCACACACGCACACATACAAACACGCGCACATTGCCTTTAATTAATATAGATGATTGTTATAATTTTCCTCGAAATAAAAATTTTACATTTATACCCTAAGTACAAAAACTACGTTTAAAAAGATATCTTTCAACCGATTTATAATGAAATATCGAATTTATGGTTAGCGAACTGTCGCTTCGGCGCCTGGGGCTCCTCAGCACCGACTGAATTCAATCGACTCCAACTTGTAGCGCGACTGAAAGACCGTGCATCCTACAAGTTATGCAACCGCACACACAATCACAATCGGATGCTCGGATCCTGCTATATTTTCAGAGTGGAAAAACAATCATACAAGGCGGAAGAAAAAATGAAGGCGTCAGAACGAAGAAAATAAATTGGAAAATACGGCATCGAAAATTTTCGGTAATGAAAGATGATGGGTGACAAATGATGGGAACAATAGCAAAATTTTACCGATGGCCTCTCGTTAAAAGGTCATCGATCAACTCTTGACCCGATGTCTGCGTCCAAAAATGGAGCTTTTGATATAGAGTATATTTTTAAAGCCGCTTATATAATTGCCATCGTTAGCCTTTCTGGAGCAACAAAATATTTTAAATAACCGGAAAGATCAATTGTTCGCTGCATTGCCAAAACCTGATAAAAAAATTTCAAAAATTAAGGAATTTTGCTGTTATTTCCCATCATAAAATGTTCAAATGGTATTGGGTGTAAGCATGTTTTCAAGTTGGTCGCTATAACTGCATATGTGTGATTTCCGCTTAAGTAAATTTGCGTTTGTGATAATTTTACATCACCTCGTAGTGCATATTAAAGTGTATCACTGAATTTTTAAAAATTTATTCATATCATTTTTGTTACTCTGAAAATTATATATTCCCACAATTTAAATCATGAGTTTAAGGAAAATGATCTCAAAATGCAACCATTATCCAATTAAAACTAAATATTTGCACGACAACAACAGCATAAATATACGAAAGCTTAACGAATAATAATGAAATATCACCAAAGAAAAAAGAATAATGCATCGTACCCCTTTCACTTCTTTATTCAAAGAAATCAATCGCTATTAGCAAAATGCAATTAAAAAGAAATTAACTGACCCATTATGCTCTATAACGTAACTGCCCTCTATGATCCAAATTATTCTTTTCTGTGAAAATAAAATGTTGCACTAAATTGACAACAATTTTAAGAGTTTAAGGATCACAATTAAATTATTGTTGGCTGTAATACTGTTCTCAAAGTTGTAGCATTCGGAAAAATTAATCACTGAAAAATATGATAAACCAGAATTCTCCAAAAGCCATCAAATGGTTGTGAAAACGAAATGCGCATTTCGGCTACAAGGCAGTAATTACCAATGGTAATTTACCGATAATAGATTCTAGAAAGAACACATGTGGCGTATGTTACATGGTGTTTATACATGGATGAATCATTAAATGTCACCTTGAAGTTAATATGGGGTATAGAGATTTAATAATTATACTTACAAAATACTCAACTGAAAATTGTATGTTTGGGCTTCGATTAATAAATCTACAAGCTAAATGTTTTTAGCCTACTTTCCAAAAAATTAAAAGTAGTCTAATGAGATCGCTTAGCTGTCCGTGTGTGTGTATTTGTGTCCACCACTAACATCTTCTTCATGAATGGACCGATTTCCATGAAATTTGGTGTAAGGCCAGTGCTCTCGGAGACTACCTCCGGGCCATAATTTATATTCCGAATTTAGAGGTCCCGAGTTCGATTCCAGGTGAATTATTTCCCCATTTGATTTACATGGTTAATCTAAAATCCGTCGTGCAGAAAGTTTTCTTTTACATTTAAAAATATTTTAGAATCATGATAATGGAGTGTGATCTGTACTGTTCTTATCACACAATTTTTATTTTCGATCTTATTTGTTTGAATTTTTCTCAAAACTTTAGTTTCGGCGTTTTGAAAGCGTTTTTTTTAGGTCACTTCATACCTATCGGAGTCGCGGCGAAAAATATGAATACTACATATTGCTGTCAGTAACCATATCGACTCTGTAAACAAAACGGCGCTTCTTCTTGTGTAATTCTTACGGCATCTATGGTGAGAGAATTTTGTTTTTTGTTTTTTTTTCTTGAATTTTTATCTATTAAAATTGTATCAAAAGCAAAGTAGGCGGATTAGTTCTCTCCAGAACTACTTATTTATATTCTTAACCTACTGCAATCCACATGTTATTCGCGATTTCCATTAGTGTGAGAAGTCGTTTTTTTGTCTGACTAGCTAAGTGATGCAGTCAGGTCCCCTGATTTGTATCGTCTGATTCACGACATGAAGAGCAGTCCGGGGTGCTATCGGAGATACCCATTGAACGGAGATGGATCAGAGACCGACCTCGTAGGCGAGGAAATTAACGAAGCACTTGAACCGAATCTAATTAATAGTGAGAACCGCCGCCATAGATCTCGACGTACATGACACGTCTACATTTCAATATAATGCATTACGTTTCGAGAGGGGAAGAGCGCGCAGATTTTCCTTACGCGTTCATTTTCTCTTTAGTTTCGGGTTCTTCTTAATGCACGAAGGATGTAAATCGCTAATGCAAAATTTATAGTGTGCCATTAAGTGATGATGCTATTACGACTCCATCGAGTATGTAATTTATTTAAAGTCATCCGAAGACGAATTAGATGTTTCCTTGACAAAATATGTCTACCGATAATAAATACTAAAATTTAGAAAATAATTGCCGAAAAATTAGCATAAGGCGCTTTTTTCGACGATTTTATAAAAAACGTTATTTTGCTTTTAAAAAAATTCATTTATAAAGGATTTCTTAACCTAAATTGACACATTTCTGCAAAAGAGCAATCAAGAGCACAAATTATCCCAATTTTGTGAATTTTCCCCGCATTTGCCCTTGATCGAAATTATTCCTCTCGTTCTTATAAGATCTTGACTCGGATAGCTTGCTGAATGTGATTAATGTTGACATACGACCTGATAAGAAGTAAAATTTAGAAGATAGCGTATTTTGAGAAGATGGCAGGACTATATCCCATGTAGTCCATTTTTGTCATGTTCCTCGCTTCCGTTCCGGAGTCCGGACGCGCTTGCCATGCCTCAGGCTCCGTTCTAAATGCGGACAGAATCTCTTATGTCGATCACCTTCCTCCAGCTGACAGTCAAATCATATTGATACATTTCCTAAAAACCATGCATAAATTGCCTTCTAGATGATATGCTAGAACATACATACATACATCTCGCAACATTTAAATCTAGGATTGCCCCATCCCTTTTAGAAGTTCTTTCTACCTTTTTTTATTTTTGCTTAATTCCAAATACTAATGCCTACAAGAATCTTTGAAAAGGGATATCTCTGTATAAATAATATTTAGGTCCTTGTTATTTTCTCTTTCCGAATGAAATAAAGAGCACATAAAAGGAAAAAATCATCACATCGTCACATGAGCCTCGCAACCCAGTACTTTGAAAAATACACGTATAGAGTAATTAATATCGATCCTATACCGAAAACGTTCCGAAAAATTATTTTTTTATACTTTCAGTTCAACCCATGTATTTGAAAATCCCTTGAATTAAATGAAACGAAGAAATATAACTTGGTAAAAGTTCCACTTTAATAGTAAAAGGCGACCGATTTCGAGTAAGAACAAGTATGATGACTAGTTCATAGTCGAAACCGGTCGTCTTTTACTATTTAAGTGGAACTTTTGCCAAGTTATACTTCTTTGTTTTACATACGATGGAGTTTCGCAAAGTAACGGTTTAGTCCGTCGATTTTTTCCCCTTAAATTAATTTCCACGGCTAGCTCCAGCATGCAAAATTTTCTCGCCGAAATTCACATTCCATTTGAAAGCACAGGGCTGAATAAGATATTTTATCCAATTCTACTCCATTAAGCAAAATGATGAAAACCAATCATTCCTTTACGAAGCGCTTGGAACTTCTTCGAAAGAAGCTTCAGATTAAAATATGCCAATAAAAGTTTTTGCCTCAATTTTTGTCTCAGAAATCATGGAAAGCCAATGAACAAAAAAATATGCAGAACTTACACGAAGTGAAAGCTACCTTGAGAAATATACTGTTCGTTCCATGCCGCATTGATGATATTCACTACACCTTCTACTTCCCTTTCACTCTCTCCCTCTCTCCTCTTCACACTACCACACCTCCAATCCCAGCTCCTTCCCATCATCCAACTCTCTTCCTTTCCCTCATCGTACCCAGCAAAACAGCCAAGACAAACACGCTGCCGCAGCCTTCTTCGGCAGAAGTCAACAAATCGAGCGGAGTGATGATGATACGGGAGTCTTTGGACCCGGATCTCAATCCCTCGCCTCGCGCCACCTATTTCAACACACCCTCTCTCTCTCTCCTGTATTCTATCCCCGCTCGCACACGCACACACCCACTCAATCACAGACTCACACTCTCCATTTTATTCCCACAAGTGCGCAATCCATCCCACGCACGACCTACAGAATCATCATTCATCCTATGCCCAGAACGACGTCCTTATTTTCCTGTGCGGGAGATGCGTCTTTTTTCTTTCTCTTCCTCATTCTTTTTTGCTTTTCGGTTCTTTCATACGATTCGCTCTGTATGTATTTCCGTACCTAAAATTGCATTAGCGGATTGTTCATCAGACCGAGATCAGTGCTTTACCGTTTGATTCGATTCTGTACCATTGCGTGAGAAAGAATTGATTATTTTCCGTTATAAGCTTGGTGCGCAGCAATAAGCCTATCTGGAAAGGGAAAAGTTGTATTTTTTGACTAGTTTTAAAATACATTAAATTAATGGCCCATCCTATAGATATGTGGGAGACGAATGTTGAGATCCTCTTTAATAGCAGTAGAATTTTCAAAGCAAAATAGTTACATTTCACCTTTTATCTATTAGTATCACGTAATATTTGTTATAACCAATGCAATATCAACAGAGGCAAAAAGGAAGCTCCCTAGGAGCATACATATGCACAAAGAAGTATAAATTCATCTTTGGCCTTCATTATGGATTTGAAAATTTTACATAAGATGACAACAGATGCAGAATTAAATACGCATGGCGTCTTCTAAAATTTATATTTTTCAAGCTTAATAATATTTGAAATTCAAATAAAATACTCGATAGGTGAAAATTAAAAAATAAACTTTTGATAGGAATCAGTACCAACAAAAGGTAGCTCATTCAGTCATCAAATGGTTGACCATACCAAAATATTAGCAGCAGCAGCCTGTGAATTATAAATATGGATAGCTGTTATCTTAACTCCTAATATGACTAAATCAACCATTTGTTAGCTACAGTAGTTACATATACTATGATGTTAAATTAAAAGTAATTAGAAGAATAGCAATAGCATTGCGATGGCTACAGAATAAACTTCCATCGAAATAGTTTCAGTAACGGATTGAGCTGGTTCTTCATGATAATTAAGCTTATCATGATATATCTAAGGGAATTGATAAATCATGTAATAATAAATAACAGAATAAATTATAATGTTTCAGTTAGAATGTGAAAAATTCACGCACTATTCAATAGGAAATACTTGATAAATATAGATACTGCATAAAAGCAGGCATATCACTTTCCCCTAATGACGCGTCAAAAATTAACTTTTATAAATTAATCATTAATTCTTAAGGCTATTTCTTAAGTCTTGCAGAAATACAGATTGCCAAAATAATCGCCGTAATGAACAATAACTGCTTCAGGAAAATATTTCCACCCATATCAAATTAGTAGAATTATTCTGCGGACCAAGAAAGTTATATAATATTATTCTATAATATATCTTTTGTTTAAACAATTGTAAAACCTCTCATTTTCACTTTCGCGTATTGTAATCAGCGTATAACGGGCCCAGACAAAATTTATTAGACGTGCTGAAAAGTTCGTTAAAAAACTACGTAGGGAATATTTGCCACAAACATTTAAGCGACATCAAATCCTTCTCGCCCCGCAGATACCTTACAAATCAAATCTTTTGAGGACATTTATTCGGCAGCATCTGTTCCGTTTCCGTTTCCGAGGCAATCAAAAACTTATTACTCCAGTTTCCGTTCGGTGTTGTAACGCGAGACATCGCCCGGATTTTTTTCAACTCTTTCTTTCGTAAAAATAAAACGTCCTCTTTCCTTGGGTTTCGCGACGTTTCAATTAAAATGCTCTCTCATTCCAACTTTAGAGATCAAAAAGTCAGGAACGTAGACTCGAAATTAATCGGACCGTAAAACACTTCCGCCTGAAAAACATTTTCGCTCCCTTGTTCTTGAACCATTTTAACATAAAAGAATGGTTAGTTTAAGAGGCCTCGCTCTCGTTAATTGCTTGTACCTCTGATAGAGGGATTCGGAGCACGTGAGCTACTCTCATTAGCCGACCGAGGACAGTCGCACTTCTTCCCATGAGCGATTGATATATTCAGACGCGTGACTCATCGATTTACGGCGCAGCTGGCAAACTCCTGATATTGCTCGCTTCATTAAACAAGAGTAAGTTTCGTATATCCCATTAGTTGGATATGTGCTCTTAATTTTATTGCTATAAACTCGTGACCCTGATTAAAAGAGGTTTTAAATCGTTTTTTAAAGCGAACGAATTGCAATGGAAATAATTTTCGCGTAATTTATTTCTAGGCTCCTAAAAAATATGTTCCTTTATTCTTTCCGTTTTAGGCAATTATTCATTGTGATTAAAATTTTCTTTACGCTATGAAAGAGTGCGATTTATTTAGCATTTTGATTACGAAATTCGAAGTATACTAAATAAATATAGTTACATCTCTCTTCTAAAGTTGTAACGAGTAATAGTCTAACAATTGCAGTATTGGCAAACACTCATTGCGTAAACTTAATCTTATTATTTATAACGTCATAAAATGATGTTTTTAAAGCGAAGGTAACAGCCACCTTTGCGTGTTATGCATCAAATTAAGCATCGTGATCCGCAGATTTGCAGAAAAATTGTAAAATTGGAATCGGTCATACCGTTGGCGAGATATTGAGATTTTTCTTGACCGGCTAAGCTCTGCTCGACGTTGATGTTGAGATGGCGCTGTAGGAAATAACGTGGCCCTAGCGGACAATAGTAGAAGTTGCTGAGTTTCTTGGTAATGTGTTTATTTCAAGTTTAAACAAGAAGGCTTACTAGCAAGATTTGTGTCAAGATACGACTGACATTAATTTGTTATAAAAGGTTTTCAAATTGAAATAATCGGGACATAGTAAGTATGATAATGAATTAGAACTGTTTTTAATGCACATATCACATTTCCTTTTTATTTTGTTCCAAGTGTAAACAATATATTTCCTTTTTATTTTGTTTCCAAACTGACATTTTTTTCGTTATGAACATTTTCAAATTAAAATTATCGGGATATAGTAAGTATGATAATGAATTATAACAGTTTTAATGCACATAACACATTAAAATTTCATTTTTATTTTGTTCCAAGTGTAAACAATACAGATATACCTCGCGATACGCTTTCTTCAGTATTACTCTCATTACACTTTCTGACTCTACCTCTAGATACGCTCGCTTGATTCGGACATACGCTCTTACAAAACCCGGAGAACGAAGAGATTTTCTCTGCCCATTAAAAAGGTCTCATGCGAGCAATGAAAAACGACTTTGCTTCATTATATACGAACTACTTTTATAAATTGTTTTCAAATTCATTTCATGTGTACACAATATTGCACCAGAGAAATAATGTAATCGACGAGTTTCTTTGAATGTCCAAAGTAGTGTTTTGGCGGACTACAGTCATTTTTCAGTCCGAGATCGTGGTGGTGACACATTGAATTTATGCTCGTGTTTTTACCTTTATAAGTTTGAAATGTCGCAAGTGAAAAAAATTAAAGCGATCCTATCTTTGACATGGTTTTCAATGGGATTTTTGCATTTGTTTAGCATGATTCGCGCAACGAGTCCCTTTTTATGAACATATCTCTCGTGCTTACCGGTGATTATATTTCATTACGTATCTCTTTTTTATAGCATTGCTCTTATGTAAAAATGTTTCGCAATACGCTGATTCGCGATACGCTCCGGTTTTTGGAACGCAACCCGAGTGTGTTGCGAGATATACCAGTGTATTTCCTTCTTATTTTGTTTCCATACTGACATTTTTTCGTTATAAACATTTTTAAATTGAAATTATCGGGAAATAGTAAGTATGATAATGAATTATATCTATGTATATATTAATAGCGTAAAAAATAAAATTTTTAAAGCGAAAGTAACAGCCACTTTAACGTGTGTTGTATAAAATTAAATGTCTCGATTTGCAGGAAATTATAAAATTGAGATTGCTCAAACCGTTGGCGAGATATTGAGTTTATTGACCGGCGGCCTTCAGGCCGCATGCTGCCTTTTGTGATACTCAGTGCGGCCTTTTGTATACTTTTCTAAACTTACTTAAACTCATATATGATTTTAGCATGAAAGTTACAGAAAGAACAAACAAAATATATGCATTTTGCATCAACAGTATCTTTGCGCCAAATCTTGTTTTAAATGACACATTACGTATAGTTATTGGTATTGTGAACTGCATTCGAGCAAATGCTTCACGGCATCGCCAGTGCTTCAATATGACGATGAAACATTTAGTGTAGATCATCCAAACCATTAAGTGAGTTGGTTGTCACAAGGTCAAGTACTAGAAAATCTTTTAGCTTTGCGAAAACAAGTTACGAACTTTTTCAAAGAACAGAATGAACCTTGTGAAATTTTGAAAAAAATTTCTGCAGAAATGTTACATTTTTGTGTAATTTAATGTAAAAAAATCATTTGCATACTTCTTTAAAAGGTAAAACTAAATCCATATATGAAATGTTGCAGCAAATTCAGACATTTCGGAAGTTGATTTTTTTTAATTGGTCTTATCAGATCAGTTGTTTCAGTCGAGCATTTTCCTGAACTGGCAAAGGTAATTGATAAACAAGATATGAATAAAAACTTGCAAAATTGTAATATGAATGAATATATAGGTGTTTTAGACACCTTGATTAGAGAATACAATAACAGATTTAAAGATTTTGAGAAACATGATGCCACACTGAGGGTAGCTTTTCAGCCACATCCGGTTGATGTCTTGAATGCACCTGAGGATTTGCAGATGGAGTTGATTGAGCTCTCAGAAAATAACATTCTGAGGCCTCTATTTGACAGTAAAAAGGATCCCATTGAAATATGGAAGAATGCAGTTGAATAACCACGATTGCGTCACTATGCTCGTCGTTTACTCTCTTGTTTTGACAAAACCTATTGTTGTGAATCAATATTTTCATATATGGCTCAAATCAAAACGTGTCTGACATCACAGATGACAAAACCCACCTGGAAGACCAATTGAAGCTATAGACAACAATGCTGGAATGCTGAATCAAGTTCTTAGCTCACAACAAGCATTCACAAAAAAGTCATTAAATTGTGTTTGCGTTCTTATTTTGATGAATGTGATTGAATGCAACATTTTATTTACATGTTCTTCATTTGTTTTAACTTCTTTAAAGTTTATTAATATACTAGCAAATATGAAAAATTAAAATTTTTGCATTAGTTTAAAAAGTCATTATATTGTGTTAAAGCCTTCAAAGTTTTTTAAAATATTAGTAAATATGAAGAATTTAAATCTGTATTCCTTAAATTAAAAAGCCATTAAATTGGGTTTGCCACTTTATTATGTCAGTTTCGATATATATGTGAATGTATGCAACGTGCATCGCAATGTGCGGTCTGATGATGTCTCCGTTAAGTAACATTTGGCCTTCCAATGAAAAAAGGTTCCCCATCCCTGGGAAAAGCTCTGCTCGACGCAACTGTAGTGGTTGATGTTAAGGTGGCACTGCTAGCGGACATTAGATGCTGCAGGAAATAATGTGACACTCCAAGCGTACATTAGTAAAAGGAAATAAACCTTGCAGTCGCTGACCTTCATGGAAATGTGATAGAAGGCGAACTACCAAGACAATATTTAATCTAACCAACCAGTCGATATATCGACGGACAACTGCTAGTTAATAATTATTTAATGAAGCAATTTTCGGATGTTCCTTTCTTATCGTCGTTCCGAGTATTAAATAAAATGTGACAGATTAATTTAAAATAATAATATGCCAACCGTACGTTGAATATTTGGCAATCGAGTTATAAGCTTAACCTTCATCAGATCCTGTGAGCAACACTTATGATATTTAAAATTACACATTTACTTCCAGAAAATTTGTTAGAGGGGCGTAGGCCTAATCTCTCCGTTGACAGTGATTGCTAGGGCCAAAAGTAAAGAAAAGAGTTCAACATATTGTGGTATTTATTTAATAAAAAATATTAATTTAACGGCAGTTCACTATAAAAATAAATGATTCGACTATTAAGAGTAGTATCTCTCGTGTTTATGAGTTAAATCCTGCATCACTCTTTAAAACTAAAATATCGAGCTTACCTAATGGTTGGGATACAATAAGTGATGAAGATGACTACAGCAGTAACAAAATGGTTGTGAAATACAGTGCCGGATTTTGGCTCTAAATCATGTCTTCACTGCTGAGAACGACTGCTTTGAAAGCGAAATGCGCAACTGGTCTTTACAACAGTTTTATACCTGTTGGAGTTATCTTCAATTATACTACAGAACTCATAATCCTCTCCAAAAGCCGAACTTGTCAAATTTAGACGTTTGTGAAATAATACATACATTAATGTTAGCAAATAAGTGAGCAAAAGCGTCTTTTTTTTCAATTCCAAATCAAATTTTGGGCTTATACGTATTCGAGATTTGAACGTACTTTTTTCAAATTTTATTCTTTTCTTTTCCTATTTAGGCTGGTTTCCAAAGGAAATAAAGCCTTATGAAATGGTCGTGTATGGAGTGGACAAAAACAAATGCAATTAAACTTCATGAAAATATTTAGTTTTGTGATGTCACATCTAGCGAACATAAACAAACAAATAATCGAATTGATGCGCTAAGCTAAATCCGGTCAAAGTTTAACTGCAATATTAATTACGTAGAAAAAAATTGCCTCCTTAAGATCACAGAACTTTCGGGAGCTAACGAAAGTGAAGAAAAGCAAGATCAGTAGATCTTCAGCAGATGATATTTACAAGCCTTCCTGATATACTTTTCCAAATATTTGCTTTTTTGTCACTTCGTCCATCGTCAAGAGTTAGATCACTACTAAACACAAATGAAAGTCTCAGTGGAAACGCTCCGTTTTAAGCCAGCATGTTGGCGACTTTTTTTATTAATGGAAACGTAGCTTAATACATACACGTGCTATTTTTGCTGCACAAATACGTGTGATCAATTTAATATTTTGTTCGAATGTATTTGTAATATTTTATAACGCTAAATTATGAAATTTGGGAACAGAAAGAGCAACACATCCGCGGTGATTTTAAAGCTAATCAAGGCAATATAACTATTAAATAAATGATTAAATGGAAAGTAGGCATCATAAGTTCCGTTTGGATCATCTTGTTATCCGTATTACTATCTCTCTCTCTCTCTCTCTCTCTCTCTCTCTCTCTCTCTCTCTCTCTCTCTCTCTCTCTCTCTCTCTCTCTCTCTCTTCTTTGTAAATATCCAAATATTACAATTTACTTTCTCAAGCCGATAATTTAAGTTGGGGTAACAAATATGGAAAAGAGCACTACAAATGCGTGGATACTTTGGTTTAGGAAAAAATAAAAAGCTGGCTTTGAAATGCAGCTTTGACCTAAGACATCCATGCGCCTGAGTGGCCAATAGCTGCCGGGGTAGGGTATCAAAGCCCTTATACGCGCACGGTGAACCGGTCTGAGCTAGTTCTTCAATAACACAGTGAAATGGTCCTGTATACGTAGCCTCTTCCGATAGCAATTCGCAAAATTACATCCATAAACGCCTTTCTGCCGCAGAAACACCTCCCTCTTAAAACTTCCACCACGCAACGCACTCCCTTGTTGTTCCTCGCCCTCCTTGCGAAGCGGATTTTTCATCTCGCCCTGGGACGAGTCGAAAATAAAGTTCCCGTCCCGATATTATCCGCCTGCTGCCCGACGTCGACCGCAGGAAATTACGCCCGCTCTCAAGCGACGGCCAACTCATTAACTCTCTCGATCGAGTAACGGGAAGCGGTGAGGGAGGGAGGGAGACCCAAATGTAGTAAGGGAGTTGACCGAAGGAGAGAGAGAGAGAGAGAGATAGAAGCCGTACAACGTCACGATGGCGATGCGAAGTGCCCTTTCCCTCCCCCTCTCTATGCTCTCACACCCTCAACCCGTGAACATATCTCCTCCCTCCATCACCCCCTCTGCTCCTCCTCTTTCTCCGTCTCCTTCTCTCTCTCTCTCTCTCTCTCTCTCTCTCTCTCTCTCTCTCTCTCTCTCTCCTCTCTCTCTCTCTCTCTCTCTCTCTCTCTCTCTCTCTCTCTCTCTCCCCCTCTCCTCCTCCCTCTCCTCCACCCTCTCCTCCTTCCTCTCCTCTTCCCTCTCCTCTTCCCTCTCTCCTATAAAATGTGATAACAAATGTTTATTTGTGTATATGTATATTAATGTATGTGTTTATTTGTGTAAATATATGAGTGTATCAGATCCATTACGTATATCACAATTATATTATATTTATATGTGACAAGGGATTAGGATAATTTCTTTGTACATTGATTTTTTTATTTTGTTTTTTTTTTTATTATTTTATTTGTACTGCCATTACGAATGATTGCGTATATTTATGTATGTATTTATTCATATATGAATATTTGTGATTCAAAGTCGTTATCTATGCACTAATTATATTGTATTTAAAAATGACTAATGGTTTGGTGAATTTCTTTGTACATTCATTTGTTTTGCCTGTCAAATTTCACGATAAATGTTTATTTGTGCATACATATATGTAGATGTCTATGAATGTGATTATATATGTATATGTGTGCGACAAAATCATTATCTATGTAACATATATATTGTATTTATAAATGACAAGGTGTTAGGTGGAAGAGGAGACTGACTTAATCTCAATCTCGCCCTAAGAAAGACGTAATTCAATTCAATTCTCCCCCTCTCTCTTCCCCACCCTTTCTCTCTCTCTCTCTCCCTATCCTCATCCCTCCATCCTCCACTCTCCTCCTTTACCACGCTAGTTACTTCCGTCACGCCACGAGAATCCCTCATCCTGCCGCCCACACTTCGAGGTTGCGTATTTCCACGTGCAGTCTCTCTTTCTCTTTATCCTCCATCTCTTCCTTCCCCGCCTCCCCTTTTCTCCTCCTCTCTCTTTTCCGTCACAGATGAGATTCGGAATCTCTTTCAAATCTCGCTGTATCTTCCTCTTTCTCTCTCTCGCCAAACGCGTGGACGAATAAGGGGGATCGACGCGTAAATCTCGGGATTCGTTTCTCGTTCGTCTATTTTTACAGCTGAGGTGATTTTGAAACCTTTCTTTCCAACCCTTTTGGCTAACGTAATGGTGTGATTCTTCCAGTTCGATGACGTTTGAGGAAGGATAAGGTCTGGTATTGCTCTCAGTTACCAATCTATCGCGGTTAATGATCATGTCGAACATTAAGTCAAATAAATTCCAGAATAAGTATCAAAAATTAAAAAATTATGTACTTGTCTAAGATAACCCGAATAGGGATAAAAAATTAATAAAATGTTTTTATAACCTTATTCTAGCGGAGATGCCTAAGATAAGTGCCTAATACTATTTTTTGATACGTAAGAGTTTATTTTGGATTTTGTTTTCAGCCATAATAGGAGATCGATAATTATTTAGAGAATAAGTCAAATAGACAGCGGTGGATTCACCACTCCCACGCTAATAGCCCTTAATACAATACAGTTACACGAGCTATGAAAGTCGCATTAGAATCTATTTTTCTATTTTAATGTATTCTTGCCGTCATCAGAAAATTTATGATGGCACTGGACCAGTGTTTTCAACCTTTTTTGAATGGCGGAACACTTTGGATGGGAAAAAAATTAGCGGAACACCTATATACATACGCATATATTAGCGAAACACCTATATACATACCGTGGCTGTTGGAACGCGCATGCTTACTGCAGCAGGTTAGAAGTTGTAACCTGCTACTTTCTGCTTCCCCGATAGATGGATATATGGTGTGAGAGCAAAATTTAAATACTTTATATTTTTAAATTCATTGAGAAATCTAAATTTATAGAAAAATTATTTTAGGTGGAATATTTAGCGGAACACTTAGGCAATGCTAGCGGAACACCAGTTGAAAAGCACTGCACTGGACTATTCTTACCGCTGCCGACTGCAAACGAATAGCAAGACGCGTTTAAGGTTAAAAACGACAACGGAAATTATTATGCTGCTGCTATTGGACTTTTGAGAATGTTGGAAGATTCCAAGTTTGTTCTTTTCACATGTTTTCATTTAGGTTTCCTTACTATTTTCAAAAACCTATTTCTTTTATTTCAAAGACATTACCTATTATTTGCACTGTTTAATTTCACGCGAAAATTTGCCATATCAATACTCTCGAGAGTGGAGATTATATCAGGCCATACTGGAGACAGCTTTTTTAGAAACACTAAAATAGAAAGAATATATCAAGACTTTTAAATATTTTATGAAGTATTCACGTCTTATTTTACTATAAATTATCTAAATGAGTATGACAGCAGTTGTGCTAATTTAAGGGCCAGAACTTAAGATTATGCCGTGCTCAATAATGGCTAAATTAGCCACTGCAAAAAAATTGTTTCAACTGACAGTTTTTCCGGAGATAGATGATTTTGCAAATTATGATTTTTACAGTAGGTACGCTTAAAATATTAGTTAAAAGTTAGATTTTTTCTTTTTATGATATCATTAGAGATCATCGGATTTTATGCAGATATTATTTTTAGTTCATAAAAGAAAAATAGATAATAACTAACTTATGAAACATTCTATATACTAACTCGAATTATAGACGCGCTTCATTTTGAAATAACTGAGGAAGACGAATAGATATTTGGTTCCAATTATATCGAATAATCATCACTTGAGATTGGACATGTGTCTTTCAAATTGATAATTTTTCATGCTCAAATGCAAAGTAAACACAAATAACAATTTTAAAAAAATATATATTTCGGATTTTTTGTTTCGATTTTTTTCATCGCCTTTTCGGGTTCATAATTCCATCTGATCACAAGAACCATTGAAAATTTCAAAACAATTACATTAGTTTACGAGTGTATTGTTTCTCTCTATCTCTCTATATTATAGCCACACTAATGTGCGTTATGTAAACTATTTCTAACTTTCGTATGAGCTAAAATGCTGAAAAAATTTAGACCGATTATTCATGACTTACAGAGAGAAAATTGCGAAAACGGGAAGTTTTTAAGTTCAAGAGCCCCAAAAAAAATTATTCGAGAAATTCCCATAAGATTAACAGTGGAGGATTGTTGCCGTCATGTCCGCTTTGAAAGTATAACACGTAAATGAGTGTGAGACATATTTCGTTTGCTTTTAAAATCTCTATCATAAATATTTTGAAGAATTTGTTTGTTTGTTTGTGCATTTATAACTCAACAACTACATAACGTAGAAGCAAGATGAAGGTTAAGTTTTAACCGCAATAAAAAGTTAAGCAAAATGGGAGGGTTTTTAAAGCGATTTGAAATACAGTTTTCATTTTTTAAATGTTTTTCTCTTTTAATTTTTCCCATTTTAATAACACGGGAATGAGCATATTGTTAAATTAGCAATCTACGTAACAACCGTTATAAACGATACCTAATACCTAATATTAACTAAAATAAATAATATATACCTAATATAAACTATAGTGGGGGAGAAAGAAACACAAAGGTTATTCAAAGAAAGACAATCACCAAGAACTATAAATATGGCTAATTGTTTCAAAAGGTAAGTGGAATAGTTCTAATGTGAAATTTTAAGTGATTTCGTTCTCTAATTTGGTACTCACGTATTTTCCGCAGGACCCTTACGTGGCGCCGTGAGTAACGGGAAATAGAACTACGTGGAGTTTTCTCTGCATCTGGAACCCGTTTGAGGTTGTTTTTTTCCCAACCGGGTTGGGTAAAGTTGGTTGGTTGGTTCGTTATATATCCATTTAAAATTTTTAATAAAATGAACACTATATGTTCCTTTGAGGAGGAACCATAAACACTTCAAATAACTTACCCAATCCACGTAGTTCCATTTCCCGTCACTCGCGGCGCCACGTAAGGGTCCTGCGGAGAATACGTACCTAAACTTTTTATGCATTCTGCATTTTCTCTATACTTAATAGATAGCGGTCATTAACATTGAAAATGAATAAACTGAAAGATATCTCAGAAGGTACAATAAGAAAACTGTTTTTAATATGTTTTTATATGTTTTAAATATGTTTTTATATGTTGATTTTGTAACCTTGCCACCGGGCTAGGCGCCCACTTGCATTGTATATAGAAATAATAATAATAACCATTCTTTAATTTAGACCAAAATTTATAATCGTTTTCTCTTTCTCCCTTGAACATCTATATGAACATTTTGCTTTCCTTTCAACTGAACATTTGTATGCATCAATTAAGCCTATTGAACTTATTACATTAAAGCAACACTTTCAATGTCGTACTAACATATTTTATCGCCAAAATGTATTTGAAAGTCCGGGAACTCATTTTGTTTCTTTAAAATATTCATGTGACAAATTAGACCTACAAAATCAGCCTTTGCATGGGCAAACGTATGGTTAAGCTAAATTTGAATATATCTCCAGACGTGTTTCCCTGCAGCTTGCAATTCCTGCCCAAGGTTTTAATGTTTTTGATATTCATGATCACATAATATGATGCAGTGTCTTCCACTGAAAATCAATTCGAGTGAAATAACTGTATTTTAAAAGTGATTACATCGATTGTTTATAATAATTGTTTGATAAAAAATACAAAGTCGCCAAATTTGTCGATAAAGGATGCGAGAAAAATATATTTATTTGGGCAAAAGATTGGAAGATATGAGATATTGAATACCATCGAGCATTTCAATAAATTAACTTGGTTTCATTACTTGGTTTTATTCTCAAACCTTTCTCAATACTTTTTTTCTTGATTTAAAAACCCGAGCAACGGCGGATATTTTCAGCTAGTTACTTGTCGCAGAAATTAGAAACTTAAACCATAGTACGCGCAAAATAACGCAAATTTATTTTTCTACCCTAGATTTTCAAATACGAATCGAATTGACTCATAAAATTGTTTTGAAGACGAAAATTTTAAGTTTTTCATGAATAAAATATTTAAAATTACGAAGTTGTTGAAATTACATATTATGCATGTTCACATGAAGTTTTGACATTTTTGAAGAAGAATAATTCTTTAGTTGACCGGGAATCGAACGCGGGTCTCCCCACTTGCTGATTGCTTTAACCAACTAAGCTATCAACCCAAGTGAAGAAGGGCTAAGTAGTGGGGGAAAAGAAAGAGAAGAGAAAGAGGGAAAGTGGGAGGGCAAAGCCCTCGCTGTAAACGTTTCCGTTCGGATTGTAACCTATGTGAAGAATATTTTAAA
The DNA here is from genome assembly GCA_028673005.1 of Tanypteryx hageni. Taxonomy (NCBI): domain Eukaryota; kingdom Metazoa; phylum Arthropoda; class Insecta; order Odonata; family Petaluridae; genus Tanypteryx; species Tanypteryx hageni. The sequence continues at coordinate 80,320,715 of CM054113.1, read as the reverse complement.
TAATAAATTCGAGAAAGTTAAACAATAAAAGTGACTTTGATAAAAAAAGTAGGGAAATCGAAGGTAACAATCCATTTCGCAGAACGTATTAGCATCGTCATAAATAAAGGAAAATTGAACAACACCTAAAATTTAAAACAGTGAAACGGTTGCGTTTGTGAGTCCAACGCGAAATAACCACAGCCCATAAATAAGAGGTAAATTTAATGAAAACACACACGCTGCCTGGTTTATCTTGTCTTAAAAATGTCTTTTTGAAAAAGACGGAAAATTTAGGAAGCCTTGCGTGATGAACGTTTCTGCAGCTCCTTTTCTCTCTCAGGTTAAAATGGAGACGGGAACTACATTTCATAAAATGATTCTTCGTCTCTCTTATTTTCATTTTGATACATATAGACGAAAACAGTTTAATTCTATTTAAAATGAAATACAAAAATCGAACGATATAACCGCGATCTAAAAATACATTTCCCGGAAAAATTGACTAGTTCAAATTACTGCGAATAATTATTTTTTTTCACTATTTTCCAGTCATTTATTCACTATATGCCTCGACCTAAAAGAATGGCATTTTCCTTAAGTTAAAACTACAACTACACTGCAAAAAAACTGTTTGCAAGTAATTTTCCGATTTATCGGCTCCGATTGCTACCTTACAGCACTAAATAAATATTAAATATATTAAATATAAATTAATATATATATTAAATATATTTTATATATTTAAAAAAATAATAAAACCACATATTATTGTTTCCGCTATCTTACTATTTTAGTAAGCCGAAAAACTGTAAGTATTTTGATTACTTCTGCACTTGAAAATATCCAAAGCAATACAACGTAAGAAAAAATTAGAAATATTACGTGTCTGTCTGGAAAAATATAAATGATGGCTAGATTGAAGGCTATTAATTGGAAATGAGGCCGCTATTTATGGAATACAATGGCGCACGGAAGAGCCTCCCTCCATATTGCTAGCGGCAGGAAATTAATGGAAACGTAACGACACTTGCGGAACAAGAATGAATATAAGTTCGTTCCTCCAAAGAGGGCGACGACCACGGCGTCATTTTACCAAACCTTTGGGAACCCTAAACCTGCGTGCCCTTTCTAAAAGCATAATTTTTCGTATGCCTCTTAATAATTGATTCCATTGATAAAACTTTCACGCGCCTAATCACTGTTTACTGAGAATTTTCATACAAAAACGACGCGCCAAATTGCTTCCAAGTCGGTTATTACGGTTTGTTGCGTGTCCTCGCTCGTTCTACTCCCGCAAAAGCATCCTCTTCATCTTTAAAAATTTCCATCCAATTCCGGCTTATTACTGGGACGAAGTAATTGAAGAATCTCTCTCTCTCTCCTTCCTCTGCGTCACCAATCCCAGATCCATCCTTTTCCTCCCACCCTCTCGAGACTATCTTTCCCAATCATCTGCTCCTTGGTCCTCACCTGGAAATATCTAAACCTGTCTTCTCCTCCGTCATAATCCTAGAAATGCTCCCTTCTCCCGATCCTCGCAGCAACTTTTTAATTGCTGTCAACTCTCTTTCTCTCTTAATTGATTTGGTAAATAGTTTTATCACAAATATAGGCCGTCCCTCGAGGTAACATCCACGTTCCCTTCCTTCTCGCATTTATATACGGTTTCAATGATGCAGAAATCGAGAAAATATAGCAGCACGATTGATTGTCGGACGAAATCGAAATTCGGAAGGAAATATTTATTATTTAATGAAAAATTTATTAAGACTAAAAATTCTGATATTAAAAATAAAATGACAATGTAAAAATGGCTTTTGTATTAACGCACTGAAGATAAAAAATAAAAATATTTCAGGTAGGAGGTACTTGAAATTTGGGGTTCTACAAATTTTCTAATTTTAGAGATTTCAATTTTGTGATTCATTGGTGATCAAAATATTATTATTACATACACATACGCTTAAGAGACGCTCTTAATCAGCCCATTTATCCGGATTGGACGCTTGAGTTACTTTCTCACTAATTTAACAACAAAAAAGTTTAAATTTTATTGCAAATGATTTGGTCGGCTGCGAGGGGACAGGTATGTGAGCTCGGTTTTGGGTTGAACCTTCGAGTTCCGAATTCATAATCCGAGTTAATGACGGTCGTGAGGTCTATGCAGCGGTCATTACGCTAATTTCCAAAGGAAACATAACCTTATGAAATGGTCCTGTATGTTTGTATGTATATATGTGTATGTGCGTGTGTGTCTCCTACCAACAACTTTTGCATCAATGGACCGATTTTCATGAAACTTGGTATGAGGCTCGTGCTGCCAGAGCCCACCTCCGACCTATATTTTATTTCGCGAAGATTGAAGTCCTTGGGTTCGATTCTAGGGACGATTTTCCCTATTTTTTTTAAATAGGAAGTCTCAAAACCATCTTACAGAGATGTTTTCTTTAATACTTTAAAATATCTTTAAAATGTGATATCTGAGCGAGGTTTGTACTGTTCAAAGTGGAAAAAGAATGTAGATTCTAATTCTTATCAAATAATTTTGATAATTGATCGTATTTTCTTGAATTTCTACTAAAACATAGCGTTTATGCGTTGTAAATCGCATTTCATTGGATTTATGTCATGTAGACGATTATTACCGAACGTGGCTTGAGCATAGACGAATGGAAAAGCCCAGGAGATAGAATTATATGACAAATAGATTACATCCTAGTAAAACAAAGATTCAGGAACAGCATAAAGACCGCCAAGTCATTACCAGGAGCAGACATTGATTCAGATTACAACCTTCTAATAGTTGACTTAAGTACAAAGCTCAAACAAATAAGAAAAACGAGAAGGGAAAGACAGATTTGGAACCTAGAAAAACTGAAAGAAAGGCAGGATGCACTCAGCATGAAGTTGGAAGATCGCCTAAGAAATTTGGAAAACAAACCAAAGACCGTGGATATACAATGGGAAGAAATTAAAACCAGTATCAAGGATACCCTGGATAAAGAGATAGGAAAACAAGAGAAGAAAATCAGAAAACGATGGATCACTAAGGAAATGCTGGAGAAAATGGATGAGAGACGAAAATGGAAAATCGTTAACAGTGAAGAAGGTAGAGCAAACTATAGACGTATAAACAATGAGTTGAGAAGGGTAACAGATAAACGGGTGTAGTCCTAAAAAACGAAGTACCAGGGCGCTAAGATTTTATATACATAATAGTTTATGACCCGCCAAAATGACCAAAAAATAACTAAGGCGTTGTTATACATTACTAATTTATAATCACATTATCTTGAATACCTGGTTTATAATAATCAATTATTTAATTACATATAAACAATATTGAATACCAAAACTTGAATGGAATATTTTTACTTAGTTTTACTTACGTTGATTGTTGAGGAGGAAATAAACATGAAAAAATAAACTGAAGATAAGTACCTACTTGGAGGAAAACACAATATAAACTTTAAACAAAAATCGTAAATAAACCTTTGATTAAATAAACATGACATAAACGCTAAAGACTAGTACTTGGGGAAAAACACAACATAAACTTTAAGCAAAAATCGTAAATAAACCATCGATTATAAACTCTAAAGATAAGTACAATAAGGAAAACACAACAAACTTTAAACAAAAATCTGATGTGGCCACCACATGGCTTTCTCCATATCTGTAATATTTCTAAAAATTCCAAATAGGTTAGATAATAATAAATATTTTAAGACACTGCGAGAAAATTTTAAACTTTAGAAGGAACAGAAATAAACTCAAACCATAGACTTCTGATACTGGATATAGCCACAAAGTATAAGTATATACGAAGTTCTTAAGTCAATTTTTTCGAATTTATATAAAAAATGACTGCAAGCCTGCACTTATAAAAGTCAATTTTTACGTGTTATCTTACAGGGAATAAAAAATACGAGTAACTTTTATGGGAAATCTGTCGGGAATTTAAACTACCCTACGACCTTTCCCTTGGCGCCCCCAATAATCGGGCCAAGTTTCATTACGATACCTTTGAAGGTGTGGATTTGTATAGCATAACATACATCCAAACATTTGAAATTATAGTATAGACTAGCGTAATTGCCCGTCATATATGACGAGTAAGCGTGAATTAAGTGTTAAGTTAAAATTTAAATAACTTTTATATGCACTAAAAAGTAAGCAATAAATATAAAGTTCACATAATTGTGTGTTCCAGGGAGTTAAAATAGTTTTGGGCGAATAGAAATTGTTTGACAAAGAAATACATATGGGTTATACAATTCTTATAAGCCACAAATTATTTATAATCTTTGTAACATTTAATTTTCTCTCTCTCTCTCTCCCTCTGTCTCTCTCCTTATCTCTCTCTCGTATTAAAGCATTCAATGCACGCATTCCTTACGCATCCTCCTATATAAACCAAATAACACCACACTAAGAATTATTATTATTAAAAATTTCTTCTCCTCCCCTTAGTTGGTGATCAATAAACATATCACGTACTTTTAATGATTAAATACTTCAAAACGATATATCAGAAATGATTCCAGGGAAATATTCAATTTCAATTAAGTAATTTATTTTCTAATCAGTTCTAATCAACCAAACAATCGAAAATTATTTAAAACATACCTCACTTGAGTTCAGTAGTTGTAATATTTACGTTTATGTTCTTTTCTTCGCTGTAGATAATCTAATCTGCCATGAACGCGTAAGGAATTAAATGTATTTTGTAATTATGGCATATATTATTTACTTCAGTAACGAATAAGACTATTTACAGTAAATAATTTACGTTGACAACAATTAGGTAGCTATGCATGAATTTTTGAAATATGTTGGGTATGCGTGAATTAAGTGTTGAGTTAAAATTTAAATAATAATAATGAAACCAACTTTAAAAAGTAAGCAATAAACATAAAATTCACATAATTGTGTGTCCCTATTAGTTACCATGTGCTAAAATGTAATAACGAAGAACTGTAAACAGCATTCCATTTGATTCCATTTACATCCATATCCTATATGATCCTACATGCTTATTTATTTACTTTTTGTTGTACATAGTTACCATGTGATAAAATGTATGCTAAATTCTGATTGTGGTGCGGCATATACATTGATATATTTTATCATTTATTAAAATTAAACAGATTTAACTTCTTATTTATTTATAGCCTTTTTCAAGGGAAATAAGGTTAAACGTCCTCAAGATAAAATTGGCTTTTCGGCAGCCAATCAGATTCTTCAGATTGCGTTACGTTACGGACAACGGCTATTATATATAGTAATAATAATACGAAATTTTATAAACGGCATGACTTTAATATAGCTTTAAATTTTTAAAAATCGTTTTACCGTGCTGGTGGGCTGCACCCAGAGACAAAACGAGCCACATTGTAAAACTTACAATATGAAACATGTATGTATAATTGCACCTAAGTAGAAATAAAACAGTCATAGACTACGTTTCATTATTTTGATGAGAGACAGTTTAATAAGACATCCTACTGATCAAATAGCAAGAACTATACACTGTAAAATCAATTACTCTGCTTGCAGTATCGCCGGCCAATTTCTTTTTAATCTTTCGGGTGAAAAAAAGAAGAACGAGTATATTCGTCCCATGAAAAAGAAATACGTAAACAATGTTATGCCATTATTTATCTGCTTAAAATGAATGATAATGTCCGGATTCATTTGTTTTATCTCAGAAAACCTTTAGGATAATAGGAATGAAACGATTCAGGAAAGGATTATCGAGCTCACCTTATGGTTGAAATAAAACTTTGTTTTTCCATTATCCATAAAAGGATTTGGAAAACTAGATTTGTTTCCCCAATATCTATAATGAGGTAGGGAAAACTCACTGCGCATTTATGCTACATAACAGCATACATCAGCGGTTGTTCACCTTTAGTAAATTTTTTTAAAAAATTCTTATTATGCTATCATTGAGTTATCACTGGTGATGGCTGCTTTTAGCCGTAACGCGCTTCTAGTTTTCCCAACCTATTAATGAGCATTGGAAAAACTGAGTTTTTTTATTCTGATTGAAACGAGGAGGGACCAAAAAGAGTATACTTTGGTAAATAATTTGAGCAAGCAAGATTATTGATTAAATCTCCACTCAGAAGAAAATTACAAGGAAAAAAGAAAAAACTGAGTGAACAGTATATATATCCGCGCTACGATGTAAAACCAATCCATTTTTAATCCAGACGAAACACGCGTCGAAACGACTTTATTCTGGCGGTGTTTGCAATGGTTTCGAAGAATTGAATCGCCGGATTTAAAGCACCGAATAAACTGATCGAAGTTAGTCCCAGGGAGGTCATATAGAGGAGAAGAGAAGACAAGAAGTCTTAGAAATGAAAGGCGGTCTTGTTTGCCATCGTTCAGTGAAGAATGGTATCTACTCGGAGAGAGAAATTTAAGTATAGCACGGGAGATTGTGTACAAAGTGGCTACTTTCTTACGGGAAAACAAATATATCGGTCTCAAATACAACGTAGTGGAGAGCAAAAGCACAGCTACTGGCATTGTTGGTAAACCATATAGAAGCATGAATTTACTTGTGAATTTTCCTCACGTGTTTTCATTTGGTCCCTTCAGCTGAGGCTTTCTTTTATTCTCATATAAAAGAGATTGTCCCTTCAACTGAGCCACCTTATAATCTTTAAAAAGTACCGATTCTGAAAGGTTCTAAATATGAGAACATTCACGCACAGCACAATGTAACCTCTCGCTCATGGCAAATATTTTTCACTATTTTAACTCATCATGGCTCCTGTGCCTACGCTTTACGCCAGGGTTTCTTTCGTTTATTTTTTTATGGCCCCTCCTTTTCAATAGCTAGAATGGCACCTCTTTTCAGCCTTCTAGAATTCGCAGTTTATTGGTTTTTCTTTTTGGGTTCAGAGGACATCTGGGACGCAGCGTCGGAACGTGTTTCGGAAAAATCTTTTTTATTTTATACACATTTATCCTGGTAATGGTGAAGGAATTCTTTATTAATTGTTGCATCAATTTTATTACTAATGTAATTAAAAAATATTTAACCGATATTTCATGGAATAATATCTGCGTACATTCGCAAAAGTATACTCGTCTCCTTGGACTTAAGAAATTAAAATATGCATATTTATTATAATAAATGATTTGATACTTGTTACAGTCCATCAGTCGGCAATCAAAAATACTTTAAAAACACAACAGAAATTATTTATCGGAAATCATGAAATATTAAACAGAAAATTCATCGATTATCCCGCGTGAGAATTTCGTCAGTTAGGCGTGAGCATCCGTACGGTATGAAGTTATCCGAAGCCAAAAGAGTGAGTTCCCGCCATCTTCCTTTGCTCCGCCCACTTTTGCTAGAAGGGTCTTTTGAGTCCGGTCGACCTATAGTAAGATGGACCGAAGCATTCTCGTACTTTCACGAGAGCATTAGCATTGATAATCACGAACACAAACTTATTTTCCCTAAGCAGTATTCGAACTTATCTATTTAATTACATTATATAATACAACTAGCCTAATTGCTCGTCAAAAACGACGGGTATCTATAGTAGTACCGCGTAGATAACGACCTGCGCGGAAATTTCCGCGCACCCCCCACTCCCGCTTACTCTCTCCCTCGTGAACGCTTCACTTCCTCGCGGTTGCCAGCTCTTGCTACTTGTTATATTTTCCTGTGCTCTCTCGTTTTTTTTTACGTGTTTGACTTTTGCTTATCTCTTGGACATTCTTTTTGGACTTCGATTTTGATTTTTGCTTTGGTGGGATTGCTTGCGTGGAATGGCCAGTACATCAAAATCGTCATCAGTCCGAGGCAGGCCTCTCAGGAGCCAAGCTCGTGAAATGGTTTATAAAGTAAACTGTTATTTAAAAGATTTGAAAATAGAGAACAATTTGGATATGAATGTGGCGTTATCGACAGCCGAGGCTACAGGAGTTGGTGTGACTACTGTGAAGAAAATTGTAAGAGAGGGGAAAATGTCGGCAGAAAAAGGGGAGTTATCTTTCGCCACCCCTAAGGGCAAAAAATCTGAACGCAAGAAGAGAATTGATCTTGATGATTTTGGAAAATGTTGCGTGCGAAGAATAATCCACGAATTCTATGCGGTGCGTAAAATGCTACCGACGGTGAAAAATTTACTCGCATCGCTGGAAGAAGATGGTATACTTAGTTGCAAGCGAACATATTTACTAAAGGTAATTCATCAACTGGGTTTCAACTGGAAAACCTGTCAATCAAAACGAAAGGTTTTTATTGAACGTCCAGAGATCGTGGCATGGAGAGAAAGGTACCTAAGACAAATAAGGAGATGCAGAGGAAATAAAAAAAATATCGTTTATTTGGACGAGACTTACTTGCACGAGAGCCATGTGAGTGCTAAGTGTTGGCAGTCGTACTCAGAAATAGGTGTTCTTGGACCCCTCGGGAAGGGACGACGGCTGATCATTGCACATGCAGGAGGTGAGGCGGGATTTGTTCCTAACGGTCTGCTTATCTTCAAGTCTCAGCAAAAGACCGGAGATTACCACGATGATATGAACTCAAAGAATTTTTTGAAGTGGTTGGAGGAGAAAATAATTCCAAACCTTCCGCCACAGAGTGTTGTGGTCATGGATAATGCTGCATACCATTGTGTGCAAGAGAACAAGCGCCCGAATTCAGCTTCATTAAAGGCTGTAGTGCAGAAATGGCTGGAAACTAATGGGATTAGTTTTTCTCCCGGCATGAGCAAGGCGGAACTGTTGCTGCTGGTTAAATCTTCCAATGTGGAAATAAATTATGTCGTGGACAAAATTTTGCGGGAGGCTGGACACGAAGTAATTCGTTTGCCTCCTTACCATCCCGATATTAATCCGATTGAGATGGTGTGGGGTGACCTTAAAAGACAGGTAATAAAATTATATAGACTGCTACTTTATTGTAAAATGTTGCCAATTTGTGTAACTTTGTGGGCTGTTTATTTAGGTATCTCACGACTTGGGGGCTTGCACGCTGGAGAAGAAGAAAGAAATCTTTCGAAAATGTTGTGAAGAATTCACCACAGAGAAGTGGATTAAAGTGTGTGAGCACGTTAAGAAGACAGAAGAAGAGTACTGGAGACGGGATGCCATAATGGATGAGGAAATAGACAAAGTAATTATTGAACTCAGTGGAAGTGAGGGAGATTCTGGAAGCGAGAGTGACATGGACATGTTGACGTCATCGGACGAGACTGATTAAAAGATCTTTTTTAAATACTGTTCCGTTTATTATTAAATGTTGTGATCAATCTCTATTGAACTGGTTTCATTTATTTCATGTCCAACTTCTATTTCCAAAGCTACTCTATAGAGTTTAATACTTTGTATTTCTGATAATTCTGAGTAAAGTGGTTAGTTATAAAATATTACGTTAATATGCTCTGCACATAAGATCGATATAAAAGGAAACGATTCCGTCATTACTTTCCCAAAGGATTATTTAATTAATTTTCCATCTTTCGTTAAGTGTTTAAGTGAGAAATTATGCCAAAAACGACAAAAATCTGGATTTTGCACGAATTGGCAACACCGAGAATTAGCAGCATAGGGAACACGGACAACGGGAAGGGGAAGGTGTGGAGGAGGGGTAAGAAGCCTTAGCTCCACCCACTGGTCGCCAAGAAGGTCGTTATCTACGCGGTACTACTATAACAATAATATCTTACTTATAGTTTTCCAGTTTTGTCTGGTCGGTCTTTGCGAGACGCTTCGATTTTTCAATGTGCAAGGTTTATCTCCTTCATTCGTTAAATACGTAAATATGGACCGAATTTACACGTTTTTGCTTTATTCGGCGGCTAAAACTACAAAATATCTTATTCTTGCGATGCTTAGATGTTACACGGAAGAATTTGACAGAAATACTCATATCTTTTCGAAATTTTATGACCTTTTCGTACTGTTTCCGGATGTTGCCAAGGCGACCCACATTGTTGTCTCCGATTGAAAAAGCATCTATATATTAAGACTTCAAATAGACGAAATAATTATGGTATTCGTTTCGCGGTTTTTATGTTTCCTCGAATTTATAGTTGCAGCAACGTCGAACTTAATAGATTGCAACGTTAATAATTGCAGATGATAATTATGTAAATATTCAGTAAACTGCGTGTGGACTGTGGGCATTTTAAATGATCGACAAAAAGAAAAAATCTTCTTTTATTTCAATGCTGGAATATTACCTTTTTCGTAAGGGAGAAGCAATTAAAATTGCATATATAAATTATAAAAACAAACATGAAATTGAAAATTATGGAAGAAATTTTACATGCAATGCAGTTTATAATGAAATCTTTTAAATAAACATAATAACAATATTTACGGTGTTATTTAATGTTATTGTTTAAATTTTGTTTACATAATATATGTACGTGATTAGCTATTTCATTGAAGGAAAGATAAGCGAAATTACTTTGCCATAAAACTTGATTTAATGGAAAAATACAATAATTATAATCGATTTTGAGCCGAGATATTGTATTATTATGCGTTCTTGGTACGAAGTGAACGCATATAGGGGAGGTCGTTTCCGTCCGTCCGCATGTTAGAACTCGAAAACTGCTGGACGTATTTTGATGAAATTTGGGTAGTTTTGCCTAAATTGATCGAACGATTTCAATTTGGTCAAAATCGGACAACAATGGTGACCACTTTACATGAAGACCTACATGTAGTTTATATTGTTCCTGTCTCAACTCGGAATCACTTGACGTATTTTAATAAAATGCCGTATTGGGAAGTTTTACTAAAATTGATCGAGCGAATCTAATTCTGGTTAAAATCGGATAACAATTACGACCACATTACATGAAGACCTACAGGTAGTTGACAAAGTTCCTTTCTTTCAACTCGGGAACCGCTTGATGTATTTTGATAAAATTTAGTATTAAGGTGCCTTGCCAAAATTGATCGAACGATTTCAATTTTGGTTAAAATCGGACAACACTGACGACCACTTTACATGAAGACCTACATGTAGTTTACAATGTTCCATTGTTTCAACTCGGGAACCGCTTGACGTATTGTAATGAAATTTGGTATTGGCGAGTTGTGCTCAAATTAATTGACCGATTCCAATTTTGGTTAAAACCGGACAATAATTACGACTACTTTACTACTATATGCATTCCCAACGTAGCTCGCTTGCTTCTCGTTAAATTCTCATCTGAGCGACAAATATTGTGAACATTGTGAAATCTCAAAGAACGCATTTGGAAACTGTGTACTCCGACATGGAATACACCTTTCCAATCGGTTCCACGTCAAAACAGCGAACGTCAGAACAGCGAACGTCAGAACAGCGCACGTCAAAACAGCGAAAACAAAAACGGCGAACGGATAAAACAGCCAACGTCAAAACAGCGAAAAATGGCAATGTAAAAAACAGCGAATGTGGAAATGGCTGAACTAAATATAGCAAAATACATTTACATATATACCCTGCAAGCAGCCAATGGCGTGTGGCAGGGGGAAAATACAGTATATTATAATTATATGCGAATATTTCAGAAATGTAAGTAATAAAGTCCATCCAAAATCTTTATAATTCAATGGATTTGAGATAGAAATTCTAATTTTCGAATTTTTTTAGGAACATCATAAACATCAAATACAGCATAATAAATAGAATGTCATACACAATAAACTTGTAGCTCAAGAACTACAAATTCCTTTATTTCTAAGTCCAGCGTAGCACTTCGTTACTCCAGTTGCAGAGCGCTGCTTCACGGTTCTCGCGTGCAAGATGAATCTACATCATACCGTGTAAGCTATTAGTCCGGTGGATGGCAGGGGGTGCATGGCACTTCTCAATTACTTTAAACTCAGTTATGACCTCATTATTCGATTATTTTCCCTGATTGTTCTTGGGAAAAAAGATCCTTTGTATCGTTCGGTCCTATAATCGATCTCGCGAAACTTATTTTCATTGTCCTTTCTACCGATATAGGTGGGATCTTTAATGAATTCACCTCTCTAGCTAATCCTTTCGAACGATACTTTTCTAATAGCCTCAGTCTAGCTTGTAGTCTGCGATCCTCGAGCTATCACCAGGCCAAATCTTCAATTAATGGAGAGACGCTTTGCGTAGCATCGTAATTTATTTTCACGAATATGGCAGTGCACTTTTAAAATATTCACTTATAGCTATAATTTTCTGGTTTAACATTTCCGGCTAATTAAAATTTAATAACCAGCAATTATTTATTACCTATAATAACTACAATACTGACTTTTGCTAAACTGTATTCAGGCATTTTGACGTTCGCTGTTTTTTTACATTCCGATTTTTCGCTGTTTTGACGTTCGCTGTTTTGTCCGTTCGCCGGTTTTGTTTTCGCTGTTTTGACGTTCGCTATTTTGACGTTCGCTGTTATTCATGCGCTGTTATGACGTGATACCTTTCCAATCTTGTTTTGTACTTACTCCCGCCATATTTGACGGGCAAATCGGCTAGTCTAATCTATCTATCTAACAATAATAAAAGGCTACTTCTGTCCCTTTGTGGCTCCCTCTGTCACGCTATAAAAATGCGAATAACTCGATAATGGAACAAGAATCATTTTTTATATTTGGCAGGAATGATCGATTCGCATATTGTATGATGATGACGAAAACAAATCTCTACAAATCTCAACCCGCATACGTGTTATACATACGAGTAGATAGATTGCCTTAAATTATCGTTGGATTTTTCACGAAATTATGTAATCCTAATGGGACTGGGATTTAGTTTGGATTATTTTGCTTATCTAAACGACTATATAGCAGTGATGGCTCGTGCCCAGAAAAGTAGGTGAAGTTCATATATAGGTCAGGGATAAAAAATAGGTATTCATCGCAGGGCCAAATACATCCATCCCTCGCTATACGAGCTCGATCCCTTCCGAAAAAGTTGCTCATAAGCAAAATCTTGTATAACGAGATGTAAATTCACATAACTGTATATGAAAACATTAAGATACGTTCCGGAGTTCAGAAAATCACTTAATACATCCAAGTTTTACACTGAAATTACACTTACGAATCAAACTCATAATACAAAAAAAACACTGAAAATCCGGCGGCTCCGCATATAAAAAATGCGGCAAAAAAGTTCATCTCCAAAATTACCAAATAGAAAATGAAAGCGAAGCAAAACTATATTACATTGAAACAATACTTTGTAATACTTAAATTACGTTTAAATAGATAAAATAAAACGAGAAATGAGCACTCACTCAAACAAGTTGACATCGGGTATGGTAGAGTGGTGGTAGGTCTTAGTTTTTGTTCGGTCTTATAGGTGAAGGATCATGTTTTTTCGTCTGAAGACAAAACCTCGATCTCCATTTCTCAAGTGGAACGTAGAAATGCAGCTCGAGATATGCGAAATTTTGTAAGAGCAAAAATTTTGCTCCTTTATCCTTTTTTATCCTCGTAGGAGCGAAAAAATACCTTGAACAGTGAAATACAAGCATGTAAAAGCCCATCTCGTGTCGTCGTCGTTTTGAATGCACTTCAAAATAGCACATACTGAAATAACGGGCGAAGTTACGCAGGCTTGTCCCAACTGGGCGAGTGAAGCTGGAAAGCACGTGGGTGAGAAGAGCTTCACTCTAGCCAACCAAGGCCAATGTTAAGCAGTCGGTGCGTCCATCGTTACCATGGTAACCAACGTCAACGGTGCAGCCTAGGAGCCGACTGTCTCTCGACTTCGCTACTGCGCGCGCAACTGGGAGGCCGCTGAGCGCGCAGCTCAAATAGCGGCAATCGGCGTGGATATCAGCTACTCACATAGCTCATAGTCATATTTTGTGAAATAACGTTTTGAAGGAGATCATGGAACTGTGGCTTTACTTCTGACAAAATTCAAGGCAAAATTGAAAAAAAAATTCTTGAAATTTTATATTTCCAAGTAAACGAATTGTACCTATCAGCTGAAAAACATTCATAAATTATACGTAAAGTGGCACTTCACTAACTTCACTTGAAAAGCCGCCACTGCTATATAGATGTAGAATAAGAGAGAGAAGATGTGGGGAGGGAGATAGAAAGGAAGGGATATAGAATGGAAGGTACATAGAGAGTAAAGGAAGTATAGAATTAGAAAAGGACGGGAGAAAAGAGATAAAGAGGGAGACGGAGGTAAATACGGAGAGCTATGGATTTGGACAGGAGGAATGAGAGAGGGGGGAATTGGGAGAAAAGAGGGACACAGAGATGGAGGGAGGGAGAGGGAGGGAGAGAGGGACAGGGAGAGGGAGGGAATATAATTATTTATTTATTATTACTTCATTTTTGACAAGGGGTTCATCATTGGAGAAAAAAAGAATGAGAGATAAATTCTCCCGAATCTCTATTTTGGCAAATTTTATACCGGCACTTACTCTATAATTACAGCTATTATCATTCATTTCTATGTTTCCCGTTGAATTTCAGCTGATAATTACACTAGAAAAATAAACTAAATTGTGATTATCCATAATAATTAATTACGATTACTTAAGATGTATGGTTTCAGTAGGACTACCAGTCTTACCACGGGATTTTCAACCATATGGTAACTGACACCCGTCATATGACGGGCAATACACTAGTACATTTATAAAGTATTAAAATAAAGGCGCTTCCTATTCCTACATTCTTTCTCTCTTCCTCACTCTCATTCTCCTCTATCTCTCCCTCCCATTCATCTCCCTCTTCCTTCCATTCTCCCTCTCATTCTTTTCCCCTCTTACAGTCCTCCCCCTTTCTCTCTCATTCTCTTACCTCTCTCCCTTCTATTCTCCTCCACATCTTCTCATTTTTCTCCCCCTCTCCCTACCATTCTCCTATCTCTTTCCCTTCTATTCTCCTACATATCTCCGTCTCTCTCTTCCTCTCTCATGTTCTCCATTCACCTCTCCCTTCTATCATCCTCCCTCTCTCTTCCTTCCTCTCATTCTCCTTTGCTGTCACCTTCTCCCCTCTCTCTCTCCCTCTCTCTCTTTCATCTTCCCATATACATCCCCTTCTTTTAAGACATCTAATAGTACCCCATTTCTCTTCCTACCTCTTTGCCTCATTCCTAGCATCCTGCCTTCTCTGACTTCTTACAGTAGATCTCTGCCTCTCAAAATCTGACCCACACCATATTTCCCTTATTTCTGTAATGAAGCTCCAATATTCCCGTATACTATTTCATTTGTTTTTCTCTAATCCCGACTAATTTTCTACAGTCTACGTCACGCCCACATCTCAAACGCCTCTAATGTGCTCACGTCTTTTCTCATAGTCTATGTCTCGAACCCATATAACACTACACTCTATAAAAAAGTTTTCTCTAACCTCTTTTGATATCATTATATACACACATACATATATACATGCATGCATTTATATACACTGTATGACAGAGGTCTCTAATCAGTCGATCTTTGGCTCTTTTAAAATCAATCGCGAAACCTTCCTTCAGCCATATTACTTTTTATTGAATCAAGTGTGAAATGTTGAGACGATATAGATTTCGACTTTGATTGGTAGAAGTTCTTATAGCTCATTAATGAACATAGCTTTGAAAGTGAAGTATTCTTTGGCTCAAGATATTTGAGTGAGTCAACGTTTTCTTGCATGAATGGAATCAAAAAAAGGATCGCACCAGCTTAATAGACAAAGATCAGAGTGACAGTATTCGAGTTGCAGTATCACCCTGCACACTGGAGTTTTCCAGAATTACAGAAAATAGGCGGTGTCTGAGTTCCCATTAATTCAATAAATAATGGTTTATAACATGATTTTTCTGTTGGTATTAATGAAATTATATGTTAAGTAAAATATTTTCTTGGTCAGAACGAAAACTCGTATAAAATTTTATGCGAGTTTGTTTAACGCAAATAAAAAGTTATTTGAAACCAAATTGATAGGGCGTGTTTAAGCAGGACATATTATGCTGACATTGGTTTTTATGTCGCCTATAGTTTGGATAAATTTGCGGAGGTCCTCCCCCTTCCCGTCTCTCCCCCGCTCAACACTATTTCTCGCATCATGGCCCACGTAGACATAGACCCGCATCTGCGTCGATCCTCGGCAAATTTACAAATGAAAAGTAGATCTTGGGTGCTGATAGGTTGGAGACCCCTGCTGCATGACATACACTATTATTTTGTGCGTAATGAGATGCCAATGTGTCACCTACAGCAATTTTTACATTCCTCACAAACGTAAATTTAAATTCAGTAAAACGGTAAGATGGAAGTGCACCTCGCCAACTTAGGTCATGTTTCTCTCCCCCTTTCCGTCTTTACCAAGGCTGGTTAGCGCGCGAAAATTCATTTTCATTTCCTCTTTCTACGCTATCAACGGCTTTAAAAAGAATACCTAACATTTCCTCGTACGAGTAAGATGAAGAAGAACTCATCGCACTCTGTGGGACAAACACTTCGATCCGGTATTGATTCCTCGTGTCGAGTGGTCGTTTAATTTGTTTGCCCGATCTTCGCGATGTTTTCTGCTGCCCCACCACGAAAAAGATGAAACGGCAGATGGTGACCCAAATGGCGCGAAACGACGCTTATCGCTTTCCGACGCGATACACTATTCGAGGTACTATCACTTTTCTACTCGAGCGTGAGAGGCTATCAAAAACATTACTTGATGATACATCCTAATTAAAAACCCCGTTTTTCGAAATATTTTGCTACGTTTTGAGTGCCTTTGGTTGGTATGCACATGTACGTTTATATGATTTGCGTGAGACCGGCTCTTTTATCGAAGGATACAGTGACTGTCGGCTAACGTCACGCCGATTTGTTGTGACTGATTACGCCATCACTCGATTGTTTTCTTCAAACGTTTAATAATGGCGAGAAATATTTTTGATGCTCGAGGTGACCAATATAATTCCTGTATGTTATTTTATTAATTATTTTTAAAAATGTATCTGGATAATTAATTCAAAATGTTTATTAAGAACAAAAGGTTCATGATTTAAGTTCAAAAATGTTCATATAAACTCGGTTGTTTTATTAGATTCTATAGAGCAGTTGTTCCCAGCATTTTTGTAGGCGCGACTCCCTTTCAAAGATGAAAAGATGTTCGCAGCACCGCCACCTTGAAATAAGGTAGTTTATTTTCAGATACGGATATCATAACATTTGGACGTATTAATCTGTTGGTAATACATCATCAGCAACTCATTAGAGTAAGATTATTGCCCCGATGCCAGATCAAAATTTCCGCATTATTTATTTATTTATTTAAGAATATTTTTCACGGCACTGATAACAATCAGCTGCGGCACCCCGTTTGAGAAGCATTGCTATAGAGCAAAAATTCAAATGTTGGAGCATATATAAAATACACTAAATCTACTACAAATGGAATGATGAATTTATTGCGATGTTGATAGAATCATTCTCCTTATCTCGCGTATCTCGTGTGCTGTCCATTCTTTCGTGATTTACCAAAAAATGCTTATTTTATTAAAGTTGACGATGTGTGTTGAGCGTTTCTTTGCATTTCTGATGACTATTTAATATAAAATGATAAATTATATGTGATTTTTGCCATTTCCCTAGCATACCACCGAGCAGCACGTCGATTACATTGTTATAGAGGAAATATTTTCTTTATAGAATTGAGTACAGCACATTCCAACAAAACGAATCCTCTCGTTTCTATGCAGTGTCTCTGGTTAATCCCTAACCATCCTAAATTTTTATGAAAAAATAGAAAAAGTGTAAGCAATGAGTCAAAGATTAAGTACAATAGAGAATTATTTAGCTTGCTTTATGGCTAACAATTGACATGATATCTCTCAAATAGCTATAAAAAAGTTATGGAAACCAGATGGGGGCAAAGCAGCTGTCATCAGTGGGGATTATAATTCTAATAGAATCCGCTATAGATGTAACATCAGTGAGGGCGGCTGCTTTATAGCCGAAACGCACATATGATCTCCTAACATTTTATTGCTAGTAGAGAGATATTGTGTCAGTTTCAAATAGATTTTTACGAAGGTAACTTCAATATATTTTGAGAAAAAATAATGATAGAAAAACCTTTTTCATTGTGATAAAATTCACTAAGGAATGTGTAACTTTGTGGAATCGCATTTAAATAAAATAAGAAATAACAGAACTCTGTACAATCTTTACCGTTTTAATACAGTAACCGGTTTCGCAGCGACCACAGAATAGCCAAATCATTTCATTTATCCGAAAACGATTAAATGTGATCCAAAATAAATTTGGGAATCCCTAAATTTAATTGGCCCTAGATAGATAACCCCATGCAAGTTGCAAAGTTGTTAAAATTACATATTATGCATGTTCACATAAAACTGAAACTAAGTTTTGACATTTAAGAAGGAGAATAATTCTGTACTTGACCGGGGTCAATTCCCGGTCAAGTACAGAATTTTTCTCCTTCTAAAATGTCAAAACCCCATGCATATTGGGTCTTCTTTGTATTCTAATAGCTACGGCGCAGATCATGCAGTGACCATATGTATTCTCAGTCACAATACAGAGGATATCAATACCGGATGCGTGACAATTTAAGTCGTGTTCTTTTCTGAGTTATAGTTCTTGGAAGGATTGATTTCACCCCAGATTATCTGGTGAGGGTGTTCATTATTGAAAGGTATGCTCGCAAAGGTTACCATTTACAAATAATTTTGTTGCATTTATACGATTGTCATTTATCTTTAGCTGATGTTAGGTTATGTAATGTCAAATACATTTCTTTTCTATTTCTGTTACTTTAAAAGTAATATAAACTTTTATGGCTACATTTTTTTACTTTAGTCCATTTTTCCATCATTTTTATCTAACTTCAACGTTAAAAGACACAAATATGTGTTATAGAGATAGATAGGCACAAACAAAAATTTTTAAATAAAATTGCCTAGAAAAATCCTTATAACTTTTATTTTCCCCTATG
Organism: Tanypteryx hageni; assembly: GCA_028673005.1. Classification (NCBI taxonomy): domain Eukaryota; kingdom Metazoa; phylum Arthropoda; class Insecta; order Odonata; family Petaluridae; genus Tanypteryx; species Tanypteryx hageni. The sequence goes on along the minus strand of CM054113.1, from coordinate 80,301,794 downwards.
GGTTTCTTTAGACGTCACATTACCCTTAGTGTATTTTTTTTTAATGATTGCCTATCTTTGATTTATATCTCGACTCGGTGTTATTCGGTTTGAAATTTCTCTACGCCTCTATATATACCTTTCAAACGAAACGACTCTTCATTACCGTGAGGTCGAACTCTCGACTGCTTGCAACGCCGACCCAAAAATGCGCCGTAAAACATTTCGTCTCATTCGACCGTTTCGCGCGACTACGTCAGAATCGATCCAGTTGGTCCACCCACGCGTGTCCACGACAAGTCTCGCACATAAACACGCCTCCTTCGTCCCATAACCTCTCTTTCCATAGAACCCTAACTTTATCCTCCCCTCTTTCTCCCCATTACCCAATTTCCTCCTCTCCGTTCTCTCCGTCGTAATATACCACCACACCCTGGGGACCTCTAATTCCCGCTCGTAAATCTCTTGCCACCTGTCCCGTAGGGGCTTCTCTGCAACGCGGCCAACGCGTCTCTCATCTCGTTTTTATTCACCGACCGACCTCGCGATTCAGTAACCTCCCGACGCCAACTCGCTGCAGCCATGCTAAAATAAAGGATGATTCGGATCATGGCAGTTCTCGGAATGCGCCGCAATGCCGTTCCGGTTCTCCACACGCGTCGGCAATACCGTTCCGTCTCGTCAAACATTTAGTAATACCGTTTCGAAAAGTTAGCTAGATCGTAAATGAACTATATATTATTAGGCGTTCTTTACCAGCGAAGCGGTGGTAGCGGAACGCCTTATGGGCACGTATCGTCCGTCCGTCGTGACCTTCATTTTCTGAACCCCTTGACGGATTTTAATTAAATTAAGTATTAGTGATACTTATTGAAATTTGTCGCCGAATTATTAGAACTAATCAATTAGAACTTCCACTTTATATAAGCACTTAAATAAACGTATACTCATATCTCGTTAAATAGCATCCGTGAAGTAACAATTAGCTACCATTTTTTATCTATCCCTAGCTCTTATATTAGCTGTAAGGTAGAGATTAAATAATTTATTTGAATAGAAAACAACAATTACCACAAAAAAGTCCGCGGGACCAAATAATAACGAAATATAGTTTCGGAGATCGAAATATAGTTTCGGAGATAAAAATTCGAATAAATCCCAAGCATAACATCTCATATTTTGTTTACATAGATCGCTACGACGATTTCATCGGCAAACAACAATTAAAAATCCATATTTTTCTCTCCCAAACTCCTATATCATCTGCGAAGTACGTATTAAACAACATTTACCACAAAAATGCCCGCGAGACCATATTATTTCGACTTAGTTTTGGAGAAAAAATTAAAGAAACTCCCAATCTTTCGATACCATTCTGAAGAACGCCTTTAAAATCTCTGTGTATTCCATTTCTGGAGTATACCTTTCCTTCTTGTTCAATACTAGCTGCTTCTGCGCTAAGAGTGCGCGGAATGCCGCAATCTACGTAAAAACACTCAATGGAAACTGTTCGAGCAAAGCACATAAACGCACAGATCCTCTATTATAATTTTCAGCTATTTCGGTATGCAAAGTTCGCGTCAACTGTCTTAGGTTCCACCACCCGAGCAAAGCGTTCCGTTTCGTAATATTTTCCACTAGCTGTGTGACCCGGCGTTGCCCGGGTGAGATTCGGGATTGCACCCGCCCCTCTTTCACTCATCCCTCCCACCGCCCGCCCCTCTTTCACTCACACCTCCCATCGCCCGCCCCTCTTTTACTCACCCCTCCCACCGCCCGCCGAACATCATAAAGTAGCGTAGGAAAATGGGTGTTCGCGAAAAAATCACCATATGTTTGAAACGGCTTGTGTTAGAAAAATAAAATTAAGCCTAAAACCTCTTCGAGATTTTGTTTAATCTTTCAGTGAAAGTTTCGTGAAAATCGGGCCAGTAGATGCGGAGATCTCGCGTTGCAAACTTTCAAACTCATCTATCATTAAGCCTTATATATATATATATATATATATATATATATATATATATATATATATAAAACAGCTTACGGAAAAGGAAAGGTTAAATGGATATATGGATGTCAACAAGGTGTTGGGATGAGGAAACCCAGTGAACACTCACCAATCAGACGACTTCAGGTTGGCGAGGCACCGGGGATGTCGAAGCGACACACGTAAAAGAACACTAAAACATAGAAACAACACAAACGTAGAAGCTTTCGGAACTACTCCTTCTTCAGCTACAGAGAGAGAACTGATGGCGGTGACACTGGGTGGAGGCATGGGGTGGAAGGGTAGTGCGGAAAGGTCGAGGATTGGAGGATACGGAGGGGGTTGGGGATTGGTAGGGTGTTGGGAGAAGACAGAAAGGGAGTGAGAAGCTATCGAAGGTTGAGGCCTGGGGGAGTGAAGGAGTTTAGGAGATGGATATGCGAAAGCTCCCACTGACGGAGTTGGGGAGCCGAAGCATTGTCGGGGAGAGCGCGAATGACTCTCACTGTGAAGCAGTTGTTAAACTTTAAATTATGTTTGTTCGCATGAACGGCCACCGGCAGCGGTCGTTTGAGAATGACGCTGTTGTGGTGGCCGTTCATGCGGATGTTGAGGGGATTGCTGGTGAGGCCAACATAAAAGGCGGGACATTGGGTGCATCTCAGGAGGTAAATGATATTGCGGGTGGTGCAGTTGGTGGTGGAAGTTATGGGGTAGGTGATGTTGGTTGTGGGACTGGAGAAGGAGTTGCAGGGGGGGTTTATTGGGCATGTTAGACATCGGGGTCTACCGCAGGGGTAAGATCCGGCAGGGTGTAAAGGCGTGGGTGCTGGGGGTTCTTTCTTCCATAGAATATTTGCCAGATTAGGGGGACGGCGGAAGGAGAGCATCGGTGGTCTGGGAAATGGAATCTGGTGAGGGGAGGATGAGAGGATAAGGTGGGCGGCTTTCAGGATGTTTTTCAGAATGTCGTGGATGCCGGGGAAATACAGGGTGGTTAGGGTGAGTTGGAGGGTGGAATCGGTGGTGGTGTGGGTATTGGGGTGGGAGTTAGGGGTGGCGGGTGCGACTGCCCGCCGGATTTGGTCTCGGATCAGATCCGGCGGGTATCCGCGCTGTAAGAAGGCATGTTCGAGGGTGGACAGTACTCCGACAGGGAATCTCTGTCCGAGCAGATTCTCCGCCCTCGTCGGGCTAGGGCGTAGGGAATAGAGGTTTTGGTGTGGAGGGGATGGCAGCTGTCGAACTGGAGATATTGAAGGCGGTTGGAAGGCTTGAGGTGCACGCTGGTGTGGATTTTGTTTTCCCGGATGGAGAGATCGACATCCAGGAAGGTGATGTTGGAGGCAGAGGAGTGGTGGGTGAAGGAAAGCGTGGGGTGGGATGAGAGGCGTTGTAAAAAGGATTGTAGCGAGTCGGGTCCATGTGTCCAGAGAAGAAAAATATCGTCAATATACCTCAGCCATAGGAGTGGTCTGGGGGAACGTCAAGAAAGCGTTCCTCCCATTCACCTAAGAATATATTGGCATAGGAGGGCGCCATGCGAGTGCCCATCACGGTACCTTTTATTTGTAGTAAGTGGCGCCCTCCGAAAGAGAAGTTGTTTTTTTGGAGCAACATTTCAGCCAGCTTCGTTAGGAAATGGGTTTCCTCATCCCAACACCTTGTTGACATCCATATATATATATATATATATATATATATATATATATATATATATATATATATATAGATTGCTAGCAGTGGATCAGGAGATGCAACATTTTCTACATGGCGGGCCGCATTGGTGTTTGAGAATTCTTTCAGGGGGCTGATTAAAGTTTAACCCAGGAGTTCCAAAACTGGGTGCCACAGCTAACTTTTTGGGGCGCCGCGAAAAACTTTGCTTGGTAAATAATTCAGCTACTTGGATGTGTTTATAGGTAATTAGGACAATGAGTTTTCCTCTGATTAATTGATTATGGCGTAGTATCAACAAATGGATACGTCCAATAGTTATGATTCCTGTATGCAAAATCATAAAAACCATGTTTCGAGACTGGGGTGTCGCGAAATTCTGCTTGTTTGAAAGGATGCCGCGCCTGCCCAAAGATTGGGAGCTGCTGATTTAAAATCGAGAGTTACATAGAGATTCTGAGGCATCACATAAATGAAAACCAAGACTAAATTAAATTTAAGAATTAGCACTTAAATATCAACAAGTAGGGGTATGCACGGATTTCGTTTTTCGTAAAATTCACCGTAGTATAATGGTATACTTATGTACTTGCTTTGAAATCAGAAAATTATTTTTCCTTATATTGTGGTAGCCCTGCTTTTTTGATCCGTTCTAAACATATTCATCTCGTTTTGCCATTCTATACTCGCCCTACAAACGAAATTTCTTTAAAAACCATTCAGTCAATACCTTCAAAATTCATTGTTACAGAAAAATATTAACCTTGATATTGTGATAGCCCTGTTTATTCAACCCGGTTAAAATATGATTATTTATTTATATGAGGATTAAATATGCAATATTTGGTTAAAATCCATTAGGCCAGTTCTCTAGAAATACGTGTAAAAGAAATATTATTTAACTTTTTATTGTGGTAGCCTTGCTCTTTAGCTCCGCTTTAAACATATTGATTTCAGTATGGTAGGTTTTACAAATCTTATATACAAAATTTCTTTGAAATCCGTCCATCCAATTCCTTCCAAATCCTTAATTACTGAAAGGGTTTAATTTGTAAGTGTGGAACCCCTGTTAGGCTGATACGGCCCAAACATGCTGTCATAGTTTTGTATATAAGTTTATATTATAAATATTAAACTTAGTTAAAATTTATGAGGACAATTTAACACAAATACGTGTAAAAATAAATTTTTAATTACTTATATTGTTGCTGCCCTGCTTCCTATATCTATACTAAACGTATTGATTTTGTTTTTTTATGTTGCACAATTATTTAATAAGATATTTCGTTGAAATCGGTTTAGTTAATTTGCAATTGTGGCACCCAGATTGGTCAATCTGGTCCAATTCTTCCCTGATATATGCGTACGGACGGACATCACGAAGATAATAGTGCTTTTCAGGAATAACAAAAAGCACTAACAAGTAGGGATGTACACGGGTATTCCGTGGTACAGAAGTGCTTTTCGTCTAAATATCGGTGTAGAAAGTTCTATGCAAATACATGTATACTTAATGAAAAATTATTATTCTTTATATTGTAGTAGCCCTGCTTTTTAGATTCGTTCTACACATGTTCATTTCGTTTTGCAATCCTATACTCGCCCCACAAACGAAATTTATTTTTGAAATCGGTTCAGCCAATACCTTCGAAATTCATAGTTACATAAATATTCTAACCTTGATATTGTGGTAACCCTGTTTAGTCGATCCGGTTGAAATATGCTATTTTGCTTATTTATTTATACGAAGATTATATAGGTATACCATATTGGATAATCCTTGCGGTCATTTCTCTAGAAATACGTGTAAAAGAGATACATATTATTTTATTTTTTACTGTGGTAGCCCTGCTCTTTAACTCCGTTTTAAACATCTTGATTTAATTATGGTATGTTGTACAAATCTTTAACCCAAAATTTAGTTGACATTCGTTCAGCCAATTCCTTCCAAATCCATAATTACAGAAAGTTTAATTTGTAAGTGTGGCACTCCTGTTTGGTTGATCCGGTTCAAATATGTTCTTATGGTTGTGTGTGTGCGTATGCGTGCGTGCGCGCGCGTGTGCGTTATAAATATTATATTGTGGAAGCACTGCTTTGTATATCTATAGTAAACATCTTGATTTTGTTATTTTATATTGCACGCCTCCTTCATGCAAAATTTCGTTGAAATCGGTTCGGCCAATTCCTATTACCGAAAAGATTAATTTTGCAATTGTGGCTCCCCTGCTTAGTCGATTCGATTGAATTATGTCATTTTGGAACTTTGGACATAAATTTATGTGAAAATTCTAAGTACCATATTTGGTAGGAATCGGTTGAGCCAATTCTTCCCTGATACATGCGTACGGACGGGCATCACGAAGAAAATAGTGCTTTTCAGCAAAGACGAAAAGCACTAAAAATTGACAGAAATTCTCATCTTAAGTATCTCTGATAGTCACAAAAAGGTTATGAAAAACCAGATGCGCACCTCGATTACAATGCAGTCGACTCCGGTGGTAATTCGCCGAAAGTAAATTTGAAAGAACGCGTGCGTCGATGTTTTTAGGCGCGTTTCGTTTCCAGCGTAAGCTTCTTCGTTCTTTCCGTCCGTCCGTACGCAGGCTCGTTCTCGGCTTCCACCGAACGGATTTTCATGAAATTAGGTATTTAGGACCTATGCCTAAAGACAACAAGAAAATTATATAAACTAGTACCCCTTGAAAGCAGCGTTCGCTTGCTTTTAAATTTTATAAAATAAATAGATTTCTTAAGGGAACGTATGCGTGGATTAAGTATTAAATTTAAGGAACTTCACATTCTTCCTCCTTTTCTCTCTCCCATCCTCCCTCCCTCTCCTTTCTCTCTCCTCTGGAAAAATAGACTAATTCTATACCGCCCTTACTTTCTATATACCTTCCATTCTATATCCCTTCCTTCCTATCTCCCTCACCACATCCCCCTCTCTCTTACTCTACATCTATAGGGTGTTTCAAAATTATGTACGCACAATTTGATAATTTATATTTCGTGAACCAAATGTACAATTTGCACAATTTTTCTTTTATTTTAAAGCTTATAAATGCATAATAATGTTTGCAATGAACAAAACTCAAGTAAGATGTTCAAAATGTCCACCACCAGCACTGATACATAAGCGACATCTCTCTTTAACAGAATTACATACTACAGTGCACAAGTCAGTAGAAATTCAGTGTGCTTCTTGCTGTATTGCCATCCACAGATCCTCCAATGTTTGCGGTTTCTGACCGTAAACTTTATTTTTTAAGTATTCCCATGCAAAAAAATCTAAAGGGGTGAGGTCTGGAGACCTTGGAGGGTATTCAAAAGCACTTCCCCTGCGACCTATCCATTGCTCAGGAAATTCATTGTTCAGGTACTCCCGCACAGTTGTATGAAAATGTGGGGGTGCACCATTCTGTTGAAAATACACCAATGTATCCGGAAACATGTTTCTGATATTAGGTACTGCATAATTTTTTAACATATCAAGGTAACTTTCTCCATTAACAGTGCCATTGAATCTGTAAGGTCCGATTACTCCACGAGAGGAGAGTCTCATCCACACAGTAAAACCTGGTAGATTGACGTCTTTCTCCAATGTGAAGTGAGGATTTTTACCTGCCCAGTAAACGCAGTTATGACGATTCACATGGCCATTCAGCTTGAACGTGGCTTCGTCTGACGATACGATTGAATCTTCAAAAGCATCGATTCCACCATTTTTTCGAATGTACCATCCACAAAATTGTGTTCGTCGATCTGGATCATCTTCTTGGATTGAATGCAGTAATTGAGGCAAAAATGCCTTCAATTTTATGTCCTTTAGGATTCTAAAAACCCTTGAATGGCTCAATTGTAGCTCAAGTGAACACTGTCTTGTAGACTTCCTTGGGGAGCGAGTAATTGCATCTCTGACAGCTTCAACATTTTCGATACTTCTTGACGTTCTTTTCCGCCCACAGCATGTCTTGTTGATATTGTTCACAGTTCCATGTTACTCAAATTTATCACGCAGACAGGTAATCGTTAGACGAGTTGGTGCTTTTGTTCCATATTTTCTTTCCCATGCACGCTGAACGTCTGTGACGTTTTCAAATTTCCAATACCATTTTAGAATTAACTTTCTCTCATTGAAACCCATCTGCATGTTCTCCATCGTTTCCATGGATATTTGTAAATAATCAAACCTTGTTAGAATAATTAATTTATTTTGCTTTAAAATAAAAGAAAAATTGTATATTTTGTTCACGAAATATAAATTTTTAAATTGTGTATACATAATTTTGAAACACCCGTATATAGCCGTTTATATTTTTTTATAGATAAGCAAAAAAATTCAAACTAAATCCCAGTCCCATTAGGATTACTACGTAATTTCGCATACGAGGGTTGAGACAGCAATTGATTCTCGAAGTTTAACAATGACGTGATCGGCAAAACAATATCCCGTTTAAAAGCCGATATTTTCCCAAAATATGTGATTTAAATGTTTAATATGAGAGACTTCGAACGGTAGGCGAAAAAAGATTAATAGAATAAGAAACATCATTAATATTCCTAAAACATAGTTTATAATCAAAGATCATACATTTTTACATTTATCAAATATTAAAGAAAATATTTCAAAATAACGGATGTGACTAGAGTAAACACCCACTTTCGGTTGATCGATTTTTACCAAAAACTATTCAGTTCTTGTGACTTTTATAAAAATGTTAAATATAAAATTTTGCGTTGACCTGATTAATAGTTTTTGAGTTAGATCACCCACTAAAACCTGTGACACACACACAGACATAATCGAGAAAATGGTCAAAACGTGTTTATGAGACCTCAAAACGTGTATTTCCGTTGAAATCTCGAAGTCGATTTTTTTCATGAATACAATGGAGAAACAGTAGATGGTAGCTCGTAATCACTTTGGCTCCAAGTTGAACAGTTGTATAAAACTCCTTAAGCCAAAAAAATTGTAGGGTAAGCCCTATGCATTTCGCCCACTAAGTGGGCATCTTCAGGGGAGAACCTGCCTTGGCAGGTTACCCTACAATTTTTTTGGCTTAAGGAGTTTTATACAACTGTTCACAATGGAGAAAGTAAAAACGCACTCCTAGTTGTGCTTCAAAAATGTTATTTTTAATTTTACGCGTGATCGACGGAATAGAAATGGTTTCTTTAAATAAATTATTTTCTATCGATATTATATGAACAAATGCTAATCTTTTTATTTAAATAAATTACTTGCTGGCGAGCTGTGAAAGGTTCAGTTGAAAAGGTTATGTGTATCATTCGCTGCAGTTTTTATTTTTTTCTGGAATTTATTGCATAATAACCGCACCCATGTTTTCAAACTGAAAATATGGCATAAAAATTGTGAATATTACGGGATTGAATACAGTATTTTCATAATAACAGGGGGATCGAATCCGGTCGAGGGCGCGGACTACTGAACCAGCAACTGTCACTACTAATGAGGTCATTGCAACATGTCGCATGCGTACCAAAAATTAAATGTAGAGCTCACCTTATGGCTGGGATTCATATGATTATCAAGATAACGCCAATAGCCACTACATGACTTTCTCCACATCTGTAATATTTCTAAAAATACCAAAAAGGTTACAAAATAATAAATATCTTAAGAAACCGTGAGAAAATTTTAGACTTTACAAAGAACAGAAATAAACTCAAACCATAGCCTTCTGATATTGGATATAGCCACAAAGATCCAACAATTAAGAAAATAAAAAGGAGCGTTACTAAGACGTAACTAGGCGTCAATTGCTAACAATAGTCGTCGGTAGGTGGCGTAGTGGCGGCAGCTAAATATATAAGATATGATGTGACAAGAGTAAACATCCACTTCCAGTTGACCGATTTTTACCAAAAACTAATCAGTTCTTATGACTTTTATAAAAATGTTAAATATAAAATTTTGCGTTGACCTGATTAATAGTTTTTGAGTTAGAGCACCCACAAAAAGCTATCACATACACACACACACACACACACACATCATCGAGAAAATGGTCAAAACGTGTTTATGGGACCTCAAAACGTGTATTTCCGTTGAAATCTCATAGTCGATTTTTTTCATGAAAACAATCCTTTCCCCTATACTACGTATGGAGAAAGTAAAAATTGAGAAATTAAGTACTGGTCTTTTTTTACTTTCTCCATATTGTTTTCATTTAAAATATGACTCCGAGATTTCAACGAAAAGATGCACGTCTTGTGTGATAGCTTTTTTGTGGGTGCTCTAACACAAAAATTATTAATCAGGTTAACGAGAAATTTTATATTTAACATTTTTATAAAAGTCACAAGAACCGATTAGTTTTTGGTAAAAATCGGTCAACCGAAAGTGGGCGTTTACTCTTGTCACTTATCTGTTATTTTGAAATATTTCCTTTAATATTAGATATATGTAAAAGTATACTGGAATAAAGGCTCTAGGAAATTTAATTTTCTACAACCTTTGTTTGAAACATTTTTCCATATAATGTATTCTTTAAGAGATATCGTATATTTTAACTGCCACCACCACGCCAACTACAGACGACTATTGTTAACAATTAACGCTTGGTTACGTCTTAGTAACGCTCCTTTTTCTTTTCTTAATTGTTGGAGCTTTTTGGTTATATTCAATATCAGAAGGCTATGGTTTGAGTTTATTTCTGTTCTTTGTAAAGTCTAAAAATTTCTCGCAGTTTCTTAAAATATTTATTATTATGTAACCTATTTGGAATTTTTAGAAATATTACAGCTATGGAGAAAGTCGTGTGATGGCCAAATCAGATTTTTGATACTGTGCTTATTCTGAAACTTACTTTCAACCATAAGAAAAGCTTGATCATTCTCGAATGAATTAAGAGCGAGTGATAGGTGAATTAAATTCAAATGCGTCGTTTGGTGACTGACCTTTTCCAGAAGACGACCTCGAATGAGAGAATATGGCCTGTAACCCTGAGTCACTCCCACTGAGTAATCAGCCTAATGAATTCCTTTCTTCCGTAGATTTATGAGATGATTAAAAATATTACCGCGAACTTTACAACAAGTCGCTCATTCTTACAATCCTAATGGTTCTCGTGACGATTCCCCAGTCCAAAAGGGTAATTTTCTGTCCTTAAAATGTAACTAACGAAAGTTAGCTTAATGCCAAACGTTACGCGTTGCGTGAAAGTTCAAATTTCAATAGATCGAATATGTATTATACGCCAAATCCTTTTGTACGAATAAAATTCCGGTTAAACTGCTGATTACGATTACTCATCTTGCGGTATATCGCCAACTTCTAAAACTACAAGTAGTCATATGAATCATACGCGTATTTAACCTGCAACGCAGGCATCATCAGTAGAAATTCACTCATAGAGGAGATGCGCGTTTTTCCCAACAATGTATGAACATAGGACCTACCTATGTCGAAAATAAAACAAACAAAAACAATATTTATAAGTCAATGACTTTTATAAAGCACACAAAAAGTGTAAAAATAAAAATATAATAATTTTGTTATTAAGAGCTTATATAAAACGCACTGAATGGAAATTTTTGTAATTATTGAATTAATAGAGATGTTGAATATATGTTGCAATTCTAATAATTAGTTCAGATGTCTTAACGAAAGCAACATAACTTTTATATATTCAATATCTCTATTAATTCAATAATTTAATTTTTTTCATTCAGTGCGTTTTAGATGTTATAAATAACAAAATTATTATATTTTGATTTTTACACTTTTTGTGCGCTTTATAAAAGTTATTGGTTTAAAAATTTATTTTTGTTTGTTATTTTTTCTTTTTAGTCGATTTAAAACATATGAATATGTTTATATATTCTTCAAAAATTAACTTTATTAACTAACTAGCAGAAGTACCCGGACGTTGCTAGGGTTTAAGGTTAAGAACAAGTACAGGTATCCCTCTTTATACGCGATCTCACTTTACGCGTTTTTGCCATAACGCGATTTTTTTTAAATCAAAATAAAAACTGAATACAATGTAATTGCACGACCGCTGGAATTGGCGCAATTAGTAAAGTAATTTTATATTCGTACATTGTATAAGTCGGTCGATTGTGGGGAACGCATCCCTATTTTATCAATTATAATTATCAATTCACTTTACGCGGCGATTTCTCGGAACCAATTAATCGCGTAATACGAGGGATACCTGTAATCAATGCAGAGTATACAGAAACACTTTAAGTACGAAAAAGTTGCAAGTTATTTGACTCAATTCAACGTTGTTCGGGTTTCTGATTCAATATTGATAAGAAAATTATATTTGAGTGTTAATCATTCAACCTTCTATTACATAACAGTCCTGTATTAATACAATATATGGAATTTAGCAAATATTCTTTTAACAAAAAACTTCAAATTATGACAGTGAAGAGGGAAGCTACGAAAAACAGGAATTTCTCCATGGAGGCCCGGGTGGGCCTTATTTGGATCATACATCACATTTTCTTGCAAATTTAAGTAAAGTTGTCTTCACTGGCACAATGCGATTAAATGATTAAGGGTATACGTTTGGGGAATTTCCCGTTGAAGAATTTCAGCTCGCGATTTCGACACCAGCGAAGACCCATCGCAGACATAAGACTTTGCATTTCTAGCAAAAGATATGTACACCAGGAGTGAGTTGGGCTCACTGTCAAAGATAATGAACTTTTTGAGAGCCAATCTTGCGAATTTGATACGTGACTTCCGTTAATAAACGCTAATTTTCTAAACTAAACAATTTTTTAATTACTGAGTAACTTGCAGAACTTTTTGAAACTTTGTTAATAATGTTATACCCAACTTAATAAAATATTAATTATTTTGATGCAGGCAAATGTTTCAAGTTTTGAACTGATGAATTTTTAAAATTTTTTTACATTTTTCTGTACTTTTTCCGCAATTTTCGCACTATACACCTTAAAAATATGCCTTATGCATTTACGAAGTCGCTTTCACATATAGCTTGCGCTAATCTTTATCTCACATTACCAACAATGCTATTGACAGAAGTTTGTTTATTTACGTTACCATGATAAAAATAACAAACTCGCATACCCGGTTTTCCTAGTTCAAGAAGTCGGCAATAATTGGATATACATGACAACCATAAATTTCCGATTAAAAATGTCGACATTTTGCTGTTAAAAGTATCATTTAGGAAATCTTTGGTCCATATTTGAAATTCGACGGCAATAAAACAAAACTTCATTCATTTCTGCGTTCCTGGGTTTGAAACTCGTACTAGGGTTATAAGTAATTTTAAAGTCCAAATTAAAATTTGTCTACACTCATTCCCATGTTATTCAAATGGAAAAAATTAGAAGAGAAAATATTTTAAAAAAAAAATGAAACCTTACTACACCACCTTTCTCTGCACAGCAATTAAAATGATACCTTACTCTTGCTTCTATATTCTGTGGTTCTCGAGTTATAGAATCACCCACATACATACATACTCACAAAACTTACTTTAATAGATATATAAGACTAGGGAGATGCCCGTTGAAATTCTACGGGAGTCTTTATTTGAAATTCAGTGAATAGATTATCCAAGTCAATGGTACCCAATTACAAGAAACCGGCAACAACGCAAATCACTAAGAATGCGTCAAGTTAAAAACTTATCTGTTGATCGATTCGATGCGTATTCAAAAATTGATGGCAGGAAAACAAACTTTGGTTCTTTTAGGCGGTCGTTGTTTCAAGTCTCGTCCTACGATGATTCTAAGTAATTTTAATAGGCGAATGATTAATGTTGTACATTCTGATGTATTCCTTTTCATATATTACGCAACTAATCATCTCCCTCTCCTTCCTTCCTCTCTCTCGTAATAAAAGCATTCAAAGCACGCTTTTATCCATAAGGATTGAAATAAAAATCGGATTTCGAGGTTTAACAATGTAACTCGTTGGCAAGACAACATACCGTTAAAATGGCAAGATTTCCTCAAAATATATGAATTAAACGTTTAACATGAGGGATTTGGAACTGTAGGCGGAAAAAGATGAATAGAATAAGAAACTTTATAATTTTTTTCTTTAAAGTGGTTCAGATCCGAAGATCGTAGTTTAATTCTTTCTAATTTAGATCTCAAAAAGAAAAAAAGCCTGTACGTCTAAAAGTCGATGTTTAGGTGATATTTTATGGAAAATGGAAATGTCTTCCTTTGGAGTCGAACCCGGATCGTTTTTCCAAATATTTTTTCGTAAATCACTTTTAATATGTGAATAAAGCATCCTTGCCAAATTTAGATTTTCTATTTCGATTCTTTCTCGATTTTATAGAGCTTTATCAATAAAGATGTGGATAGGGCTTGAATAAAAATACGCTACAATTTGTTTGGGCAGTAAAAACAATAGTTTGCCAGTAGAATTTCTCAAGCAAAAAGAATAAATTAGTGGTAGAAAAATAAAATGGCAGTAAAAAAGATAAACTGGCAGTATTCAAGCAGCAGTATAGAAATTGCAATTAGGGACACCAAATTGTGGCTAACAATAAGCTTCAGTGGCGATTTTCGTTCTTCTTTTGTTGTTTTGGGAAATTTTTGCATGGAGGAACATTTTGCTCGTCCTCACCGGGTTGGGTAAGTTGGTTGAAGTGTTTTTCGTTCCTCCTCAAAGGAACATTTTGTTTTTGGAAATTATTGCATGGAGGAATATTTTGCTCGTCCTCATCGGGTTGGATAAGTTGGTTGAAGTGTTTTTCGTTCCTACTCAAAGGAACATTTTATTTTTTTACTCACATTTTATTACTTTCTCCATATACGAAGTATAGAGAAAGTATTGTTTTCATGAAAAAATCGAATTCGAGATTTCAACGGAAATAAATGTTTTAAGGTCCCCTGAACACGTTTTGACTATTTTCTCGATGATGTCTGTGTGTCTGTCAGTCAGTCTGTCTGTCTGTATGTGATAGATTTTTGTGGGCGCTCTAACTCAAAAACTATTAATCAGGTCAACGCAAAATTTTATATTTAACATCTTTATAAAAGTCAGAAGAACTGATTAGTTTTTGGTAAAAATCGGTCGATCGGAAGTTGATGTTTATTCTTCTCACATCCGTTATCTTGAAATATTTGCTTTAATATTTGATAAATGTACAAATATACTGGAATAAACGTTGTAGGAACTTTAATTTTCTACAATCTTTGTTTGAAACATTTTTCCATATAATGCATTGTTTAAATATGGAGAAAGTCATGTGTTGCCCACATCAGTTTATTTTTTTATTGCCATGTTGCATTAAAATACTGCTAGTTTTCGCTTTCTTTAAAGCAGCTTGAATACTGCCAGTTTATCTTATTTACTGCCATTTAATTTTTTCTACTGCCAAATAATCCTTTTTTCTACTACCAATTTATTTTTTACTTCCAGTTTTATTCCATGCCATAAAAATATATAAACCTCTATATATACACATATATATACATATGTATATATATATATATATATATATATATATATATATATATATATATATATGTGTGTGAAGTTAATATAAAAGTTATTGATAAAAAGAAATTTTTTTAGGAACTAATTAATTGCGTTTTAAAACGGAAGATAGATTACTCATTATTATAACTACTAATATAATTCCCTCATTCGAATTTTCACCATTTTTTTCTGTTTGTGTATGATTCTCACGTATATAATTTTATGAAATTGATAAATCACAAAAAACACACAAGTATAAGTGATAGAACATAAACCAGTACGGTGCTTTTCGAACTTCCACCAATTTCGCCTTGGATGTCTCACCATCGCTTCCTGTCCCCTTCCCAAGTGAATAAACAAAATATGTCACGTCCTTCCATCCCCTCCTCTTCATATTGGTCGGCTGCTCTCGCCGCTCCCCGCTTCACTAACAAACGCGCCTTTATGTTTGGTAACAGCCGATTTGCTGTACACGACGAACGGATAATTAAACCTTACCTTGCCGCTTCGGCATTGTTTATTTTCGATTTATGTTTATGGTTTGGTTTTGCATTGGAGCAAACAAGCTTACCAAAGCATTCACCCCAGCAGATTCAACCAATTCACTCATTTCACTTTTTAGAAATAATCGGACAGTAAAAAGTCGTCGTAAATCTACAAATAACTCGTTTCTTCCACGTCGCTTTAACGATAGAAATGTGCTGTTATCGATGTAAACGGAAATATAAACAATCGAGAAGGTAGCGCAGAGAAATTGATGCTTAACCGCCTAATACCCTCCAAAGTAATATATTTTGCTACATTAGAGAAACGCTGGTAGAGGTGACGTTGGGAAAATGCTCTAAAAGTTAGAGACGAAAATGTAGGCGGGTCTTTTTTACGCAGCTTTAAAAATAGTTATTTAAGATGAGCTGGTCTATCTATCGTTGGAGCCTATAAGGCAACCGAAAGCATTCCTTCATTTGACCAGACATAAATCCAATTCACCCGTAATGTTACGCTGAAGCGTAAAATAATCACATTGTGCCTTTGTACGCATATATTTTGGCTTGTTATCGGAACACAACGTCTCTTTAGCAGATGCGATGGTTAACACTCTCTTGCTAATATGATGTTCGCAACTGATATTTTCATCGGCTTTATTAATGGTGGTGATTCCCATGTCGCACTTTTTGCTTAATAGAACGACTATTGGGAGTAATAATTGCTTTTCCATAATGTAGAATGACATGCAGCTTGCTAATCGAATTTAACCTGATGGGAGTAATAATTGCTTTTCCATAATGTAATCGAATTTAACCTGAATTTATCAACATTCCCTCTATTTAATTTTCCTGATTGAAAACTCTTGTCGGCATAAAACGGTTGAGATGCCCTTATTTTTTTTGAATTGATCGAATGAAGATAATGAAAGTCTCCTATGCGTCATGGCGCTCTGCACATCGTCATCTGCTTAATCTTTATTTCGCGATACTAGAGAGGTCACTAATTTCCCTGTCACGTGACAACTGTCTCGAATACCGTGGTGGATTGATATTTTCCACTCTTTTCCAAATAAAATAGTAAATCCTATATCTGACAACAAGACAAGGGTTTTCTGTTTTATTTCAATCAAAGTTTAGGAAACGTCTTATATTAACTAACAAATAAATAAAAAATGGTAGCAGTGATTATGAGTAGTCAATTACGGGTTCTTGGCACTGCACATTATGAATTATTTACAAATTCGAATAAAAAATAACTCAATCTTATTTAATTTACTCCCTTCATTATACAACATTTTTCCTCAAATACAGTATGTATACATGTATGTACACACCCGTACTAGTTTAGTAGCATACAAATAAAACATAAAAGCAAATTCGTTCCAAAGCTTTGTTATTCTATGGCAATTTTTTAGAGATGACGTTTACATGGCTTTTGGTAGAAAGACCTGACTCGCTAAAAATAAATTCACGCCCTCGACAGCAGACCGTTCTTTTCAACCGGTCCTTAAATTATAGCATAAACTAACCCTGAAAACAACGTTTCCGCAATATGAAACCCGTTTTGTCTCCGGGCACAGCTTCAAAGCTTTTGCGACGCGAATTATTTATTGCTGTGATCCAGTTACAAGTTTTTTATTTGTTTGGTATTCTGTGAGTTCCCGAAGGAGTCGTAATGTTACTAATTTTTAGTCTTTCCATCCAAGACTATTGCATTAAGGGAATTAAAACTGCACCGAGGCTCCTTCACTTGCTTGCTTTCGTTCTTCCCTCCACTCGTCCTCAATACGTTTGGGAGCACAAAATAGCCTCGGTCTCACGCACGGAGGGCTTTCTGTGAAAATGTCCCTCGAGATAGTGTCGTGTCTCTAAACCCTCCTCAATCAAATGGTTACAAGTTTTTCCTTTATTTATACGACAGCTCCAATCATTTATGGTTCCCTTTTGTTTGTTTCGGTCACATTGAAGAAAATCTTGTCAATTGACGCGTCCTCCAAGATATTTGGAAAGTTTCTCAAGTAATCAGGATAAATTATTAATAGGTGTAATTCATGAATACATCGTTCAACATGACACACGTACAGTATACCAGTAATATTTTCCGTACAATAAAGATTGCTAATATTTTCGAGAATATCACCTATTTCATCACATGAATTCTAAATCAAATAAATCTGTGTGAACGTATTAAATCAAAGTTCAAACTCAAGACAAACGGAGAGTATAATTTTTCAGGAATAATGCTTTTAATTTATGTCAATTAGTGCATTTTTTCAATTGCCCCCATTTGTTAACATGCATAGCTTGTTTTTCAATGTGTTATTAAGATATCAGCGTAGTTTTCAGTCAGCAAATATAACGTTACATTGTTAATCGCATTAAAGTTTAATTATTTTCCAAATTTTCCTCCAGCTTTAGAAACTTTAATCATACGAAATTTCTTCTTCATAAATCCCAGTCTTTTTACCCTCCAAGGAATCAATTAGCTTCTTCCTTTGCTATTCTTTCATGAAATTGAAATACATTGCTGCATATACATCATAAGAACGAAATTTCAAAGTCGCAGTATATTTTAGACATATCTTTTCATCACAACTACTGCACCAACTGTGACTGAAAGCATCAAAATATTTAATTGGTGTATTCAACTTAACCGATTAGTCCATTTTTCAAAATTATTTTGTTTTACTTTTATTGTGACAACGCTATTTTCAGATTCACTATGTTATTTTCGATAAAAATGTGTTAGCACATAAATGAAAACAAATCTTCTTTTCTCTCTTATGTTGAATAACCTCAGTAATGGATTTTAAGAAACTTTAAATGCACATATAAATATCTGTTAGTTTTTGTAATTTTTCCTCGGCAAACGATATGGTACATTTGAATCACTAAAACGTATTGGATTCTTACTTAATTTATCTATTCAATTTTATTGTTAAGGTTGAAAATCTTATATATTCGGATATTATTAAAAGAAAATTAATTTGTATTGTCAAAAATATCCTACGCTACTTCATAAATTGTTGCTAAACTTGGAATACATATTTTTGCATTTACATGGCATCATTAATTCAAAATGGTCTTTATACGCGCAACAATGTCGGGTACCTGAAGTTTGTTTTCACTTCTTTATGAAAAGGTATTACTTTTAATGTATACAGTTCCATCCAAAACTAAAGAATTGGAAAATGCACGATATGAAAACAATGATGCCGCAGTGAGGCGAAAGTTAATTTCGTTTTTTGACGAGATCGGTATAATTTTATCGAGTTATCCCTTTAAATCGTTTCGTTAATTCGTTCTAAATTCTTTCTAACAAGAGAAATTTAAAGTAAATTTCAAGTAGCCAACGATTAGGTTTAACTTACATTTTTAAGTAAAGTTACGCCTTTTAGTGATAAGCCTTTTACGCATCAAAAAGATCGCTATTATATTCTGTTGGACCTAAGTGAAATAAGAATGTATACTAAAAAAATCTCCAAAGATATCGAATGACATCTTTTCTGCCGCGATGATATCTATTATTTTAATTTTTACTTTAATTGGAAATCCCTAAATTAATATTGAAATGTGCAAAACATTGTATAGTATTTTCTCGTAAATCTTATTAGCTTGAATTTTTTATAACTTAGTTTCTAATCTTCTGACGTGTTCTACGTATATAGTATTGTTTATTGCTCTGCAACTGCGAAGTGTTGTTTCATAAAGTTCGCTCCAAAAAATAAGCAGAATAATCATCGTTCTGCTTTTTTTATCCCATGATACTGCCTCCCGGATTAAAGAATATTTGTTTAAAAATATGTTGTTTTATTTTAAATCGTGAAATCGGAGGTGAGGTTTTTGTTGCGTGATGGAATTTTTGTCATTTTCCTTTTTCGGCAACCGTGTACGCGTCGCTACAGTGCTATAAGGATTCGTATTCCGCTATGGTTTGTCACTCAAACGATTTAGAATCTATGTTTACTATTATAATTAACTGATGCAGAAAGTTTCATCATTCGGATTCTCGAGTGTGTTTATGGACCGTGAACAATTACGATAGATTAGTAATATATTACAATATTACTACAGTATATAATACAAGTACTTTGAATTTTTATAATTTAACGCAACAATGGTCATTATCTATTATTCCTAGGAAACTATAATTACGTAAAAGAACTTTTTAGGTAATCCTACCTGCCGTGGCCGTCGTCGGTAAAACTTCTTTTGGTAGAAAGTCAGCGAACGGTCCTTTATGTAGAGATTATGAAAGGCTACTTCTCCTGTCGATAGCCTTCCTTGTCAACGGCGCACGGCTTGGTTTATAACCCTCCCTTCTCTTTTCTTTGAATCTCAAGCGCCACACGCGTCACCGCCACTACGAATCGCTACTCTGCGTTGAACTGGCGCCACCTCAGCCAGGGTGCTATGGGAGTAGAAAAGTAACAGTATCACTCTACAGGTGTCACTACCACTGAGATGTGAAAACCGTGAGAACAAGACATGGTGTGGTTCGTTGTTTTTCGACGGTTCGAATAGTGCAAAACGTTACACAAATTATATCCAATGCTGTAGTGAAAAGAGGAAAGAAAGATATAAAAACGATCAACGGCGAGATGATATTTAACTTATACAAACAAAATAACATTGCGAATGAGGATTTTAATTATATCTATAAAGGAAAATTATATCATTAATTTTTAAGTTTTTTAAAATTGTACTAAAATTTTATAAACTTTCTAAAGGCTTAATTTCATAAAAATGTTATTCAAAAGTACACCTATATTTGTAGATGGTCACAAATAAATCCCGAAAAATTATTTTAACGAGTCTAATTGTAAGTATATTACACAAAACTATTCTCAAAAAAAATCAGCATATTTTACCTTGTCTCTATACATGTTTTTCATCAATATAGCCATTGAACATTTCGCATGCACTAGCAAAAATTAATACCATAATTGGATATTCATACCGTACGTACTTATTTTCCTGGGCATGCTCTCATTTTTGCCACCAAATTTTCTGCTTTGTTTCAGATAAACTTTGAGCAAAAATAGTATAAAATTGTTGTCCAGGCTCCGATAGTTTCTGCGCATTGCGTTATTAAATATAATTTAATGTGTCAATAGTACTGCAAAAAAGTGGATTTTCCTGTCAATAGCAAAGATGCCTTCCTTCTAATTTAGAAGCCTTAGATATTCTACTTCAAGCTATTATCTCGCAAGCCAGTTTTCATCTAGAATTACTCCCCCACATATTTTATATTAAAATGCTATACAACAGAAAAATAAAAGTAAAGTTCTCTAACAATTTAGTAGTTTTAGTTGACAGAGTACTTACGTTAAATATATTTACCGCCATCACTCCAAACTGGGAAACTCGGCACTCCATCGGTAGTAAATTTTAGAACTATATTGCTATATGGTCCCTGCAAGCTGCTGCAAGCGCAGCGCTGGCGCTGAAGTCAATATGGCGGCATGAAGTCGTTTACAGTGGAAAATAGCTGTCGATCTTTGTCGGAAGTGATTAAATTTCAGTTTTCTCGTTAGGCCTTTACATTAGTGAAATATTTTCATTTTTATGAAGCCTTTGTATTAATTTCATTTAAGGTGAGGTGCATAAAATAAGTGCTTGTGTTAAAGATTTTATCCCGCCACTTAATTATTGGTATATCAAACTCATTTGTCATATAAAACCTGAATAGAGTCTTTTATAAATCTTTGCTCGTTATAACTAATATTTCAATCTCTCCTATTTTATGAAAGTAATATTACTTTGTTTGCTAAATATCGTGTTCATATTGCTAAAGGGAATGACAACTATTCATTTAAAATGTATATGGTTTGTCACTTAAGTGTTGGGAATTGTTAGTTTCTGTTGAGTAAACACGGTAATTCATGTTTGTGATTTATATTCTGCCATTCGTATCTGCTCAAGTAGAATGTGAGCCATCTTGACTCACCAAAATTGCTAGTGCAACAAGATACGCAGTACTCTAAATAAGTAATGTGTGATTAAATATATAATTCAAGAATGTTTTATTTCAACTGTTATAACTTCTAAGCTGAAAATTCAATTTAAACTAAAATCGTGTTATTTCTCTTGTTTTGATAGCCATGATGCAAAGAAGGACCGGAGGAAAGCGAATCCGCATGGATGAGCCACCTCCTCCTGAATATGACTCTTCTCCGCCAGCAACTCCACTTGGTGATGGTGGTGCAGACGCTCTGGAACAACCTTTCACGCCTTATACTCCTTATTCAAATCAACCTGAAACTCCTCTCACGCATGGAGGGTAAGAATAGCCATTTTGTTATGGGGAATATTTTGACTAAATAAAAAATACGCCGTCATTCTAGCAGATGTGAATAAAGTAGATATGTTGTAGTGTATCCATTGAAGGTTAAATATGAGATGTTGCAATTACATATATTTATTTATATAATTGATGTTTGTGATTAAATCGAAATTTCCCATTGTAATTAATGCTTGTTCCTACTTTGACAAAGATTCTGATGTCCAAATAAATGAAGGTTAAGTAGTATTTTTACATACGTTACAATTTAATCTATTTAACTAAAAAAATAAAATGAATTGTAATAATCCATATTTTTAATTTCATTTTAAAAAACCATATTTAAATGCATCAGTCGCATATTCTTCTAATTTTAATAAATATATGTTCAAGTTGACCTTCTACTGTAAAAAGTATCTCTTTTGCAGTCATTATTTTTGAGAGATTATTGTCAAAACTTGAAAGTTTTTTCTTTTAAAGGCAATTGTGTTTTTTATGGGATGTCTTGGTGTTTTAAATATTAGTATCTTGGTACCTTTGTAAAAAATTTCAGAACTTGTAATGTGCTTTAGATGCTTATGTTAATTTTTTTCATATCGACCAGTATTTTAAATTAAAATTTTCATTTCATTGCACCGTTTTAATTAGTCTTGATACAAGTGGGGAGCAGAGTGAACACGAAGGCCTCGTACAGTTGCATCCTGTGCCTCCACAGCCAGAGTTATCCCAATACGTTCAGCCACCTACTCCAGCAGGGCCATTTGAGACCCAGTTTGAGCAGCAGTGCCAACTCCAAACATTGTCAAAGGTTATTTTAATCATGCTATAGTAAAATAGTCCCTGAAAGCTTAGAAATGACTTTTATGAATCTCTTTTTCATCATCTTTTCTTGGATGTTGTTTTTTATTATTTCTTTTAAGTCCCAATTTTTTCAACTTGTAACAGAATTATAACATCTGTAGTTCCCTCATACGATATTTGTATTATGTTTAGTATTTTATAATTTTAACTAGAATTTCATACTCCTGATTTGTATTTTCTTGCATGCATTTTGTATGATTTAATTTCAATGTGATATTAGTAATTTAACGTTTAGCATCTTTGTTTTCTTAGATACCTGAGATCCAAACTAATGGTGCCTATGAACAAGGAGAGCAGTTTGAACAGCCTCCAACCCCTCCACCTCCTTCGTTGACTACACGTCCCGCTAGAGGTGCTAGAGGAAGGCAAAGAGGTGAGATGGATATTGAAATTTTTTCTGCAGCCTTACTAATAAGTTACTTGTGGGCAGTTTAATTTTTAGGAATTCTTGATATACTATTACAATTTCCAATGATTTGCCGTGTTAAAGAAATCACTGGCTTATAATGGGGCTTGTATTTTCCTGAAAAATGTGAAATTTTCCCAACTTACTGCTTTCGACAGCTCCTATTACCACCCCTGGAGGAACCACTGGACCAGGAGTAAGGAGAGCGGCTGTAGTGGCAGCTGTTGCTGTTGCTGCGGCTGCTGCAGCCAACAACACTCTCGATGAGCCTGTGAAAAAGCGTCGTCAGGCCAAGAAACCGGTTACCGAAACTCTGTCCGAGGATGAGAATTGCTTATGCTTTGTTATTCGTCAGGGAAGAGCTTCCCTTCAGGTAAATATGAATTTTACTGTTTGGCAATGAATTTATTTTAAGTAAAAGAGGAAGTGATTTTATAGTTGCACAGTTTGTCATATCAGTGTTTTTGGCAAAATAATCTTAATTTGCCTTTTCTGAGTAAAAGTTTTTCACTCTTTCATTCTTCTTGTAAACAGCAAGTGGTGGATGATTGGATTGAAAGCTATAAGGCAAATAGGGATGGTGCTCTGCTGTCCCTCATGCAGTTCTTCATCAATGCTTCTGGCTGTAAAGGAAAAATCTCGTCTGACATGCAAGCAAGCATGGAACACGCCGCCATCATTCGTAAAATGACAGAAGAGTTTGATGAGGTTTGGATAATATTTTGTTATCTTTTTCAACATTCAAAATGACTCCAATTGAGTTTTTTATTTTCCTGGATGTCATTTTGTATTTCCAGTACTTAGGATGCAAGATAAGTTTTTGTCAATTTGTGAAGTTTATCCTTTCGTCGAAATAATGTTTTTCGTTGACAATTTGTGGGATAAGCCTGTTCAGTCCATCTCTTGCAATAGTTTAGATTTTTATTTATTTTGTTTTTTAGGAAAGTGGAGAATATCCTCTCATAATGACGGGTCAGCAGTGGAAGAAATTTAGACAAAACTTCTGTGATTTTGTGCAAGTATTAGTGAAACAGTGCCAGTATTCCATTATTTATGATCAATACCTCATGGACAATGTGATTTCCCTTTTGACTGGGCTTTCTGATTCTCAAGTTCGTGCATTCAGGCACACTGCTACTCTTGCTGGTTGGTATATTTTTGTCATGTCTTCTCTCTTAAACTACTATCCTTCCTTGATTTCTTTTCATTTGGAATGAATGGCGAATATCGTAAGTCTGTTGATATTGAATGGCATTACCTAAATTTTTCTTCCTAGCGATGAAGCTAATGACAGCTTTGGTAGATGTGGCTCTGACTGTGTCTGTAAATTTGGATAACACGCAAAGACAGTATGAAGCTGAGAGGCAAAAGGCTAGAGATAAGCGAGCATCTGACCGTCTTGAGTCATTGATGGCAAAAAGGCAGGAACTTGAAGAAAATATGGATGAAATAAAAAACATGCTAACTTACATGTTCAAGTCTGTCTTTGTTCACAGATACAGGTGTGTAAAGAATTCAGAATGACTTAAATGCTGGCTTACCATTCATTTGTGCCCATTAAAATGACGATTGGATTTACAGGGATACGCTGCCTGAAATTAGATCTATCTGTATGGCAGAAATTGGCGTATGGATGAAAAAATTTCACCAAAACTTTCTAGATGATTCCTATCTCAAGTACATTGGATGGACGTTGCATGACAAAGTTGGGGAAGTTAGACTTAAGTGTCTTCAAGTGAGTATTTCAGTTTCTTGACATTTATTAAAGAATGTTGATATATTGCTTGAATGCTGAGAACTTTGTGAATTGTGCTGTAAGACAAATGAATTGGCTTTGAAAATAATTTTATCAACTTTTTCACATTGACTAGAGCAATAAAATTATTATCTTTTCTAATGTACAAATGTAGCTGGATAATTTTGAGCAAACGTTTCACATTGTGAAGAAAATTTTATTAGCATGTTATAATTATTTTTTGGTACTTCTCTTGCCATAGGCCCTTCAGCCTCTTTATGCATCAGAAGAACTCAAAGGGAAGCTTGAACTTTTCACTAGCAAATTTAAGGATCGCATTGTATCAATGACGTTAGACAAAGAGTATGATGTGGCGGTTCAAGCAGTGAAGCTCGTCATAAGCATTCTCAAGTAAGTTACAAATGAATTATAATCTATGGTGACATCTTTTTATTCCACATGTCTGCATTATTTAATTTTGTTTGCTTCCTTAATCCATAGGCATCACAGAGACATACTTACAGATAAAGACTGTGAACATGTCTATGAATTGGTGTACTCATCTCATAGAGGAGTCGCACAAGCTGCCGGGGAGTTTCTTAATGAGAGACTTTTTGTCCCAGATGAGGAAGCCGTGGCAGGAGTGCGCACACGTCGTGGAAAACGACGCCTTCCGAATACTCCCCTACTCCGTGACTTAGTGCAGTTTTTCATCGAATCTGAGGTTTGTGTATTATCAGGATATGTATCTATAAGTAAAAGATTCTTTAGCCATTCTTTTTTATCCGTAAAACTTGCATAACTGGAATGCTTGTTACATTGAGCTCACCAGACTTGATGCAGAAATTTTTGTGCCATTTTTACTCAAAATCCAGAAGTATCCAGTAAAAAATCTCTTAAGCTATAAAATGGCAGGGAAATGAAAGCGATTGATGTTTATGTCAAGGCAGTTGGTTGGTCAAGACCCCCCTCTGATTGCATGGGTTGGAATTGTATCGATGAAGAAATGCAATTTATCTTAATTGACAATTCATCATATAATCAAATGAATTCCTTAAAATTTTTGTTTTCTCAGTTTTGAATAAATATTCAAACAAATGTAAACCCCTTAATAGGGCAAGATTTGGACCTATACCCATTCCACTCGTATGTCGGAGGAGCACAGACATTTTTTTAAATCTAAAAATGATGTACCAATTTTTAGCTATCTTTTAATGCTTGAAAAATGTTTATATTGATAATGTAAGCAAGATTAGAAAAAATAAGTTTTGAATAAACATTTTTTTGCTTAAATTTAATTACAAGCTGTTGAAGCCAAGGGGCAGAATTTATTCGAGTGGAAAGGATTAAAAACTATATCAAACATTGGTATAGTATATGCAAATTAGTACGTTGCAAATTGGATCAAATTATCTAAATAGAATCTCTTTCTATCTTTTTCCAGCTTCATGAGCATGGAGCTTACTTGGTTGATTCCCTAATTGAGTCGAATGAGATGATGAAAGACTGGGAGTGTATGACTGACCTCCTTTTAGAGGAAGCTGGACCCTCTGAAGAACCTCTTGATGACCGACAAGAGACTTCACTCATAGAAATCATGGCATGCTGCATTCGGCAAGCTGCCACAGGAGAGCCTCCAGTCGGAAGAGGTCCTACCAGAAAGGTAAGCTAATCCACCTGTGTCATCACTCCTGTCTAATTTTTGGTGAAAATGTTGCTGTGCCAGAGTCACTACAGTGTTTGCAAAATATTTGTTTTCAGTCTTAAATCTAATAGCCCACCTTATGATTACATTCATATTGAGGCAATATGCTTCTCCAATAGCTAAGGAGTTCTTTATTAGAATATGCCATCGGTGAATCACCGTTGGTGATGTATGATTTGTAGCTGAAATGCATGTTTAGTTTTTATGGCAATTAGAGATATATTGTGCCGTTACAGATAAATTGTATGATAGATCAGTTTGTCTAAAAAAATAAATATTCCTAAATAGTAGCTGCATTTCGTACTTATCAACAAGGTTTAATATTAAATTTGAGTTGTTTCCCTTTTGTTAATCATTTGTTTATGAGATTTATTACTATTTTGTATGCTATTTAGTTATTTTTTATGCAATTTTGTACGTGTATTGATTTTTTATGCATTAGTGTTATTTTTGCCAAATTATAAATTTCATTAGAGATTCCTGTTTTTAATGAATAAATTGAACAAACTTTTCATTTTTGCAGGTTCTTTCAGCCAAAGAAATAAAGCAAGTACAAGAAGACAAAGTTCGCCTTACTGAACATTTTATACAAACACTGCCTCCATTACTCAGGAAATATTTAGCTGACCCCGAGAAGATTGCCAACTTGATGTCAATACCTCAGTATTTTGAACTAGAAATGTATACTACTTCAAGACAAGAAAAGGTAAGCAAATTTTATTGCCCTCATAGTACATTGATAACATTATTATAATAAATTTATCTGATGAAAGCCTTACTTAGTAAAAAGAAGAATTTTAAACATTATTCATATACCTTTGCCTATTATGATGCTTAAACCACATATTTTTATCTTCAGCATGTTACTTTAACCAAAATCTTCCATTTTCTGTCATCTTTCATTTCCCTATACAGTAAAATGTCGGTGTAATGAATACCAGAGCAACGAAATATTCAGTCAAATGAAATTATTATCCATTCCCTGCCAATATACTATTAACATTATGTAAAAATGTTTTGTTTTAATTAATGTCATTGTAACGAAAATATTGGTTTATCACAAAAATACTACATACCTGAATATAAGACAAGGTTTTGTTCCAATTTTTATGGCTGAAAAATCGCCAGTCGTCTTATAATTGCACGGTGCATATAGGTAGTGTGACTGACAGAGGAGCCGAAGGCAGAGATAAGGCACGTTTACACTATGCCTTGCAACAGGACACGAGACTTGCCTAAGGCCAAGTTCTGGAGGGCTGAGATCATTAAACACTCAGCAGATGAAGTCCAATGTTTACTCTTCCTCGATTGTTTCTAGTGCTGGGGGCAAGCCCAAGAGCAAGTTCTGCCACTTGTTATGTGATATTTGTTCATTCAGTTTTCAAAATCCAGTCTCAGGGCTGGGTTCATGGTCCATCGTCAAGATGGTTGGACTCAGGATGAGAAACAGATTTTCTTAACTGCACTTGATTCCACTCATCAGGCACCTTAACCAAGCTGGGTATTGGATCTATACAAAAGCCACTCCTTGAGGCCTCCTACAAAGTGGTATATCTCATCGCAAAGAACAAAAAGCCTCACACAATCAGCAAGACTCTAATCAAGCCTTGTGCCCTTGAAATGGTCGAATTTGTTCTCGGAAAGCAACAGAGGAAACAGATTGCTGAAATACCTCTGTCAAACGACATCATCCATTCTCGAATTTGGGATATGTCAGCTGATGTTTTGGATCAACTCATGGAGGAACTCAAGAAAGTGACTCTGCCCTTTGGACTTCAATTGGATGAAAGTACTGATGAGGCTCAATGCAGTCAACTTTTGGTCTTTGTGAAATACGCCACCAAAATGTGCATCAAAGAAGAATTTCTGTTCTGTGAACCACTGCTAGCTACCACAAAAGCTGCTGATGTGCACCAGCTAATCGACGAATTCTTTTCAAAGAATGGATTGGACTGGAAGATGAAATTGGGTTTCATACGCACTGATGGTGCACCTTCCATGCTGGGGAAGAAATCTGGCTTTGGTGCAGGTGGTGGTCATTCACTGTTTTCTACTTCTTCATGTATTGGCATCAAAAAATCTTTCTCCAAGACTGAAATCGGTCATACACACCGCTGTTCAAGCAGTGAACTTCATCCAGTCTCAGACTTCAAAATATTCTGCCAATAAGTTGGAGCTGAACATGAAATCTTGTTATATCACACAGAAGTGCGCTGGCTTTCACGTGGACAAGTCTTCACTCGTGTTATGGAACTTAGAACTGAGAAGAGAAAAACAAACTGTGTGAAGAGTTTGAAACCCAAGGTTTCATTGTGTCATTGGCCTATCTTGCAGATATATTCTTGCACTTGAATGACCTGAACATTTCAATTCAAGGGTCAAAAGTGACTGTTCTGGATGCGAGTGAGAAGATTGCTGCCTTCCAGCAAAAACTGGCACTTTGGAAGAGATGCCTGGCAAAGGACATTTGTGCAAATTTTCCTACTTTGGAAAATGTTCTTCTTTCTGGAGGGGACTAGAGACGGTCCCAGACTGGATTCAAGGCAATATTTTGAGTCATCTGGAAAATCTCATGGACTCTTTTGACGATTACTTCGCTCAAGACAAATTGAAAAATGACCAGTGAATTCAAAATCCTTTCACCTTTAATTTGGACTCAATGGATGATACATGCTCAAGCAAGGTTTCTCCAATCAAAATCTTGATGAATTTTGGTGTTCTCAAATGGCTGCCTACCCAGTTTTGGCAAAGAAAGCTCTTTCAGCCTTGATCCCATTTGCTACAACCTATCTCTGCGAATCTGGATTTTCAACATTGGTCAGTCTGAAGACAAAGGCTAGAAATTGGTTGGATGCCGTGCACCTAGCATTGTCCAAGACTATCCCTCTAATTTCTGCCCTTACTGGCGAAAAGCAGCAACAGCCATCTCATTAAAGTGGCCCTGAAGAACTTTTTAATTTATTTATTTTTATCATTTTTTGTGCATGAGAGAAACTGGCTAGAAGTATTTTTTTGTCACGTTTTTGTGATGATTAGGCTGAGCTTCAGAACATTTTTTATTGCCATAAAACTGGTCAATGATTTGATTTTTATTGCATTTGTTTGTGTTCATTTTGGTGAGTTTGGATTTTTTTCTGAAAAATTAAAGGACTTCTTGGACATAGAAAATCCCTTTGTCATCTTAATTGTCTTGATTGGTTGATTGATTTAATTTTTTGGGGACATTAAGATCACTCTCAAGGGAGGTGTGAGGGCAAAAAGGTTAAGAGCCCCTGGTTTAGATGAAATAGCTATGGCATTTGGTGTTTCTTCTGAGAATATAAAACTTTTATTTTTTATTCTGTGCATTTCTGATATTTACAACATCATACTTATGCTTCTATTGAACAAAATAGGACAATTTTTTCTATGTGGCTTCTGTAATGATTATAAATGAAGGCTGTGTAAATGAAAATTTTATAAGATTTATGCAACGTCTTTTAAAAAATAAGAAATGTAACATTTAATTTCAAATTTTTAGTCGCAACATGAAAAAGTTGACCTCCGAGAAACTTTTTCCTATAAAGTTTAGAAGGGTAAATCCAGTGCATGAATGTTTAGAAAAGTTGAACTATTTTTTTGAAAAAGATTGAATATCAATAACTTGAATAGTTTTCACAATATCAAGAACTAGATGAAAGCGTGGGCACATGCTCGACAGATAAGCGATCCATGTGCTAAGTCCTTTCTCCAGCGATTTGTACATGACATAAGATAGTATAAAATATAAATTTAACAAATTTCATTTTTCGTAAATCCTCAAAAAATTTCATAAAAATCACTATAAAGGAAGTACTAGAAACAATCACCAAAAGAGGTTTCTTCCATCATGATCGAACAGAAACCATGCGAGGAGTCTCAGAATCAAGAGAGGAAGTGTAAACATTGAACTTTGTCTGCAGAGTGTTTACTGATCTCTGTCCCCAGAACTTGGCCTTAGGCAAGTCCTGTGTCCTGTTCCAAGGCATAGTGTAAACGTGTATAGGCACCTGGCATATTGTTTTTACAATCCCAACTTATGTATAGATGCTTACTGAGTGAATTATCTTCTTTGCATCATCAAAGTTGCAACTCCTGCATATGTATGGAACTTCTTAGCTGACTTCGTACGTAATAAGGTTGAATGGGCAAAGGATTTTACACCAGATATGTAATTTGATCCTGTCACGATATCATAGTGTGTTGACCGAAGACAAAGTGAACCATCTATGACTAGTAAATTCCATGTGAATTAAAGTCTTTGTGATTGTTAACTAACCAGTTTTACATAAAAGTATGGGTGATCACGTTGAGAAGAGAGGTACTACACCTTCACAAATATCGAAATCATTGCATAATAGTTATGATACAAACTTTAAACTTTTAGTGGCAAAATATGCTGATAAAACTAACAATTGTGCAGCAGCAAGAAGGTTTGGTATCACCAACCAACCAAGGCGAATGTGCGGCAGTGGAAAAAATCGCAGGAAATGCTGAAGTGTGCAAGTTCAAATCGGAAAGCATTTCGTGGGCCTAAGGAAGGACGTCATAAAAATTTAGAGGATCAGATAATAACATTTGTGCAATAAAAGTGCAACGGTGCACTGCCAGTTACACGGGAGAGTATACAAATGAAGGCACTAGAATTGGCGTCGACGAAGATTTCACGGCAGCAATTCAAGGCAAGTTGGGTGGATCACCAGGTTTATGCAGCGAAACGGCTTATCTCTGCGGCGAAGAACATCGTTAGCGCAAAGACTTCCTGCATATTTCACTTAGAAAATCATTGAATATCAGCGTTATATTATTCGTTTACGGCATGAACATAGCTATCTCGTAGACCAAATGGGGAATGCAGATGAAACAGCTGTGTTTTTCAATGTGCCAACTAACACTACAGTTGATAACAAAGGGGCCAAGTCAGTGATAGTTAAATCCACTGGAAATGAAAAACTAAGGGTAACAGTAATGCTATCGGTATTAGCTGATGGTACAAAATTGTGACCCTTCATAATATTCAAGAGGAAGAATCGACCAAAAGAAAAACTACCCTCTGGTATCATTTACAGATACAATGAAAAAGGCTGGATGACTAGTGATTTGATGATTCAGTGGCTGAGTGAAGTTTGGGATAAACAGCCTGGTGCTCGTTTAAAGATGAGATCAATGCTAGTTCTTGATGGTTTCGAGGACATCTTACGGATCATGTGAAATCCAAAATATCACACCTCAACACTGATCTGGTGGTCATACCAGGAGGCTTGACCTCCTAACTACAAGTGATGTGGTCATCAATAAGCCCTTTAAAGATCACCTGCAGTGCCTTTATGGGGAATGGTTGCTGTCAGGGAATTGCCCTTGGACTCAGCAGGTAAAATGAAAAAACCAGCAGATGCTCTACTGGAAAATGGATTAAGACTGCATGGGACAGTATCTCACCAGCATCAATAGTCCATGGATTTAAGAAGCGTTTTGTTTCTAACAGTTTGGATGAATCAGAAGATGGCATTCTGTGGGCGGAGGAAGATGATGCAGCTATTGGAGATTCCTCCAGTAGTGAAAGTAAAAATAATAATCAAAATGTGCTAATGAGAAAAAATTTGCATGAGAAATTCTAATATTACAAAATATTCAATTGAAAATTCCAATCAAAATTGCTTATTTCAATTGGTTCAATGTTTATTACTCAGTGGTATAATAAACTTCTGTCATTGTGTGCATAATAATTTTTTTCCTTTCATTAGGAGTTAAAAATGGGGAGTTGTCTTATAATCAGAGTCATCTTATATTCAGGTATATACTGTACATCCCGGTATGAAAAAATACGCTCATTATAACGAAGTTTGTAAAAAGACATTCCTTAAACAATACGATGTACACTTTTTGATCTTTACTGGGTTTGATTTTTAGCATCGGACAATACTGCAATGATTTAAACTCGGTGAAATCTCAGTCCAGTCCAGTGTATTGGATGATTACCCGACTAGCCACCAATAGGCAGGTTCTTCACAGCTCTATCAGACCATTCAGAAAAAAATTGCAGACTTTTTTAAAGAAGTAAACACTAATTCATGGTTTCTTTATAATTATTTTGTATTATGTAACCATTGTTCTGGCATTTTGGTTAAAGTGCAATATATTACCCTTGACTGTGGTCCCACAAATGACTATGGCAAAATACAGAACTATGTCTTACAGTAATATGTTCTCATATGAATAAACACTACATCAAAAAACTTCCTTTTTATTCCAATAAAACCTTCTGTTAAGATGGATTTGGGTTAGGTTGTTGTAGTTGCATCTTCACTTTATATCAATATATTACTCATACTATTTCTAAATTTTTACTAGTTCCTTTTCTTACTATGATTACAATGACGACTTAAGCACTACACAGTTCTCAGAGTTTCCATTTTTGGCGCTACTGTCAGGGGGAGGGTATATTGCACTTACTCTGAATTTTTACTTTCTCCACATACGAAGTAGAGAGAAAGTATGTATTGTTTTCATGAAAAAAAATGGAATTCGAGATTTCAACTGAAATACATGTTTTAAGGTTCCCTGAACATGTTTTGACTATTTTCTTTATGTCAGTGGGTGTGTGAGACTAGAAGTTTTTTGGTGCTCTAATTCAAACACTATTGATCAGATCAACACGAAATTTTATATTTGACATTTATGTTAAAGGAAAAAGATCTGATTAGTTTTTGGTAAACATTGGTCAACCTGAAGTGGGTGTTTACTCTTGTCACATTCATTTTTTTTTAATATTTGCTTTAATATTTGATGAATGTAAACAAGTACTGGAATAAAAGTTGTAAGTAATTTAATTCTCTACAACCTTTATTTGAAACATTTTCCCATATAATTTTTGAAGAGTTATTTTGAAAACTAAATTTTTAACTTCCACAACTACACCACCTACCGGCGACTATTGTAAACACTTTATGCTCCTTTTTTATTTTTTTAATTGTTGGAGCTTTGGGGCTATATCCAATATCAGAAGGCTATGGTTTTAGTTTATTTCTGTTCTCTGTAAAGTCTTTAAATTTTTCTTGCAGTTCCTTAAAATATTTATTATCATTTAACCTATTTGGAATTTTTAGAAATATTACAGTTATTGAGCAAGTTATGTGGTGGCCACATCAGATTTTTTAAATTGAATTTCATTTTAATGAATATATTTTGGTCGTCTGCGTGACTTCGTTATATTGACATTTCACTGTATCAGGCTAAATTCCCCAAATTTGCTCCCGTCTTTGTCTTATCCTACTACAGTATCCCAATCTCCCGTGACTTTAAAGTCTTTTTGCTATTTACTTCTATAATAACTTCCTCCAATAATCATCTGCTGCCCCATATTGATATTACTCATTAACAGTAATTTTATGATTACTAATTTAAATGGTTTTTATAATTTTAAAATTTTATTTAATCTATTAGTTGTAAATATTAAACAAATTTTTACATATATATATATTGATACATTACTACAGTTGTGCAATTACTTGATTCTTCTTGTTCATAGAATTTAGATGCCTTGCTGAAGCTGATCACAGAGATTGTGGATAAGCACACAGAATCTGAGGTCTTGGAAACTTGTGCAAAGACACTCGAGGTGCTTTGTACTGAAGACACTGCCATTTATACACGTTGCGATGTTGCCCGCTCTACACTTATTGATGGTGTTGTCAATCACTTCCGAGAAGCAATGGATGACTACATTACTCTCATTGCGGGGGTAAGCATTCCTTTTGTTTTACATTTATTTAAACCCATTGCCATATTAGCTATAGCCTAATTGTGTGTCACTATGTGAAGGTGGTAATGTGCTGTATTATCTTCCCAAGTGTGATTTTTACTGTTGAATATGTTAAAAAGTTGATTTTTTAAATATTGCTTTGTTACTTGTTTTATGATTGGTTAAAAATCTATCTACCCCTAGTTTGTATTGTTCACTGATATGGTTTTGAGTGCATATTTTAAGTTTTACTGCAAAAATTTCAAGATCTAGAAATATACAATACAAATAATACTTTAAAATGCAACACTGCTGCAACATTGATCATGTTTTTCATTGTGGTATATTTGTACTTTTTGTAGTAATATTAACATATGAATATCATTATTAAACTGATCATTTATGTCATTATGTGGGGGAAAATGTTGATAGGATGACTGTGATTTGAATTTTAATGTGTTAAATTATGATTTTTCTCATAGGAGGAAGAACCTGATGAGGATGAGACATTTTCTGTTGTTCATGGTCTGAAGAAAGTTTCTGTAGTCTATTCATGCCATAACATGGGACCATGGCATCTATGGGACCATCTTCTTAGGTGCATTGTGGAAGCCAAAGATGGTGGCAGAACTCTTCCAGATGAAGTAAGGACTCAAATCTTATTATATGAAATAATTATTTAAAGTAGCATAGTCTTTTCACTGTAATGGAAAATCATGAAGAGGTGTAAGTTTTTGAATTTTCTTAAATTACATTTTTGGAGGACTTTTTGTGTAATGTAATTTCAGTTATCATATTGGCATATATTTATGCCAAATGAAATAATGATTCAGTAACTGTTCTCTTTAGTCTCTCTTTGGGGAGCCATTCTTTGTTCCTTTTAAACCATTGGTCGATGTGATTATCAAATTTATCCGTTTTGTAGACACTAATTTATCTTCTGATCTATCTTATTACATATTCAGAAGTACTGGCAACTTGTTATTAAATGTTTGGCAATTTTTTAAGAAAGTTGCTGAAATTGAAAAACTTCTACCAAGTTTTTGTGTATTTAGGAGTTTGATAGTCTGTCACTACCAGAATATTTCTTGCCAAATCAGGAGTGTTAAAAGTTATAACTCTTATAAAACATGAATAGGTGAATACCTAACTTTTGAGTCTTTGTTTGTTTATTGGATTTTCAACAAAAACTTGTATCAGTCATCCATGTGTGTAGCATATCCTGCCTTAAGTTAATTATTTTGTCTTCAAAAGCTTATGTAGCTTCCAAATAGTCATTTACCATGGGATGTTGCGAGAGAGGGGCTTGAACTCGGTAAACATATGATTTATTTTGTAATATTACGATGATGTGACAGTTTAGTGTAAGATCCTCTTATTATTGCCATGCAATTTTTAAATGTTCTTTTATTTGTAGGCTGTGAAACATTGTATGTCTGCTGCTTTCTATGCCATTTTGTGGGAACAAAAACATGTTGAAGAAGTTGCCGAGAGGGGAGGATGCAATGAAGAATTGGAACTCTTACGGTCTCATCTCCATTCCTTAATGGATCTTATGAAGGAAATCTTGCTGACCTCCAATAATCAAATGCTTAAAGAAGAGGTGAGACTGGTATATAGAGTTACATTTTTAGTGGGTTTTTTTAAAATGTGCTGATGTAATCAGTTTGTTCATCACACTTCCATGTCTGGTGATCTACTTCTACACAATTCAACTTAGAACAACCAAATTTTTAAGGATTGTTCATGGGCATAAGTTCTACCTGGGGTTGAAATTTGGAAATTTCTGAGGTAGCCTAAGTAGTGTAGTTTTTAATTACGTTATTTTCAATTAAGCTGAAAATCTCATAATAAACAACATTTGATGGTGAAATGGTTGTAGATTTTTATTAGAGGTCTTCTTTTAATAAATTTAAATGGGATAGTTAACAAGCCAAAATCCATATTTAATTGTGTAAATAACCATTTTGTAAACACAGGTTGACTTTATAAAAACATTTTTTGCCACTGTAGTGCTTGTTATGGTATCATCAAAATATATACAAGAATATTAATCTTTGGCATATCTTTACAAGCTTACTCTGTAATTACAGTGCTAGAATTATCAAATACCTCAAACTCAGTGAGAGATGTTAAGAATTTTATCTTTATTTTTAGGCATATATTACCATCTGTGACCTGTTAATACAATTCTGCAAACAGTTAGAGAGCAATCCATGGCAGAAAGCCCTTGTATATGAACCAGATAGAGCACTTCAGCAAATGTTGAATGATTTCATACAAAGCTATGTCTTCATTGAAGATGATGATGGTAATGCTACTCATGACAATATTTTATCGTCCCATTGATGAAGGAATAATATCTATAAAAATTCACTTTTTGACAAGTTGTTAAAAGTGGGTAAATGTACTCTTTTGAAGAATAAATCATAGAGAAATAACATGCAAATATATATACATAAATTTAAAACAATGCCAGTAGATGAATCAGATATGAATAGTCTTATATCCATGGCCATTTTTTCATCATAATCAGCCTTAATATTACAGATCATACTGATATTGTTAAAAGTTAACCCTTTTGCTGCTATCGATGCATATATGCGGGCGGGCAGAGTGGTGCCTTGACTGCTAACGACGCATATATGCGTTTCAAGCTTTTCCGTTCGCTGCTCAAAAAAGATGAAAATATTTTTTCAAGATGGTTAATAATCAATATGAATGTAAATGATGATGATGACAAAATAACTTTTAACATATAAAGAGACTAAAAGACGAACGAAAGAACGTAGATGCGGAGCTCCTAGAGAAAGTATTCAGCACAGGCATGCTTCAAGGTCACTGAACTCTGCGTGCATGGTTGACGCAGAAGCTAAAAGTCCTTAGCAGCGAAAGGGTTAAACATTATTTAGTAATGAATCGCGTTATATTTTTAGTCATATTGCTCAGCTTTCACTTGCTGTTATTTATATCTTAATGCAAAATTGGTATTGCTTTTTCCCTTTTAGATGAACAGGATGAGCATACAAAAATTGAAGAGCTTCACAAACGACGAAACTTCCTTGCTTCCTTCTGCAAGTTAATAGTGTACAATGTTATGCCTACCAAAGTTGCTGGAGATGTGTTCAAACACTATGTAAAGGTAAATATAATAAAATTTATATAACCTGATGAACATTGACTTAGCTAATATTAAATTTTTGAAATTTCTTCTTGTCCAAGTCTATCAAGTTTTTTCAAATTAAGTTAACGTGAATTTCTTAATATCACTTATCTAAGAATCCTGAATTTATTTTCCATTTATTTGGCATATAACAAAATATATTTGAGACTCAAATGTGAATAGGGGTGGCGGTGTTGGAGTGGTTAGAGCAGTGCTCCCAGGTTTGAATCCGGCGGAGGTCAGATTTTCAACCTGGGATTGTCCCGTCCTCTACTTGTGTGTTTTGAGGAGGCCGTGCAAGTCAGTGCTCCCTCCTTCAAAAAGGACATTAAGCAGTTGGCCCTCTTGCTGTGTGTGTATTTTTGGCTAATCAACCTCTTGGATTATTATAGTTGACCCACTTGGTGCTCTTCGTAAAGAGTAAGCTAATGCTGGCACCAGGTTTTCCTCCATTGTGTGTGTGTGTTTGGTGTAGAAGGAGTAATGGCTATACTAATCCAAGAGGTTGATTAGCCAGAAATTCAATACAAACAATCAAATATGAAAAGAGATTAGATGCAAGTTTTTCTTCTTAGCCCATGGAAGAATCTAATCAACTCATTGATAAATGAGTTAACATATCGCTGATCTATTCATGAATACTGTTTAGCATATATTGAGTTTGTTTTACTTTGTCAATAAAGTTAAAATTTTACTGTTATCAATTTTTTAATGTTCGATGTGAGAATTATGTTCATATTCCTTATTATAGTTTTGATCAAATAGCGTCTTAATTTTGGTATTTATAGGTTGAAGTTTCATGAATGGTTTTTCAAAATTCTGATTTTATTTATCTTTCAGTATTACAATGATTATGGAGACATTATAAAAGCTACTCTTGGGAAAGCTAGAGAAATCAACAAAGTTAACTGTGCACGAACAATGGCTTTAAGTTTGACCATGCTCTTCAGGGATCTAAATAGAGATGGAATACGCATCAACCGTCAAGGAGAAGATTTTATCAGCCTCAAGGTCTGTAATTCATTTTCTTAGCACTTTTTTTACTCGCTTATGTTTTCACTTTGTCCATCCGTGATCAAAATTTTGATGCAACAAGAAGAGTCAGGAAGCAAAGACTTTGAGGATAGTTTTGTCTGGTGACAGGCCTGAATCCTATTGATTTTGGGGTCTGTCCAACTGTCTGTCTGCCTTTTAGTTGTATTTTAAAAAACACCTTATGAATTATCTATATGGGTTCGTTACTATCGTCAAGTTTCATTTTATGCTGCTGCAACAATAAAAGCAAAGCATAAATATGTTCAATTTACTTTCAAAAAGGGATAATGATAATGTTACAATTGCTTAACAGTGGTGAGGTATGTTTTAAATGACTTTGGGTTGTTTTTGGGTTTTACATTTTGTTTGGAGAGGAGGTCAAAATTCCGAAAATTTACATGAACATTCTAAAACAAGCGCTTTTGGAATCTGCTTTTGCAGTTCTTCTTTTAGCTTGTTTCGTTTTAATCTTTTTATTATTGAGTTTACAGCTCTGAATCTATGTGGCAGGGGTATTTTGTCAGTGAAGGCTTAATTCTTGTCATTTTTTCTTTTACATTTTAATCCTTTTGCCGGCACATTGGTCATTCAAATTTTTATAGAAGTAGGCATATCTACAAATGTGTCTCTAAAGCATTATGGTTTTCTGTGGCACCCTTAGTTAACAATAGAAATTTTTAAACATACTACTTTGCCTATAGTTAGCTCTGGTAAAGAAATGAACATGTTTGGACTCTCTATTAAATTTGTCTGTCAGCCTTCTATACCTTCAGATAATAAAATCGAATGAGTAGTGCCCCGTGAATTCTGGCTTACAGACAAACTACTGAGAAAATGTGAAATCTGGCAATGTATACATGAGAAAGTGACCATCGACCAGGAGGACATGCAGGGAGAAGTAGGGGGAGGGAAAGAGGTATGGAAGCATATATAGTGGGCTGGGAAAGGGAAAGCACCTGATTGCAGAGTTAATGCCTTGGTCCGGGGGGAGGAGGGGCAGGCTTTAGGAAGGGACAAGGTAGTGGAGAGCAAAGGTGAAATGTTGGGAAAAACATATTCATTCACTAGATTGTCACACTTTGAGAAATTAAAAATTTCTAATTGTTCCATTGCGTAAAATTTCCATCCATTGGTTTGCCGGTCGCAAAAATAAAAAATTGTGGAGAAGTACTAAGTGTGTATTTAATATGAATACTTAAAATGAATCAATAGGAGAGAAACAGGAGTACACTGGCATAATCGTAATAATATTAATGAGCACACTATGTTTGTTTATAGTGTATGTTAGTTATTCCCTGATAATACTAATATGAATAAAATAAATTCACTTTACACTAGCAGAGGAGGAAATAAGAATGAAATGATTTTTCAGTGATTTTAATCAGGAATTAATTAATTAATTCCGTCATCTTGAAATCGCTGCTTCATGGCATGACAGGTGTGCACACGTAAATTGCCCTATATAATATGAAAATTGATAATAATTACATAATTACAATGAGGTAGGAAGAAGCTATATACAGTATTTACTTGTGTAATACCCACACTCCCGTTTTCTGAGCTAAAAATCTGGAAAAACTAGAATTCGTGTAATGTCCGCACTTCTAAAATTTCAATGTTGATATTTTATATCAATATTGGTTTAATGATAGAATGAATGATAGAATTACCACAAAATGCAAACATTTAAGAAGTGACTTCTAAAAATGGATTTTAGTACTTTTTTAATGTACGAAATCATGAACAACTTGAAAACCTATTTTGGATTCTAGCTTCTTAATCTCAAAGAAAGGTTCAATTTTCAGCCGTTACACATTCTCAAGTTATTTAATTTAAAATGAATAATTTTTACTAATTTTGCGAAATCATGCTAACTCTGCCATTTTCACCTAGAAAAAGAGCAAATTTTACGGAAATGAATGTAAGCCGTTCATGCTCAAAATAAATCTGTGTCAAATCCCTCAGACATCACATAATACCAAAAATAAACCTGTCACTAGATGCAATACGACTCGGTTACATGGAAGCGTTTCTCAGGGTTCTGTGGATAAAATGTATC
Organism: Tanypteryx hageni; assembly: GCA_028673005.1. NCBI lineage: Eukaryota > Metazoa > Arthropoda > Insecta > Odonata > Petaluridae > Tanypteryx > Tanypteryx hageni. Next base: position 80,261,208 of record CM054113.1, on the reverse strand, counting down.
ACTTACAGCTTTCAGAAAGCACAAACAAACAATTCCAACAGCTATTTAGTGACACATTTCCATCGCTTTTATACAGAATAATAAAAGTATATTATTTTAGGAATGCGTAACGTGAAAGGAGCCCAAAAAAGTGCAGTTATGGTAAAATATGATTTAATGAAAAATATATGCAGTTCAGTTGTTTTTTCTCTTACATCGCCTTTTCTATGAGAATGAACTCTGTCTGACACATCTATTCACAAAAAATATTTACATGATTTAAGTTTACTATTGACAGCTGGCAAAGAATTTAAAAAATATCTGATAAACATCTTGCTTATTATATTGTTTAATGCATTTTTGAAAAATATTTTGGTTAAAAATCAAGAAAATAAAATGCACGGCATATTGCATCTACCAAAAAAACGCTATTTCATGCCAAGCATGCAATATTGTGTAGGCATTTCGTGGGTGGCCTACCATCGACAGATGAATGGGCAAATCTTGGATAATGTCCACACCCCCTTTTTTTGTGGGGACTTTTAGAGAAAAAAGTGTGGGTATTACACGAATAAATACGGTATAGAAAAAGAAAAGTAAAAACAGAAAATGGAAATAAGAGAAAAGGCAATCTATGGAGGTCATTTTTATAAATAAACTTTGCCGAGACTTACTTGCTTGAATATGAGCTCCTCTGGAAATGCTATTCTCATCGAAGAAAGCATCACTTCCTCCAATATGCTGACATTTTTTGCCAGTCAAGTTGCCACCTATTCTCCGGCACACCCCAGGCCCCTCAGCACACATCCACCCCCACACAATCACTGAGAAATGCCCACTTCTGATCCTCTCATGGATATATCTTAGGTTAAATCTAGAATTATCCGGCCTATATACAATTACCGGCCTGCCTGATGCCGAAGAAAAAGTTTTTTCATCGCTAAGACAACATTTTGCCAGAATCCTCCTGTTACGTATCTTCTGGCGAAATTCAATCACGTTTCGTGGTGGGCCATGGTGTCTTTTTTATTGCAGCTCTCCTCGCCTTAAGTCCTGTGCAGAAAAGTCGCCTACTAACAGTTTTCTCACATACCGCAATATTAGTTTTCGCTCGTACCTTGGATGGGGAAGAAAAGGGGTTCTCCCTCACATATGCAATGATTCGCTCATCCTCTGCTGTACTGTACCTCGGTCACTCCAATACTTCTCTGCGATTAACCGAGATCTCCAACAGCCACTGGTTTTTAAGCCTCACTATGCTTGAATGCGAGAAAATCATCTGTCGCGCAATCTCCCTAATAGACAAATTTGATTACAATAAACCAATTACTTGGTTTTTCCTTCTGGGGGTTAATTGTGACATTGCACCTCACTTTTCACTTCAACAGCTAAGACAAATGTTTTATCTACTATAGAGCAAGGGGTTTTGCGGCCGCGAGCTGAATTTAGAATTCAAATTATCTGGCAAGCCACATACAAAATATAAGAAAGGAGTGATATTAAAAGTAATATACATATACAACAATTATAAAAAAGTGTTGAAATTCATGCCTATTATGCATTTTCAATTGCTCGGACCTTTTATTGGAGGAATTAATATAGATATCGGTTGTAAAAATAAATTCCTTAATTTTAAAATTTTGCTGGAGATCTAAAAATTTGAAATATCCATTAAATAAAACAAATACTAACTACAGACGGAATAAATGCTAGATTTTTTTTATGCTGTAGCAACATAAAAATTATGGGATTCTGGAGTTATGATTAGCTTCTCCATCTCGTATCAAGAAATGTTCCTGTAATCCAATTCACAATTTTAGTAATCGAATTTTTTATTCAATATGGCATCATGACAGGCTTCACCAATCCATGCAGGCATTATAGTACATGGGCACATTTCAAAATTAATATACAGTACTCCTCTCTTTATGCAGAGGATGCATTGACACAAAAATATTTCACGTAAACAACCAATATTTACATATAAAATATAGAATTGTATAATGGAAACTTGGTTAATTGAATCCAAACGAGAAACTAGCGTCTTCCAGCTAGGAACGTCCTTAGTGAATGTGAAATTGAGCAAAGTCAGGAAGATGAACTTTACGGATGGCCAACCAAATACAAAAGGATAAAGATTCTTTTAAAAAATTTAAGGAAAAATTTGGCACAAAAACTTTTCCTTGTCTTCAATGAAAAGATTCTTTACGTCAATCATTGCATCAAATTCACAGCACTAAATCACTTCATCCTTAATTATTGCTAAATTATGTTTGCTTGAAATTAACTTGAAATATATATAAACATGAGACTTACTTCAGCCAAGCTAAATAATTTGTGTTTCTCTTAAGAGTGGCAGGAATTTGTTTTCCACTCCAATTGGTTAATGTTTTGAATAAATAAAAAATGCATTCATTTTTTATTCTTCTCCATATTCACGAAACGACAGCCGTCCATTATAAATATAAATATTTCATATTAGTAATACATATGAGAAAGTACTAACCTGTAACAAAGGGTAATGAATGGAATAAATAAATTCAATACTTTGTACTTTTCCACAATTTTTATTTTCTTAATATTTCACGACCATGGTTTTGCTACACAGTAGCATCATGTGATAAGAATAGGAATGCATTGTTAATATATAGAGGAGAAATAAGGGTGGTAGAAATGTGGAGGGGCAAAAAAGGGGGAAAGGGGAGGGAGTGGGAGGTAGGTGGACGTTAGTGGCAGGTAAACCCAGCAGGAGGAAGGGAGGGGGATACTATATTGACAATGATTGTGATTAATTTCTTTTGATGATTAAGTAAGATATTTGATGCATGGCCGGTGCATTTATAGTGATTACAAAAAGCATTTGTACCAGGAAGTTTTAGTCTAAGTCATGTATATGTTTTTGGTGAAAAGTGGTGTTAGCTATATGATTATTTTGAGAGGGTCAGTAAACGTGGTTCAACGAAAAACAGTCACAATTCTTTGTCATAGGCCCTATCGCATAGGGTCATTTCATGAAAGGTTCCTGAATTGTATGCAGGAAGTACTGCAATGAGTCCCTAGTAATATAGTATAAGAATTGAGACAACAACACAATCTCGGGTTTTAACAATGACATGGTCGGCAAGGCAACATATCGTTAAAAAGCTTAAGTTTTTCCAATGGATATGATTTAAACGTATTACTTGAGCGATTTCAAATTGTAGGCGATAAGAATAAGGTCATTTATTTTTCTTTAAAACCGTTTGGCTCCGAAGATTGTAGATCAATTCTTTCTAATTTAGTTTGCAAAAGAGTAAAAGCCTGCATGTTGAAAAATACATTTTTACATGTTATCTTATGGAAAACAGAAATTATCTACTGGAGCTGAATCCAGATCTTTTTTGAGGAATTTTTTTTGTAAATTGATTTTACTATAATAATCAAACATTCCTACCAAATTCAATCTTCTACCTACTCGGAGTTTGTTATAAATAGCATTACAGTCAGTCATAATAATAGTTCATAAGTTATCAGGTGGGATTGGAACATTTAAAAACTGATGGAGAAGTGAGTGGATAATGGCATGTTTGTGGGAGATGTGATGTAAGGAGGTACTGTGTATAGTGTGGTCCGTATAAGGTTTCCTATTCTATTTGGTTTTCAATGGAAAAGGAGAGGTCTAAGAAATTATAAGGGAAGAGTGGAGGAAATGGAATTGTGTAGGGATTTGAGAAGGGTAAGGAATTAATTTAATTGGTGGTTGGTTCCTGTCCATAGACAAAGAATGTCATCTACATATCGGACTCAATAGAAAACGTTCAGGAGTAGAGGGTGGTTGAAGTCGAAGAGTTTGAATTCTGAGTTGTCTATAAAAATATCAGCTAGCAAAGGAGAAAGGGGAGAGCCTATAGCAAGCCCTTTTGTCTGTGATAGAAGTTTCCATTGAAAAGGAAATAATTTTGTGAAAGGCACACTTCCATGGTATTGACTATATTGTGTGTGATGAAGGGATTATTACCCAATTTTAATAAAATGTTTTTAGCTATGGAAAACAAGTGAATAGATTCATAACATCGAAAGATATCAATTTTGCATTGGGTGAATTTTGGTGTAAACTTGGAATATTGTCGGAAGATGGATTGCATCCTAAAGGCTAATTTTTGGGCAGGCGCTGCAAAACTAGCCACAACCGGTTTTATTGGGATATTATCTTGATGCATCTTATGGAAGCCATAGAGGCAGAGGGACAGGGAATGTGTGTCACTATCATTAAAAAGTAACGGGCAAGACGAAAGATTCCTTTTTAGGCATTCTTTACAAAAAGTACACAAAGAACGCCTTATGGTTACATTGTGTCCGTCCATCCGCATGTTTCATCAGTGAAACAACTGGGTGGATGTTTATGAAATTTGGTATTTAGGACATAAGGGCAAAGAAAATGATATAAATGGTTCACTTGCCCTAATCGGGAGTGCCACTTTACTGGTGACAAAAAATGAACTTTTCATTATATCTCATCAAATATCATTTGTAACAAAAATCTTTAAAGTTAATTTGTAGAACTAATCAAATAGCATGTTTTGTTAAATACATTTTTATAAAAAAATCAAATTCCAATTTCAGATTCAGTTAAATCTATGAGTCACGATTCTTTGTGATCTCTCGTGGGACAACCACATTCGCCGAGTGATAGGTGCCACTAACATAAAGTTGGCCTTTATAGGGAGAATACAGTAATACCCCGTTTAACGCTGCCCCGTACAATGCTGATTCATTATAACACTCTTTGTTCTCGGACCAATTTTTACTCTCTCTATAAGTATTTGTGAGCACTTTAACTCAACTAATTACCGAATCATAACCAAATTTCATATTTAACATTTTTAATATAGGGACAAGAGCTGATTATTTATTGTTTAGAATCAGTCAATCGCAAGTGGAGGTTTACTTGTGTAATTTTTCTCAAATATCTCTTATAAGACTTCATTAATGTAAACATTTGTTATTACAAAAGTTGTAGAGAATATTATTCTCTACAACTTTTGTTTTAAACAATTTTTTGTTTACATATCTCACAAAGTTGGACACCTATTGGTGGTATTGGGCACTGATTATAAGGGAAGGGAGTGTGGAATCTGTTATAGTGTGAGAAAATGACAAAAAGCTGTGACAGTTATTATATTGCAGAATTTCTGGTATGTAGCAGGTCTTGCTAAATTGCATATTTAAGGTTTAATTATTTACAGTACAGTTTTAGAATATCGAAAAGAAGAGCGACTATAGTATTTTGAAAACAGGTAATAAATTACGATTTTTAGGAATGCATCTCCATAAGTACTGTACTTAAATGACCCTGAATAATGCTGATTCAATTAGCGCTCTTATTTTCAGGCATGCATCCACCATGTTAAATAGGGTATGACTGTAGTTCGAAGTAGCTCTGAAAAAGTGAAGGAATTATGTTAGTTATCCTTGGTTCAACCGCAGGTGAAATATCCGTCAGCTGTGTGGGATCCTTACGAAAAGGGACTCTAAAGAGATACAAAAGGTGCATTGCAGGGCAGCTAGGTTCTTAAAGAGAAACTTTGATAATAAACAAAGCGTAACGCCATTAACCCTAGAACTACCAAGTGATTTTCACTACCATGGACTACCAAGGGGGGTCCTCAGAAGCCCACCATCTAAAATACAATAAAAAGTCATAGTAACGTTTTGAACCTATTGTTATATATTTAAAAACATCATAGGAATACAGCTATACAATTTTAGTAATTTATTTTAAATTATATGTACATAAAGACTAATATTTACATTAGAACAATTCTTTTACATTCTTCCTCATGTTTTTTAAGATCATATTAGTATTGCAGTAAGATTGTATTTACAGAAATAATAACAAATTGATTAGAAAAATGATTTAATTTGATTCATCTGACAAAACAGTTTAAACAAATAGTGTGCTTCACACTATTCTTTCCAAGCATATGGTGCCCTATAAGTTAGGCTACCTGCATGTCAAGGCATGCAGCCAATAACTAAATAATACATTGATGAGAAACTTCGGGTAATTATTTTACATAAGTCTCTGCCCAATGTAATAAAATATCCAGACTTCTCCTTTGTTTATATAAGAGAAGCATACGAAAAACAAGTGTGGGCCTCGAAGGCCCCCCTTTGTTAGTTCTAGGGTCATTGGAAAATCTGAATTGGGCTTCATTAGAGGAACGTAGACTGCAGACTAAATATAAACTGCTAGTTGAAGGAGAGGAGATAGAGGTGGAAGAGTCGAGAGGGAAGAGGTTTGAGTTATTTAGCAAGAGAGAAGTAGAGTCTGCCTTGATGCTGGAAGGTCGAGTTCTTAGGTTTTATGGCAAAGCATCCCTTACCCTTCCTCCTTTTTCCAATCTCTCCCTCATACCATGCACAATGTTGCCACATTTATTTTTCTGAGTTGCTAGAAAGCCTGCATTAACGGGGCATTTAATTCCTGATCCATTTTTTTACAATGTACTATTAGATACATTTTTGTGTATTGCTTATTTTAGTCCTTGTTTATTAAAATTTAATAATCAATGACTGCTTTATCTTACATATACACAACTTCCCCAAATGCGCACTTTTTAGAGTATGAAAGTTGCCATTGGAAAATATCACACAAAAACTAGAATTTAACGAAGTTTTGCAAAGGAATCATAAGTCTTTATCATCTTTCCACCTCTTTTCTGATCAACATAACCACTGCTCTAGAATTTTTAGTTGCAAGTGATTGTCATTTTTAGTGCTTTTCGTCATTGCTGAAAAGCACTATTATCTTCGTGATGTCTGTCCGTCCGTATGCATATATCAGGAAAGAATTGGCAGAACCGATTTCAACCAAATTTGGTACATAGAATATTCACATAAATTAATGACTAAGATGGCATATTTTGACCTGATCCATTCAGCAGGGGTGCCACAATTTCTAAGTTTAACTTTTTGGTAACTGTGAATTTGGAAGAAATTGGCCGAACTGATTTCAACGAAATTTTGTATGGAGGAGGTGTGTAACATAGAAAAACAAAATAAATATGTTTAGTGTAGATACGGACATCAGTGCTGCCACAATAAAAGTAATAAAAAATTTTCTTTTTACATTTGTTTGTGTTGAATTGTCCTGATCAATTTTAACGAAATTTAATATTTATAATTATCACATATATATACAAAACCAAAATAGCATATTTGAACCGCATCAGCCAAACAGTGGTGCCACAATTACAAATAAAACTCTTTCAGTAATAATGGATTTGGAGAGAATTGGCTGGACCGATTTAGACTAAATTTTGCATATAAGATTTGTACAACATACCATAATGAAATCAAGATGTTTAAAGTGGAGTTGAAGAGCAGGGATACCACACTAAAAAGTGAAATAATATTTTTTTAATCGTATTAATAGAGAACTGACCTAGATTTTAACCAAAGATAGAATATATAATTATCATATAAATATATAACCAAAATATTAATTATCAACTGGGTCAACTAAACAGGGCTACCAAGGTTAGTATTTTCTGTAACTATGAATTTGGAAGGTATTGGTTGAATGGGTTTTAAAGAAATTTCGTTTGTAGGAAGAGTATAGAATGGAAAAACGAAATGAACATGTTTAGAACGAATCTAAAAATCAGGGCTACCACAATATAAGGAAAAATAATTTTCGGATTTCAAAGCAAATATATTAGTATACGATTATACTACAGTGAATTTGACGAAAAGCACTTCTGTACTACGGGGAACCTGTGTGCATCCCTACTTGTTTCCTCTGTTGCAGATGTGGTATGACAAGCAGTTACTTATACTGATGCTGATACTTAACTGAAATTTGCAATGTTTACTTGGTTAACATAGGTTTTTCATTTGTAAAAATATTTTCAGGAGTTGGCCAAGCGCTTTGCACTCTCATTTGGGCTTGATGCAGTGAAGAATCGTGAAGCCATCACAGCCTTACATCGAGAAGGTATCCTCTTCTCCGTAGATCCTCTGGAGAACCCTCAAGATCCTACCGGCCCCCCTCTCAATTTGCCTTTCTTAGAGATCCTTACTGAGTTTACCAACAAGCTTCTAAAGCAGGATAAACGTGTAGTGTAAGTGAAAATTCCTGACCTGTGATTTATTCTTCACTTTGTGTTGTAATCCAGGCTAAATGTTTTATGAAAACACTTTTGTCTTGCATATAATACATTATTTTACTTGGTGAAGCAGTTGCATACATTGTCTTTTCCCTAGGTTGTCATACTTGGATCGTAGGATCACTGCAGGAATGCCATCCAGTCGAGGAGAAGACTGGCAACCCCTTCTTATGTATCGAAATAGCTTGGTGCATGGGGAGACAGACCTTCCACCACAAACGTCTAAGCGAGCTTATAGTCGCAAGAAGAAGGAGAATGGTATGTATGATGAAGAATCAGAAACTCAAAAGCTAAGTGGTATGTTTGCCTTTATGATGCATATACTTTATTTCAGGCTTATTATCTGTCATTCCACATGTTTTTAACCCTATATTAAACCACGTCATTCCTTTGGAGTCTATCAGTTTGACTCAAAATTAGAGTGTGATCAATCGGTCACGATTTTAAACTTGATTATTATCCAAAATATGGTATTTTCTTCTGCTAGCTTTTGTAAGGTTAGAGCTTTTTTCTGTAATGTTTGCTAAGTGCAGAGTATCATATTTTTTGTGATAATTAAGTAAAAATTGTCTTTTTGGATGTTTGAATCTAGCAGACAGCTGATGCATTGGCTCCTTAGGAATAGAACAGTTAAGCTTTTGTTAATGGAAAAGCAATTTCAAAAATGAATTTTGAGCACTCCTAATGACTTGATTCCAATAGACCAGGGGATCTCAATCTTTTGATTTCACAGAACGCTCACCAGAATAGATTGTAACCATGAGCCACTATCAGATGCATTCAATTTTTGTTAAAGTTATTGGTTACCATCTACTGAATCCCTTGGACTGCGGGTACATTTCCACCGTCATTACAATCGCTTCTAGGATTTTAATTTCATTTTTTAATCGCTAACACAGACCACCTACATCTATTCGATGGACCACAGGTTGAGAACCGCAGCAATAGACAATCTCGGTTACTCCTGAAGCCATATAACTGTAAGAGAAACTGAAGTAGCTGTTCTTAGCAGTCATTCACTAAAGGTTAATTGCCATGAGAACACAAGTGGGAAAGTGGGACCTTTTTATTTTAGTCAACACCAGAATATTTGTGATTTTCGTGTTTTAAAACCAGTTTTCTTTATTGGCAAGGTGGTGTGGCAGCTGACGAGGAAGATGCCGTTGATGATGCAGAGGAAGGAGGCTCAGATACCGAGTTTCAAGCACCGTAAGTATTTTATCTCACATTTCTTGGTATTCAAGATGACTTCTTTCTTTGTCTGTCATTGGCGGTGGTGACACGTCTTTTCTTGCACACTTTACCAATCATTGGCTTTTTTCTCTCTGCAGTAGAATGTGATAAATGGTTTATGTAAAGGGTGGCCATTTCAGACCTTCAGGTAAAATTATGTCAGAATGACTGCTAAATCAATTGGGCATTCTAATGGTATCTCATTTCTTTTCAGTTCCTCACTATAGGTGTCAATGATTTAGCTACATAAACTATTGTTAAAAAATTTGCCTGTAACATGTATAATTGCTTTCAAATTTCTGCCATTTTAGGTACAGGTCAAAAATTTTATATTTAATTGGTACACTTTCTCTCTGTTAGCTTAAGTTGTGCAATTTTCGTTGTGGCTTTTTTTCATGCTTTCTTGTCATGAACTTCAGTATCTCTCATAGTGACAGACTTGATTAATTTTCCAGATGTATTTAATGAGTTATTTAACCTTACAACAATATATGCATTGTTGATGGCTTAGCATTTATATTGACAAGATGTTGTATGAATATGAAGTGAGCTAGAGTAGCAGTTGAGGCATGACCAAATATGGCTTTGTTGGTGTAGGTTTAACTTTAAATTTTTTATTACTTTCACTCAAATACAGTCTTTCCAAGCTTCATCTTTCATTTTCATTATAAGCTTTTATTTAAGTGGAAACTTATCATATGCCAATTAAGTGTTTTTCTCACCAAATAGTCTCTATCTATATGTTAAAGCATTGTGTTAAATACATTAGCTGTAAGGATTGTTTGTTTTTATTGAAGCCGTGCAAAACATTTTTATCTTAATATTTCCTATCATCTGAAATAAAACATTCAGATTAATGGTCAAAATGGTAATGTTATTTATTAGGTAAGTAAATTTGGAATATATTATAAGCTTCTAAAGAAACCTATAAGTGAAATTTAATACTTGATTTATACAAACGTTTTTATATTAACCTGAAGTCTCACATTTTAAAATTTTCTCCACATGCCATAAAACACTGCTTATGTCATAGCCTTGCTCAGTCCAGAGGACCATTTTATCCTTTTTACAAAGCAATTCTAAAAAACGTTGTTTTAGGTTAAACCAAAATTTCTGGGGCTGCAAATTTTCCTCATTTTATCTTGAAATAGCTAAAGCCAGATAAGAATACTATTTCACTAAAAAATTTCTTATTTCTGCAATATAATTACCGTATTTTTCGGCATATAAGATGCACTTTTTTCCAGAAAAATTACCCCCAAAATCAGCCTGCGTCTTATATGCCGAAGGTAAGAGTATTACTGTTCTCAATACTGATACTAACGAGCACATTTGTCCCTAAAATGGAATAATTGGCAGTCATTCGTAGAAAAAACAATAAAATTAATTATTAATAATTTATAGTGAAAATTTTGTTAATATACACAGTAATACAGTAACACAGTAATGTGAATTCTGTCGCATTGTCATTATTGTGCTTTATTACATGTCTGCTTGCAGTAATTACAATTTCGGTGCATTTCTGACCTTAGTCATATGTTGAATAGCACAATTAATACCATGGAACATTATAATTGTGGTAGTTGTGACAAAAATTTTATAAATATCTAGGATAAATAATGTGTGTTTTGAGATCGCAGTGGCTACAAGAATGAAAAGATATACCTACAATATTATTTATAAGCATCAGGTGATTCAATATGCAAAAACGCATGGAAACCAAGCAGCAGCACATCATTTCGGTCCATTGCCCACAGAAAAAATGATCTGTGAATGGAGAAAACGAGGAAAAACTGAAGGTGATAGGAAAAGAGAAAGTCTTCGTAAGCTTGGTCCTAAAATGGCCACATTTGGAGGAGGAAGTGATGGATAGTAGAACTGAGGAAGTTTGATATTGCTGTATCAATCAGAATTGTTATGTACGAGGCAAAAAGAGTTGTCAAAGAAAAAGGACTAGTTGAGCATACATATTGTTGCATGGATTCCATTTATTATTTATCTCATTAAATTAAAATACCATCTTGCACTTAAGTTTAAGTAAGTACTATTAGTAAAATGTAACTATACATTCGACGTGTGCGGCTCACTCCGACAGCTTTAATTAATATGACTGCCGAGTTCACGCAGTCTCGAAGCAATTATTGTTTTAGATCATCCCTATTTATTTAACGAGTAAATTTAACTAAAATGTTATATTTAACTGTTATCAATGCCATAATATTTTCTGTAAATGTTGCTAGATACAGACTTAATCATGGCTGGAAATGATACACAATGTGGCCCTTCGTAATTAAATACTTTTTTACTGAAAAATCTTTTTAAAAAACCGCAGTGCGTCTTATACCCCAGTGAGTCTTGTATGCCCAAAAATACGGTAGATATGAAGTGATGTTCGCAACAGAGATTCATGAAATTTTCTAACATCTAAGAATTAAGGTTTTTGCAAAAGCAAAACTGATCTTTGAAGTGATCCTTTCTGGCTTCACTGGGGTTACATGACTCAAAAAATAACATGAATGATCGTCTCTCTCGAAAGTATTTTCTTGCTACCATCATTTCTAACAGTATCTTCGTTTCTCTAACAGTATCTTCATTTCTCTAACGAAATTCAGAAGCTGCTCTTTAACCAAAAATTTATATATTTTTCCATATATCAACAGGATTTGGTAGAAAATGTTGCTAACTCATACCCATACTGCTTTCTTCTCATAGTTGATGTTGAAAAAGCACACAAAAACACTACAAATATGCTAGAAGTTCATTATAGACCTTTTACATTTATCTATATTTCTCAGCTCTTTTTAAATCTTTTATATGCCTTTTAAAAGCTTCATGTCAGGTAGAAAATTTTATGCAAGTACAGGTATGCCTCCCTTAACAAAGTAGATGCATTTCTGGCATCCACTTCGTTGTTAGAAACTTAGTTGCCAAAGGTAGATATACTAGAGTGAATGGGGATAAATTCCAGTACTTGGTTATACATTCCGTTCAGAATGTATATTACTTATACACATCTATTACAGTCGGTCCCCATTATTCGCAGGGTTACATACTGGAAAATGTCCACGAATACCGAAACAACAAATACCAGGGAATTTTTCCCCATAAAAATAAATTATGTGAGGAGGGTTACGTTCCGATTCGCCACTAAAATCACTCATGTGACGAAAAAAGGGGAATTTTTCCCTCATAAGATTTCATGCAATAAGGGAGATTAGGTTTTTAAGTAATTGCCACTGTATCCTATGAGATCCAAACTAAGAAAACAAGTCCGTTTACGGGTGTTCCGTTTATGAAAGGGTTAATATACTGGACAGTATATACACTGAACATTGCCTAATCTTAATATAAATGAAATTAACTTAAAATTACATAAATATGAATAGAAAACATGACAAGGATAAACACAGATATTGCAGAGTAAAGCTCACGAGAATCATGGATACGATGTTCACGGCACAAATTCAAAACAAATAATGTGGCGCTGGTGCGTAATAACACACAGAAAATGGCTCCACACATTCATTATTCGCCGAATGCCGAGCCACGAATATCCATCACTCGCCAAATATCTAATGTGGATGAAACAACGAGTTCGTCACTCGGCGAACCACGATTATTTCCTGTCGAGAGTCTGTAAAAGAGCACGAGTCGAAGGGACAAATTTTCAGCAAGCTGCAGTGTTTTTAACCCCTCCACATTTGTTATTTGCTGATTTACAGATGTCTCTGCATTGCTACCAGATAGTGGGAATTTTCCCTATTTGCGAGTAATTTCATGCAGGTCTGGCAGCATTGCACCTTCTGAACCTGTACTCAGTGCCGTCAGCCATCAAGTGCATGTCGTAGAATCATATCCACCGTCTTCTTTTCTGCGGTTTCTTTTTTTCTAGCTTCATTTTTAAATAGGTGCAGCTCATGACAACAAAAGTGGCAATTGCAGCGACAACAGTGTCTTCACCATCTGAAACCATCTGCAAAATTTCAGTACTACAAACTTTACACCTTTTCCCACAAGTCAATATGAATACTTGGTATGCAGCGATGGACGATTAGTGTGGAGGCAACTATAAGTAGTGAGGAAAATATTAACCTGTCACTCGGCAAGTGATCACGAATGTTCAACACTCAGCAAATAACGAATGTGTGGAGCCACCTTTATGCTAGTTAAAGTGAATAAAAAAGCAATTACCAACATAGTACATTCATTATCAATAGCAAAAAATAAACAAAATAGGCCAGAAAATAAAATAAAACTAATACAATGAGGCAGTCACTGTTGAACAAGTAGCGTGCGTGTCGACTTTTTACTCCACCATGGCAAGTAGTCTGAGTTACGAATAAGCGAAACGAAAAACCACGGATACCAAAACATTCCATAATACATGAATGACTAGTAAGTGAAATGACAAATACCGAATCCAGGAATGCCGGGGACCAACTGTATAGATATATAATAATAAAAAAGCACTTAAGTACACCAAATAGTGAGATAGATGAAGTCTTGATAATATTTACTGCAAATGGAACATTCCTACACACCTGTGCACACATGCGGTGACGTAAGCCTGGTTGGAAATCATTTTACCAACCAAATCCCATATAGTATATGCATACACTATATGTGGTATGACACAGATGATGTGTTAAAAAAATAATAAACCAAGTCCTGCGATGGAAGCGAATATGATTTACCAAGAATTATTAAAATTCAAAATTAAAAAATCTGATGTGTCTAGCACAATACTCTCTCCATACATAGTAACAAATGTAAAAGCAATAGTAATGAGAAGCTACTCTTGACCTCATCGTCCTCAAGAATAATTACCTGCAATTACACTCATGAATAATTTTTAAATGCTTTGAATAACTTTCAAAGCTTTAATTACTTTTCACATTGAAAAAAAAAACAATAAGTAAACAAAATTTTTATTTGTTGCTATAAATTGAAAATATCGATGCATGATTAATATTACCTTTGACAACGGCACTGGGATCACTGTCAATATTTAAAATGAAATTTGTTTAGAAAACATGACACTAGGTAGCATTTGAATAATTTTGATTGTAATGAAAATTAAACTTGGAAGCATAGGCATTGCTATCAACAGTTAAAGAATTTTATCATAGCAATGGAAGCAAAGGTATCACTTAGCAACTTACTTAACAAATTCAGACAAATATGTAATCTAAATATATCTTAAACAATCCATTTTATGAAAAAAATGTTTCAAACAATTATAGAAAATTATATTGGTTATAACTTTGATGATAACAAATATTTACATAAATTAAGTCCTAAAGGAGATATTTGCAAAATATTTAAAATATACTCAGGGGACTTTAAAACATGTATTTCTGTTGAAATCTTGAATTTGATTTTTTTTTCACAAATAAAATACTTTCTCCTATACTATGTATGGATAAAGTAATAAAAGGAGGACGAACTTCATTATAAAGGGGCTTCATTGCCAGAGGGTTCGGGCGGGAGTGTGCCTCTATTCGCAGCTGTCAGTATGCCATACCTTCCAGTTATTAAAAAATTTCTTTTGCCAGTTTCATTAGGTTTTCTGAGCAACAAAGAATGCTATTGTCTTCTAGAAAGATTCTGCCTTGTAAACATCAATTTAGGGTATATGATTTTCCACGCAGAGCATTGAAAAAAATAATTTGATTTTTTTCTTCTCTCTCCATGATGTTTAGAGGATGTCTAGGTTGAAGTTTCATTTCCCTTCTGTGTATCTTTGGTTGGCATCTGGTTTATGTTCCTCTTGATGAAATCCTGAGTCAGCGTGTATGCAGTTTCTTAGCTTAGAACCTCGAGTTCACAGTCGAAAGAATTTTTTCATGAGTGGAAGTCAGAAGTCTTCTCTTTGCTATCCCTATTTCGAACACAATGGCGTCTGGTAGGAGTGAATGTTTAGTGAGTGCAGAAGAAATTCAATTTCTTGTTGAACATGATGAAAGTGAATTATCAAATGATTCAGGCAGTGATAAATCAAGTGAAATCGAGGTTGACTTTGCTTCTCTTGACCTACCTCAAGAGCCCGAGAGTGAAAATGAAAGTGATGGTGGTTTATCAGGTAAGACTGAAGTTTTTCAAACTTCTTGAATTTGGTCAAATATTGATGAAGATAAAATTCCCAAAAATTTCCTTTCATTGGTGAATGTGGTCCTACTGTTTCTATTGCTAATGTTCTTGAGTCTTTTACGAATATATTTGATACAAACCTAATTGAGATTATTGTTTTGGAGACTATCAGGTATGCTGAAATTATTTTAAAACTAAACAATTGTCTTCTAGATCTCGATTTAACAAGTGGAAACCTATTGATCTGCCTGAAACATGTTTATTTGGGAGTTATTATGTTGATGACCATTGTGCAAAAGCCTACCATCCGTTTTTACTTTTCTAGAAATCCACTTTTTGAAACTACCATTTTTCCAAAAACATTGTCTCAAGATAGGTTTGAAAGTATTTCAAAATTCTTCCATTTTGTTGACAACTCAAAAATCCAAAGTTATATGGGAAATAAGAAGCTTTTCAAAATTCAACCTATTCAAAAAATTGAGATCACAGTGAAGATGTGTTGTGCTCAGCTAAAGGGAAAAAAGAGTGTATTGGTGCTCTGAGTGTAATGTTGGCCTATGATTTAGAAGCCTGCTTCAAGATCTACCACACAGAACAGATTTTTAAGAAACGACGTAATTAGAAGGGCATATAAATTGGATTACATGCTGATAAAAAGTAAGTAAAATTTTTATTGCATATGCAAAACATATTTCTATAATCTGTTAAATTCTTATAAGATTTCATTGGTATTAGACTGATCGTGAGATAAAAAACATTTAATAATACAGCGACAGTGATTTTCACGAAATTAAATACCGCAATAGGGCCTATGCGTGTGAAAACCTTGACCGGCTTGAAGAGTTAACCAAGGTATGCCTGTATAATGTATTCAGGAATGAATTTATTAGCTTAAATATTCAATTGCTGAGTTGTGTGAAACTTCCTTATTTTGAACTGTTAATTGTTATCATTGGGCGACATTTCACCATGAATCACAATAGTTGCCAATATTGAAGTATTTTTAGTTAATGTTTTCTTCTTTAAACTGTGGTGCTGGTTTTGAATATTTCAGAGGAAAGTTTGACATAAATTAGTGTAGTTTTCTATGTAATTTTAAAATAGGCATCTGCTTGAATAGTTTGACAAAAGTGGTGTTTGGTTTAGATGTGGGTGTTTATGCATGTTTGGGCATTAATTTTCTCAGTTTTTGTGTCAGTTGAGCTAAATTATTTATTTAAATTGGAGCATTTTATTTGCATTACTGACTTAACAATATATGCATTTTGTGGTTTTAAAATTGTGGTAAAAGTTTAAAAAACGATATTGAAGTTTTATTGTTACAAAATACATAACAATTTGAAGATACAAAGTGTTTTAAGTCAGTGGTGGGCAAACTTTTCTATATGGTTGCCCACATCTGTGATAGCGAATACTTCGGCAGGCCACATTGGAAGTTGGCAATGCTTCGACAGGAGTTAAATTCAGAAATCACTCGAGATTCTGAGGTATCATATAAGTGAAAATCTAGTACAAATAAGGATTTTAGGGTCAAAATCTCAAAACTAAAGGTTTTATTTTAATATGAGCGTAATTGCCCGTCAAATATGATGGGTATGCATGGATTAAGTATTAAATTTAAGGCACTTCCCATTCTTCCTCCTTTCCTCTCTCCCAAACCACCTCCATATCATTCTCCCGCCCTCTTTCCTTCTCTGGTAAAATAGACTTCCTAGTCTCAATCTCGCCCTAATAAAGGCCATTATCTATCTATCTCTCCCCCTCAGTCTCCTTTCTTTCTTCATCTCTCTCCTCTTTCATGTACTAAAACATTCAAAGCACACTTTCCTTACAAATATAGTATAAGGGTTGAGACAACAATACCATCTTGAGGTTTAACAATGACATGGTCAGCAAGGCAACATATCATTAAAAAGCTTAAATTTTTAAAATAAATATGATTTAAACATAGAACCTGAGCAATTTTATATTGTAGGTAAAATGTGATGTTAAGAATAAGAAACATTGTTTATTTCTCTTTAGAACAGTCTAGGTCCAAAGATCTTAGGTCAATTATTTCTAATTTTAATTTGTAAAAGAGTTAAAGCCTGTAAGTCGAAAAATTGATTTATACGTGTTATCTTATGGGAAATAGAAATTATCTACTGTAATCAAAACCGGATCTTTTTTGAGGATTTTTTTCATAAATGGCTTTTACTATTAGAATGAAACATTCCTACCAAATTTCAATCTTCTACCTACTCAGAAAGTTTGTTAAAACTGCATTACAGTAAATCGCAAATAGTTCTCGGTCGAGCATGAGAGACAAACACAGCTTATTATTTAAATAGATTTTTGCAAAAAAAATATGCATTTGTGCATCAAATTTCAAGTACATCGTAACTTTATGGGCCGCATGTGGATCGTTGGTTGTCAACCTCTTTAAATACACCGATCCCTGGTTATAATGCCATCAGCTATACCGCGGATCGGATATACCGCGGGTCTTTCTTCCTCCCCGCTTCATTGAAAGAATGGCTGAGAAAGACATGCATGTTGAGAAATGTGTGTTTTAGTCACTCCAGTTATGTCGAGCGTTGAATACTTGTGTAAGATTTATCACTGCCAACGGAATAAGTGGATCCATGATGTGAGAACTTATCTGTGCCAGTTGTCTTTTTTGGCGACTGTTTGTGTATTCGTGAATCTTCACATTTTTGAGCGAGTTTTACAGACGGAACTATCCTCTGTAATTAATTTAGATTGACTGTACATACATGACTATTAAGTGCTATGTATGATGTCACTTTCCCTCTAACCTGCATGCGTTCGCGGCCACTCACAACTTAAATGTATGTCCCACAAGGCTTCTTCTTTGCTGCTCACTTCATTTCACGCCGATTTCCATTTTTTTCGTTCAAAAATATTGCACGCACAGCAAAGTTTATCTTGCTCAATAGTGAAAAAATTAGATTGAGTTATTAGTCGATTAGAGAATTATTGTATTCATCGGTTATAGCGCGGTCTTATAACGCGGGTCAGAGCCCCACCTCGAAAACCTGCGTTATAACCGGAGAGCGGTGTAATTGTAGGCACTGCTTCAATCTTACATCAGCCATTATAAATAAAATTGTATTAGGTCTAGTTATGGTCAAATT
The DNA here is from genome assembly GCA_028673005.1 of Tanypteryx hageni. Classification (NCBI taxonomy): domain Eukaryota; kingdom Metazoa; phylum Arthropoda; class Insecta; order Odonata; family Petaluridae; genus Tanypteryx; species Tanypteryx hageni. The sequence goes on along the minus strand of CM054113.1, from coordinate 80,242,619 downwards.
TATTTTTACTGTTGCTGTTAAAATTCAGTTGAGATTTATTTTTTAACAACACTAGGTAGTTGGATGATTTAAAATATGAAAAAAAATTTAATATATAAAAAAGGGTGTTCTTAAGGCATCAACAAGTGACATTTCAATTTTAACATTTTCTCTGTAAAGTAATTTAATCATTTTAGTTGTTAAAAAATAAATTATTTTAATTCCATAGTATTATAGTTTAAATCAATTGGATATATTTATCAATTATGAATGTAATATTACTAAAGTACATTGTTTTAGGTATTAGATAATGTTTCCCATACTTCTTTTCTCTTCTCAATTAACAACCCTCTGGATAAAATTAGATTGTATGTTTTTATTTTACTTCACATGGATAGTATTCATTGAGATAGACATTTTTGGATGGAGCAAAATTAAGTTTTAGTGGAATATCACTAAGCAGTTTACATCCTAGCATTGCTTCTTTGTTTTTATAGTAATTTTCAATCTGGCAAAGACCTCAGCAAAACAATGGTATTAGATCTCACTATTATTTCAAGCCCAATTTTAGCTGTCTTTTAACCGGTTGAATCTTTGTCGTAAAAAAATTGTAGAAATTACTTTTATGTTCCTAGTTAACATGTGTAGTTAAACTCTTTTTTTGTTTTGTTTTCCAGTTACTAACCCCTGTGTCTCATGAAAATCAGGGAACATTAATTATAGTTAATCAACATTTTAAATGTTGAGTCATGGTATACAAACATATACAGCAGAATGTTGATTAAACCTCTGTGCGTGTGCTCTACAAGACACCATCAACCTGGGGAGTGCTTCAACAGGACCACATCGGGGAAACTCAACGAGCAAATAGTTAATATCTGAATAGTCATTTAAGCCATGTGAAAAGCTGCATTGTAATTTGTCTGTTAATCACTTTGTCTTTATCACAGTGAAACCTAGGTTTAACATTCCTCTTTTTTGGTTTCATTTGTGTTCAACAGCTGTTTTTTTCTCAGTGAGTTTCTTATTTGTGTTAAGCTTTTGCACATTCTTTTTTTTTACTGTACTGTGAATCAATGAAGTCTATGTAGTGTAGTGTCTATTTCTCTATCAGTTTAATTTATGGTATGTTAGTAGTTGCATTTTAATAGATTTGAAGGACGTTGTGTTAAAAAAGATTGACACATATATGTCAATCTTTTGTGTGTGTGTAATATATATATATATATATATATATATATATATACACACACACAATAATTGTTTACATCTCGAGAAAATCAAAAAGACTCTAAGCCTCAGATTCTAATTAATGAAATACATTTTCAAGGTACACAGAATTCACTAGTTCCCTCCCTTCTACCTCATCATATTAGTTTAATTCTTGAGCAAGGTGGTAGGGAAGTTATAACGTTTGTAAGCATTACTTTGCGACCAGTTTAAGCATTTATATTACAAAGCAATACATAAAAAATCGTACAATAAAGTTGCATGAAATGCTGAGGTAGGTTTGCATCCTCATTGTCTGTAAATAATTGGTGTTGACCTTGATATTTATATGTTGCAATGGCTGCTATAAATGCTAAATGTATTTATAATTTATTTCTGTTGGTAAAGTGCATTATGCAAGTGGTGCTTTTGTTTAGTGTTTGTTTATTAACTTTTACTTTGATAAATCTCTTATCAGGTTCGTCAAAAGAGGACTTTGTTTTAAAATAATTTCTTTTGTTTAATTTTATATTACTTTATACTAGGACTTTTTTGCTTTAGAGAAATATCCTCGAGGATTGTTGGCAATTTATTTTTGATCATAATGTTTATGCTATTAATTTAATAGATTGACAATATCTAATGAATTATTGTGTTAACAAAATACCATATTTTTCTGACTATAAGACTCTTTTTTCGAGAAAAATGACTCCCAAAATCAGCCTGACTTATAGACAGGGTGAGATTATTACTGTATTCAGTATTGACACGAACCCACTGATCTCCAAATAGGCAATAATTGGAAGTCATTTCATCGCAAAAACATTAAAATATACATTATTAATAGTGAAAAAATTGATAATATATATACAGTAAAATGTTATGCAGCATGAATTCCGACAACGCATTTTCATTATTGCGCTTTATTACATATCCACTCTGAGATTTCAATTTCGGTGAGTTAGGAATGTTAGTCATGTTTTAGTTCCTAATGAGCCCAACAAATAGCATGATTAATGCCACGGAACATTAGAATTCTGGTAGATTTCATAAAAATTTTATTGATATTTTGGATAAATACCTTTGTGTGTATTGAGATTGCAATGGCCACAAGAGTGAAAAGATATGCCTACTCTATTATCTACTTGTATAAGCTTCCCGTGACTCATAATGCAAAAATTCGCAGAAATTGAAGGGTGGCAGAGTGGTTAGAGCATTGGCATTCCATGCAGCGGTCCCAGGTTCGTATCTGGCAGAGGTTGGATTTTTCAACCTGGGATCATCCCATCCCCTACTTGTGTGCTTTGAGGAGGTCGTGTAAGTCAGCGCTATGTCCTTTGGAAGGGACATTAAGCAGTTGTCCCCCTTGGTGCTCTTCGTTAAGGTTAGGCTAATGCCAGCACCAGGTTTCCCTCTTCCCTTGATAATGTGTCTGATGTGTAAGGAGTTATGGCTATAATAATCTAAAAGGTTCATTAGCCACAAATACATACAAACAAACCTTCATGGAAACCGAGTACCAGGGCGTCATTTCAGTCCACGTCCTACAGAAAAAATGATCCGCAAATGGAGAAAACAGTGGGAGAAACTGAAGGCGAAATGAAAAGAGAAGGTCTCCGTAAGCTTGATCCTAAATGGCCACATCTAGAGGAAGTGAAAAAATGGACCGTAGAACAGAGGAATTTGGGTATTGCTGTATCGATCAAAATGGTTATGTGAGGCAAAAAGAGCATACGTATCGTTATTACATGTACATTCCATTTATTAGGAATTAAAATCTCATCTTACACTTAAGCTTAAGTAAGAACTATCAGTAAGGGATGCCTATAGGTGCAACATGTGCAGCACACTGACAGTCTAATTAATAGGACTGCCGAGTTAATGCAGGGCACAATTAGCTATACAAGTTTTCAAGCAATTAGTTGTTTTAGATTATCCCTATTTACCTTCACGAATCAAGTTTCTCGAAAACATTATATTTAATTGTTATCATGCCATAATATTTTCTTTAAATGTTGCCAGATATGGATTTAATCATGGCTAGAAATGATCCACGTTGTGGCCCTTCCTAAATGCTTTGGGGAACCAAAATACTTTTTTCCTGAAAAATCTTCTAAAAATAGCCCGAAAAATATGGTACTTGAAATTCTTTTAAGATGTAATGAATGACAAGTATTTCATGTTATAAATAGTAATTATTTCTCATCAGTAAATTTTTTGTTCAAAATCTGAAAGAGATTTGAAATATTGAAGAAGCCAAAGATTTGGATATATTTATTATTTGAAATAATTATTTACAGTTAATTTTATGGTTCCAGTATTCGTGTTTTTTTTAGACATTTTTCTTCTGATAAGAAATCAAATAGAATCAAATGCCAAGTTAACACAATGACCACCTATTTTCAGGATCTTGCATGCCATATATATGAGTGAAAAATATTACAGAATACTCAAAAGACTGACACTGTTAGAGAGGAAAAAAATCATGCAATTGCTGGTAGATTTTTTGTATTGTCTGTGAAGCAACTTGGCAAATCCTGTATGATGCCATTGAGAGCACGTGTTCATCTTTTTAACGGTCACAATGTCAAGGGCCATGCTACTCCTTATGGATTATATTGTAGCTTATACATTATTGTGGCTTTTTTTGTTTATGTATTATTTAGAAGTTTTTCACATTTTTGGCTAAAATGTACGTTCTTTGAATTTTTATCTACAAACTATTTTGTTTTTTAGGATTATATATTTGAGTTTCCCTGTGGAATTCCATGTGATTTCTGTCCAGGTAAATTAATTTATAATTGCTAAATTAAGGTTTCACTGCTGTGTTTTGATGTACAGATTGAAATTTTTTTAGATTTATAATCCCCACAAAGAGTGTACATTTCATAGGCTTAAGTTGTACAAAAAATTATTTTTCAAATAGTGTGTGAAGAGTTTAGTACTATTAAAATATTTAAAATATTTTCAAATCAAGGTTCCAGTTTGATATTTGCAATTGATTGGAATTGCCAATTCCCGCAGATGGGACACTTATTTGATTTTATATAATGGCGAATGTATGACATTACTATTTAACCATTTTTATGTAAATTATATTTCTGGCTAGACTATTTTTAAATAAAAATGCATTACCTTCCACTGATTGTCAGTTTGATAATTTACATCCCAATTACAACATAAATGGTTTTTTTCTCCATACTCTTGGACTAGTAATATACTCAACAAATTATGTCAAGCAACATTTTATACCTGATATATCCATTAAGTACCTCTACAAATAAGTGTATATTTGAACAACTGTTAAGCTTTGTGTATTTTACCTGAAGTAGTCATAATGAGCACATCCATGGCAATGCCCAATGTGTATCACTTGTAATAAAAGATAATACTAAATGAATGCTAAATAACTTAAGTCCTGATTATAATCATAGAATTAATAGAGCACTGAGCATGAAAGCCAATGATGATGGTAAACCCATTTAATGTTTTTAATAGGCCACCCACTTTCAAGAATTGTTATTAATTAAATAATTTTTTAAATGGATATTTTAGATTAAACTAATGACCCATTGAATCAACATATTTTCAAGTGAAGTTTGGAAAAGCATTTGGTACATAATAAAAACTAGCAACCTTAGCTGTTTACAGTCTTTATGATTGATTATTTCTCAGTTTTGAATCGAGGAATATATCTTAATTGAAAGACCAACTTAAGCCCTTACCCTCAGTTTGATAAATAAGAATTTTGGATATCAACTCACTTTAGAAAAAAAAACTTTTTTGTATACTATGGTGGTTACTTAAAACATCGTTATATCCTCCCCCCCACTCCTTATAAGCACAAGTACCTTCCGCAAGACAACACGGACCAAGGCAAGAGGTCGTGGAGCAGGAGCTAACAATCCCTCTCCTCGTCCATCTTCCACTTCCCCCTCTGGCCGAACCAATGAACCCCCTTTGGGGCCACCAACCTTCCTCACACCTGCACCACCAGGAGAAGACTCTCCTGATAGGGTAGGTAATAGCCCGCGTCCGTGGAAGAGAACAAGATGGTGCCTAGACCGCCCGAGGCGATCGAAACTTTATCCTGCAAGCTATAGAGAAGAAGAGACAGAGGGATGGGAAGATCCTCCCGATGGAGTCTTGGAGGAAGAAGAGGTAGAAACTGAGGTTTCCTATTAAAAGAGAGATTAATAGTCGCATCCCATTCCTGTTGGAGGTGATACTCAAAAATTGTCTAGATTGTGAAGGGGAGTGAGTGTTCTGTGTCGTTCCCCTTCCTGTACGTACCTGATGGCATGATCTCGTGTGTTTCCCATTAAATACATTTTTATTGGTACCATCTCCATAAGATGATTTCTATTTTATCGTGATAAGTGCTTACCTGGAAAATTGTTCATCTGCTACTAGTTGTTTCATTCAGAGAGAAAATTGCTTAAGTTTTTGTTGCAATATTCATGTTGGGTGAATCACTTTAGTATTTACGTGTTTGAATGAAGTAAGAAATGAAGTATAATTTGCTTGTTTACTAAGAAGTCATTTTACGGTAGTTTTTCTTTTAAATATGTTGAATGTGATTCATCAATTTTAGTGGCACTAAATGTAAGAGGCAAGCGTCATGTTTCATTAGTAATTGTAGTTTAGGCTTCATATAGTTCCTGTTCCTATTAGATAAATGTTCATGTATGTATAGTTATATAGTTTAAGCTTCAAAGTTGTTTTGTGTTGAGTAAGTTTTGCCTGTGATTTTTAAGTTTTATTATAATTGAGAAATTTTCCATGTAAATTGAGTCAAAAGTAAATCTCAAAACAGATACTCATCTTTCTTTAACATTCTCAAAAAATTGAAACTTCACTCAAAGAAATGTTTTGTTTTACATTTTATAGCTTCTTGAAACATATATTATTAAATAAAGAAAGAATAAATAAAATGTTTTACATAGTTTCTTTTAAACAATGGGTTCCATAATCAGGTTACAAGGAATTGATCCATTGAGATAGAATAAAGTCAAAAACCTTTTCTCATTAGCTTTCAGATTTCACTCTCTTATCTGTGAAATTTTTTAAGCTTTTATCATAATTTCTAACTTTAATGGATGAATATTAGAATTTATGATTGAATTTGTGTTACTTAAACAAGTACTTATAACTGACAAATTCCACTTGGGAAGGCTCAACTTTGTGGAAAGATTCCATAATGTAAATAAAAGCAATTGTTCATTTTTATTTACAGTACTTGGCTATAATCTTTAATTTCATCTGTTTTAAAATTTGGTAATTGTTTTCCTGTAATAATAAGCTTAATAATTTGGCCCATCAAATTCTCACTATCTACTAGAGGAATCGTGAAAATCAATAATTAATAATCGATTAGCCTCGTAACATCAGATTGTTGCCCCACTCTAATATTACTTACTCTACTTGTATAGCAGAAAATGAAAACTAAATGTACCTTCTGAAACATGAGAATTAATCCACCATTATCTTTTGCTGGTAGATACCCTCTTGGTAAGTAGGAGATCTGGGTTCAACTCCTGGTCATGGCAGAATATTTCTTCTAATTTCTTTCAGCATATTTTTTTCACAGTGATCTTTACTTTCCATCACATTCTAAAGGCAATCTCATCTTTGGGAGGGTTTACTTTGGGTTACCTCATGGAAGATGTCTTTAGGGGAAGTTAGATACTAGCAAGACTATCCCAACCTCAACCAAGAATTATCTAAAGCAGCAATCTGCCATGATAGTTCAGTGCTAGAATATCCATCCAGCAAGTGGAAGATCCAGATTTGACTGCAGTCGTGGTAGAATTTGTCTCCTGATTCCTGGCTACTATGGAAGTTGTTCTGAAGTGGTTTTTATGTTGATTTTTTCATGCAGTTTATGGTTCATCTCCTCTCAATTGCAGATCATTCATCATGAACTAGCCCACTCCATAGATTTCATATCCAAGAGATACCATTGTTACAGCACTTTGTCAAGTTTATTTGTGAAACTCCTTGGAGTTGTATTAAAGGGCATCATTTTTCTTCATTTATCCTTATAAATCAACATTAGAATTTTTGCAATCTTTTCCAGTCAGTTATAAGCTGATTTGCTCAATTCACTGTTTTTGTTAAGCTTTGGGTACTATTTGTAAATGAGGTCTTTTAAAAGTAGTGTGTGGCACTGCAATGAACAAATTTTAAAAAATACATTCAGATAAAAAAGTAAGAAAAACATTCCCACCAGAACAACTTAATTTAAATCCTGATTAAATTAGTATGTATGAAGCAACCCAGGTTTCAGTCCTTTTGACTATCACCAGGCAAACCAACCTAATCAGAGTAATATGTAATTCTTCCATACAGTTTCTTTTATAGAATAGAAAATTGCACAAAAATATTTAACAAATTATACAAAATTGCACTCTTAGAAAAATTGTTCGTGCAATTTTAAAACTGAGTTACGTAATAGCTGGAAGATTTGATATATTTAGAAATGGTTATATAATCCCAAAAAAATGCTTGAAAATCTACTTGATAATTTTCAGTTGCATTTTTATTTTAATATATAGGTACATGAATAACGAGCTATACTTTTTAATCCCATCATGCTGAGTTTTCTGGGAAAGAGCAAGAGGTAGGGTGAAATTGAAGTGTTCTAATTTAAATTTAATTAGTAATTCATGCATAAATGGTAGCAAAATTGTAGGCAAAGAATTGTGATGGTGTTTTACAACTGGGATGGTTACTTTCAGAAAATCAAAAATGCCGGGGTGGTATTTTTTGGATAATTTTTATAACACAAATCCATGCAAATCATGGCCATATCAAATGATTACCTATAAACTTCTTTTAAGTGGCTGAAAATGTTGTCTATCTCTGACAAATGAACATTTGAACACTCATTAGAGATTTGAGAAAAAATATTGTTGAAATATCCCACTGGATGATTACTTTGTAAATTTAACGAAAAATTCATGTCTGGAAATAATTAACTGTGCATGCCTTATTGATTTTTATTGACATTTAATTTTGCTTTGCCTTTCTACCAGCAATGACTTAAGATGCACATTACTAAGAAACATTTTATTAATCCTTTGCATTTTACAAAATACAATTATTGTTAATTGAGCATGTACAGCATTAATTTTATAGCAAGTTTTGCCAACTAACAACCACAATTATAGTCTAAAATTATAGTTCCGACAATTTTTTTATTTAAATAAAATTGACAACTTGGGTAATATTATATGAAGTTTGCTGGTAGCATTTGAAATATAGGTAGGCTTCAACAGAAAAAATCGTTCTTAAAAGCACACAATAACAAAATTCAACGTGACTAAGCTGTACAGAAATAGTTTCACTTTACAAAATATAATGATGGCAATATTTCAGAATAAATGCTCTTTATATGATAGGTCTAAATGTTATTAAGATACACAAAAATAGATTAGACAAAATATTGGTTAGCATGAAATATATTATTTAAGAAAAATTGCCATAACATGATAACAACATTTAATAAAAAAATTATTTCAGGTTCCACTAAGATACCTAATTTAATGCAAATTCATTTAAATAATGTGAAACAAAACTTCATCACATGGTTACTTATTGAGGCACAAGCAGGAGGGGAAAACATATACAACAAGACGTAAGAGTTGGAACGACTCATTGAAAACCCAATTATATTTAACACAATATAAAAAGTTTTTTCTGTAAAACGTAAGGAATAGTTATATTGTAATGAATTATGTAAATTCTCTGCAAGTAAATGGTGCCATTAGAAATAGTATAAATCATGCCTGACCAGTTATATGGTTCATGTATTAGCTTACGTATGCATACATTTCAATATTTTGAAAATGAAAGTTATAACATTACAGATTTTTAACACAAAATGTCTATGATGATCCTCCATATTTTGTGTCAACTGGTTCCACTCTATTTTAATCCTTGTTTAAGGGAATGCAAAATAAAATTTTCTTTAGAAGTGCTTTCACTATATACTCTCAATTTTTGTGAAATTTATTCAAAAATATAATGTTGAAAAAATAAGTCCTTAACTTTTATCATCCATGCAGCTCAATATGGGGTCAGTCATTGACACCAGTCAAAACTGTGTGAACCCTTTTAGGGTCACAATATGACAGTATATTTGTTTAAATGAAATCACATAGATTGTACATATTTTGTAATACAAACAAAAATATTAAACAATACTAGAGCTTTTATTGTACTAAACATTTACTAATTTCCACAATATTTACAAAACGACTGGTTTCGGTGAGTAATAACATCATCAGTTAACAAGCATTTGAAAAATAGGCAATATATACCAACGAGAGAGGTGGGTAGGGGAGGGGGAAGGAGATTGGTTCAAGGAAAGAGGAGGGGTGGACGAAAATAGGAGTCAATGGCGAATAGTGAGTGGGGGAAGGTGACCTCATCCTATAACTCAAGTATTCTCGCTAAGACTTTTCCCGTGAAGCCAATGAGTTTCTCTGTGAAGAAGTAAGGATTTGTAATTTGCCCCCATCTTCTAACAAAGTACTGAAAAAAGGCGAGAATTGAGAGGCTTTGATTTAATGAAGTTGACGATTTAACTGTGTTTGCCAAAACTGATCTTAATTCTTCTGGCAAGCTGCTTGTCATGAGTTTCCCAGCAGTTTATTATTTTAACCCTCGGGTTTTTATTTTTTACATTCGACATAAACCCTTTCCTGTCATTGAAACTGCTCCATCCATACAAACGCTAGTGCAGTTCTGCCATTGCTTTTCTGATATTCATCTGTAATACGAAATATTTCATCACCCATTGCTCATTGAGGAAGTTCTTTGCAGGAAAGATAATGATCTTTAATGGATCCCTCATCAACAAATCGCACAATGCCCATAAGTTGAGCACAATTTCCCAAGTCTGTTGACTCATAACTTGGGGGAAAATTTCCCACACCCTCGCAATTTCTCCCCCAAAGTTGTTTCTATGTCAACCGACATGTCATCAATGCATCGCCCAATGGTGTTTGCTGAAAGCAGTACTTCAGTTATTGCCTTCTCTGTCAAAACCCCTATCATTGCCCGCACGATTTCTTTGCATGCAGGTAAAATTAGTTTTTCTCTGATGGCGTGTTCCTTCTTAGCTTTGGAAATTAATTTAGTTACATTGGAACTTGCCTCTTGTGCTTTGTATGAAACTTATACACGTTGTCATTAATGCACATGGATCAATTTCTACTCCAGCAATCATTTGAAATAACTAATATCCTTATTAATGTGAGAGGGGTGTTTAGTAGAAAGATGCCGCATTAATTTGCTTGGTACCATAGCTTTGTTTGATAAATATATCTTACTCCTTTTAGGTTTATCTGTTTCATTAATTTTTCGTGAAGAATTAACTGCTGGTGATTTTTCTTGTTTCAAAGATTTTTCCATACTTTTCAACCCTTAACTGCTAAACAAATAAAGCATTTCCAATGTCACCATTGAGTTCAAAGGAAGAAAAAATAAAAGCAAACATGACAGACCAGTTTTTCTTACCAAACAGTTAAGTGAATGTTACCCTGTGCTATGAGAGAGCTCTGAAGGTTTGCCTCTGGCAGGTCAGATTCTAAGAAAGGGAAAAAGACCCTAACATTGGGAATAGGAGGAACCTTTCGAAGGGTAAGTTTTTCTCAGGGTTATATGTATTTCTCTCTCTCTGTGGGGCTTTGTCAAAAGAGTGGCATTGTCAGAACTCTGAAAGCCAACTTCCAATGCTCATTTACAGCTTCAGAATTACAAATTCAGATTTCCCTTGCATGCTAACAATAAGTACTTTGTCACGGCATACCAATGTGCTGCGGCACATCAGTTGGAGAGCACTGCCTCATGGCAACATGCAATTGCATTGGAATCAGCAATATTGAACAAATGAAACTATTGTAACTAGAATACATATTTCACCTAATAACATTTTTAATAGCAGCAATACTTTTCTTTGATTTTCTACTTATATGTACAGATTTTAGATTTTTCCTGATTCCAACTAAATATTTGGCTTCACATTTTAGCAACTGCATAACTAAAGTGGTTGTTTTTCATGTTTCATTGACAATGAGCTGTGAGCATAACTTCAAGCTGAAATATGCTCCCAATGCAACAGACATGAAAACCACCATTTAAACAGTCTTATCTGTTTTTATTACTCTTAAGATTAAATAGAAGTCTATCAGCCATTAATTCTCATTTCTCTTCCAATTTTATTGTACTAGGAAGGTGATAAAATAATTAATTACAAATATTTACACTATTTAATACAAAACAAATAACACATTTTGATTTTATTAATAAGTTACATAAAACTTTCAAAAAATTAACTGGCATCATGGGATAGGCACTTAAATGCAATATTTATATTTAGAAAATACCTAATTATGATTATCACATAGCTTTCAGACCTGCACTTGAGAGTGCTGTACAAAATGGCTCATGCCATGCCCACTTACCATTATATTTCAGTCCAGCTGAGATGAGGGAATGTGAAATAATTATTAAATTCCCAATACTTTTTGACAATTTAGCCAACTTTTGGGCATGCAATCTGATTGCATGGCAAACACATTGTCATTTAGTTGCCCATACAGTAGCTGAACATCAAAGAATGTCAGTTGCCCAAAGATACGGCAAATCTTTTTACAGCAATCGGAATTAGATGTTTAAATGTTATAAATTGAGATTAGAAAAAATTCTGAGCCAACACTCAAAATTGTAACTGACCTTGAATTATTAATTAATTAAATAATATTGTGGTATAAAGACTTGTCATAGTCATAGACTAATCACTAAAGGTGATGCAGCAACTTTTGTTCACTAAGTAGGTTGCAACCAATATTGTACATGAATCACTATAAATAAATCTCTAATATAAAGCATTTACATAATACAAAATTTTTAACTCTTTTATGACTCATTTAACAAAAAGTGTCCAAGTTTGGGCCCTTGAATCAATTTCACCAATTGAAAATTGAGATCAATAACAGATGTAGTTATAAATATATATATTTTTTGTTGTTTTAACTACTACTTAAAGATAAATATGTTATAATACAGCCTGATAGCCCTCACGATTTATCTGTAAGATAAAAATCATTCCTAATTATTAACTTTTAGAGGATTAAGTTAAAAATTAAACACATTTAAAGAAATATTACATTGCCATCTAAGGTAAAACACTTATACTTTAAAATCCAATAAAAATTATTACTATTCCTGGCATTTTCAACTACCATAAAACATTTGGTACTTGCATATTAACAGCGCTACCAAAACAAAGCACCTTCAAGCGCTATAACTGGCAAGATATGGAACTAAGTGGTGCTGTACATATCGCTTACATCCAAACTTCTACTCAAAAGTATACATGAATGTTCGGGCGCCCAATCTCCGCTGGCATGGAGAGGGTGACATTTGCTAAGTCAGGATGCCGCAGGCACCCAACACTAGTTCAATCTCCATTCAAAGAAAAATGATGAGTAGAAGTTTGGATGTAAGCAATATGTACAGCACCGCGTAGTTTCATATCTCGCCACTTGATGGCGCTGCATTTCAGTAGTGCCGTAATTACATAAGAATCAAACATTTGCAAATAAAATTATTTGAATCATAAAAATAAAACCCAATGAAAAGTAAACTTACATGAAACGAATCCTCTCCTTCGATGTATTCAAATTTGCTTTCTTTATACTGATTCCTTGAATTTGCCAGTAACAAAACCAAAAGGTCACTCAGAAGTGAAGCCTGAAATGACATAACATAAAAATCAGATAACCATCTTTACATACTGACTGCCAAACCAATTTTTCGCAATAATCTCAGGAACATAATTTTTTCATATATTGATAATAAAATAGACCACTTTTATTATCTCAGCATATTTTTATCCAGTGGAAAAAATTGATTTTGCTGAAAGTCACAGTTGACTCTCATGGCCTGCTGGACCACAAAAAATAATGGACAATTTAAACAGCTGTGTTTACATCATCGATCCATAAATTCAAATAAAATTTAGTCAAAATCATTTCCGAGAAAATACATAGTAATTTTTCATGAAAAATTTTTTATCATAATATAACTTGATTATTAACCCAAAATAAATTAGATTATGAAAGAAGAGATGGATGCGTGAAATATGGCACCCTAAAATGTTGGTAAGTTTCTCTTCTCCAATCTTTTATACCCTATGGTGCATATGGTTATACAAGATCATCTTCAGAAGCAAGCTTATAGATAAAGGAGAAATTTTCCAAGCAAGATGAGTAGAAGGAAGAGTCAACCAGTTATAAAAAATTTGGGCTGTACTTTTTTGGTATCACCACCGTCTCTGACTTGTGTTTACAAATAACAAAGCCTTTTTCTGAGTGGTTTTACATTTTTCCCACTTTTGTCTTTCCTGAATTGACTTTAGTTAACAGTAGATAAAAATATTTTCCCTTGACTGAATTAATAAACAATAATCGTCTCATCTTGAATTGCCTTCCGGGCATACCTGTTTGCTGCTGTAGGAATGAAAATTTGGTAAACTTTTGTTTTTTGGCATTGTTTGTCCAACTGTAAATATTATTTGGCCAAAGAGGTACAATAATTGGGCATGCCATTGACAGGAAAATGTTGTTTCAGACTAAGCAGAAAATTTTCTCAACATCATCCCAAATGCCAGCATTGAACTGAATTTTGAATAGATATAGTAAATATTAAATGTAAACCACCAATCCATTCTTCTGGTATGAATTCAACTCCATTATGAACTTTTTCCTAAATGCTGCCATTGAATGAGTTTACAATGGATCAACAAATTTTTACATATAAAAATAGAATTCCTAAAATCAAGAATTTTTCAAAAATTTGAACGGCAAATATGTAAACTTCCTGCTCGTGTTAGATGGAAAAGGCAAAAATGAAGTGAATTTCCTTAATATTTAACAATTATTAGGCGTTCTTTACCAGCGAAGCAGTAATAGCAGAATGCCTTATGGGCACGTCTGATCCGTCCGTCCATCGTAACTTTCATCTCCTAAACCGCTGGACAGATTTTAATTAGGTATGAGTGATCTTTATTAAAATTTATCGCCCAATTGTTATTTTCAACTGAATCCATCAATTAGAACTTCCACTTTACTTAATTACTTTAATAAACTTATACTTGTATCTCGTTAAATGGCATCCGTCAAGCAACAATGAAATATCCAACTTTTATCTCACTAGCTCTTACATGATCTGTAAGGTATAGATTAAACAATTTATTTGGATAGAGAACAACATTTACTACAAGAAAGTCCATGAGGCCACATAATTACGAGTTATGGTTTCTGAGATAAAAATTCAAGAAAATCCAGAGCAAAACATCGCATATTTTGTTTACATCGATCACTAAGACAGTTCTCTCAGCAAACAACAATTAAAAATCTATATATTTCTCTCCCATTCTCTTATATGATCTGCGAGGTATAGATTAAAAAATTTATTTAGATAGAGAAGAACATTTGCTACAAGATAGTCCCTGAGACTAGTTTCAGAGAAAAAAATTTGAGAATCACCTAATCTTTTGATACCGTTCCATACATATGTCCCATTAAGAACACCTTTGAAATCTCTGTGTATTCCATTTATGGAGTATACTTTTCCATCTTGTTATGAATATAGCTATAGAATTTCAATGCAGGAAAATGGTTAACAAAATATTGTTATTCCAGATTAGCTTACTAATTACCATGGATGAACAACACATTTGTTTCAACAGATGTCAACAATTAGATTTTATTCAATTTAAACTACTAAGAATTTAATTACTAGTAATATATTTTAAAATATTTAAAAACAGCCACAACAAATGAATTTTAATATGAGAAAAAACAAATAAATTATAAACAGTGTAGTAGAAGAGTGATTCACTTGTTTTTTTTAATTGGTCATTTTTTTGTTTCGAAGAATAAAAATGATCGAGCATAATACATAAATAATTTTAAATAGCCAATACATAAGGAGGAACAAATGCATTCATTTTCTCATTTGTGCTGAGTGAAGAATTACAGTAGCAAGCAGAAAAATAATTGATTCTCAACCATTTTCACTCTAACCTCTTAAAACTTGTTTGTTATTATAGGAAAGAATTTAGTGTTTGCTGCCTCAGGCTTATTCTTATGGATATGTACAGTAAAATCTGCAGTGAACCTGATGTAATCTAATAAGTAGTAATTTTGTTTGGTGAAAATATTGGCCAAAATTCAGTCCTTCCAACATTCCATTATTGTATATCTCTTAAGTTTCTTTGCTTTGTTTACCTTAGCAATGAAAAAGCTGTCAATTCAAAGAAAACAGACCCTTAGAATCATTAATTGTGGAAACAGAATAACTATAATTTAACTAGAAATAAAATTAAAATTTTATCTGAAACTACACCTCTCACACACTTGAAAATGTCAAATACGACTTTCTCATTGGTCAGCTCAGTTTGGCTGCTTAGCATTATATGAAAGTTAAACTACAGAAAAATAGGTTAAGAAGTTGACCTGAATTCCCACGATGAGTCTTTTTTTTAAACAGATAAATCTTTTTACTGTATAAAACTTAAACATACAAATATTTACTTACCAATGCCATAAGAGCTAGACCTGCACCAACATTGAGAAGTGTAGGTACCAAATCAAATTTTCCAGCTCTTCCTTGTGTCTCTAAAACAAATTTGATTCCATATGCCTTCAACATTGTCCTCCTCCCAAACTCATGGTTGTAAGACATCCTGGGAAAATGCAAACACTATGAAATGATGTTCAAATTTTTCAGCTGAATGTCAACATCAAAACAGATACGGACCTAAAATTCCATCCTGGTGCTATCAATGGTTTATGATCATCTAGTCGACGGAATGAATATTTAGGTACACAATACTTCATAAAATCCCAATCTAAGTCACAGTTCCACGTGATTGTTATGGCCATAACTGCACCCTAAGAAATGTTTATTTGCAAGACATCATTATTTAAACATTTTTGGTTCATTATAGAGAGATTAAAAATAAAACAATTAAAATTGACATAACACTTGGAAATTAAAAATTTTTATTATGAAGTCGAGCTTACCTTAACAGCCATATCAGTAAAGTTTTCTCCAGCTTCCTTAATCATATCCCCAATTCGAAACACTGGACAAAAGGGGTCTGTTATCTCATTATAATAGCAAGTTTGCAAGTAGGAACTGTTGAATGTTTTTACAATGTTGTTCCTGCACAAAAATGATGAATAATTTGGATGCTAATTTTTGAGAATAAATTTGAAGATTCAAAAAAAAAACTAAAACAGAATAATCTATTCTATTATAAGATAGACAAATATATGTCGCTCTACTATCAAAATAATATCAATATTTTACAACTTACACATGAAAAACAAAACTAGATTACACTAATTAGCGACAGCACAAAAATAAAATTATACCTAACATTCCTTGGACTGATGGAAACTCATGAAGCTATGATTTATAATAAAATAGCAACGAATAACAGTTTGGGAAAATAAAGTGTGACTGAGGATGAGAAAATACATACTTGCAATTACAATTATTGATAACTCAGCCCTATACATTTGGTTTAATATTGACGGCACACAAAAATTTAAGCTAATTGCCAGAATGTTTCTTAGTTCCATAGTAATGTCATAAAATGCAATAATAGTGTTAAAATAATCAAAGAGCTCAAAAAACAAATATTTTGATTTTCATTAATTGCAATCTGTAATTTTTTAAATCTTAATTTTAACCTCAATGGAAATGCATCGCTTCGCTTAAAAAAATGAGTTACGCTCGACTAATATGAACTATGACTGACTGTAATACTATTTTTAACAAACTTTTCAAGTAGGTAGAACATTGAAATTTGGTAGGAATGTTTGATTCTTATATTAAAAGCCATTTATAAAAAAAATCCTTAAAAAAGATCTGGGTTCCACTCCAGTAGATAATTTCTATTTCTCATAAGATAACACATAAAAATCAATTTTTCGACTTACAGGCTTTTACTCTTTTGCAAATTAAAATTAGAAATTATTGACCTGCGATCTTCAGACCTGGAACGTTTTAAAGAAAAATAAATAACGTTTCCTATTCTTATTGTCACGTTTTGCTTACGATTCGAAATTGCTCAAGTTATACCTTGAAATCATATTTATTGGAAAATTTTAAGCTTTTTAACAATATGTCGCCTTGCTGACTGTGTCATTGTTAAAGCTTGAGATTGTATTGTCATTTCAATCCTTATACTATAATATACACATGGAAAAGCCCAAGAGATAGAATGAGATGCCAAATAGATTACATCCTTGTAAAACAAAGATTCAGGAACAGCATAAAGAATGCCAAGGCACTGCAAGGAGCAGACATTGATTCAGATCACAGCCTTCTAATACTTGACGTGAGTACAAAGCTCAAATGAATAAGAAAAACGAGAAGAGAAAGGCAGACCTGGGACCTAGAAAAACTGAAAGAAAGGCAGGATGTAGTCAGCATGAAGTTGGAAGATAACCTAAGAAAGTTGGAAAACAAACCGAAGACCGTTGATATAGAATGGGATGAAATTAAAACCAGTATTAAGGATACCTTGGATAAAGAGATTGGAAAACAAGAGAAGAAAATCAGAAAACCATGGATCATGAAGGAAATGCTGGAGAAAATGAATGAGAGACGAAAATGGAAAAACGTTAACAGTGAAGAAGGTAGAGCCAACTATAGGCGTATAAACAATGAGTTGAGAAGGGTAACAGATAAAGCTAGAGAAAATTGGATAAAAGGAAAATTTGATGAAATAGAACAAATGAAGAAGTTAGGACGGTACGATATGATGTACGCTAGGGCACTGGAATTAGAAGATAAGAAGTCTAATGGAATTTGTGGTAAAGGAATTATGAATACGGATGGGAAGATAGTCTCAGAAACAAAGGATGTAGCACAGGTATGGGAAGAATACATTAAGGAATTATACAGCAAACAGGCAGGAGCGGCAAAAATAGAACTGGAAAATGAGGAAAACATTGAAGAAGACAACTTAGGACCAAGTATTATGGAGAGCAAAGTAGAAAAGGCGATAGTGGAACTAAAGAAGGGGAAAGCCACGGGCAGCGATGGAATACTGGCTGAGATACTTAAAGTCATAGGATCAGAAGGACTAAAAGCGATCACGAAATTAATTAATAAGATTTACGACACGGGAGAGTGGCCTCAGGATTTCCTAGAAGTAACAATGATCCCTCTAAAGAAGAAGCCAAAGGCAATGCAGTGTAAAGATTACAGAACTATAAGCCTTCTGTCACACACATCGAAGATCATCACAAGGATTCTTAATAAAAGGCTGGAGAAAAAGGCAGAAGAAATAATAGGGGAAGATCAATTCGGTTTCAGAAAAGGACGAGGAACTAGAGATGCTATAGGAGTAGTTAGAATCATATCAGAAAGGGCAATAGAATACAGTCAAGATATCTGCGCATGTTTCGTAGACTGGCAGAATGCCTTTGATAGAGTAAATTGGGTAAAGTTGATGAAGATATTAAAGGATATAGGTGTAGACTGGAAAGACAGGAGACTGATTAGGAATCTATATGAGAATCAAGTTGTAAAGGTCAGGTTTGAGAATGTGGACACCTGCGGAATAAATATCGGTAGAGGAGTAAGACAAGGCTGCTGCCTATCGCCAACCCTATTCAATATAGATGGAGAAAGTCTAATGCAAGAAGCTTTAGAAGGCACAGGGGATTTCAAAATTGGAGGAAGGATTATAAGAACAGTAAAATACGCAGATGATCAAGTACTTCTAGCAAGAAAGAAAGAGGAGCTACAAAAAATGATAAATAGACTAGTGATAACAGGTAGAAATTATGGTATGGAAATAAATACAGAAAAATCCAAGGTCATTCGAATATCGGGTAAAGAAAAGAATCTGAACATAACTATTGGGGGAAAGCCATTAGAACAAGTTTCAGAATATAAATACCTTGGAAGTATCATAACACGAGAGGCAAAATGTACGGATGAGATCAAAACAAGAATAGGAAAAGCAAAAGCGGCTTTCAGGAGAAAGAAACAACTACTTACAGGGAATATAAGGGAAGATATCCGCAAGAAGTTGATAAAATGCTATGTATGGAGTATAGCATTGTATGGGGCAGAAACATGGACGCTAAGGAAAAATGACATCAAATACTTGGAAAGCTTTGAAATGTGGACTTGGAGGAGAATGCTGAAGATTAAATGGACAGATAGGATGAAAAACGATGAAGTGCTACGAAGAATAGGAGAGAAGCGAATGATTATACAGACTATCAGAAAGAGGAAGGCTAACTGGGTTGGACATTACCTGAGGAGAGAGAGTATGATTAAAGACGTGATAGAAGGAAAACTAGATGGGAAAAGGGAAAGAGGTAGGAAAAGGTTTCAGCTGATAGACGATTTGAAAGGGAAAGAGAGTTATCAAGATATGAAGAGGACAGCGGAAAATAGGAGTATATGGAGAACCAGGTTTAACCAAGAATAATCACGGACCTGTCTACGGACAGACTACCTATGATGATGACTATAATATATGTAAGGAGAGAGACAGGAGGATTGATTGATTGATGTGGTCTTTATTTGGGGCGAGATTGAGACTAAAAATCCCATCTTCCACCTAAGGGAGGGAGACAGAGAAGTAGGGAAAGAGAGAGAATAGATAATGTTCTTTATTAGGGCAAGATTGAGAACAGGAAGTCTATTTTTCCAGAGGAGGAGGGAGAGATAGTGAGGGAAGGAGAAAGATAAAGGAAGAGAGAGGAATGGAGACAGAGGAGGGAAAGTAGGAGAGATGGGTAATGGTCTTTTTAGGGCAAGATTGAGGCTAGGAAGTCTATTATCCAGAGAGGGGGAGATGGAGGGAGAATGGGAGGGAGGAGGATGGGAGAGAGGAAGAGAGAAAAGGAGGAAGAATGGGAAGTCCCATAACTTTAATACTTAATCCACGCATACCCATCATATTTGACGGACAATTATGCTAGTTATGTAATAAAAGTGCAACTAGATGCACACTGCATTGACAGTGATGATGCATCACAACATTAAATATCAATAACGTTACATTTTTACCATCTCGATAATGGATAATTCTAAATGAACCCAATATGAACCCTATATGTTCCATGGTAAACAATTAAGAGGTGTCCAGAGGCCAAATTTTAAGCTCTAACCTGGCCCAGTGGTTATGAGGAATCAGCTCAGCTTGTACCTTACAGGGCTTTAATTTATCCAGATTCATCCAATATCCAATTTTCTTTGCACAGAGAGTACAACATGAAATACAACCTTATACTACCATCATACATACACTGCACTGATAGTATATATATTGTATACCATTTAGCACAAGCAGGAAGCCCAAAATTTCATGCATAACACTGGACA
Organism: Tanypteryx hageni; assembly: GCA_028673005.1. Lineage (NCBI taxonomy): Eukaryota > Metazoa > Arthropoda > Insecta > Odonata > Petaluridae > Tanypteryx > Tanypteryx hageni. Next base: position 80,221,994 of record CM054113.1, on the reverse strand, counting down.
AAAGTCACTCATCCAAGCCCGAGGTCAGTACAGGTATGCCTCATTTAGCGCATGTTCTTTTAGCGCATTTTTGATATAGCGGCTGGCATCTCGGGACTAAAATTTTAATTTTTGAAAATTTTTAAAATAATGTTCCTAAATGTCCTTTATTATGTTCCCAGCATTATTCTCACTTACCTTCATTTATACTTCACTCTCTGTTCTAATTAAAAACAAGTTGTTATTTATGCGTTTATTAACTTTATTTCTATTTCACTCATTTACTTTTATTATGTTTTTTACATTGGTTTGCCGCAATTCTACAGTCTTTTGCAGTGACGCTAACATCGGAAGTTTTAAAGTTCTTAACATTACTGTTGAGATGTGCAGGGTTGGGTTCACTTTGGATGGGTTTCTGCTTAAGACTGGGTTAGATTAGGTTCACGACAACTTGAACTTTAGCTATCGTTAGTCATTTGTTATTCTGATGTTATTTTGCTGTTGGTACCTATGCTATAGTTACATGTCTGAGGCTGCGGCGGCACCCTTGAATTGTAATATCTCTCGTATTCTGTTTTTATTTAGTTTTGCGCTGGCCAATCATCAACAAAGATCTTCGTAATCATGAAGAATTTTAGGAACATGTCAAGATAATACACTATATTGATGTTTTACCAAGTATATACCAGAAATACTTATGATATTTTGTATATCTCATTTCTTTTATAATACGTTTTTTCTTCGCAAATGTTATTAGAAAATTGTTATTTTCCATCATAAAGAATTAGTTTTTTGAAGCTGTTGTACACCAATAAGTTCATAATAAATAATTATTTAAAAATAATTGTCATATACCATATTAACACGTTTAATACTCGCACACAGGTAATGCGCGCACCCCCGTTTTTTGAGCTAAAAATCAGAAAAAAAAACTGTAATTCATGTCATGTCCGTGCTTCCAAAATTTTGATATTTTACAGCAATATCGGTTGAATAATCTATCTGGAGCCGAATTTGATGATATAATTATGGCAACAAGCAAATATTTTTAATGTACTTTTTTAATGTACGTAAACATGAAAAATATACATCCATTGCCATTATATTACACAGAGACAACTCAAAAACCTATTTTGGAGTCTAGCTCCTTGAGCTCGCAGAAATTTTCTATTTTGAGCTGTTGCACATTCCCAAGTTATTTAATTTAAAATGAGTAATTTTCGCTAATTTTGCTAAATTACGCTAACTCAGTCATTATTCACCTAGAAAAAGAGCGAATTTTACATAAATAAACGTAAATGGTTCATGCTCAAAATAAATCCCCGTGTCAAATCCCTCAGGGATCTCAAAATACCAAAAATAAACCGGCCACTAGACGCACTGTGACCTGTTACATAGAAGCGTTTCTCACATTTCTGTGGATAAAATGTATCACTTACAGCTTTCAGAAAGCACAAACGAACAATTCCAACAGCTATTTATTTAGTGACACATTTCCATCGCAAGATTGTGTTCTTTGCTTTTATACAGAGTATTAAAATGATGTACATATATTCTTTTAGGATTGCGTAATGTAAAAGGAACCCAAAAAAATTCACTTACGGTAAAATGTGATTTGAGCATGTCACGAATTAAAAGGCAATCTAACAGAATTCGTTTGTTTTAATGAAAAATATATGCAATTCAGTTGTTTATTTCTCTTACATCACCTTATCTATGAGAATGAATGACACTCTTCTATTTACATAGAAATTTATGTGATTTAGGTTTACTACTGACAGCTGGCAAGGAATTTAAAAAAATACCGGATAAATACCTATCGTACTTATTATATTATTCTATGCATTTAAAAAAATACCTTGGTTATAAATCTGGGAAATAAAATGCATGGCATATTGCACCTACCAAAGAAAATGCGTACTCATCTTGAATTTGAATGCCCAGCCGATTCGCCTCTGTCCTACACACAGTGGGTATCACAGAGGTAGTGAAATGAATAGCCGGGGAAGGGAGGATGGAAACCCGGTGCCGGCATTTGCCTGCTCTTACGAAGAACACCAGGGTGGCCAACAGCTTAACGTCCCTTCTGAAGGACGGAACAGCTGAATTTGCACGGTCTCCTCAAACCACACAAACGGGGCCGGGCGACCTTGGAAAAATCCTACTTGCGCAGGATTCGTACCCTATGCCTTTTCAAGCAGCAGGCAAGTCGCAGCCAGCGTCCTAACCACTACACCACCGGCACACCCGATACTCATCTCACGCCAGGCACGCATTGTTAGTAGGCGTTTCGCGGGTGGCCTACCCTCAAAAGATGAAGGGGCCAATATCGTGTAATGTCCGCACCCCCTTTTTTGATGGGAACTTGTGGGGAAAAAAGTGCAGATATTACACAAGTAAATATGGTACTTCGTTTTCTTGACTTTAAATTAATATATAGAAATGTCCTATCATTATATAAGTTGCAAGATAAAAATAGTAAAGTTTCTGAAGAGTAAAAATCAACTGGGTTAAGTGCTATGTTAAAAACTGTTCTTTTAGCACAAATTCTGATAGTGCACAGATGTCTCGAAACACCTCTGATGCACTAAGTGAGGCATGTCTGTATATTACAAGGTCCAAAAACCGGAATAATCTGAAAACCAGACATTTTAAAAACTGAAGGGAACATTGTCTATTCATCAAATTCAAGAAAAATCTATTTCAGAAAAGTAAAAGCACATAATACAATTGAAATTACATCATGTTAAAAAACGTAGTAGTGCAAAAAATACTTCCTTTATAAAAAATCTAATTGCTAGGGGCTCAACCTTCAACAATGAGAATTAAATTATTATCACACAGCCCTTGCCTATATATCTTAGTTTTATTTTTACTAAGTAAATTACACACTACAGGCATACCTTGCTTTGTACGATCCTGTTTTAAGCAGATTCGTTATAGTGCAAAGCAAGCCCGTGCCTACCATATTTCAGTAAAACAAAGGTGGCCGATTATTGAGGTAGCCTAGCCATATATGAATTAGAAATTCCATTTTTTACAGATTTGTGGATGTTAGTTATATCGTTTGTGGATCCCCATTTAGGGTCAGGATGTTATAATATATACAAGAAATCCAGAGGACAGCACACTGTTTTTTTATCTCTTGATTGGCTATTATTCTGGCATTATTATTTTTAAAGAAAGGTGACTTTCCGAATAACTCCTCCTCGCTGATTTATTTAGTCATTCATACAGGAAATAATTACAATTTTGCCTGAATAAAACGAAGTTTTTAATTTTCTATACCATTTGAATATTACCGATGAAGATAAGTTAATGAAAAAATGTCAAGATTTTCATCTAGTGTTATGGATGGAAGCCAAAAATAAATTGTTTTTTCAGGTTAACAGTATATTTTTATTAATATTACACTTTAGTTTTTGTATCCATGGAACTTATCCTCTTTGACATAATGACCCCGCTTTGCATGAATTTCGCTTGGCACAAAATTTCCAGGAACCTATCTGTCCCATAAAGCGAGGTATTGCTGTATTGCATTATGATTTTTATTTTTTCCCCCTTATTTCATATGAACTTTATTTGACAGTTCATAATTAGTCTATATATGTGCATGTATTTTTTCCAGAAAAATCCAAAAACTGGCGACTTCCCAAGGTTGCCAGTTTTTGGACTTTGTACTGCATTATCTCAGCCAAGACTGGCCCTACCCAGACATTGGGCTGAGCCTAGGGCTCTGGGCTACACCCTAGCTCATGCAGGCTTCTATAATAAACTATGCTATAATTTTAATTTAAGCCTATCATCATTACCTTCTGTACTTGGATCCAAATGATGGAAAGTCAATGCTGTTCTTGATCAATACAGTATAATTTTCCGCTCCATTTATCAACACTTTATCCTTCTTCCTGAGAATAGAATTAAATTGTCAATTTCAACAACTTATTCAATAAAAATCAAACTCTTACCTTAAATCACTATTAAATACCATAAATACCCATATATAGGATGCACAGGACATGGAGGTTTTTGGCCTCAAATTTTAAGAAAATTCAATATACCCATGAACTGGACTCGTATGCTGTCGCATATATTTTATCATTTAAAAATAAACATCATCAGGTATGTAAAAAAATACAGATTTTCTCTTTTGTTTTGGACGTTTGGCGTTAAAATATATTAAATTTAAGTGTGAAAAAGCAAATTTAATAATCTACGACAATTCATTTTTGTTGATTTTGAAATTTTTACGAATTCAATGTTTATCGGCATTTATCTATTTAAATCGAATCCTACCAAGTCTAATTATATATATAGCTACGGGCTGAGCTGTAAGTGTTGAGTGGGGGGGGGTAAAATATCGGCACCAATCGCTTTCACTTTTAAGTCGAAGGCGCCCTTGCAAACATAAAGGTTGGGAACCCCTGGTCTACTGTATTTCAAGTTAGTCTAATGTATCATTTTTGTAAATTTATTATCAATTATATATAATACTAGTAAATAGTGCTTGCATTCTGCAAGATTTTCAGATCACTGTTTATTTTAGATTATGAAATGTTAGACACTGGGACTACGATAAGCTCTTGTGTTGTCAAAGGATGAATTGAAGCACTTCATAAAAGACGGTTTTGTGAAAACACACCAACCATATTCAGAGTAACCACACCGAACAAAAGTTCCCAAAAGAACAACCGTCAGGTGACTGAATGGTACTTTTATGAATAGTCATTGTATGTGCAGTAAGAAGCATGCACCTCCGCAGGAATCAATGCTATCTTGCCTCTGTTAAGACTCTCAACAGCATGATGACATTACTAACCATCCAGAAAATCGTATTTTGCTTTCCGTGGCCCTCATATGATCTGTAAGGTGTCCATTAAAAAATTTATTCAGGTAGAGGACAACATGTGCTACAAAAATGTCTGCAACAGCATGCATCTACAACTTGTAGTTTCCGAGATAAAAATTATTAAATTGTAATAATCATAGTTTGCTTTCCCTAGCCCATATATGATCTGTAAGGTATGGATTAAAAAGTTTCTTCAGGTAGAGGACAGCATTTGCTGCAAAAAAGTCTGGAACAACACTACCTACGACTTATAGTTTCTGAGATAAGACTTATTAAATTGTAATGTGCAAATGAGGTAAAAAACCCTAAAAATGAACAATTTTGAAATTTTTGATTTTTCTATTCGGTTGTGACCAAAAACCTATAATCCTGCCAAATTTCAAGTCTCCAGCTCATCCTTCTATATGACAATAATGATCATGATATATTATAAGTAAGAAGCAGCTATATAGTATAGATATAATCATATATAACTGACAAAATCAGGGTCATTTATAATGAAAGATTTGTTTGAACTTCAAGCTTGCTTTCTTCTAGAATTATTTTAAAGAACTGAAATTATTTTAAAAAAGGATGGGTTGATTACTTTTTAAAATCATAGGAGGATACAAACTAAACTTAAGAATAATTTGACTTAATTATTTCCTAAAAGTCAAGTTATTTTTGACTGCATTTGCTCTGGATGATAATCAATGTATGCTAAAAGTAAATGACTAGCAAACTAAAAAAAAACAATTATCAATGGTGCAGTAAAAGTAAACCAGTCCAAAAAACTTTCACAATAAAGGATTGTCTTACAGTGGAAGTCTGTCAAATTCGACAGGACACCATGCTACCACCTCACATACTTTCACTCCTTCTTCTTGAGTGCTATTGATGCATTTCCCCGTAGTAACACCATTTCCAAGCTTAAAAATTTCTCCCTTTGGACACGGGCGGTCGACAGGATCACACCAAGCAGTTTTAATGTCTACAGTCTATAAAGACATAATTTAATCAAAATTGTGGTATCCATAAATGCTACTATAATTCCTTAACCATAGTAATGGCATGCACAGAGGAAAACATAATTAAAACAACATTCACTCAAGATGCATGATAGCGAATATTAGGACAGGTGGTTTCTTAAAATTATAGGTAAGGTCATCTGCTTAGTTGAGCTACCCTTTAAAAAATCGAATTGACAGGTAGAATATTATTTTTTTCAAAAACGATATAATCCTCTTGGACAATATAGTTTCAAAATTTTTAGAAAAACTGATAATAAAGATATAGAGGGATAGTTGACCATATTACAAGTGGGAATGGGATAGTTCGGCACAGGGCCAGTTCGGCATAGGAGAATTCTACGCCAGGCCAGTTCAGTGCACACACTAATATATCTCAGAAATGTATAGAAGAATAAAATTTCATTTTCCTACCAACACATTGTTATTACAAATCAAATCTGTTCATATTTGTGTTTTTAACAACAACATTTGCCTGAATTTAGAGAGAAAAGCAATTTACACCTAAATTTAAAAATCTAAAAGACTATTTTAAACTTAATGCAAACACTTAATACATAGAAAAATAAGAAATGAAAAGATGTTATGCATGTTTTGGCAGCTGTTTTGGGTTGGGTTGTCGTCCTGTACCAAACTGTCCTCTGCTGAACTGTCCTAGACTCTTACAAGCAACACCATTTTTGTAAATGGAAACTACTTTGGCTATTTTTAGCTCATCTGGAAAGATTCCTTAGGATAAGGATGCAGTCACTGTAAGAGCAATTGGGGAAAGAGCATGTTGGGCAACATTATCCTTGAGAACTGAACAGGGAATATGATCCCACCCAGAAGAATGCTTTGGATGAATATCTTCTATTACTAATTTAATTTTCTTCTCACATATGAGGTAAATGAAGATAGTGTTATTTGTCGCATTGGGTAGTTGGAATCTCTCCAATGGCCTGTAACTGGATGGAATTATAATTAGGTTGTCAACTGCATTTAGAAAATGAATATTGAAACTCTTAACAATTTCAGTTCAACATCATTTGAAATCCTATCATTTTGAGGACTATTATTTGCTATGCCAGAGGAATTAATAATAATTTTTCATGCAATCTTGCTTTTATTACTTGAGAGACGGATTAGATTGATATATGTTGTTTTTTTTAGTTTCAGTAATTAGCTTTGAGTAATATTTTTAATGTGCAATGTAGTATTTTTGGCATCATTGCCATCATCAATTTCTCGTGTTAAGTTGTCGACTGGCATTAATAGTTCGACTTTTAAAATTGGTGCAGACTATAGTCTTCTGGAAGTTCTTCATAAAGGTGATACTTGGCCTAGCGGTGTTTGCATTAGACTATTTAATTTTCGTAATTTTAAAAATGGTAAAATAGAAAATAGTCTCTCTTCTGCTGTTGATGCATCGACTCCTGTTATTGATATTGATTGATTCAGATCACAGCCTTCTAATACTTGACGTGAGTACAAAGCTCAAATGAATAAGAAAAACGAGAAGAGAAAGGCAGACCTGGGACCTAGAAAAACTGAAAGAAAGGCAGGATGTAGTCAGCATGAAGTTGGAAGATAACCTAAGAAAGTTGGAAAACAAACCGAAGACCGTTGATATAGAATGGGATGAAATTAAAACCAGTATCAAGGATACCTTGGATAAAGAGATTGGAAAACAAGAGAAGAAAATCAGAAAACCATGGATCACGAAGGAAATGCTGGAGAAAATGGATGAGAGACGAAAATGGAAAAACGTTAACAGTGAAGAAGGTAGAGCCAACTATAGGCGTATAAACAATGAGTTGAGAAGGGTAACAGATAAAGCTAGAGAAAATTGGATAAAAGGAAAATGTGATGAAATAGAACAAATGGAGAAGTTAGGACGGTACGATATGATGTACGCTAGGGCACTGGAATTAGAAGATAAGAAGTCTAATGGAATTTGTGGTAAAGGAATTATGAATACGGATGGGAAGATAGTCTCAGAAACAAAGGATGTAGCACAGGTATGGGAAGAATACATTAAGGAATTATACAGCAAACAGGCAGGAGCGGCAAAAGTAGAACTGGAAAATGAGGAAAACATTGAAGAAGACAACTTAGGACCAAGTATTATGGAGAGCAAAGTAGAAAAGGCGATAGTGGAACTAAAGAAGGGGAAAGCCACGGGCAGCGATGGAATACCGGCTGAAATACTTAAAGTCATAGGATCAGAAGGACTAAAAGCGATCACGAAATTAATTAATAAGATTTACGACACGGGAGAGTGGCCTCATTATTTATTTATTATTTATTTGACCTTGCCTAGAATCTGAACTAAAGCTAATTATTTCTAAATTAGGCCAAAAAATTTGTGCTGACCCTGATGAAATTCTGGGTAATATCATTTCTTAGCTCTGACTTCATAAAACTTCCTCTTTTATTTCTGATAAATGAATCATTGAAATTTGGTATATTCCCCTCTTCTCTAAAAGTTTCTAAAAGAGTACCCATTTATAAAAACAAAGGATGTACAAATGACCTCAATAATTATAGGCCGGTAGCAATACAGAATATCTTCTCCAAAGTTTTTGAAAAAGTGTTTTATAAACAACTAATTTCCTTCTTGGAAAAGCACAGCTTGCTGTCCACATGTCAGCATGGTTTCAGACAAGGAAGGTCAACTACATCAGCAATATATCATGCTATTGACTATATTTTATCTTCACTTGATCGAAAGCAAGAAAACTTACTTATTTTTTGATTTTTCTAAAGCGTTTGATTATGTCAATCATCATTGTCTCATGGTTAAACTAGAAAGAATTAGAGCCAGAGGGATCACCAATAATTGGATATCCTATCTACAAAATCATTCCCAAGCTGTTACTCTTAATGTGAACTATAAAATTAACTCATTAGGTGTTCCCTAAAGATCTATTTTGGGGCCTGTCCTATTCTTAATATACATTAACGACCTTGCTTTCACTTTTAATGAAATAGATTGTGCAAAATTGCTTCTGTATGCTGATGATACCAACGTCATATTTTCTACCTCCTCATGCAACAGCCTTATTCACAACTCAAAATTAGTTAGTCTCCATCTTAGCAAATGGTATCAAGCTAACCTTTTAAACCTCATTGTATAAAAATCCCAAATGATCCATTTCTCACATAGTAAAAAGTCAACAGAAAGTCTGTTAATAAAAATTAATCAAAAATCGATCCAACAAGTCTCTACTAGTAAATTTCTTGGTGTTCACCTGAATGCAAACATTTCTTGGGAATCACACAATGACATATTATCTCATAAGCTAAGTTCTACATGTTACCTGATTAGGCAACTGAGAGAAACAATTAGTAGAGATATCCTGTTGAATCTATACTATGGCAAATTTTATTCCAACATCACATACAGTATTATCTTCTGGGGTTCTACATCTCATTCCATCAAAATCTTAAAGATGCAGAAAAGAGCAGTTAGAACCATCTCATGGAAACTATATGACTCTCCATCAAGGCCCATTTTTATGAATTTGAAGCTTCTTCTTCCCCTCCCATATACTTATATTGTCAGTGCTGCTCTTTGTAGAAAATAACAAATGTGATTTCCCAGTTAATTCTGACCATCATCACTACCTAACTAGAGGACAATATGATCTGCATTTTAATTCAATAAGGACTAAAACTATAGAATTAGGGCCTAGTGAAATGGGAAACAGACTTTTTAATAAACTTCCTCCAGAACTTCAACTTGTCAAAAACTATGATTCCTTTAAAATAAGGGTGAAAATGTTTTTACTAGACAAAATGTACTATTCAGTAAATGAATATCTAAATGATAGGCCACTGTAATTATGTATGATAGCCAATTTTATTTTATTTTTTTGTTTGCATTCTTGTACTTCACTTTTAGTGTTATCTCACTGTACACCTAACTTGTCCTATACCATCTGAATGTATGATCCCTGGATTAAGAAATTTATTTATTTCGATTTAATAAAAAGCTGTTTTAATTCCTGGGATAAGGACATGATCTCAGGTATAATCCAAGTCTAAGTATGTACTTTCTTTATTCATTTTCCTAGATAACAGAGGAAAACATTTATTGTAAATGCTAAGAATATTGCAATCAAGCTTTCAAATTTGTCATTTAGTGAAATTGAGTTAAAGACATTGTTCCAGTTTATTCCTAAATGAATGGAAATGGATCTATTTTGAGCATTAGAGGTAAAACAACTTTTTGAGGGAAGCCAATAACACTAGTCTAAGCAAATATGCTCAAGTTATTTAAGCCATTTGATCCAAGAGGAGTGTTAACAACAGTACCTACCTTAATCTGCTTTGAGATTGGTAAGGATATTATCAACAGTTTATTTTGCTAAGTAGGTTACCTACTCTAGTTCGCTGAAATATTGTTTGTTTAATGTCACATGATTAAAATGTATCAAGTAATTGAAAGTTCAAATTATTTTTGGTATTAAAACCTACATTGAATTCCCCACAGATAATAAATGACTTGGTATACCTTTGATATAAGTCATGAGTATCTATTATTCTTTCATTAAAGGTGACAATGTTGTATTTTGGTGATTATGTGCAGAAGATGGATTTGATTATTATTTACCAATAAATCAGCTATGCAACATTCAAAATCTAATTCAAAGCAAAGACTAGCTATCTTCACTTTACAGGCATGAATTAATTTCAAATTAAGATTAAGACCCCCAAATTTACATTGGTCCCAACAGCATAATCTAGCAATGAAGTAATAGTTGATTTTGATGTACTAACTCATTATGACGAATCCAATGCTCAGTGATATATAAGATATCTATACATATCATGTAAGTTTATAAATAACTCCAGTTCATCGATCTTTCTCCTTAAACACCGAATTCTGACATTTAAAACTTTCAGTATTTTGCCTAGTCACCATTGTTTTTCTTTGTTGGCTGCAGTCTGAGGAGTCTTGAGTGCAGGTGACTATCTTGTTTGGCTTAGCATTCTGAACATTGTTTAAAATAGTAGATGGTTTAAGAGAGTCACTTTTCAATAATATTAACCATTACTATTAAGTATCCTCTTATGGGTTTAAAAAAGTTTCTCGTGACTGCATGTTAGGCAAATTCACCCTAAAAAGTTTGCCATTAAAGGGTATTAAACTTTCACCCTTCCCTTATTGAATAAATCCTCTACCACCACGCTAAAATGTACCTTCACATCATAACATATATCCCTATTAGACAATATATTATTTTAGATTCGATGACATACCAGGAATTAAGATAAAAATGCATGAATTTGAAAGATGACATCATATCCTACCTCATCACACGTCGATTGCGTTTGGTTTGGGGTGATTATAACATTTGTCATGATAAAAAACGCTCCGTTCTCTGATGGTGGGATTACATATTCTACGGTGTCCCACACTCGATTATAAAGCTCTATGTGATCTTTAATCTGCAATACGATAATTAGTAATTTCAAATATCATGAAAAGTAAACATTCATCGAAATACATATAAAGGCCGGCTATACCTGAAATTCATCTTTTGAATAATTTGTCACTGTTATGCCCTTTACTTTGGATGTAATAGCGCTTTCAACATCGTCAAAAGTTTGGTAACCTTTCTCATATACAAGTACATAGCTGAAATAAAATACACGTAACTTCAAAGGTCAACAAAAATCTTATTAAACAAATGCATAATTATACAATACTTACCCTATTATGTAAGCCAGTATACACGTTTGGATAAATCGATTTACAAGGCTGACTTTCTTACTATTGATAATTAGTATTTTGTGTGTTTCATACTCAAACAGCATGGATAATAAGTACGTACGGAACCCCATCACGAATGTCTATGTCACGATGTCACGCAGAAAACAACTCCACAAAAAAAAACGTCAACATTGTAAACTATTCGGTTTAAGATAAGCCAGTTTAGCCAACAGTTTTTGGGGAGTAGAGGGAGTCCATTAATTTAATCACAAAATCATATTTTCGTAACCCTTAAGTTTACATTTAAAAATTTAATGGATGGTCTCTATACCACCCGCGAAATTTAGTTTAGGCATTATTTTATGAAGATCGTCTTATGCATGAATACCATTTAATGGAAATTCCGGCATAAATACGAACGAAACCTATAAATATGACATATTTCAGACCCGTCAGCATTTGAGTAATATTTCACTTATTTCCGTTGTGGATGTTTAACAAAATCTCAATCTCAATATAAGTCGAAAATGAAGTTCCTCAACACTGTACATATTTCAACTTTGCACAGTTCTCAATATCTCATTAGATTCATGCCGACATATCTTAAGTTGGTACGACAAAGTTCGTGGAAATTAAATTTGTAATATTGGGTAAATATCCTTATCATTGGTGTTATCAGAAGTGCAGAAATGTTATTCTTAAATGATCACTATGACTATATTATCATAATTTAATCATTTTTGTTTTCGAAAGATAAATGCGTAGGTAGTAATGATTTCATAATAAGAGGGTTATCGTATTCAAGAACAAACGCTTAAAAATCAAAAGATTAAATAGAGTGAATTTGTTGAAGGAGAAAATAAAAGGTTACGTTTTTCACAATAAAATCGCATGTTCGATTTAAAGTGACTCTTCGTCTATATTCCGATTTGAAACTTATTAGATTAGCACGTGATGCCATCACTTGGAAAAAGATTATCCGCTATAAACGTATAGCCAAATCTGCTATTTAGTACGTGTTAACATCTGTTATAACCTAAAAATCTATTTTTGTTCTAATTGATATTTTGAAATTATATTATCCACTTACAACATAAAAGAATAAATTTTGTAACAACCCGGTTTTTATAATTGTTTCTCAGTAAAAATGAATTCTCCAGGTAACTAAAAAACGGAGAGGTGGATTAGACATTGATAGACAAGGGAGCCCATCTCTTGGACTTCAATCTTTACAAGGACTTGGGTGTTCCATATAACTTGATAGTTATACAGAGTGTACCAGCATTTTCCAAACATTAGAAAGCTGTGCTCCCTCTCAACTAAGAAAACTATCTTTACACCTCCCTTTATATCATGTTCAGTCACAGTTCATAAACAATACCTAATGGACCTACAATTGCAATTAATACTACCACCTTAAGAAAAACATGGATGCAAACGATATGTCCTAGCAACTTGCGAGCTTGAATATCACGGCTGCATATCATAGCTCTCATGAGAATGGTTAAACAGAAAATGTCAACTTTTTTGCCTCCCTCTCCCCTCCTCCCCAATCTACCCATTGCACCCCTGAGTTTGGAAAACACTGGGTTAGAACATCTGCTTCTGGTATGATCACCCAAGACAGTAAGGTCAATACATAAGAATAGAAATAAGAATAGTACAGGCTGTATATGTACCTTAGAGAAGCAGCAGCAAAAGGTGACTATGCCCAGTGGTTTTACTTATTGAAGTGATCATGTTGTGTTAAAAACTGTTCAGGAAAGCCATGGGAAAGAATCTCAGCACAATAAGAGAAGAGTTTAATTAGAATGATTAAGAAGACAGAAAAAAATGGGTCAAATTTTTTAGATTTGTCAAAATAAGTCATGAAAGGTAGGATTATAGATAACAGGCAGGATGAGAAAAATAATATAGGAAATATTAATCCTTGGTGGCTAAATATTAAGAATCACATTTTTCTTTGAGTGCTCACATACTTTATATCATTCTATATAGACGTTCCTTACAGAGGAGGAGGATATAACATACTAGTAGTTGGTGCTTGCATACTGCAAGCATTTCATCTCACCTTGAAAAAACATTCATTTTTCAGACAGACATTTCATCATTACAACTATTCTTTTTATTCTAAAGATTTCAACTCCGCAGTGATTTCTGTTTTCCCACATGTAAAAATAATAGTTTTAAAAAATCCCCAATGTTACAATTTTAAAAATTTTACATTTTCTTCATCATGGGGAATTAATGCTACACATTTTAGCTAAATTTTAAAGTTGTAGCATTTCTAGAAGTAATATAATATTTTTCTAATTGTTTAAATTTAAATAATTTTTAACGGCCGCCACAATTCGATGATTGGTAAAATTGAAATGTTTATTTGTGCAAATTCACTACTCTGTAAATAATTTGAAAATTTCAGTTTCCTAGCTCTTCCCGTAGTACCAAAACAGTTATCCATTTGTTTAAACTTTAAGAATTTTTAATTGCCAAAAAAATGAAAATATCAAAATTTGTATAATCCCTATTTCGTTTTTTTAAGAATTCTACTTACAAAAAAATTTAAACTCCATAGCACATGCGGAAATACATAATCCATGAAAATTTGTTTAAACAATTGCGAATTTTTAGCGGCGCATTGTTGCACTTTTTGAAGATTTTCGTTTTTTCTAGTCGGTTTTGCACAAAATCCTACCTAAGAAAAAAATTTCGAATCTCCAGCTCATCTGGAAGTGCCTAAACATTAGTATCCTCCTATCATTCTATATAGACGTTCCTTACAGAGGAGGAGGATATAACATACTAGTAGTTGGTGCTTGCATACTGCAAGCATTTCATCTCACATTGAAAAAAACAATTATTTTTCAGACAAACATTTCATCAATACAAATGTTCTTTTAATTCTAAAGATTTCACCTCCGCAACAATTTCCGTTTTCCCCAAATGTAAAAATAATAGTTTTAAACAATCCCCAAATGTTGCAATTTAAAATTTTTACACTTTCTCCATTATGGGGTACTAATGCTAAACAATTTAGCAACATTTTAAAGTTGTAGCACTTCTAGAAGTCAAATAATATTTTCTAATTGCTTAAATTTAAATGATTTTTAACGGCCGCCGCAATTCATATATGGTAAAATTGAAATGTTTATTTGTGTAAATTCAATACTCTCTAAATAATTTGAAATTTTTAGCTTCCTAGCTCATCCCGTAGTACCTAAACAGTTATCTATTTGTTTAAACTTTAAGAATTTTTAACGGCCAAACAAATTAAAATATCAAAAGTTCCATAATCCCTAATTCGTTTTCTAAAGAATTCTAGTTATAAAAAAATTTCAACTCCGTAGCACATGCGGAAATACATAATCCGTGAAAATTTGTTTAAACAATTGCGAATTTTTAGCGGCGCATTGTTGCACTTTTTGAAGATTTTCGTTTTTTCTAGTCGGTTTTGCACAAAATCCTACCTAAGAAAAAAATTTCGAATTTCCAGTTCATCTGGAAGTGCCTAAACATTAGTATCCTCCTATATCCTCCTCCTCCTCCTCTGTAAAAAACGTCTATATGGAATGATAACAGGAGGATACTAATATTTAGGCACTTCCAGATGTGCTGGAGATTCGAAATTTTTTTCATAGGTAGGATTTTGTGCAAAACCGACTAGAAAAAACGAAAATCTTCAAAAAGTGCAACAATTCGGCCGCTAAAAATTCGCAATTGTTTAAACAAATTTTCAGGGTTTATGTATTTCCGCATGTGCTACGGAGTTGAAATTTTTTTTATAAATAGAATTCTTAAAAAAAAACGAAATACGGAATATACAAATTTTGATATTTTGATTTGTTTGGCAGTTACAAATTCTTAAAATTTAAACAAATAGATAACAGTTTAGACATTACGGGATGAGCTATGGAGCTGAAATTTTCAAGTTATGTACAAATTAGTGAACTAGCACAAAAAACAATTCAATTTTACCATACATGAATTTCGGCGGCCGTTAAAAATTATTTAAATTTAAACAATTAGAAAATATTATTTGACTTCTAGAAGTGCTACAACTTTAAAATTTGGCTAAATTGTGTAGCATTAGTACCCCATAATGGAGAAAGTGTAAAAAGTTTTAAATTGAAACATTTGGGGATTGTTTAAAACTATTATTTTTACATTTGGGGAAAACGGAAATCGCTGCGGAGGTGAAATCTTTAGAATTAAAAGAACATTTGTAATGATGAAATGTCTGTCTGAAAAATGAATGTTTTTTCAAGGTGATATGAAATGCTTGCAGTATGCAAGCACCAACTACTAGTATGTTATATGTTAGATGTTATATCCTCCTCTGTAAGAGTCGTCGATATATAATGATAACAGGAGGATACTAATGTTTAGGCACTTCCAAATGTGCTGGAGTTTTGAAATTTTTTTCTTAGGTAGGATTTTTTGCAAAACTGACTAGAAAAAACGAAAATCTTCAAAAAGTGCAACAATGCGGCCGCTAAAAATTCGCAATTGTTTAAACAAATTTTCAAGGTTTATGTATTTCCGCATGTGCTACGGAGTTGAAATTTTTTTTATAGGTAGAATTCCTAAAATAACGAAATAGGGATAATACAAATTTCGATATTTTAATTTGTTTGGCAGTTAAAAATTCTTAAATTTTAAACAAATAGATAACCTTTTAGGTACTACGGGATGAGCTAGGAAGCTGAAATTTTCACATTTTTTACAAAGTTGTGTATTTGCACAAATAAACATTTCAATTTTACCATATATGAATTGGAACGGCCGTTAAAAATTATTTAAATTTAAACAATTAAAAAATATTAATTTACTTCTAGAAGTGCTACAACTTTAAAATTTGGCTAAAATATGTAGCATTAGTACCCCATAATGAAGATAGTGTAATATTTTTAAAATTGCAAAATTTGAGTATTGTTTTAAACTATTGGGGCGGAATCCCTTAATTCCTTCCTTCGGACAGTTTCCACCCATCCCACCCTCTCCTTCAGTCATCACTCTTCTACAACACACTCCACGTTCCTCGACGTTAACCTCCTTCTCCGTAATGGACGCATTGGCACCTCGGTGCACATCAAAGATACCAACCACCTACAATACCTCCACTACACCAGCTGCCACCCACAACACACAAAGAAATCTCTTCCTTACTCCCTCGCCAGGTGTGGCTCTAGAATCTGCTCGGATAGCACCTCGCTATCCGATTATTGCGCCTTACTCCTTGAGGCTTTCCTCAATCGAGGATACCCTGCCGACTTAGTCCGCAATGAAATGCATCGCGCCGTCTCCACCCCCTCCAGACACCCACCAATCTTGAACCCACCCTTGAAGACAGTGGTCCCTCTGACTCTCACTACAACCTTTCACCCGGGGCTGCACGAAGCCCTAAATAACATCCTTGCAGCCGCCCGTCCAATTCTCCTTAACACACCCACAACTACACTACTCTTCCCTAAGCCCCCTATGATATCCTTCCGCCGACCCAGGAATCTTGGTGACCTGCTATGGCGCAAGGAACTCCCCACCGGTCCTCCACCTTCCCCCGCAGGGTCCTCCCCTTGTAAAAGACCACGTTGCCTCACTTGCCCCATCTTAGATACTTCTTCCTCGTTTACCAGCCCTGTTACCCAAATCTCCTATCCTATCTTATCCCGCAGCACTTGTACCTCCAATAACGTAATATATCTTCTTACCTGTACACAATGCCCTGCGTTCTACATAGGCCTCACAACCACACCCCTTAATACCCACATGAACGGCCATCGGAATAGCGTCTCTCTTAGGTGCCCCCTTCCAGTGGCCGACCATGCGTTAACCCACTCCCTTCCCTTCAATAGCTGCTTCACAGTAAAAACCATTCGTGCTCTTCCAAGTAGTTACTCCGCGCCACAACTCCATCAATGGGAACTAGCCCATATTGACATCCTCCGCTCCCTCTCCTTACCAGGTTTAAACCTTCGCTAACACTCCCACTCCAATCACCCCTCTTTTTCCTTTCCTCTTACCCCTCTTTCCCCTTCCCCCTCTTTTCCCAAACCCCTACCTCCAGTGTTACGCTTACTTTTAGTTTCTGTTGTTCTCACGCTGAAGAAGGGCGTGTGTTGCCCGAAAGCTTCAAATTACAATACAATATACAATATATATATATATATATATATATGTATATCAGGGGCATATATTCAGGTTGTGCTAGGTGTGCGGTGTACACCCAATGAATCACGATGTATGTGATATTTTATTTTTCAATTTAATCCCACCTGCCAGTAATACTATCCCTGGAAAATCCTTAAAATGTGCAATATTGGCAATGTACACCTCCTAGGCTTGGGCAAAGCAGCAGTGCAGGGTAGAGATACTTTGGTTATGTGACATAGATACCGGCATGGAGAGCATTCGATGATTCCTCGCACCTCCCATGGAAAAACATTTCACTGGAAGAGCCTTGAAGTGTGCGACCTGGGCTAATGCGCACTCTCTAGCTCTATGAAGCCTTGAGCAGAACAGCTGTGCAGTGGAGAGATACTTGGCTAATGTGTTGTGTATAACAGCCTGAATGGCATGCAGTGTGTCAGTAGCACATATAAAAGAATTCGGTGTTAGTAGTAAGCAAGCTGTCAAGTAAATATGGCATCGATTTTCTAAGTGTTCGTTTCTTGTTTACAGTGTTTATTAAATTTGCATTTTGTACTTGTTTTTAAAAACATTTTTTAACACTCAAGAGTTATTTGCTCATTTATTACAACGGGGAGCAGTGTTGAAAATTTATAAAGTGTACCATTTTCAACTCAAAACTATGCTGATTGTTTGAAATTCTGCTTTGTAAACATATAGATGCAAAATCTGAATTTACAAGATGTTTTTCTGTTTCATAATATGAAATTGTGATACTCAGCTTGACATCAGTCTTCTCACTTTGTAGTAAGATACCAATATGTATTTCAGTTAAAAAGTAAGTCAGCAAAGTCCTTGACATACGATGCCTCGAAACTGTTGTAACCCAATCCACACAATTCCTATTTAATGAGGATCAACCAGATGATGGTAACTTTGCGATCAAAATACATATCAGTGCCTTATAATTTTGTACTGACCAAAGAATATCTTTGATATTCAATTTCATTGCCATGTGCTCCATCAGCACTTATGATAATAATGAAATTCGCCATGTTGCCTGTGTTAGTTCATATCTAAGTTTTATAGTTGTCATCCGTTGGGCGTAATATGTACCATAAAACATAATTTGTGTGAAGTAATTTTTGGCCAGGAATACATATCTTCTTTATTACATTCATTCTTATTCTTATTTCGCTAACCTCAATATCTTGCAAGATTCTAGAGCACATCATCATTAGTTCTGTGATGGACTTCTTAGATAGCCAGGACTTGCTCAGTAAATATCAGCACGGTTTTAGGAAGGCAAGATCTTGTGAAACTCAGCTCGCTCTGTTTGCACATGATATACTACGATCCGGTGATCGAAAGACTCAGTTAGATGCGGTTTTTCTTGACTTCAAGAAGGCATTCGATAAAGTTCCTCATAGTAAGTTATTGAAAATATTACAAGCCTGTGGAATAAATCGAAAGATAATCGAGTGGATCAGGGACTTTCTCAATGACCGGGAACAAATAGTAGTCATAGATGGATTTAAATCAGATCCGGTCAGTGTGGCCTCCGGCGTTCCACAGGGAAGTGTCATCGGTTCCCTATTATTCCTTATATACATAAATGACTTAGATAAGGTTATTACAAGTAAAATCAAGTTATTCACGGATGATACGGTAGTTTACAGAGAGATTAACAGTCCTGCTGATCAAGCATTACTTTCTAACGACCTACACACAATTCTCGAGTGGTGTAAAGAGTGGCAATTAGAGCTGAACTTAGGTAAGTGTTCCGTCATTAGATTCTGAAGAAACAAAGAAATTGAGGCGATGAATTACAGAATAGAAGGCATACATCTAAAATTAGCCGAATCCATCAAATATTTAGGCGTCATTTTAACAAGTAACCTCTCGTGGGACACACACATATAAAATATATCCGCGAAAGCTAAGCAGAAACTAGGATTTATCAAACGGATAGTAGGTAAAAGCGAGGAAAAGTCAAAGAGACATGTTACTTTTCTTTAGTTAGACCACTGCTAGAGTATGTGTCGAGCATATGGAATCCGCACGAGAAAGAATTAATCACTGAGTTAGAGAAAGTGCAGCGAAAAGCTGCTAGATTCGTCAAAAATTGTTATGATAGAAATAAAACGTTACAGGCTTGATACAGGACTTAGGATGGGAATCACTAGCTGAGTGCCGATTACGTGCTAGGTTAAAACTTCTTGAAAGATTTAGAATGTGTACTTTCTCCAGCAATGTCGAACAAATAATAAGAACTCCTACCTATATCGGTAGAATGGACCATCCTCATAAAATAAGAGAGATAGCCTGTAGGACGGAGAGATACAAAGGCTCATTTTTCCCTAGAACGATAGCTGAGCAGAATAAAACTTGCGATCAAAAGTAACCTCGCGTAGAGGCGTAAACCCAGACCTAATTTTGGAGTTTTCCCCTTGGTGTTAATGCAGCCCCTGCCACACACCATTGCGGTGGCTTGCAGGGTGACTGTAGATGTAGATGTATGTGAAAGCGGTTTTGTTTAGAGCTTTTTTGATCAAAAACATTTTTCATACCTCATATTCATATAGTAGGTACTACATATCCACCAGTATTTCCTATACTTTGCCAAGTACATTTTCATATTTGTATATGAATATTTGGTCCGAGGGCCATCAGCCATGTACCAATTAATACATTATATTGTAGTCTGCAGAGGAAACAGATTTTTGCAAAAGGATGCTTTTTTGTGGAACGAATTAACATCCTTATGTGAGAGATGCTTGTAGTTTACCTATTAGTTATACTGCATATTTATGTACTTTAACCCCAGAAAGAAGGAAACTATATTAGAAGCTAATTATTAAGGATTGGATGGATTTCATTGATGGCTAAACTTTTTACATAATTGACAAAAGCACCAAGCAAATACGAAATTCATTGTTTCTTTGGTATTATAGTTTATTTTATGATTTCCTGGGATTAAGGATTTCATTGGAGTAAAATTTTCACATTATTCTTTTAATTTGTATTCATAATATTTCCCAAAATAATTGGATATAGTCAGATTCTCTGTTATGCTTGAGTGTCTGTCACCATGAGTAATAAGACCTAATAACTGTGGGAAATGGAGGTAACATGAACCACTCTAGCAGAGGCACAGGAAAAGGTCAATGGCAATCTTATTCTTAAAATATTCCCATACAAATTAAACTTATTAGAAAAGCTAATACTTTATTTTCACATTCTTAAAAAACTGTTACATAACTTGTACATTTTTTAATATAAAATCTTTTATACAATCATAAATGCAACTATAAAATCAATTTTTTAAATATGAAGCCTCTTCTGATCACAGAAAAGTTTTTTATATTACACAGTAATACTTCATTAATACCCGTGTAATAAAATAGTTATCAAAACTTGCAATAATACATGAACAGTGGTGGAACAAGTAAGCTAATGCATAATAATTCTTAAGGCTATTTCATTAGTTACTAATTATATACTATCAAGTGGGTAGCAGACCAGGCCCCTCCAAGGGTCCAGGCCCCAGTCTAGTTCTGCCACTGACTGTCATTTAAAGCTTTCATGGTTAAATTGAATTGATAATGATATTTGGATATAATTTGTACAGGGCTTCTTTAAATATATTATAATTACAGAATTAATTAATACTGATATTTCAATTATGTATATAACAAATTACAGAAAATTCCATGCGGACGTCTGTGGAGTATAATGAACTTGAAAAATCCACAAAAACATGAAACTTCTTGAAGCTGCTTCAGCGACTACTATAGTATCTAAATTGATTTAAAGGCAGTCATCTGAGCATAGATTATTGAGGCAATACATAAAATTGGTGATTACAGTCACAACTATATTACATGCACACTAATTAAAAAGTTTTATATAATTTCACTTTTTCAATGATTGTCTACAGCATGGTTTCCCAACTGGGGGAGTCGGGAAAGATTTCTAAATAGTTTATTTTGATAAATTTTTCCATTTTTTAAATGACTTTGTGATAAAAATAAAGAATTCATGATAGTACAGTGTACACACTCTGTGGACACATACTATCTACTGCTTGAAGAAATTAGTATATAGATAATAGGTAAACCTAGGTGGGTCGTGCTATTAAAAAGGTTGAGAAATGCTGGTCTACTGAATGCTTTGAGTATGCATGAGGTATCTCTGTGGTTGTTTGCTGATGAATAAATTTTATGTATGACATGAATCACACTATATAACTGTTTCTATGGATTCATATTCCATGATTTTCACCTGTTAAATAATATGTTGAGAGTCAAAAAACTTAACAATTAATCTCAGACTTAAAAATGCATAATATTTAATACCATCAAATTAAATAATGTAATATACTTTTATGGAAAAAATAAATAGTAATAATATGAAAATACTCACTAAGAATGGATAATCCCCTTTTAGTTCCATATACTTGTGCTTTCTGACATTTTTTCTAGATTTTAAGAAAGTCAGCATTATTAAATCACTTAAAACTTGGACCTGAAGTACCAAAAGATTAAATTTCAGAATTGATTTGTCCAATTTATTTTCATAAAATATCACTCAGAAAAGAAAATGCGATAACAATTATAATAAATTATAATTAAATTTACTATCATAATTATTTCAAATACTCTTTGTTTATTTAATAATGTCTTATAGTATAATTTGAAGCAGTTATTGTAATCATATTTCTAAACATTTATTATTACAAAATTATATTTATATACCAATCCCATTAGCCCTAGACCAGCTCCAATGTTAGTTAATGTGGGTACCAAATTAAACCTTCCTGCTTGCCCTTGGACATCAAGGACAAACTTAATTCCATAGACTTTTACCAATGTTCTTCTCCCAAATTCATGATGATAGGAGTGCCTTAAGGAAATAATATATTTATGCAGAAATTTTTGTTATATTAATATGAAATTTCATCATAGATATTATAATGAATTTATTCTTACCTGAAATTCCATCCAAGTGTTAGATTAGCATTGGCATTGTCAAGGCGATGAAATGAATATTTAGGGTGACAATTCTTCATGAAATCAAAATCCAAATCACAATTCCAAACAATTTGGATGGATATCACAGCGCCCTATAAAGTCATTTGCAAATGCAATTTAATTTTGAGGAGGTTTTAAATTTAAAAAGACACCTAATAATTAAAACACGGTAAAGTATACATTTTAAACTTTTTATCTTAATAAGCATTTGTTCTAAGATTTTTCACACCATAAACATACTTTAAATATAGTAAATGACAAATAACTGATGACAAAACTTGCCAACTTCATATTATTTAAATCATGTTGTTCAACCATAGTAGCAATTTTCAATCATGCATATGAATTTAATTCATCTAAACTTCAACAATTTTTGATTTACAAACCAAATTTTTGGTTTGGAAAAATCAAAATGGAAAAACAGGGGAACCTTGATAGCCACTTCTGAGAAATTTTGACCAGCACCCTCAACGATATTTTTTATTTGAAAAATAGGGCAAAATGGATTATCTTCTTCATTGTAACGACATGTCTTTAAATAAGCCAAATCAGTGTCCACCAGTATGTTACTCCTAGAAAAATAAAACTTCATAAGTTTAGCTAATTAATTTTAAATACATTTTAAAATATAAAGTCATACATGGTTTTGTACTTGCTTCATGAAATTAAAATTAAAATTTCAAATTTAATGATGATAAAGTTAAATAATACATTCAACTGTGGATCAATAGCACTTAATTTTTAATTCAAATAACTTATATACCTTATGTACTTGGATCCAAATTTGGGAAAATAGATCCTGTTCTTTATAAGAACAGTATAATATTTTGAATCTTCCAAAAGTGCCTTCTGATCTTTTCTAATGGAAAATAAAATCAAATAAATTAATAGTATAAATCTGAGAAAAGAATTATACTTGAATAAATAAATGAAAACCTCAGTGTCAATGTTATAGTAATTTAAGCAGTCTACCTTTTTACAATAAACCCAAAAAATAATGGTTTTAGGAAAATAATAATTAATCAAGAAGCGGTAAATTGGAGATGAAGAGGAAAAATGCATTTAAACTCTAAAAGGAGGATCATAGATTAAAATCTCATTATTAAATTAAATAAATAACATCATACTTTCATTTTGTGTATGACAGTGCCATGAAAAGCACTTCATCTGTCCTTCACTGTTAAAATATTTAAGAGATGCTAATAAATTTATTAGCAACATTTTAGGCCACTGGCTGGAGTTTTCATAAAAATACAGGTGAAATTATGCAAAAGAAAATTAAATTTTACATATTCAAAACTTTAACCAGAAAATAAAAAGAAAGAATTAATTTGGTGAAACATTCAAGCCAAAAACCTGTTGAGGGAGGGGATTCTTGGCAGAGGAAAGCGAGGTCTCTCCTGTTGAGTCCCTATGCATTTTGTCTGTTTGTTTGTTCTACTATAACTACCATCTTGGTTGTTGGATTTTCACCAAACTTCATGTGCATGTACAAATAACTTAAGAGTTAACTGCATATACTTTTTCTAAAACACCACCCTTATAGTTACTGCGCAATTTGCGTTAGCTCATTGTGCACTTTGTCAGTTTATTTGTCTCTTCTACTGTAACTCCTGTCACAATGGGAAGACAAGGCTCAGGTCCATTTGCAATTAGTTCCTTATTTGGTGCATTTCTTAGATTTACATTTCTTTCATAAATATTTTACTGCTCAGGGTAGTGCTTTCAATTCTATTCAAATTTTACATCCCCCTTGAATGAAGTGCAGGAGAACTATGAAGACGATAATAATATTGAATATGTGATTTCCCCCCCTCCCCCCCCCCCCCAGCAGCCCTAAGTGGTCTGACCAATGATCCTGCAGATTTCCTAGTTAATTGTAGTTTAACATATCATTTTGTCTTCATCAGTAATTTTTACCATGCAAAAATATTTTATAGCTGCTCAGTTAACTTACATGCTAAAATATTCTCGATAATTCATGAAGAATATTATTCATCATTTTTTTGTCTCCTATTTATTAAATTTTATAAGCACCCCTTGCCAGTCTTAATTACTGACTGATTACTTTTGTAATGGGTTTTAGAATGTTATGGATAGCATTCTGTCCAGCTGATGGAAAGACCCATATTACTTATAATCAGTGCTGAGCTGGGGCAAATTTTTACTAGTTAACAAGCACTGGTAGTTACATTTGAAAATGTTTTAGAACTGTTTGTTAACTGTGTTGCAAAATCTTTTGAACTGCTGTTGGAAAATTAAACTGGCCTTCAGAGTCAAAATTTACAATGAAAAATCAAGAAGCCATTTGGAAATTGGTTATGTACTTAATTACTTGTAAGTTTCATATTATTAAACAATAAGTAAATGTTTTAACTGAAATAAAGTTTGTTTTAGTCTAGCAGCACAAAAATAATAATAAAATAATAAAAGGTTTATTTTAAACAGAATGCTATAAGGTATCTATAATATAAGCATGGGCATCTGCTGGAACTTTTCCAGGGGATGGCAAGCTCTCACAGTCAGGTTTGGGAGGCTTAATATTTTAGTGGTTTTTCAAGCATGTTGTAGGAGGTTCCTACCTGCTTGCCTGACCTCAAAAAAATTACCACATTAACCCTGACAACCATATAAGTACACTTTTACTGAAATAATTTGTTTTTATTCCTTGATTATTTAAAGAAAAAGTTTATTTTTTAGAGAACCAGTTGCTAAAATTTTGGCAGATCATCACTGCTTACAATACCAAACTAGCATGCTTGTTGCAGCTTTGCTTGCAAAGAAATTAATAAAAATTAGTTATATATATGCTAAAATTTCTTATTATTTATTACTTTTATGTATTTGAAAAGAATAATCAATTCCATTATTATTTCACATCTATATAATAAGGTGTTGTTCGTGGTGATGAAAAGGTTGGGAACCACTAAGCTATAGGACAGCTTTCACTTTTCATGTGGCTGCATATGAATGGAGGGGGGGGAGAGGGGGAGAGAGGGGGAGGGAGGGGCAAGAGAGGGAGGGAGGAGTGAGAGGGAGGGATGAGAGGGGAGGGAGGGGTGAGAGGGGGAGGGAGGGATGAGAGGGGGAGGGAGGGGTGAGAGGGGGAGGGAGGGGATAGGGGGAGGGAGGGGATAGGGGGAGGGAGGGGATAGGGGGAGGGAGGGGATAGGGGGAGGGAGGGGATAGAGGGAGGGAGAGGGGCATAGATAGACCTTGAAGAAGAGCAGTAGTTCGCAACATGGTATCCCTGAGCTATAAGGGGTCCACATTGGCGAAAAGGTTGGGAAGCCCACCTCAGGAAAGAGATCTGACTCTTGCTTAAACTTTTTTTGACCGGGTTCCTCCACACCTCTCGGGAAGGAGACCCAACGGAGGTAGTAATGGGAGTCCATAAGCTATGTTCAAAATTTCACAAGGACCCAATGTAATTTGTGAATTTACCTGCATTAAGACCACCTGAAAGGGGAGTTAGAGCAGCAGTTCCTAACTTGGGATCCTTGGACTCTAAAAGGGGTCAGCGGGGGTGAGGAAAGGTCGGGAACCACTGAGCTAGAGGAGACCTTTCACTTTTCATGTGGCAACCAACACTCAACACTCATTACGAATATAACTTTCTCCACTGATATTTTTCATATTTCATTCCAGTTTTTTGACAATTCTTGACATTTAAAATGTCAGACAATTTTGGTAATGATACAATATTATCAATCATATTCTGCATCATGACTGGAAAAGTGAATAATATGAACTGTCTCCAAAAGATAATAAAGATACATAAAGAGAGTTTGACATAATCTTAAATGATAATGCAGTCATGCCTTGTTTAGCACAATTGGCATCTCAGGGCATAAACTTTTATTTTTTGAAAAAATAAAAATAAAAAATAAAAAATCTGATGTGGCCACCATGTACATGACTTTCTCCACACCTGCAATATTTCTAAAAATTCTGGAGGCATCGTAAATCCACATGTTTATTTACAGAAATGAGAGCTACATTAAAAATTAGCGACATCCTTCCTCTATTTCTCTTCCACATTCAGGCATTTGCCCCACCACCGCACCAACTTTTCGAATCCCTCCGTGAAGAAATCGATGCCCTACGTACAAAGGAAATGGTGCACAGTTCCTTGAACCTCCGTGTTCTTTCAAAAAACGCTGATCTTCCAACTCCTTCTTCAATGCCAGGAACAAATGGAAGTCACTTGGAGCTCGGAGCTGTGGTCTAGTCTTTCCCAACCATGATGTCACTTTCTGGTAGGCCAGAACATCAGAGATGATGGTGTGGGTATGTGCCAATGGACATCCCCATTGTTTCGGCTACCTCACGCACTTTAACCCACCCATTTTCTTGAATCATTTGGTTCACTCACTCCACATTGGCATCTGCACCGGCAGTAGAGTTTGATGTTCATTGCACAAACTTGTTCGCCCTTCACTGAACAGACAACACCATCTTCGCACATTTTGTTCTGACATCAAGTCTTCCTCCAGCTTACTGTGGATGGCACATCCCAACAAGCTCCATGCCCACTTGTACCGGATGACAGCCTGCACCTCCTCTTTACATCACATCTCCAACATACGAACGTTCGCCATCATGTCTGAACTCACAATGTAGCGGGCATGCTTGGTGCTGCATGCTGTTCAGTTAAGCGGCTGCTGTACATGACCAACAGCTGGCAGCACCATGATGGGTACCAGGAGAAGTAGAGGAAGGATGTCGCTAATTTTTAATATAGCTCTCATTTCTGTAAATAAACTGTTGTGGATTTATGAGGCTCCCGAAACTAATTTATTAAACACCCTTCGTATTTTTCATGAGAAATCAACAACCACATAAATTTACATTGTGTCCATCTAAAATGGAAAGCCACATCTCTTGAATAATTCGCAGTGATTTCCAAAACAAATGTGAAGTCTCAGAATAAATTTAAGGCTCTCACAAAGAAAACTGAGCCTCCTTTGGCCATGGACACCCCCGCCACATGTGGGTTGCGGGAGTCTTTGATACGCCACTGCTTGCTTTCTAAACCAAAATACACTCAGATGGATCGCAGCCCATGAATAACTGAAACTGCAAATGAAAAAAAACTGCAAATGGCCAGGGTTTTCTGTGCTACAACCTTTTGACTTACCCATTTGTTTGTCCCAAACCATAATCAATTTATTAGAGGAAAAATTATTGCCCTAATTATCTATAAATGCATCCAAATTGTTGATTTATTTAGTAATCTAAGTTTTCCATGGCACCTGTAAAAATCAGCTCTGGCACCCAGTTTGCGAACCACTGATCTTAAGTAAGAAGATTCTGCTGAAACATTTAACACCAGTTCCGGTTGGTTTCAAACTTTTAAATGCTGCTCAAATATTCATAGCATGTATTTATCTGGTGAATCAGCAAGCACATTAACACTGTGTTATATTTATTAGTTATAACAACTAATATTAAGTAAATATTAATCAACTAACATTATTTTCAATAATACAAGTGTATTTATACATTTTTTGTTAGCCTACTTTCCAAAAAATGGAAAGTAGTCTTATGAGATTGCCTGGGTGTCCCTGTCCTACAATACAAAATCACTCAAGTTCTACGTTTAAATCATATTTATTTGAAAAATTTAAGCTTTTTAATGTTATGTTGTCTTGCTGACCATGTCATTGTTAAACCTCAAGATTGTATTGTTGCCTTTATCCTTATACTATATGCGTATGCTTTGAATGCTTTAATACGAGAGAGAGAGAGGAGAGGTACAGAGAGAGACAAAATTAAATGTTATGTAGATTTTAAAAAATTTTGGGAGAATAAGAATTGTATTTCTTTGTCAAACAATTTCTAAGTCTCTAAAACACTCAATTATGTGAATTTTATATTTATTGTTTACTTTTTAGTGCATATAAAAGTGGTTTCATTAATTTTTATTTCAATTTTAACTTACAATTAATACTTAATTCACGCATACCTGTCATATTTGACCAGCAGTTACACTAGTACAACATATTTTTCCAAATATTTTAAGAGGAACACATTTTCTGTACTGGTTTGCACCCCAATACTTGATTAGTTTTTAATAGTTACATATTTTTTAGCTTCAATTTTTTGAAAAATATGCATATTGCCCAATGTCCAGGAAGAAAACATCTATTTTTCCTTTACATCATCAGTTCAATTGTAAAAATTTTGATTAACATAACAATTCTTAAGGGCATAATTTCATCCTTTTTAACCCTTTTACTGCCACGCCATATCTGGCAGGTATAGCCAGAACTGCCACGGTCATTTTTGCAATTTTGTAATACCTTAGTAAAATTGTTATACACATGTTATTTATTAATATTTTATCCTGATTTTTCATATGTTGTAGCAATAATTATAGTTTCGTATATATTGTAAAGCTTTTTATATTAACACATTTTAAACATTACAAATGGGTGATTTTTAGCTCACATTTTGAAAATTAAAAAATAATTTTGAACATTAATCTTTAAATGCCAAATGGCACACCAGTGTGCTAGCAAATTTCTGGGTAAGCCTGCCAAATGGCACACTCATGGTCCGCTAAGTTCCGAGGCTGCTGACGTCGTTTTTGTCATGGAATCGAAATAGTAAGAGGAGACGAAAAACCAGACATCTTTCTAACTACAGAATACTTTTCATTTGGACATTTTTATCACAAACAGTTAATTAGATTTTTCCAGAATGTAAACAAATATTTTTAAATACCCCAAAATAAATCCGGCAGATAGAACCTACAAGCGGGCATTTAAATCCAGCGGATAAAGGTTAAGGAGGATAATTAAATTTAATACTTGCTCTAATAGTTATTACAAAATAATAAAGAAAATTTAATTAGCAATGCACTGACAAAAAAGTCACACAAATATTTAGAACATAATTATTTGGAATTTTGTAAATACATTACTGCAGTTTTAAAATTCCCAGCATGGCAATGACACATGGACAACCGATCTGCATCTTCAACAACTTTCACTGTTTATGCTAGCAGTGATGTTATGACAAACATACAGTTTCGTAAATACTATGATGTTTTTGAATAGCACATTTATTTTTCAATAAAAATTGCTTTTCATTTTGCACTTTAAAAAATAATAAATCACTTTTAGCATTAATATAAAGTCATTACCATCATCTGTTAACAAATCAATTTCGCTGTCACTAAGCAATTCAATTTCAGTAATATCGCTATTTTCGTCAAGAAATTCAATGATCTGTGCAACACATATATCTTTCTCAAAGTTTGTCATATTGATTTTCAGGTGATTAGCATAAAAAATATGACTCGATTACTATTTAAGTAAAACAAAGAAAAACGTAATTAGCAGAGACATCTATACAAGAAAGGAGAAAGAAAGCATTAGGAATCATTCAGAATAAATTATTATGACATCTGTCAACAATATTAATAAGTTATTCGTTAACAAAATTAAGCCTACATTGGATCGGCTAAATCGGCTCTTGGCAGTCTTGGCATGACGTGTGGCATCAGCTAAATTGGCTCACTGGCTGTAAGAGGGTTAAGATTCTACAGTAAACTAGACAATGGTAACATAATTGTATCCTTAATGATTGACTTCAAAAGGGCTTTTGAAACAATAGATATAAAATGATTACATCGTAAACTCCAGTAACATGGAGTCAAGATAACAGCATTAAAGTGGTTTAAGAATTATCTCAATAATAGAACACAGAGAACAAAAGTAGGAAATGATTTTTCTAGTCTTATAGCAAATTACATTGGAGTACCACAAGGAAGTGTACTGCAACCTGCACTTTTTATCATCTACTTCAACGATATGTGTAGAATTATAAGGAATGTATAAGTTAACCTTTTAGCTGACACACTCATTTGGCATCAGGGAAAAGATTTAAAAGATGTGTGATCAGATAAACAGTGAGATAAATGACTTAAAGGATTGGTTCTGTAAAAATAAAGCAAAATTAAATGTATCAAAAATAGGTACTATGCATGTTGTTGGCTATTTCAAATAAAAAGATTGAGAAAATTCAAAGAGAAATTCCAGCTTGTAAAATAATGATTAACAATACTGAGATTAAATTTGCAGACAATGTGAAGTACCTGGGAGTGTACATGGATAGTGAATTGAATTTAATTTACATGTGGATATTTTAGTAAAAAATATTAATCAAAAACTAGGTTATTTGAATAAAATTAGTAAATGCCTGAGCCGAAGTACTAAAAATATAATATATAAAACTATCATTGCACCACATTTTGAATATTGCTCATCAGTAGTTTTGGGTATGAAAAAAGAGAATTTAAGAAAATTACAAATGTTACAAAATATGTAAAGGTATGAGAATTATCTTAAATAAGCAAAAAGGAATGCATGTACCTGATATGTTACGAGATCTCAATTGGTTAATGACAGAACAAAGACATCTTAAAATTACTTGTCTTTATCCATAAAATTAAATTTGGACACTAAAAATTTTGATGAATTTTTAATAAAAAATGGGGTGCATGATCATTATACAAGAATAGCTGAAAACTACCATAATAATCAATTTAATAAAATAAGTTCCCATAAATCAATTTTTATATGGGTATAATTATACATAATGGTCTCAAAAATGAAATAAAACTTTTAAAAAGTCAGCATATTTTAAAAAAGAATATAAAATATATTAAAACTAACAACAACAACAACACAACACAACAGCACACCTTGACGCTTTCCCTTGCGGGGTAAGCCATGCCATATGTCTGCCAATTACCAACCCATCACCTTCCTCCACACACTTCTATCCTTGCACAATTCTTTTGCTTCACTTACACTCATACACTAAGTCACACATTTCCTCTTATTCCTCATACTTTTCACGTCCCATTTTCTCAGAGTCTCACTAACCACATCCAACCAAGTCTTGTGCAGTCTGCCTCTCCCTCTCTCGACATTCACTCTTCCTTCATATATTTGCTTGGTGATTCTACTCTCCTCCATTCTTTCTATATGTCCGAACCACCTCAGCAGACCTCTCTCATACAAATCTGTCACACTAGCTTTCATACCACATTCGTTCATCACCCAATTATTCCTTACTTTGTCCCTCCTAGATTTTCCACAAACTCTTCTCATGTATCCCATCCCAACCGCATTCAAACTACTTTTATGCTTCTCCTAACACACCCATGTTTCACTGCCATACAGCAAGGTAGGCATTAAAACACTCTTGTATACAGACATTTTCGCTTCTTTTGACAATGATTCATTCTTTGCAATCGACCACACACTCCCTGTCACCTTTCTACCAGCGTTCACTCTCCTTTTGATTTCCCCATCTACTGTACCATTTTTACTAAACATTCTACCAAGGTATACAAATTCATGCACTACCTCAATCGTTCCACCATTTATGCTAAATTAACAGTCGTTCACCTCATTCTCCCAATCGAACACAACTACCTTGGTTTTGGCCACATTTATCTTTAAGTCCATTCTCCCTGTCATATCATGCAGGCTATCTAACATTCTCTGCAATTCTCCTGGGTTCTCAGCCATTAACACAGCATCATCAACATACAGAAGTACACAAACATTCTCTTCACCAACCTTAACACCCACCATATCCATACATGCCTTTCTCACACATTTATCCATAAACAAATTAAATAACCAAGGGGACATGACACATCCTTGTCGTACACCTTGCTCAACTCTAAACCAATCACTCATCATGCCATTCACCCTTACACATGCCCTACTTCCAGTATACACTACCTTTATAGCATTCAGCAACCAACCATTCACTCCATACTCGCTCAAAACTAAAACTAAAACTAATTATAAGTAAAAATATTCTTCAAGGACTGAATAACTGTAGGCCCAAAGAGATGTAATTAATTTAATTGCTTGAATTGATGTTCTTATATATTGTTCAATTTCTGTAAAAATGTTTTTGTATGAGACTGGCAATGTTAACCAATAACAAATTATATGCATTTATTTTTATTTTGTTGCTGTATGCAGTTAATATTATTGATTTTCGCCCTGGAGCCGTGATGCTCCCAAAAAGGTATTTGTGAATAAAATCGGAAGACTGGCCTTTGCCGGGTCACAAAAATAATAAAACTGATGGGAATGGCTGTTGGAAAGAAAAGGAATAGAGAAAGGGTACAGGAAGGGAAGGCGTGCTCACGTGTTCTGCCAATTATCTAGATGCCCCCTGGGGTTGGCCTCTCTGCCCACTGTCATGCCTGGAAAAAGACCAAGAAAGACTGGCTCGTCCCGAACTCTCGAGACGGGAAAAATAAAAAAACAAAAGCAACACAACAAATGCCGGAAGAAGGAGGGTTATTTAAAAATGGTAAAATGATAGGGCAAGGAATGGGGAAGACAAAGGCCAGTCTATAATGCACAAAAAATTATATTGAGTTTAACTGTAAACTGAAATTTTATTTTCCTTGAAATTGTATTCAAGAGTATTGTGTATTTGTATTTTATATTTTATTTATGTACTTTTAGAAAAACCTAATGTACAAATTACCAATTTTAGCTAAAAAAGCAAGAATCTGAATCTGAACTAAGTCTACAAATTGTGTTATGCAAGGTAGGGAAGGTGTTCAGAATAAGTGCTACAAATTGTTACTGGGAAGTTTACTTCACAGAGTATTACAGAGAGAGAAGTGGAGAGTAGAAAAGGTTGGAAAATCATGTCACGTAATTTTTGAACAGCCACATACAACTCAAATTAAAAATTTAAGAGCACAAGCAAACAAAAATTGTATGTTTACAAAAACATGTAAACAGATGAAATCAATTTTTGTCATCCTTTAAATAATTCTCATTTTAATAGTATATCCGCCATTATATTTACATTTGGAACTTTAAGTTATGGAAAATGGATAATCACTTTTATGCCATCAGAAAAACACATAAATCATCATTAGTATATTTTCCTTTAAATCTAATAATACTGAGAAAAATTACTTTACTTACAAAGGAAAAATGTCAAATTCAGTTGGACACCATGCTTCAACCTCGCATACTTTAACTCGAGGATTTTGGGTGCTGTTGATGCAATTCCCAGTAGCCACTCCATTTCCCAGCTGGTAAGTGAAACCAGGTTTGCAAGGGGGTAGGCCATCACCACATAAGGCACCTTTCACATCCGGATCCTGGAAATAGTATTATATTGCCAATATAACTAAGACTTAAGTCAGTCCAGCGATAAAAGTATGTATGTATTCTTAAATTACATAAATTTAGTAACAGTTCGTGATGACACTATGCAACAATAAAAATTAAGGGACTTGTCTGTTATCTGCCACCCACCAAGGTTAATATACGCAGCGCTCTAATGGAACGAAGTGATAAGATATGGAACTGCATGGAGGTTAGCAGCAGGAAAAAAGAATAAGCGCATAGGATATGACTGCAACTGGGTTGGGTAAGTTATTTCAAGTGTTTTTGATTTCCTCCCACATTCACTGTGCCACCCCCCTTGGGGGAGCTGGACTGTGAATGTGAGAAGAAACCAAAACACTTAAACTAACTTACCCAATCCAGGGGGGTGAGTTGGAGTATGTTGTAGCCCGAAGTCGTATCCTGCGCTAGTTCCATATACCACCACCAGAAGAGTGCTGCATATATTAACTTGGGTGGGTGGCAGATGACAAGATCCAAAATTAATTTTTTGTAGTATCAAAGAATTAATTTTTGTTTGGAAAACTAACTAGATAAAAATGAACAGCAATCTATGATGGATTTATGAAAATTAATTTATGGCTATAATTGGCTTAAGTAACACAATCAAGTTAGTGCGAAGGCTTCCACGGCGTGCTGTTGACATGGTGGTGATTTCCGGGATTCTGCCGTGTTGATCCATTTCCTGGACAATATTTCGCCGACGTTCCAGTCGGCTTCTTCGGACCTGAAGAAGCCGACTGGAACGTCGGCGAAATATTGTCCAGGAAATGGATCAACATGGCAGAATCCCGGAAATCACCACCATGTCAACACAATCAAGCTTAAACAAAGGTTAAAACTAAAATCAATGGCACCCATATGTCAATTTCCAAAGGGTGGGCATGTAACATTCTAAGAGGTACAAATTGAAATGAAACCCGTCTACATTATCTGAATGCAAAGTGTTAATAAAACAATCACATGAGTTTTAAATATAGGTCACAATAATTAAATATATTTTCTACAACAAAAAATAATAAATAAAGTTCAAAACAATAGGAGTTATCCACTTTGTATTCCTTTCAATAAAATAAAAATCTCTACGAATATTATCCAGTAAATACTGGTAACAAAAATAAAAAAATAGTGTTCATCCCATATGCAATTGTCTTTCTTCATTACGAATATAATATGCCACAATTATTTTTTGAGATAGGTGGAAATTAATATGGGGAGATTTGTAAACGTGTTATTTTTACCTCATCACAAGACTGAAATGTTTGATTTGGGGTTATTACAGCATTGGTCATGATGAAAAAGGCTTCATTTTCTGATGCTGGAACTACATACTCAGAAACATCCCACAGTCGATTATAAAGGGGAATATTTGATTCAGGTATCTAGAAAAGAAGATACCACAGTTCAAAAAAATTGAGAAATACAGTAAATGAAAATCTTATTCTAGCGTTAAGAGATAAATCTAATCCTACTTGAAATTCTTCCTTTGAGTAATTAGTGAGTGTTACACCCTTTACTTTAGTGGTGATCGCACTTTCAACTTCATCAAATTCCTGATAACCCTTCTTGTAAAGTAACACATACCTATAAGAGATAAGTACATATATAATATTGCTTCTTTCCCTTTATACTATTCTATAGATATATGACATTTTGTAAAATACTAGAATAAATTATAAATATAAAAAATTCTCAATAATCCAAAAACGCTAACAAAATTATAAGTTATTAATAACACATCTTGTTTGAAACGCACGAAAATTGCAAATAGTAACTTAAAACTTACCCAACTATGTACACGCCTATACATAAACAGAAAAATCGATTGACAAGGCCCAAAATTTTACAATTTATGCTCACATATTTTACGGTATTGAATTCAAAAAACGTACAATAAATACATTCTTGGAAAGTCATATTATTAATGCTTACGAGACCCAATGTTTTACATTCCTCAACCTCTCAGCAATTTTTTCAAGAGTATTTGATAACACGATAACACTTCCTTTTATCAGCTGAAAATGTGGGATTCCCCGAATTGCAGTTGCAGTTTAGTTAACTTCCTCTGAAACAGGAGATTATTTCAGTGGAGAGTTTGTGATGTCTGTGAAGTTATATACGACATGGGTTTGTGTGGTTATCTCCAATTCTTGGAATCACAAATATAAGTTTATAGATAACTATTAATTGAAGGGCCACCTTGCACTGTATTCCTGATTATTTACTTTTCAACCTTCGCTTCACGAAGATACTGTCGTCGGGAGTGATAATCAAGAGTTACAGAATTTGCTTGTATCCGAAATATTTCCGGGTAATGTAATAATTAGTGTTTAATGAATCTGCATTTTCGTGACGAGAAAACTATTGAAAAGTTCCAGGAAGAGATAATGGGTTATACCTATCCTAATTTTAACAACACAGATGCTAAAGCAGACTAAAAAACAATTTCAGAAAAATTTTATCTAATGATAAATATCCTGCTGCTTCTATAATATTTATCGTTACTATTTCATTGTATTGGGTGCCCGGAAGATTCACATTTACACTTTTCTTCATACAACAATAAATAAAGCGCAAGTTATTTCTTGCAGATTATCTACTAACCTCTCATCGTAAAATATGAAGTATCATGAACTTTTTCAAGATTCGGAAGTTAAAATACTTTCGTATGAATATTTAAGTTAAGCAATATAGTAGTTGAAGTTCATCATCACGATAATTATTTATATAACATTATCTATTTAAATCATTACTTCCAAATTTAACTTTTTTCTACGCAAGTTATGAATTTGCTTTAGAAGGTTGATGTCTTCTGCTAAGATCAAATAAATTAATGCAGGAAAATACGTATTTTAGTGTCCCTTATTATTTTCGTAGTAAACCTACCGTATTATATTGTCCCAAATTACTTGTAGGAAAAATTCAATAATATAACCTTCTGAATTCCGCAATTATACTCACCTCAACGTCGGGTTGGGTAAAAAAGATTGGGCTAGGAGATGGTTTAGTTTTTACTTTCTCCATACATAGGTTAGGGGAAATTATTGTTTTCATGGAAAAAAACTACTTCGAGATTTCAACGGAAATATACTTTGAGGTCCCCAAAACACATTTTGACCATTTTCTCGATGATGTCTGCGTGTGAATGTGATAGCTATTTTGTGGGTGCTCTAACTCAAAAACTATTAATCAGGTCGACGCGAAATATTATATTTAACATTTCTACAAAAGCCAGAAGAACTGATTAGTTTTTGGTAAAAATCGGTCGACCGAAAGTTGGTGTTTTCTCTTGTCACATCCGTTATTTTGAAATATTTGAATTAATCTCTATTTATATAAAACTCAATCTGTCAGGCTGGCTGGGAGTCTGCCGTTTTCTTCAAATACTTCTCGCTTAATATCTTCGGATCTACTAAGCCTAACGAGCTGAAAATTTCACAAACGTTAAATCCCCATACACCTAGAAAAATCAAACATCCCGGAAAAGTCTCGGATTCGACTCCGGGAGACAATTATATTTTCCCATAAGTTTACACGGGATTGTCGATTTTTCAAGGTGCAAGATTTTTTTCTTTCATTCATCAAAATAGGTAAATATCAACCAATTTTCTCCATTTTTGCTTTATTCGACGGTTAATACTATAATATATCTTATTAATGTGATGTTTAAATGTTATACCAAGGAATTTGTCAGAAATACGCATTTCTTTTCGAAATTGTATCGCTTTTTCGTACTCTTTCCGTATTGTTGCCTCCGATTGAATTAGCGTCTATTAAACCTTCAAATAGACGAAAGAATTACATTATTTGCTTCGCGCTTTTTATGAAGCATTGAAATTATTGTTGTAGCAACGTCAAACGTAATAGATTGCAACTTAATTAATTGCAGAGAAGTTTGATTGGATGGTTCACCCGTATGTATTGCAGGCAGAAAATTTTGGATTTTTTTACCAACTCTTATATTAACTTCGCTTATATATATAAAAATGTATATATATATATATATATATATATATATATATATATATATATATATATATATATATATATACACACACAAACACATACGTTTTGGACCCCGTCTAATTCGAAAAAGATCCAAAGCTTCTTGCAGGGTTCGAACCACCTCACCATCGCGTAAGACGAGTGAAACCTTGGCCACCAGTGCGTGGGATGATAGATAAGCGTTCATTATAGCTAGGAGATTAAACCAACTACATATTGTCATTGTTCATGCTGTAATCTTTTAATAGAAGTCTCTTTATTTTAATGTGAATTTGTATTGATACGAGCATTCCTATGTTTTTACTATCTCCATATACGAAGTATAGAGAAAGTATTGTTTTCATGACAAAAATCGAATTCGAGATTTCAACGGAAATACATGTTTTAAGGTCCCCTGAACACGTTTTGACTATTTTCTCGATGATGTCTGTCTGTCAGTCTCTATGTGATAGATGTTTGTGGGCGCTCTAACTAAAAAACTATTAATCAGGTCAACGCAAAATTTTATATTTAACATTTTTATAAAAGTTAGAAGATCTGATTAGTTTTTGGTAAAAATCGGTCGACCGGAAGTGGGTGTTTACTCTTGTCACATCCGTTATTTTGAAATATTTGCTTTAATATTTGATAAATGTAAAAATGTATCGGAATAAAGGTTATAGGAAATATCATTTTCTACAATCTCTGTTTGATACATTTTTCCATATAATGCATTTTTTAAGAGATATCTTATATTTTTAGCTGCCACCACCACGCCACCTACCAAAGACTATTGTTAACAATTGACGCTTAGTTACGTCTTAGCAACGCTCCTTTTTCTTTTCTTAATTGTCAACCGGAAGTAAATATTGACAACGATCCCAGAGCTAACAACATGTAATTTGCCATATAAATATGGAGAAAGTCATGTGTTGCCCACAACAGTTTATTTATTATATAACCTAGTTGGAATTTTTAGAAATATTACAGATATGGAGAAAGTCATGTGGTGGCCACATCAGATTTTTTATTACTAATGTAGCATCTCAAAAGTTGTGATCGGGGAAGTGTAATGGGTAATTCGAGAGTTTATGTTAGCCAAAATATATTTTTTCTGAAATGATTCTTGGTCGTGCAAAATGTCCCTTTGAGGAAGAACCAAAACACTTCAACCAACTTACCCAACCCGGCGAAGTCGCACAAAATGTAAATTGGTGTGCCCCTCCGGCCCTTCCAAATATTTTTAGTCATCCTGGCATCCTCTACAGCACAAGCTGGCCCTCCCAAATTTGGGATGCCAGTTATGTCCCTGCTCCAATCTCACCTCACCCCTTTATTTTGCAGTAGTTGTGACTCTGAAGCTCTAACTGAATCATTTTCCTTCACCTTGTCCTTTTTTGAACTCCACAAATCTAGCTAAATTGAGTTGGATTTCCATTCATTTTTCTTTCTTTTGAATGGTAAAACCACAGCCTAATTGGAATGGCTCTTTCCAAGAGGTGCCTCATTATGTGCATCCACTATTGAATATTTGGAATGCACACTCATTATACTTTAAATCAATTTTTTACATGTTGACATTGCTATGATTTCCTTAGTTACTGCATAATATAAGTGGCGTTGCAAGAGTTTGTCACAGCATTTTCAAAATTATATCTAAATTCCATTTAATTTAAATTCCATTTAATTTTGCATAAGCATCCACATTAAGTTTTTCAGGTGTACGAGCAAAACTTATGGCCAGCTTGGAGCATGTGCGGCGATTCAACTGCCCCCTGCTGGCACAACACTGATGTAAATAAACCATTCCGATTCTCTTTTGCGCAAGCCAAGTATGATTTTGTATTACCTCAAAAACACATCCTGCTAAGATCCGCATCTTAAATACAAAAAGACATACTGATGTTACATTGAGTAATTAAGCAGTAATGTGAATTTTGTATAATGCAACATTAAATTAAAAAGGTATTTTGTGTCATATACACAATCACCAACTACTTATGTCACCATATTATGGATGACTAATGGCAGTTAAATAATAGAAGTGAACAGTAGCAATCAATCTGATCTCCACAAATATGAGGATTATAGCAACAAACAGTTACTGCCGCACCCAACGTGTTCCTTGAGATGAACTATTATATTTAACCAAATAAAGTGATTACAGGATGATCCTTGAAAATAGACAATTCCTGGATTTATCTTGATGTGATAAATGCTAATGCTAATAATTAATTAAAAACAGTTCCTATAGTCCTTTTATGATTGATAGGCTTTTTAAGAAAATATTTTTCATATTTATTATTCTAAGCGACTTCAGTTCCATAAATTTTATTTACAGAAAAAATGTGTGAACAATAGCTTTTTCAGATATAAAACAATGTAAATATAGGTCTAAAAGATAACAACAGTATATTCAATAATGTTAGTAAGCCTTATTAGTTGTACCATGTCTCACATAGTTTAGAAACCTTATAAAATCAATAAACAAATATATGCCAATAAACAAATATATGCCAATAAACAAATATATGCCAATAAATAAATAAATTCCAATCAATGGTTTGAATAAAGATGATCCAACTCACTCATTCAAGACTAATGTTAATACTTATATAAATATCTTTTTAGTATTGACAGCTGCACAGATGTAATGAAATGCGAGTATGTCATCAAAAATCACATTTTACTCTTAGGGTATAGAAATACATTATTCTATCAAACAAAAAAATATAAAGATTTTTGGGAAATAATTTTGATACAGAAAAAAATTCTGCTATGACCGGGAATCGAACCCGGGTCTTCCACTGGCTGAGCGGATATTCAACCACTACTACCATAGCAGATAATTTTTCCAGTTTTTTAATGCGGGTGTTTTCCTTAGTCGGATCCGGGTTAGCCAAGCTAGGATCAACCAGTCCCAACGGATGTCCTCCAAGAGAACATCAAAGAAAAACTCCCCCTCTTCAATGCTGAGATTGCCAAAGCTAAAAATTGATGGGATTATATAATCTAAAGATCCTATGCAGATAGGCATAAGCTGTAATTTGGGAAGTTTCCCATCAATTTCAAAAATTTTTTTGATAAATTAAATGAACTAGTCGTTAGCATAAATCACAATTTAATTATAGCATGAATGAGAATCACACTTCAAGTGAAAAATCAATACTACAGTCTCACTTGATTGGAAAGGTGAAATAAAAACTTTCATTACAAAATTATACTCATATCACTACAAAACTTGACTCATAAACTTTAAAAACACAACAAGTTATGGGTCAGTTTTACTTTTATAAAAGTATGGAAGCATCTATCACTGTCATTCAATTTTTATGAGAAGGATAGTAAAAATAGTAATTAATTAGTGTTAATCATACAAGAACAATATATATTTCATGTAATGATGATAATTCTCTTAAACCAAAATAATAAATTAAACAGCACCATATATTATAATATAAAAATATGAATTCATGATGCTGCTATATCCAGCACCTCTTAGGGAACATTTAAGGAAAAATTTATAACAGCTTTGTATTACTGATATTTTTTGTAGGACATAATTATATATTAAATTGCATTCCTTCAATCCTTTATAAGATATATTCTCCATAAATACAAATAAATTTAAAAGAAACACAAATTATAAGTTTAATCACAAGAGTTCTTTGGTTGAAACCTAATTTCACTGGAAATCATGATTTTCCATATGGATACAGACAACTTCAAGTTATCTGCATGTGGATTATCCACTTTGTGGGTTGTCCTCCACCTCCCATATATTCCCTGAATTGGTGCCCTTTCTCATATGGGTGCCCAAGATCCTTGCCCAGCAACAGAGGTTTTCCTTTTTTTTAAGAGCAGCAGTGGAGTAACAATAGGGTGGTGTGGGTGGCCAAATGCCTTGGACCCGGGAGGCCCCAGAGGTCCTCAAATTTTCCAAATATAGAAAAAATAAAGATATTTTAGAGATTCCCCCTTTGTATTCTAATTTCTGAATGAATTTCCTATTAATCATTATTTTGGGACAGAGTAATTTAAAAAGCCCAACCTTTAAGGCATATTTATGATAATTGCAACTTAGTAGGTTTTAAAAAAAGGGGTTTAAATTTTAATTGAACGTGCTCAAAATTGAAAATACAGTAAAACGTTGATTATCTGACCCTCGTTTATCCAATTTTCAGTTTAACTGACCAAAAAATATATGAGCTGTCTAACCATAATCAAAAAGCATATGTTGGTCGCATCCAATGAAAGACGATTCACGGGGGAGATCCTCGGGAGTCAGTTCATGCAAGAGATCACCCAACATATGATTTACACCGCTAATTATTTAATCAAGTAAAATAAAATTATGATTAAATATTCATTAAATCCCTTCTAATCAATAAAGAAAACAAGCCTCATAGTTCATATAAGGTTATTTTTAATCTAGAAGAAAACCTCCCGGAATTCACTTCTTATGAGGTGGCAACCTTACTGACAGTTGATTCACTTGGGAGACCACTGATAAATTAATTTTAATATTTTTGTTAATAATATTTTACTATATTATTTTTTATTTTAAATTTCACTGTAAAATGGCCTGAGCTGTATGTGAAATACTTAAATAAATACATAATGTTCCTAAATGCACATTGTTTCCATTATTTTTTAATTATCCGACTTTTCAGTTTATCCAACGATCCTTCCCCCATATAGGTTGGATAATCGAGGTTTTACTGTACTATGAAATGGAACACTAGAGGAACCTAAGGCAGTGGACACGAAATTCACAAACCGAAATAGCTGAAAATCATAATCGAGGGTCTTGTGTGCATGTGCTCTGCTCGAACAGTTTCCGCAGAGTGTTTATAGATGGCGATACTCCACTTACTCCTCGCATTGGTGCAGCTAGTATTTAATAATATAGAGTTTATTTATGATCTAGCTAATTTTCCGGAACAGTATTACTAAATGTCTGATGAGACAACAATATTACCGACGTGTGTGACAAACTAGAGCAGTGTTATGGCATATTCTGGCACATTTCGAGCACTGAATTGAATGTATGTATTTTTTGGGTGATGTGGAGGATATTTTTCCACAGGCCCTTCTGCTCCTAGTTATGCCTCTGAAGTGCAATGCTTTTCTTTTGTTCATTGCAAGTGCAGTGGGTCCTGCTTAATGTGGTCACCTTGGGATAAATATTAATGATAGCATTAAGTAGCTTATGACAATTAACAGGAAATTTTCTTGAACTAGATATTGTCTTGGAATTCTCCAGTTGATTACAATAACCAGCTGATAACAATAACCAATGACAATAGTAAGCAACGGCTACTGTATAGTCAACTCTGAGAACATCCAACTCACTGATATTATTGTGTGCAGACCAGGGCAAATCTGATCCAAATTTAGAAAGCATTTCCAAAATCCAGGGGTTAGGGTAGATTTCAATGTGATGTAATTTAGAATGAAGATTATTTAAAACTGTATTCTTACATATAAACCATATTCTTACATATAAACCGCAGATGCGACATAAAAAAATTACCTACTTAGTAATGCCACTAAATTGATAACAGAAAAATAAAGATGACACAATGCAATTTTTAGTAGCCAATGGCGAATGGGTACCTGGGTTTCTAAAGCCCTGTATATGTATGTACAAAAACGTAAACCACAGCAATATT
This sequence comes from Tanypteryx hageni, assembly GCA_028673005.1. Lineage (NCBI taxonomy): Eukaryota > Metazoa > Arthropoda > Insecta > Odonata > Petaluridae > Tanypteryx > Tanypteryx hageni. The sequence goes on along the minus strand of CM054113.1, from coordinate 80,178,448 downwards.
TAAATGATTTGTGGATTTCAATTTTCTGCACTATTGCTCCATGTCAATGCAACGGATAATCGGGAGTCATTTGTATTGGTAAACAGAGAAAGTTTAAGAACTAGAGAAATGAATCATCAAATTAACTCTTTAACCATAAAATGATTGAGTAAATCAGATGCTTATTTTCGCCAAAAAGTATTCTATTTAGTAAATCAACTATAGTTGATCCTAAAATATGAGTTACAACTGTGGATCGCTACTTTGTAGCTGAAAAGCACATGATATTCTTAGCAGTTTTATAGTTACAGGAGTTATTTCGAATATCATTCGGACGCAAGCCTAAGATGAGTTTAAAAACTCATTGTTAATGTTCTTAAAATTATTATTAATTTGCAGCCATGATGCCCCTGAAAAATGGAAAATCACTCTATGAAAACATGATTTACTTTTACAAAATCTACAAAATAGATTTTTAAAATTCACAGAAAAGCATAGAAGTAATTTATAAATAATACTGTATATACTTGTGTATAGGTCGAGGTTTTAAGACCAAATTTTTAGCGAAAAACTCAGGGGTCCACTTATACATGAGAAATATTTTTGATAGGTTTAAACCCATGACCTTATTTGCCCTGCAGTTATTAAAATTTGATGGAATTTACACTTGTACTTTAACTGCATCGATAACTATCTAATATTTAAATATCGATGTATGGAAAGATTAAATTACTATATAATTTGGTGATCCTAAGTTGATCCCTGATGCTTTGCAAATAATTAAGCAATTTTGGTAAACCTAACGTCCGGTAACATGACGGCGGCAAGACAGAAAACTGGCAGCAAGACAGATGCGCAATATGGTAAGGCGTGGAAAGGCAACGCCTACCTCTAAGCATCGCATATTAAAATAGTATCACTGAAGTATTAACAGTATAAAAATTATGGTACTGTGCACATAACCGGGGCAAAGGTAAACAAGGTGACAAGAAATGGAACTACCATGAGGAAAAATGGAAGACAAACGTAAATATAAGATTTTGAGGTTTGTACTGTAAGGGGAGACATGTAAAATTCTTTATTGTAACTTCAGCAGCACTAGCATCACTTTGTTTACCTTTCACATCCTTTCCTTCCACATTCACATTTGCCCTCACCGAGATATTGTACTACGTACTCATACCTACATATTACGGAAATTTGAAACTTACTAAATATTATGCTTTTCCACAGGGTTGGGTTGGTTACTCTCCAAGGGGTAGGTTCCTCCGCTCCTCTTCCAAAAATGTGCAAAACACAGATTTCCTAGGACCACATAGTACATCTTTCTACCACTTTATCGTCAATTTCGGTGCCACCTATACTCAGCGGTCCAACATCAGTTTTGTTCCTTTCTCCTTTACAAAGATAGCTTCTGAATGAATGCCGGGATGAAATACAAAGTCTATCCCGAGTCATTTGATCTATTACAAAGGCGTATACAATGCGACGACTTTCGACGTTATGCAGTGGCACTGGGAGAGACATCAGACTGCTTCGCTGCTACATTGATACAATGTAGTTATATCGGACTAAAGGGAACTTAACGTGGAACTTAATGGATCAACACATATTAAATACAAAAAAATTCGTTCTAATACATCTGAAAATCTGGAGTCAACTTATACACGAGATATATGAAAAAACAAAAATTTCATGAAAAAGTTGGGGGTCGACCTATACACGATTTCGACTTACACACAAGTATATACGGTAATTGAAATAGTTGAAGAAAAATAATGATGTCATTTTGTATTAATCAATTCATTTGCACGTTTACATTAAAAACAGATGAGATAGACAATTATAACATTTCTAAGAAGTCTCATAAAATTGACCCAGAATAATATATAAGATTTGAAAATCTCATTTCTTGTCAATATAAAACTTTAATAAACAGGAATCTATTTATATGACTCAAATTTGGGTAAAGAGTCATTAATTGCATGAATCTAAAAAAAAACCTTATAAAGAAAGCAAGAAATACCTTTGTTTCTGGCTGGCTAAGAAGGCAAACTTCAACTGGTTCTCTAAACTGGTTACTTCCTCACCGAGAGACAATAGCGAAGCTTTCAAAGTATCCATAGAGCAGTTATTTTGTTGTATAACATTTTTACTCTCTCCAAGCAGCTCCATTATTGCAGTGTCATCAAATTTCGAAGGAGCAGGTAAGAGGGAAAATGGTGGGATACGCTTTGAAATGATTTCCCAGGAACTTTTCGTTGGTTCAACGACACCATCCTCCTCTTGTTCCAATTCTTGAGGTTTCCTCATCTTTTGGGTCATTTTCTTCATCAAAGCATGCATGCTTGCTCTATGCTTCTCTCTCCACTCCAAGTCCACACGTTCCATAGCTGCAAGACAACAAGGGGAAACACCTAACATGGAAGACTGTGATTCTGGAGAAGTCCTAACACGTGCTACGATGTCATCTTCACTTTCACCTACATGAACGTCCTTAGTACATTTTAAAACAGTGGCTGTTGCTTGCTTATCTAGCTGTTCTTCTTCCAATTCCAAATCGGTAAACCAATCTTCCCATCCCAATTCAACTTCCTGCGATGACTGTCTCTTTTGTAAGGGTTCATTCAATGTCTGACAAATCTCTTCCATTTTTTCTGATCTGCAATCCAATTCAACTTCCTCTGATGGCTCCTGCTTTGGTAAGGGTTCATCCGATATCTGGCGACTCTCTCCCATTCTTTCTGATCTGCAATCCAATTCGACTTCCTCCAATGGCTCCCTCTTTTGTAAGGGTTCACTTGATAACTGGTGATTTTCTCCCATTCTTTCTAATCGGCAATCCTTGTGCATCTGGCAAGTTGCTTCTAACTTAGCAAGCCTCTTTTCCTTCTGGGATAATATTGATTTCATCAATTCAAAACTTTTACGTACACGTTCAAAATCCTCCTTGATGATTTCCACCGCGCCATCTAAAACAACTTTTTCTTTGACGGCTGACTTTAAAGCGGCTCGTATCTCCTCCCTCTCCCTCTCCACTGACCTCCTCTTTGATTCTTCTTGGTTATATTTATCCTCCAATTCCTTCAGCTTACCATTTGACCTCTCTGATTCGGTCACCTGTTCCTCAAGCCTTTGTTGCAGTTCAGCAATTCTCCCTATCCATGTGGCATGTTCCTTCTCTCCTTTTATTAGAGCATCAGATAACGATTCTGCCTCCTCTTTCCAATGTTTGACTTGTTCCTCTAACTCGGCCACCATCACCTGCCATACAGCCTTCTCCTCCTTCACCCATTTCTGACTGATGTTCAGTCTTTCTTGGTCCTTTGTTGTATCTGTTTTGACAGCCTTGTTTAATTTCACAGCTTGGGATTTGAGATCATCCTCTTTTAATGCTGTTTTTGATTGTGCTATAACATTTTCCCTTTCATTTATATTTGATGTGAAATTTTCTGGGGAGACCAACTTGGAAGACCGTAGTTTCACTTTTTCCAATTCTTTCTGAAATCTATCCCTTGCAACTTGGCATTCATGAAGCTGTTTTTTATGCCATTCTAAGTTTTTTTGCAGATCTTCGTTATCTCCTTTCAGTAATCTGCACCTCTCTTTCTCGTTATTTTTTTCCTGAAAAGAAATGGTAGATCGTTAACCACGGATTGACAAATGAATTAAAGAATTAAAATTCCCTGCCTTAAAGAAAATGAGAGTTCCCCATATTTCAAATTGTTATCCTTTAAAATACTATAAAATTTATATCAAATTATTATTCAGAAATGCGGTAATACATAACCGATAGCAAAAACTTAAGCTATAACTTCAATCGACCATTATAAACATCGAGTGTGTTAAATTCGCAACATACGTGTAGTTCATCGTTTAGTTTAATGTGGAGCTCTGCCACCTTTTCCTTAAGAGCTTTTATAACTTCAGTCTTTTCATCTGCTTCTTCTCTTGCATGTTCAGCCTTCAATTTCCAATCATGTTCATTCTGATGCGTTTGGTCGTATTTAACTTCAGGGAGAATTTGAGGCACTTCTAGTTTTTCTCCTAATTCCACTGGAAAACTTAACTTGCAGTCATTAAAAACTGAGGATTCTCTCCTAAGTGTCTGTTCATTGTAACCTATCTCAATGTTTGTGCTTTGGAAATCGTCCGCTTGTTTTGTCTGTATTTCTTGATTTTCCTTAGCCTTGAAAATTTCATGATTTCTAGTCTGAGAAACATTATTGTGTGCAGGAAGATGCGTGGGAGTCACCGCTATACCTTTTTTCTCCTGAAAAGATTCATTCACCCTGGAGAGCACTCCATGTAAACGACGCGAAGGTAGATGAACTTTAACGGTCTCTTCCTTCTTCGAATTAGTCGCCAGTTTGCCCAAAATTAATATATTGCGCTTTTTTGTTTTTCAAACTAAGCGATAGCATTCATAGAACAATTACACCACAAAGAGAATACTTATCAGGTTGTGGTTTGTTTACATCACAATTAATTACAATAATTTAGGACGCATGCAAGACTGAATATGCTCTATCATTTAAAAAGTTTATATCATAATTACGCATCTAATTACAAGGACTGTTTTCGCAAAATACAATGCATTCTAATCCAATCATCACAAAATTAGAGCTACTTCAACCTCTTCACCATAACTTTTATTTCTGCTAATGAAGTACAATACTGCGCGACTGCGCTAAACCCAATCACATTTCATTTGTTAGTACTCGATGGAAAAATATCGAAAACAACAGTCATGGACGACAGCGTGATAGATTTAAGATCTTTCGGCAATTGACAACTTTGTTGTTATGTTGTTTTAGTGTTTCGTCAGTGGTTGACTTGTTAGGCAATTGTAAAAAAGTTGTTTCGCTAGAAGAATTAATGCATTTTTCAATATTTAGTCGCATATTAACGACGTATCGTAGATGTTGTTCTGCGGTTGTTTTAGTTTGCCGAAGTAATTGTATGATTTGAGGATTTAAATAGCATGCTGCAATTTTGGAAGAAAGCTGGTAGGTGACATTTTAACAAGTTCGTAGTTATTCATGCTTAATCAGTTTCTAAAGATGACAGTAAGAGATTTTTCGTTTATATAAATTTACATGCGAGGGATTTATTTTTCCTGAATTTTAGTTTAATGTAAATATTATTAGTATTAATGATATAAACAAGCCGTAATAAATACTTCTCATTTTATTTATTTTTAATATAGGTCCACAAAAGGAAAAATCTGACACAGTCAAGTTGAGCCACACTGAATGTGATGTTAAATCACCTTCACCAATAAGCAATGGAAGCGGTGTTTTTATTGAAGAGCCCGGATTAGCTGGACCTTTGAGTGATTTTCAGGATGAAGTTTTTAATCTTTCTGGTGGGTAAATTCAAGTAAGACATGATAATGTACCAAGTACTAAACTTTTGGATTTTAGTAGTTTCAATGTGTTTTAATAACTATCGCTGTGGAATTGACTCATATTAGTCAGTTGTTGTAAAAATTAGTTTTTGTGTAAATCTTGTTCTTACGTTTAAAATATTTTTGAATTTATATGTTGTGTGAATGCTAATGGTCACTGAAAGCATTTATATTTATATATTGATATCTTATGTTCAACACTTAAAAAAACCGTTTTTTATGTACCTAATTGCATTTTTTAAAAATTATTATCATATTTTGATAATATCTTGGCCTGATATTCTAATGTGTGGCATTGTTAATGTTGGTGGAATTCCTCCTCTTCTGAACTGTACCTAGAGAAGTTGTCCTCCTTGCGCCTCCATAATTTCACCATCGTTTATATTTCCAAAGTTGACACATTTTTGGTAAATGTTTTTGATAATGTTTGCATAATTTGCTGTCGATATTTCAGTAGTAATCAATCAACATTTATTGTTTCGAATACCATATTCCCTGCAGATTAACTGAATGTTACCGCATATATGCTAGAGTTTCAGAAATCTTTATTGCTTGCCACTTAGACTTCCTGATTATGGAATTTTTATAACTTGGGAAATATCTAAATTTTTACAGCATAACTGTTTTATCAACTGCTTTATATTGATGTGAAAAATTAGTTATGTATCAAATTTTAGACTCCAAAACAACATTACATATCTCATAACCTTATGAAGGATAAATCAGTGGTTTTCATGTCAAATGTGGTCCAACTAAACGTTATTCTCCATGTAAGAGGAACTTAAGAAAGGAAATCATGTTATCAGTTTTCTCTTTCTAATAAACTAAACAGAATTTCCAGTATGTCTTTATGTTTAAGAATTTTGCCAAGAAACTTTAATGCTTATCAATCACTGAACTGCAAAATTGATAAAAGCCAAAAGTAATAAATTTAACTTTTATATCAGCTACAATAAGTTATCAATATGATGAAGATGCATTTTTTTGTGAATTCATATTTCATAAGTTCCTGTAAATTTTTAAACGATTTCACTGTTAAATAAATGAAGTTTCAAATGAGGAAAAACCAACAAGATTTAAAGCATTTGTAATTTAATTAAATAAATAAACAGCTGGTCCTTTAATTAGCAATATTTTTACATGGAAGCAACTATAAATTTAAAATTGGAAAATGAATTATTCCTCAATGTAAATAAATTTTTTGTTAATTTATAATTTAAAATGCTGTGTAGAGACTAAGTTGATTTGTTTTTCAAATGGAATTTGAGTTTATTTACTTTTCATTGAAACTTGAGCTATCAAATGAAGGAAAATTTGGAAAATGAATATTAGGTAATTGATAATTCCAACATAGTTTTTAGTGTTTTATGAATTAAAAAAAAAGATTTATCACAGTTGGTATAAAATTTAATTATATAGCTGGAAAATATAATTGATTATGTGATGAACTTGCTCGTAGTGATCCCAATCTACAGAATTTAATCATTAATTTTATCATTTCACATTATATAGATAAGTAATATGTCCAAAACAATCTGCTTTGAATTTTTTAAAATGTCATAATCTATATGAATATAACTTTGCTTCATTCTGTTTAGGCAATGGCGACGAAGAGAGTGAACATTCCAAAGTGTTTAAAGGAAAGTCTCGACTATGGATGACACTTACCCAAGTGTTGGAGGATGAAAAGGGAGCCCTCGTGCACTTGACAAAGTTTATGGAAACTCATCCTGGTGGTAGTAACCTTCTTCACTTTTGGCTGGATGCCAAAAAATTCTACGATACCCCTCCGACAACATCAGACGAAGCCGAGAGATCCTCTTTGGGAAACAGTAACTCTTCCACCATTTCTACTACCGATACATCGAATCCTGTTCTTCATCCTTCAGTTAACAATCTAGGTTCTCCGAGTTCTAACATATCTTTAGAGTCCCAGTGTAACCCATCTCTTCCTCCTGCATATGTATGCTCCAAGGAATTCACCAAAATGATTCCAGAAATCGAAAGACATGAGCCTGTGAAAAGTGGAAATGTGGTGGATGCTTTGTCTCCCAAAGAAGGCTCCGGAGAAGTTAGCAGTGAAAGTTTTCCAAGCTCAAGAGGGATTTCCCTTTCTTTATCATTACTCGATGAGGGAGGTGCAAATATTAAGGGTAGGACTGGGGGACATGTTGCCGAGGCTGTGCGTATCTTCAGATGTTATGTTGCTCAGGATGCTCCAATGCAAGTTGGGTTGTCTATAGAAGTTCGAAATGCAATAGTGGATGCCATCTGCAGGCCAGGTGGTGAGGTTGACCGTAATTGCTTTGTCGAGGCTCAAGCAAACGTCTTCTCCATAATGGAGAATCAGTAAGTAGGGTGTTTTTGAAATATGCATCAAGCTGTTCCTTAAGGATGATGGTTTTTCGGGCCCTTTCAATGAACATATATTTCATTGCATTGTGTTGTGATCTTTTGAAATGATTTTCAGAAGCTAACAGAAAGTTATGTTTGCAATACATTAGTGTTTATGTAATTTCCCCCTGCATGCAAATATTCATTTATTCCAGTTTTTTAAATTTAGATTTATACTTAAGTTGTTCATTTGACATTATCCTTTTCTATCTGCATAAAGTGTATTTTTGAATCTCATTTGCTTTGATATCAGGATTATACTCATACCATAAAAAATGGGATTTATAATGAATCAATCAAAATTTAAATGCTGACAGTTATGATTAATTATTTTTATGGTAATATTTTCGTTATAGGTATTTCAACAATTTCCTGAATAGTGAATATCATTGTCAACACCAAGTGGATGTTTTAACAAGTGGGAATGTACTCCTTGATGATATTCTTTATTGTGAAACAGCTTTATTCCATTTTATGGAGGTGATTATTTTAATTGTTACCATAGCTTTCCATCCATTTTATAAATTTACAATCGATCTCTAATAACTCAAGTAGAAGATTATTTGTTTATATTCATTTGCATGAAAATGAAATTCTTGAAGTTTTTTCACTAAAAGTTTTTGTCTTCCTTTGTTTTTCAAGTCATCAGGGTTCAAATGTAATTTGGTTTGATGTGAAAATAGATAACTCCTTTGTATGACCATTATCTGGTAAATCGTGGCTTTAATTTTAATGAAATTAAATGTATTAAACTTGCTAATGGAGAGAGAAAGAGAATTGAATATTATAAATTAAAATTTTGTTAAATAAGTTTAGCCAAAAGTGTAGATAACACTTCACTAGTCTCATTAATCTATTTTATAGACATTTTCTCTAAATTTGGCCTTTGTCTGTAGGACTCCATATTCATTCAACAATATCATTTTATCCAGCAGAATATGATGTTTTGAATAAGCCATATAGAGAATTAAAAATGTTATAATTGTATCATCTCATTGATTAAAAAAACCTTCAGATTTAATAGGAAAAGCAATATATTATATTCCTGCTGATCAGATTCTCCTAGGTTTCAAGAAATATATATTTTTTATTTTCAGTTTGTGTAATTACAGTTGCATTGTTTACAGGAATGAAATAGCTTTGTGGCATACTAAAATAATCAATTAAAATTAACTTTATTCATTGTAGAACCTGACATTGTTCCTGAACTCACTTTGAACAAAAAATAAATACTGTATTTTTTGGCATATAAGACGCACCGGGGTTTTAAGACGATTTTTCAGAAAAAAAGTATTTTGGTCCACCAAGGCATTTAGGAAGGGCTATGTCATGTATCATTTCCAGCTGTGATTAAGTCTGTATCTGGCAACATTTACAGAAAATATTATGGCATGATAACATTTAAATATAACATTTTAGATAAACTTCATTTGCAAAATAAATAGACATAATCAAAAACATTAGTAATTGCTTCGAGACTTGGTGAACTTGGCAGTCGTATTAATTAAAGCTGTCAGAGTGGGCAGCACACGTTGCATATATAGATACCCTTTACTGGTAGTACTTACTTCAACTTAAGTGCAAGATGATATTTTACTTTAATGGGATATATAATAAATAAATGCATATATAATAACAATATGTATGCTCAACTAGTCCTTTTTCTTCTCTAACTCTTTTTGCCTCATTCATAATGATTCTAATCGATACAGCAATACCAAACTTCCTCTGTCCTACTGTCCATTTTTTCACTTCCTCTAGTTGTGGCCATTTAGGACTTAGCTTCCCTTATCGCGTCCGCTTCAGGTTTTCCTTGTTTTCTTCATTCATGTGCCATTTTTTTCTGTGGGAGGTGGACCAAAATGATGTGCTGCTGCTTGGTTTCTGTGAGTTTTTGTATATTGAATCACCTGAAGTTCATAGGTAATATTGTAGGCATTTTTTCATTCTTGTAGCCATTGCAATTTCAATACACATAATGTTATTTATCCTAGATATCTATGAAATATTTATGACATCTACATGATTCTACTGTTCCGTGGCATTAACCGCTCTATTCAATGGGCTCATTAGGAACTAAAATATCACAAACCTGCTGAAATTTTAATCACTGTGAACAGACATGTATTAAAGCGTAATAATGAAAATGCATCATCAGAATTCATATTTCATTAGGTATTACTGTATGCATATATTAACAAATTTTTCACTATTAATCTCTATTTATATAAAACTCAACCTGACTGGCTGGGAATCTGCCTTTTCCTTCAAATATTTCTCGCTTAATATCTTCAGATCTACTAAGCCTAACAAGCTGAAAATTTCACAATCGTTAAACCCCATGAGGTGGTCCCTAGAAAAATCAAACATCCCAGAAAAAGTCACGGATTCGACTCCGGGAGACAATTATATTTTCCCATAAGTTTACACGGGATTTTCGATTTTTCAAGGTGCAAGATTTTTTCTTTCATTCATCAAAATACATAAATATCAGTCTATTTTCTCCATTTTTACTTTATTTGATCGCTAAAACTATAAAATATCTTATTCTTGCGATGTTTAGATGTTATATGGAGGAATTTGTAAGAAATACGCATTTCTTTTCGAAATTTTATCGCTTTTTCATACTCTTTCTGGGTGTTGCAAAGGCATCCTGCATTGTTGTAGCATTGTCAAACGAAATAGATTGCAACTTAAATAATTACAGAGAAGTTTGATTGTATGGTTCACCCGTGTGTATTGCAGGCAGAAAAATGTGGATTTTTTAAAAGTGGTAACCCCCAGAGTTCACTAGTCCTTTTGAGAGTTACATTTGTGCCAAAGTTGAGGAATAAATCCAAGTTAGATTTTTATTTTAGATTTTATCCCACATAACTTAACCATCCTAGCACCTGGTGGAAAAACAACAAATATCGTTTACAAGAAAGTATTATAACGAAAGGTAAGTATGATGATATATTACTATTTTAGATTGTTTTCAGACAGCTTCCGGTATCTGTGTTTTATTTTGTTCTCGGACTTATTTTTCAGTTATGTTATTTTAACCTTCAACAAAATAAATACTGTGCCGCTTTAATATCCCGAGCGAAGCCGGGTACATCAGCTAGTTATATATCGATGTTTCTTACAGAGGAGGATATAACATACTAGTAGTTGGTGTTTGCATTCTGCAAGCATACCATCTCAACATAAAAAAACATTTATTTTTCATATTTCATCATTACAAATATTTTTTTAATTTTAAATATTTCACCTCCAGAGCAATTTTCGTTTTTCCCTTATGTAAAAATAATAGACTAAAACAATCCCAAAACTTTGCAATTTTAAGAATTTTATACTTTCTCCATTATGGGGTATTAATGTTACACATTTATGCCAAATTTTAAAGTTGTAGTACTTCTAGAAGTGATATAATATTTTTCCAATTGTTTAAATTTTAAACATTTTTAATGGCCGCCGCAATATGTTTATGGAGAGATTCAAATGTTTATTTGTGCAAATGCACTACTCTGTACATAACTTGAAAATTTCAGCTTCCTAGCTCATCCCGTAATGTCTAAACAGTTATCAATTTGTTTAAACTTTAAGAATTTTTAACTGCCAAACAAATTAAAATATCAAAATTTGTATAATCCCTATTTCGTTTTTTTTATGAATTCTACTTACAAAAAAATTTCAACTCCGTAGCACATGCGGAAATACATAAACCTTGAAAATTTGTTTAAACCATTGCGAGTTTTTAGCGGCCGCATTGTTGCACTTTTTGAAGATTTTCGTTTTTTCTAGTCGGTTTTGCACAAAATCCTACCTATGAATAAAATTTCGAATCTCCAGCTCATCTGGAAGTGCCTAAACATTAGTATCCTCCTATATGTTATCTCCTCCTCTGTAAGAAACGTCGATATCATATAATGATAATGAAAGCATATAACAGGAGGATACTAATGTCCAGCCCAAACTACAAGAGCTAGAGAGCTGAAAGTTTTAGTTTTTGTAGATATGATGGAGAAACCTACAGATAAAATGAGACTTCTTACCTAAGTGACATGAGTTCGACTCCAGAAATTCCGAAAGTTGCGTTTTTTCCCATAAGAAAAGCATTGCGCCATTTTTGTAAATTAATTATGGGCACTTGCCGGTAAGCTAGAAAAATGAAATTTTCAGTGTTGCTAGATGGCCGCAATATCTATTAGGAATTATTGTCACTTTTGCTTACAGTGTCTTGGGTTCGACTCCAGAGATCCTGGAATATCTCGCATAAGTTAGCATGGGAAAACGTAATCCAGTGTGTAGACCAATCTAATAAGTTTAGGAAGCTGAAATTTTGCAAGATTATAGAACTTTTCTCATAACCAACTATAAAAATAGAAAATTTTAAATTTGTTAATTTTTGGGGTTGTTTTAACCCCATTTGAACATTAAAGTTTAATAATTTTTAGGTTCTACGGGATGAGCTAGGAAGCTGCAATTTTCAAATTTTACAGAACAGTGCATTTGCACAAATAAACATTTCAATCTCTCCATATATATATATATTGCGGCAACCGTTAAAAATGTTTAAATTTTAAACAATTAGAAAAATATCATTTTACTTCTAGAAGTGCTACAACTTGAAAATTTGGCTGAAATGTATAGCATTAGTACCCCATAATGGAGAAAGTGTAAAATTTTTAAAATTGCAACAATTGGGGAATTGTTTTAAACTATTATTTTTACATGTGAGGAAAACGAAAATCGCTGCATAGGTGAAATCTTTAGAATTAATAGAATATTTTTAATGATGAAATATCTGTCTGAAAAATTAATGTTTTTTCAAGGTGTGATGAAATGCTTGCAGTATGCAAGCACCTTCTACTAGTAATGTATATTTTAATGTTTTTGCGACAAATGACTGCCAATTATTCCATTTTTTGGAAGAATGTGTTCGTTAGTTTCAGTATTGAGAATAGTAATTATGTTACCTTTGGTGTATAAGAAGCAGGCTGATTTTGGGGGTCATATTTCTGGAAAAAAGTGTCTTATATGCCTGAAAATATGGTATATCAGATCTTGAGTGCAAAATTTTTTAAGTTTATGCTTACAACTCCTGACACATTGCCTCAAGTACTTATTAAAACTAGCTATGCATCACTCAGTAAGAAAGTGACCTTATCACTTTTAAATTTTAAGCTGCTCACCATCTACATTGAAGTCATGTGTTCAATTCTAGGAGCATTTATTTTCTCCATTTGGTTAACCTGGGAATGTGTGTGGTACAATAAACGCTACTTAAGATCATCATAGGAGTTTGAAATTTGAAACAACAAATCTATTCACAAACAGAATAGAATCTTGGTATCTCTGTATTTCCCTCTGAATCTCTGTATTTTATATGGGAGTTACATTTAAGAGAAGCAACACAGCATAATTTTCCTTCGAATTTTAAAATTACTTAGAATCGTCATAAGAATATGGTACTTGAACCAAACAATGCCTTAAACATAGAAAATTCATTTTCCTACCGTCAATTTTGAAATATGCATTGAATTGGACCATAGATTCATTTTGAACATGAAAATTTTGTGTTTTTTGGGTTAAAAACCTTCCGTCATCAAGGACAGTCGCATTGTTTCTCTTTAAACAAATTTAGCACATTGTTTAGAGGTTTGTCACCTCTCCCCCCTCTGGCACTCTCCAACTTATTTTTGAACTACAAGCATGTAAAGATGAGTGTTATTACTTCATAATAAATATTGTAATTATTCTAATATACAGTTTATGTCTTTAACTACCGTAAAGACCCGCGTATAGGATGCACTTTTTTCTAAATTTTCGAAGCTAAAAAGTAGGGTGCGTTTTATGCACGGATACATATTTCATGTTTTTCTCTCTACGAAATGTTCGATGAAAAATGAAAAATAAACTGCTTCAAACTAATATTTATTAACCATCAAAGTGTTTCAATTAAAATAAAACTTTTTAATATGAAAAAAGATAGCACTTTTACAAAAATTATTTGTAAATACAAGATATTTCGGCTTCATTAGCCACTCATACTCATACATGGATACTAAACATTTTTCGTTCTTTCTGTACGGAGTCTTCAGTTAAAATGAAATACCTGATAACTAAAATTTAAGAATCAAGCGTCTGCTCATTGAAAAAATCTTCATTCAAGAAAAAAATCTAACTTTTCAAGCAATTTCTCTAAAATCCTAGAAATTTGCCGTCATCGGTAGTATGGAACTCATCGTGAACTTCATTTGTTTCTGAAGCTTCAGATTTTTCTGATTCTAATTTTGTGGTCATCGTGCTGTTGTTGTCCTCATCTTCCCATAATATGTCGTCTTCACTTCCATCTAAAGCATTACTTATGCAACATTTTTTGAATCCCGTAATTATCGTTTCTGAGGAGAGGTCATTCCATGTTTCCACAATCCACTGACAGATTGTTTTTATATATACTCTATGAATGAGTCCACCTTTTTAAATTCAAGATATTTTATTTTTACTGCAAATTTCACAGACGATCGCAGAAATTTTTTATTTCAATTGGGTAGGAGTCACAAAAATCGGCTACATTTTATCTTCCACATTGCTTTCCAAAGTGTTTTACTATAACCTATAATAAGTAGTTTCGACATAGGTAAATCTCATTACAAATACTTAAGTAAATTCACTTTTCAGATCATACTCAGAAGAAAGTATATTTGACGGAAATCATCTAATAGATTGGATATGTAAATAACAGAGGAGACTACGGCGAGTGAAACTATGACCTGAAGAGTTTGTTTATGGTCAGAGTCGACTCTTTAGGTCATAGAATGGATATGAATCTTTTATTGTGACTTATTGTTTATTCCTAGAATGTTAAGAGAAAACCTTCTTGCATCCTATACACGGGAACATAGAAAATTCTCAGAATTTGAGCCAAAACCCTCCCTGCATCCTATACATAGATGCGTCCGATATGGGAGTCTTTACAGTACTTAAAAGCTAAATTTATATAAAAACAGTTTAAATTGTAAATGTAGGATGATTTCCATTGTATACCTTTAATTACTTTGTGGATCAATAAATATCCTTTATAATATTGTTTACATAACAACGAATGAGTTGTTGACATATTGACATTATATTCATTATTCTAATTTGCCTTTCACTGCTTATAGGAAAAACTCATTTGTGATTTTGTTTTGATTTGTTTACATAAAAAAGTCATAATATCATTGTTTTTATTATTACAAAATAGGGGCCTGTTGCAGTATTTCCTGTAAACATCTATAGAGCCTTGCGTGAAGTGACCCAATGCAATAGTTCCTATGACAAAAAATTGATAGAGTGTTATTAGTTGAACCACTTTTATTGCCCCTCTTAAAATAATTTTATAGCTTACATCATTCATGCCTTTTCGGGAGATGACTTCCCACTTAAAACCTGCAAGAGTTTGCACCGAGTATTCAGGCGAAAGGTTTGTCGAAATCGAGCCAACCGTTCTTTATTTATTTGCATTTATACTGGGAAGGCATATGTCTCATTCATGATTTATCTCCATGGACAGAGTATTACCATAAACCAAAATTCCATTTATGGGATAGTGCATGCACTATAACCTCTATTCCACGAGGGGCCTTTCTTGCCAAGCTCGACTTAGAGTGCTTCCTATCAAATACCTATTCGACAGAAGCATCGTCTGCATTATGGCATTTACTTGGCCAACCAATATTATACCTTTCAACGCCTCTTGATGGGGCATTGTTTGGCCCCGGCCATCATGCAACAATGGGCAATGGCGGTGGCTGATCGTCCATCCCGGACCATCCTACCTATCAATGCACCTACGGCCGGCATTTGGCTCACCGGTGTTGAGGTTGTATATAGGTGGGATGACATCTGGGATGGAGGCATGTGAGATTAAGGTCCAGTGCAGGGCATACCTCCAGCTCATTTCAAAAGGAGGTGGTTCAGGGATGCACATGGGGAGCAGACAAGTTCACCTTGTGGAGAGGCAGAGCCCCTAGTATGTATTAATTTTAATGTTGCCTCAGGATTTTTTATCCTTCTGTCCAGAATGGAAATAGGTTTATAGTTTCGTCATTGTGTGTCTGTCCCCCCCATTAACTGTTGAATCAATCGATTGATTTTCGTGACACTTGGTGGAAATCTCTTGCTACTGGGGCTGAGCTCGGATAGTTTTTTTGGGAAGATTGAAAGTCCCGGGTTTGATTCTAGGAACTATCCTTCCCATTTGATATACAATCATACTCCGTTTAACACTGGAGATTCATTCCTGAAAACAAGAGTGCTAACTGAATCAGCATTATGCAGTGTCATTTTAGTTTAGCACTTATGGAGATGGGTTCTTAAAATCGTAATTTATTACCTTTTTTAAAATAAAAATAAAAATTGATCCGAGAACAAAGAGCATTATAATGAATCATCATTTTACGGGGCAGCGTTAAACAGGGTATTACTGTGCATGGGAAATCTGAAATCCATCGTGCAGGATAATTTTCTCTTGCACATTATAACATCTTAGAATTGTAATATCAGAGCAAGATGTGTACTATTCTCTGAGGAAAAGAATGGAGATTCTAATTTTTATCGTAGAATGTTGCTTATCGATCGCATTTCTTCGAATTTCGCATAAATACTGGCATTTTTGCAGTTTTTATCACTCATTATGAGAGTGTTGCCATTGCAATGACTATTGTTGGACTCAGATTTGGTATAGTCTAACACAGGCACGCGTTATTTTTGCCACACAAATACACATGATCAATTTAGTTTTTCATTCGAATGCATTTGTAATATTTTATAACGCTAAATTATGAAATTTGGGAACACAAAGAGCAACTCATCTGCAGTGATTTTAAAACTTTTAAAGCCAATATAACTAATTGCTACACCACATTTTTTAAAATTCAATATTAAATAAATTTATTAATTACATAATTATGTAGAAAATTGGCATCATACGTTCTGTTTGGATAATCTTGTTCTATTTTCCTTCTATTAATTAATTACTGTGAAGTATCGACTTCATGCATGGCAGACTAAATTATCTGTATATGGTTTTGATTGAATCTATTTGAAATACCATATCCACCCAACTTTTAGATGGATCCCAATTTTCAAAGGTTGAATTCTAGAAAAAAAAAATTACCTAGCTAAATTATTTTTTTTTAATTTGGAAAAATTTTACAAGCAAATTTTTATGAAAGTCTGAGAGCCATATGGGGATACATATATTTTGCTATTGTTTTAAAATGATTATCCAACTTAACATAAGCATTATTGCATATTTATTGGTTGTTGGTATCGTTAGAGCTACACGTTTAATTTTTACTTATGTGTAAAAGCAACTTCAATTTTAACATTGCTTTAAAAATATAAATGTTATTTAACTTAAATAATGTTAAAACACTTAAAGTTTCCCATTTTCTGAATAAAATTGGCAAAATATTTCTTTTATTAATCTATAGCCAATTCTGTAGTTATAGTTTCTTGGTTATCTATTAGCTATTATCTTGGTTTTACACTTGATGGACATACCGACTATAGATTTCTTATGAACATTTTTTCCTGTTTATAGTTTCTGGAACAAGAAGGTAAGCAGGGTCTACTCTTGGAGTTTTGGTTAGCAGCAAACAACTTTCAGCAGCAGTTAGCTGAGCAGGATGGTTTATATAATCCTGTGGAAGCCCAAGATGATGCCATAATTCTGTATGACAAGTAAGTTAGTTACCATTGAATTTTTGTTTTTAGTGATAATGACTACTGGCCACAAAAAAAATATTGTTTTTAGCAATTGCTTATAAAGTAGTTAATAATAAGCTAGGATTTATTATGGATTTTAAAGTTATCTCATTTGAACTCTTATTCCATGAATTTTATTAGAAAAAAACATTCAAGTTAAACTGATTACAAAATTACTCTAGGCATTCTGTTAGCATATCATTGTAATAGTTTGATCTCTGGACCAATAAAATTTATTATTGTTGTATTATTATTATTATCATTATAATTTTGTTGATAGAATTTTCAGATTATCTAAAAATTCCTTTAATTACAAGTAGTGTAAAACTAGGAGAACATTTGTTGCAAATGATTTATTTGCCAATTTCCAAAAGCACTAAAATTTTTTAACAAGTAGTTATGCAGTTGACAAAATGGCAGTTTATAAAATATAGTGTATTGTTGCATGAGATATTAATACATCAATAAAACTGATGAAAGAGCAAAAATTGGCAATAGTAAATTATTATAATTTAATATTTTAAATTATATTAATATAATTCAGAATATAATTTTAATAAGCGATATTTTATGTCTCTTTTTTATTTCAATTTCTTGTTGGTTTTGTGTTTGGATAGGTACTTTTCTCTGCAGGCTACACATCCTCTGGGACTGGGTGCAGCTGTTCGTTTGGAAGTAGAGCAAAGTATATGTAGAGAAGGTGGACCACTGCCATCTTGTTTCTGTCGGCCTATGGCAATAGTTCATCATGCACTAGAGAGGAGACATCTAGTTCCATTTCTATCCTCACAGCTTTTCTATCAGCTCTTATCTGAGCTTGTTAACTGTAAACATCATTCTTCAAAGACCTCAGGTTAGTATATAAAGATATAATAGAGAGAATACTGATAAATTTAAGCATCAAGGAAATATGTGTAGAACAAAAACTGTGATGGGGTATTTAAAGCAGCAGTGGCCAAAGTGTGGCATGTAAGCTATTTGTGGCACAGCACAAAATCTGTGAATGTATTAATAGAGTTAGGCAAGAGGAATATGTGGAATGCCATAAGGAATCTTCTAAGATTAAAAAATACAAATTTGCAACCACAAATTGAAGAGTTGATTAAAATGAAGCAACTCAAGGGTCAATTGGTTTCTTCAACATTTTATTAACTGTAATTTCAAATCTTTTTGTAATAATAAAACAATAATATGATGTGCTATTTGTAATACATCGAATTTTATTTTGACAGCTATTTTATTTTCATGGAATTATAATACATTTTTTTGCTTTACATTTACTTGTGGCATGCTGATGCCTTTCCTATTTGAAATTGGCAGTACACAAGAAATGTTTGGTCACCACTGATTTAAAGAGTGTAGTTTTTATGCAGATATATTTGTTTTACATCTGCGAAACTCTTTTTGTAGCTCATATATTTTGAAATTGGCTCCCTTGTGTGGGTTAATGATTTTTTTCTTGAGATTCTTAATTTATGTTTGCAGCTTCTGAAAGTGGAAAAGAAGGAAAGTCAAACTTACCTCTACAGAATACACTTTTAGCATCCAGAGATAATTTATCTATGCATGGAACTGAAAATGACATGCCCCACGGGAACCAGAGTATGTTACCAGCCAAGAAGGTGGTGAGAAATGTAGATGGGAGAGAGATGACAATTGACTCAAAGCAGCTTTATGACCCTGATTCTTTGTGGAGAAGAAGACAAAAAAGGTTGAATCTTCGTTACATTTCAGATAGAAAATGATGGAAATTGGATTTAGTTTTTTATTCTGCTGTAGTTCATTCCCATGCAATTTTCTCAAAGGTGAATGCTGGAAAAAGAATTCACGTTTTTGGAAGCTAATGTAGTCTTCTTCCTAATGTTAGTCTACCCCTTTGAATTTTTAAATTGTTTTTTTCTTCTATGGAAAACTATTTGATGGTTTGCAGAAAAGAACGAAGTAATTGTTATGATTTTATGCATATATCTAGTGGTGCACAACATTATTCATTATATTGGGATTTTCCCATAGATGGCATAAACAGTGAAAGAAGCATTTTTCTAACCTGGGTGGAAATTAACAAAATTTTGATACAAAGCAAATCCATTTAGTGACAATTTTATAATTGGTCAATGCAATTAATTTTTTAATTGTGAAAGGCTGAAAAATTAATATTTTTTATATCTTGAACTGATTTCTAAATATATGGAGCAAATTCTGCATAACCCTTTTTTAAATACATAGAGAATTACATTAATCAGTAAAATATGTTGAAGAAGAAGAAATTTATGAAAAGAAGAACTAGAGAAAATGGATATATAAAATCAAAATTTTTTACTTGGGTTTATGAGAAATATTTATGCACCAATGTCTTGGCTAATTTAGAACATTTAAATATTATTGGAAGTCAAAGTAAACATGTTCTTTTATCTCCATAAAGTTAAAATCTCAATTCCTTCCATTTAAAAAAATTCAAATTAATAATGCCTTACTCTAATTTCCATGCCAATTAAACATAGAAAAGAGATATCACTGGAATTGAACCCAGGCTTAATTTCCAAAATTTTCAACCTTATTTTATTTTTTCTGGGTCATCGTTTATGAATCTATATATGTATATGAAATTTCAGCTTTGAATTCCATTTACAAATGTAAAATATGGTTATAAGTTTGGTCATAGTTAATTTGCACCATTCTTCGTAGTTATATTTTTAATAACACTTGTGTAACAGCTTGCCAAAAATGACGGGTAGGAATGAATTACCATATTAGTCTGAATATAGTCCCCCCCTTTTTCACCAAAATATTAGTAAGAAAAGTAAGGGGAAGACTACATTCGCGCCCAAAAAATTAGCAAATGAAAATATCACTGCCGGCAGTAAGTACAGGTAACTATTAATACCCTCACTTGATTTGATTGTTTTACGGAGAATTTCTTGATACATATGCCTCAATAACTCACTTCTTTTTGTTCACTCACTTGTATTTTCATAATAGTGGGAATTGCAGAAGTTTTCTCTTTGAATGCATTGATTGGCTAACTTCATCCCTTCCTAAAAGTTTAAGTCCCAAATATTGATATGTAGTGGTGCCACCTATCGTTATACAGTAGGTTCCGCTTAATACAGTGGAGCCCCACTATAATGCGGTAATTGGGGTCCAAAAAATTCAGTCGTGATAGATGCAGGGTCACATTATAGTGACTATATGTATGTAGTTTGTGCGCAAACGAACAACCTTCCAGAGCATGTAGGAGCCATGTCACGATCTCGTTATATCCGAATTCGCGTTATAGTGAAGCGTGTTATAACGGGCCTCCACTGTATTATCACTGGTTATTGTTATCAGCCGCTTATTGTTATCAAATATAGGATTCCAAAACCAAATTTAGTGTAAGAAATGTAATTTCCTCCCTTAATGTGATCACCACTTATTATTATCAATTTAAAAATAGGATACGAGTACGTATAACCATTCTTTTCTTATTTAGTGAGCACATGTGGCCAGCTGAGCTTACTAGATTCAGTGCATATGATGACTAGTGCCTGGGAGTTAATATCCGAAAAACAATCAGAAACTGTTTCCGTAAAGCAGGTTTTAGTCAGTCATGTGTTGCGGAAAATATTGACAAAAGCAAAACTATGCCTTCAATAGAAAATAGCTTCATTAATGCTTCAGATTTTGAGGCGTGGGTGAAAATTGTTGAAGATCTTGCCACAACAGGTGATCTTATGGTAAGGGATATAGTTGATGATATTAAACCTAACAAATCTGTAATTGAAGATGACGAAAGTTCGGATAATGAAGATACCGAAGTTCATCAAATTACCCCAAATGCTGAAGAAATTTAAAAAATCTATTCAAATATTGCGGAGTGCATTAAAAATCAAGGGGGGACGTAGTGATGACTATAAACTATTTTACAATTTACAACAACGAATTGAAAATTTAATTACAAAGGATTTAAAGCAGCAAAAACTGGATGGTTATTTTACAAAGTAAATAATATGTAGTCTGGACATAGGTATATTGTATTTTCTCTCTAAAATAATTTTTAATTTCAGATTATAATTTATTAAAATTGATGTCACCTGTGTTAGATAAATGAGATATGTAATTTATCGTATTTATTTTTTATTTACAATTTGCAAGTAACATAGTGTGAAAGTAAAATAAATAAGATTAAGTAAAACATTTTTATTATGTTATTATAATCCCAACAAATTTTTTGAAAGCGTCGTTTATTGTTATCAGCCGCTTAATGTTATCAATTTCCATGAACCCAATGTGATTACATTAAGCGGAACCTACTGTATTAGAGAAAATGTCACTACAAAGAAATAAATTATCTTTGTTACCCGTCAATCTGTAGTGATTCATAGGCAACTCGTGTCAGCTGGTTAGACTGTCCAGTTTATGCAGCTATTGATTGTATATAATGCAATCGCATTATAAAAGTATTACTTACATAAATCAAACCGAGGTGTTGAAGGTGTTTCAACCATCTTTAGAATGTATTCCTTGATGTGATATTCTGAGGTATAAATATCAAAAGTAACAAAAATATGGGTAAAGTAAATTATGAAAAGAATATGTTAACTGCAAATCTGATTATAATTACTTTTTTATACAGACACGATTCAAGTAGCCATTGTCAATGGCATCTGAAGGATACAAATGGAATTTAAATAACATTCATAAATGCAAAGTTTCCAAATTTAGTCCAGTAACACTTGATACATATTTTAATTACACCTGCAACTATAACACGCAAAAAGTGATGTCTCTGTTTCATTGTAAATTTATAGCTATAACTAAATTACTCGTACATATTAAAACTCATTCTTTAGAATATTACAAGTGAGGTCTGTAATGGGGTTCAAACTTTTTTCCAAAACTGAAACTTCAGAAATAGGGGGAGGGACTATATTCAGACAAATACAGTACATCATATTTTAGTAATTAAAAGATGCTAAATCATTAGAAGAGTGTATTTTAGTAGATTTTCAAAAAGTATTCAGATTATTATCTAAAATTTCTCTATTATGATTTTCCAGATATCAATTATCATACAAAATTGTTTGTAATTTATCATGCATTCATTCTATTTCGAAAAAATATTACTTCGTTTTTATCACAGAGAGAACATATTGGCTGAATTTACCCTAATGAATCAATCCAGATCAGACTGGCCATTGCTGACTTATTTTGATTATTTAGGGTCATAGTTGATATCTGTTCTTCACTAAATGATTTTTAGCCTGATAAAATCTGTCAATCCTGATGAATAAGTTAGGTGCTTTTAACTTACTGGCAGAATTTTGCCTTCTTTTATTTCTTATATTTTGTTAAGCTGATTGTCACATAACATTACATAAAAATCATTCTTCAATTCCTGTCAATAAAATAATGATTTATCTTTTAACAGTGGTTTATGTTTTGGCAGAATTAATGAAATGGGGAGATTTGAGACTGATATAGAACCAGAACCTGATCGCAAAGGAGGTAAATTATATTGCAGTTAAGGCATGCCTTACTCATTGATTCACAGATTCCATTGTTTGATGTTTTGTTTAAAATGGTCTAAATGATTAAGAATGATTGAGGTTTTCTTTCATTGATATTGTGGTATAAAAATAAAAATTTCAAGCTTTAAATGTATTTAATCACAATATCTATTCAAATATACCATCTACCATATGCAAAATCAACAGTTTTTTACTGTGCAGTCAGCTGATTAGTTTTTACCATTTATAACCAAATCTAAATTTGGTTTTGCACTTGAAATGTTTTCAGTAACAATTCTTTCAATTATTTGACTATTTTTCTCTCTTTCAGAATCCAGAATAACGAAGGTAGTAAAAAAACTTGTAAATATGGATGAAGACAAGGTAATTTTTACCTTAATTATCATTTTATAAAGTATTAATTATTATTTCCACAATAAAGATTTGTTTAAGCAGTGGATCAAATTTTCATGTGTGCAGAAAAAAATATTTTGTTGCCTCCAATTCTTATTTATTAAAATTTGATTTTAAGGATCTTTCTGTGTATAATTTGTTGAGTAACCACTGTTAATTACATTTAAAAGTATGTAAAAAATCTTACTGTTCATTTCATATTACATTAATGCAACATTTTAAATATTTGATTTGTTGTCATGCATTTATGCTTTTTAAAAAATGAGTTAAATTTTCAAATCTCTCACTAAGAATTATAAATAGATTTTTAAGTAAAGTAGTATAAAATATGCATTACATTTTATTAATACATCTTATTCTCAAATTTGAGTATTCCATAAATTGTTATTTTTTATAATTGAGCTTATTGCTGTTTTTAGTTTGATTTTATTTAATTAGCATATAACATATTCTTAACTGTTCAAATATCTTGAAATTCAATGTGCAAGCAGATCTCGTCTTTTGCAGCTTCACCTTTCGGTTGTTTCACTCTTTTATGCTTCCTCATTTGTGACCAGTTTCCTCTTTCGTGATATAATGTTTTGCTCTTTCTCAGTTAAAATCACAGAAGAGCCTACTCTAAACTTTACTTCTTTGCGATGGCAAATTATAAATAGATGAATCTCTTGAGTCAATACAAAATAACTTTTTTCCTCAGTTCTGAAAGATACTGTTGTGACATTCTAATATGCAATAATATTTAAGTAAGTGTAACGATGTATTATTCGCGAGTAATAAAATATTAATTTACGTCAATGTATTATTCATACTTATAAATATTTTTCTGATGCAATTTTTCCACACTCTTGGCTGTCCCTTTATAGGAAACATGAAAAGTTGCTAAATCTAATGAAATCAACGTTATATTGGTATTACTGCTGACAAGGTCTCTCTTTTTTACGATGGGTAGGTCACAAGGGGTATGACTCCTCTCAATCTTCCAATTCAGGACCATCGGAGTGTCTGTTTCAGAAGTGGGAAACATAAGGAAAATTACGTATCCCCTGTTTGATTCTTCCTTTAAGTTCGTGGTTCAGTTCAAAGACATTGCTGCCAGTCATTGAATCAAAATAGTTACACAGGAAACTGATAGATTGCGCTTTGTTAGTACAGGTATCGTAGCCCCTCCCCATTGCTATTTTAAACATTTACGCATTATTTCTTGGCTTCCTTATATTTATTATTGGGATATATACATTCAATAATTAAGAAATCAAAGATTGTTAGACATGTATTTATTTAATCAGGAGAAATAATTTCAAATTAACAATGACAACTCAAACAATCATTTTGTTTATAACTTTACACTTCCACTTCCATTCCACTTAGCAAAGGATTTTGACATAAAATTCTCCACTGCTCAGCCCTGAATAGGAAATGAAACAAACTATTAGGCAATGAATATATACGAGGTGCTACCCAAAAGTTGAAAAACTGATGGGGAACTCGATTAATTGTTCAAAAATAGAAAAATGCTGCAGAACATCCAACGCAAACGCCCAGACAAGTGGCGCAACAATGACTGGGTGCTCCACCATGACAAAGCACCCACCCACACATCACTCGTTATTAGGCAGTTCCTGGCTTCCAAAAACATGACAGTAATCCCCCCCCCTACTCTCCTGTCCTCACCCCCTGCGACTTTTTCCTGTTCCCCAAAATGAAACTCAGGCTGAAAGGGCAACGTTTTGACACAATTGAGGAGATCCAGGCAGAATCGCAAGAGGTGCTTAACACGCTCACACCTGAGGACTTCCAAGGATGCTTCGCATCATGGAATAAACGCTGTATAAAAGCCCAAGGGGACTACTTTGAAGGGGACGGTGGAAATTAGGACTTAGCATAAGTAATTTTTTTTATGCACAAATTCCCAGAACTTTTGGGTAGCACCTCGTACACACACACATGTATGGGTATTCTGTTTGTATGAAAAAAAGGAAAACAATTTTTGGCTACCAATAAATATTTTTAAATACACCACCTTTTTGAACTTTGCGTGCTTTCGTGACAAATTTTTTTATGCCCATTATTTCTGTTTTGCGCCGATTATTTGCATTTTGCATCATGCGTTTGCGATGCCGACAAGCAGAACTCCCTCTACTTTTTTATTTCAATGTTCAGTTTAAACTTTGGCGCCCTAGAAAAGTACTTATAGTTATTATATTATATTTATAATGCTCATTATTAGCAGTTTTCAAAGTTAACAAATGTGATAACTCTCGACTTAATTATTTTGTAGCCCAGTTTGAATTGCAAATGGAAATGATCAGTCTGCTAAAAGACAACATAAAGTTACGCTCTTGAAAGTTGGTATATTGGATAAAATAGAAAGCGGTACAAGTGTTTCCTCTATCTCTAGAGAATACAGAGTGAACAAGTCAACAGTTCATTACATTAAAAAAGCCGAGGTTGAAATTGAAAGATGTGTCAGTGTTGCTGCTCCATCAACTGCAAAGTTTTCTTTTTTGCTAATAAGAAATACAATGGAACTTCCATAAGTCGAACTTTAGGGGAAACGAAAAAATCTTCGAGTTATAGAAAATTCGACTTGTGAATATACAGTGGAATCCCGATTTAAGGTTTTTCCATTTAAGGTTTTCTCGCATTTAAAGTTGTTTTTTTATGGCCGTGACCAATGCTCCATATAAATAATGTATTATATTACCCGATTTAGTGTTTCTCGATTTTTGTGAATTGCCCGCATTTAACGGACAAAATTCTCGTCCCTAGGCGGACATTGCCTCAATTTAAGGTGCGTTTACATTATGTGACGCAACATTATATAACATATTTAGTGCAGTTGTAATGTAATAATTCACACTATCCATCAACAACTTCCTTTGTGTTCTACAGTCCCTGCCGGCTCAAATATCATCTGCCTCTTTACGCATTTGCCATCTCCTGCAAGTCATTCGCCGTTTAATGTAGGGCATAGATTTTAATAAATGGCTCATTCTTCTGTTTCAGATTTGCCAACGAATCTACAATGTGTCTGAAATGTCCATTTTTTTATGCGTTTTTTGCACGAAGTGCATGCATATGGGGGAGGTCGTTTGCATCCGTCCATCCGCATGTTTAAACTCGGGAACCGCTGGACATACTTCAATGAAATTTGGCATTTTGCTTAAATTTATAGACCGATTCCAATTTTGGTTAAAATCGGACCATAATAACTACCACATTACATGAAGACCTACATGTATTTTACAACGTACTTCGCAAGCATCTCGTTAAATACTCATCTGAGCAAATAAAATAATTAAATACACATTTTTTGTCAAATATCTTTTCCCGTAAAACATAAGGGTTATGATAAATTTAAGAAAAGGAAATTAACGTGTTTATGCAATTACACGATTTTCAATGATCTTTTGTTCATTCCAAAAAAAAATTAATTAAAAATTTTACATCTCTGGAACTGCTGGACATTTTAATGAAATTTGGTATTGGGAAGTTTTACCAAAATTAATCGGCCGATCCCAATTTTGGTTAAATCGGACTGCAATGACAACCACTTTACATGAAGACCTTCATTTAACTCACAATGTACTTGTTTCAACTTGGTAACTGCTGGACGTATTTTGATGAAATTTGGTATTGGCAAGTTTTAATAAAATTTGTCTGCCGATTCCAATTTTGGTTAAAATCAGACTACAATAATGACCACTTTACATGAAGACCTTCATGTAGCTCACAATGAACTTCTGTTTCAACTAATCCATCAATTACTGTTTGTGAAGCATGGAATTCGTATTTTGACATCCATTGAAATCATTAAACAATCATGGGACAAAGTTAAAAATTCTACTATGAATGACTCCTGGAAAAAACTTTGGTCTGAAGTTGTCCAATTCAAAGGTTTTCCTAACACTGGCAGCAAATTTAGCAGGATTGTTGGGCTGGCAAAAATTATTGGCGGAGAAGGATTAGAAGATCTGCAGGAGGAAGCAATGGATTTCATTGAGCTCCATCAGGATGAATTGGCTGATGAGGAGCTTGTAGAATTTTTACAGTCAGTGATGAAGAAGATACAGAACATAAGGAATTAAAATTAACTGCAAAAGCATTATCGATCCATTAATGGAAAGGAGTATTAAATTCAAGAGAGACATTGATGCTACGTTAGATCCATATTGTGAAATTTACAAAGTTTAAAAATAAAAGGAAGGCAGCTTCAGATTTGGCTTAAAGCCAACACCTTCCTGCATCAGAGACAACTGATGCTATTCTTCAGTATCTCCATCGATGTCATCTGAAGTTTTTCTGCTACGTCATTCATGATAAGTTGGAAAATTCTAATAAAATTTTTTCTTTAACTTGTTTCTTCTCTTGTGTTTCTCTCTTCCCTTTAGATGTTCTATTTTATTGCATCTGCGATCTGACCTTTTACATTTGAACCGTCACCTTTTGCTTTATCTGTGTCAGTAACCCCTGCGAGAGGAAACCATCACTAATTTCTCGAATTCTTATACCCAAATTAATTTTTTCTTTCACTTCATTCGTACATTGTTTTGTCTTTCATCCTTTAACTTTCATATTTTCTCGCGCCTCTGTCTGTTCTGCTGTTGCCAATACAACCAAAAATATCGCGCTATAGTTCGTATTTGTTGGGGTGCTAACTAAACCCTGTATTTTGTGTTGCCTCTTTTGCTGAGTTCTTCAGGAACATAACCCCAGTGAAAGACGAGATCTGCCTGTATTTCTATTAGTCAGAATGGAAAATTGTAGCCTTGATTAAAAATATTCTGTAACAAATTAGATGCATTCCAACAATGTCTTTCTTAACAGTAATAGATGTTTAATTCTCCAAGTTGATGTATGTACCTATATTAATATCTAATGGGCATTTAAAAATATAATCATCTTTTGAAGGAAGTTTCAGCTATCTTATTATTAATAATAATTTTTAAGCTCTCTAGTGATTTTTTAAATCCCTTATTCATTTAGGCCAAAGAAGATATGGCATGGCAGGTTGCTGAGATGATAGTGAAAGATATAACCAGTCTTACACTGGGAGGTTGTGATGAAGAAGATGTTTCAGTACATAGTAGTCAGGATGAGAAGAAGGAATGCCAACAAGTTGAAACGACTGTGACCCAAATATCAGAAAGAGGATTTAAGTCCTGACCATTTAGATAACACATTCATTCCATCAAAGCAAAACAAAAAATGAGAGATTTTGACTTACGAAGGTCATTTTTCGGCCTGTGAAAACAAGTTACAAACCTCCAATTGTGATCTGAGAAACATGGGCATTATCATCTCGAAAAATTTATGTCCACTTTGAATTTTTTTCCGTTTCATATGTTTGAGTTTGTATTTATTGAGGCCTTCAGTGAGAGGGCTTCCACCAACAGATAATTTAGGCCTCAGAGTGCATGTGGTTTTCTTTAATAACTCATTACTCAGGCCTGCTCTATGTTATCAAAGTGTTGATGCTGATTTTTTGTATTTAATATTGATATATATAAAATACTTTATTTCCTGCCTTCTTAAATATCTACTGTTTTGGAAGCTTTTTCACTAAGTGCTTGTAATTTAATTACTATTAACTCGAGTGAGCCTTTTGTTTAGAATGTTTCATCTGCCCAATGATTGAATCCTATATAAGCATATAAATAAAAACTATTTTATTATATAATTGTTATGGTAGTGTTAAGTGAGCAAAATGTGTGATGTTTTCATTAGTCATTTGTTTTTGTATAACTTGACTGATTTGGTTCAGGTTTTCTACTGGTGAGGGACGTTTTAAGGAAAGAAAAGGCTTCCATTTCATGTAAAGCGGGTACCTTAAATGTTTCAAGCATTTTTGTTTATGTACTCTTACTGTTTGTACAAACCACCCTAATGTAGAGAAAACTACTTAGTAGTTAAAAATGATATATGGTTACTAAAAAAACTGCTGAAGGCAAAAGCAATGTCAGTTTTTTTAGTAGTAGCCATAGTAAAACTACTGGTATTTATTTTTCATTAGGGAAGTCATTGGTAGTTACTGTTGTTGGTGCTGTTGATTTAATTTCCTGTGATATTGGCTCATGATTACTGTCTCTCATTCTTTTATGTAAGGGGAGAGATATCTCTATCATTATTATACTCATTACTAGATTCTGTGAAGCCTGTTTAATGTGTATTGCTATTACTGCTGAGGACTAGGCTAGTGGTTGCCTATAACCTCACCTCTTTATGTAACTGTTATATGAAATCTAGTCATTCCTACCAATAAACTCTCTTTTATAGAAAACAAAGGAAGGTACCCATAAGAGCTATGGATCAAAAGAGCTAGAACTTTTTATTTCCGTCAACTGAGAGATGTCATAATATAAAGCTATGTTGTCATTTCTAATTTTGCCAGAATTCCAACATCTGTATACTGTCACAAGTACTGATGAAATTGGCAGCATTAACTGTTGTTGATAATGCATGCTTTATCTCAGATTGTAATAAAGCATTTCATATAAGTTGTACCTCTTTGCTGACATTGTAAAATATATTGTATATAGATCAAGAATGTTAAACATTCAGATAATAATATAAAGATTTTTATAAACATTTTCTTTATTCATAAATTTATTAAAAATACTTCACATATATAACATATGCATAGAATTGTCACAAGGCTAAAGTTGAGAAAGATCACATGAAAGATACATTCCTTTTAACATGGTAATAAGCTAAGAAAATAAAGGAATTTGGTTATAATACTTTATAATTGCCTGCATTACTTCTATGTATCATTTACTTAAACACATATATGACTCTGATTATGAAAATTATAAGGAATTGTTGATTTAGTGCCAGTTTAAATATCAACTTTTGAATTTCATGTAATATTGTACACAAGTTAGCTTTAAAAAAATTGCTATTTTTTCTTGTTCATAAACATTGATCTGATTTAACTGTCAGCATAAGCATCAAATACTGCAGCATGTTTTCTACCACAACATAGAAAATTATAGTAACAGTATACTTTATGTTGCTCATGTGGTTCTGTGTCTTGGAGAATTTTGCAAAATTTTTAAATATAAATTATACAAATAAATTCAAATGATTAACTGAAAATTCAACATACAATTTATGAGAACATGTTCAGATATCTATAAAAAAATTTAATTTGAACATATTAAAACTAAAAGTTTGTCACATTTTAGAGAGCCAAATTGCTAATTTGAGAATTACAAAATTGTGATGTTTATTGAAATGAAAATATTGAACATGTTAACAAATCCCATAAATTCTTCTCCAGTGGGAACAACTTGAATATAATGATGGACATTAAAATAATTTGAATTTTGATAATTAAAATGTTCGTAAAATACTGTAGATAAGAAAGGTTTAGTTAGTTGCAGTGCATAAAATAAGTGAGAAATTTTCTTAACCCTAGAATGGTAATGCATTGTAAAATTTATGATGGGTGCACTTGAATCCATGTATACCTGCTACCCCATTACCTGTCTAGGGTTAATATAGCTCTATAAAATGTATAGGCTAAAGAAAATTTCACATTCAAAATGACTGAAATATATGAGCTGTTATATTTGCAACTAAACAAAGGAAATTTCCTCATACTAATATTTGTTTTATATCAATTTATGAATATGCTTCAATTAATTACTTTATATCAATTACAACGACTAATCATTTTCATGATAATACTGTTAATATTGATCTAGTAAATTACAAAGAAAATAGCATATGACATAAACATCATAGAAACTAAAAATGATGAATGTTCCAATGCAAACATTAAGGCATGTGATCATGAAGGCACCAATGAGTTAGCGACAGTATTATTTTGAAAATATTTTATGGCACCTACAAAGATTTCTCTGACTAAAATTGCTTTGTAAAAATAAACTGCTTAAAAAATACATGATACATACACCAAGTATCAAGTTATCAACATTTTCATCTTATCCTCATTCATCCCATTACTTTCTTCTGCTGCTTTCAAACAGCAACAAGCAAGTATTAGACTAAATTCTGCACAAAGCAAAAATTCCACCACTATTTTTGTCTTATTTTAATTAAACAAAAGCAATAAAAACAAGTCTCATGAATTTGTCTTTTGTAATGCAATTACAGCAATTTATAAATTCACTTAAAAAATGACTACACATGCACAATGTCAATTAATATATAACGATCACTCTCAATGATTTAAAAATTCATTGAGTATCAATTTTTGAAAAGTTATATTTCATTATTGCACATAACAATCAGATTAATATGAGAGATTGAACAACTTTTTAACATGATTTTATCCAGTGAAATAACTTTCAAGTAATTTCTCAATGATAAATTTTAAATTATTTCTAGTTAGAACCATATAAAATTTTAAAATATTTTATCAAATATCACAAAAATGCACACAGAAGCATGGATGTCCGCTGGAACATTTTTATGGGGGGCAAGGGGATATGCAAGCTCCCACAGTCGAGTATTGGCAGGCTTAATATTTTAGTGGTTTGTTTCAAGCATATTGCATGGAGCCCCCACCTGTTAGCCTGACCTCAGAAAAATGATTGCGTTAATCCCCTGACCTAATCCTACATCAATGACCCTTGACACAGGCCTCATCCAGAGGGGGGGGTCAACTGCCTCCCCTTGCTCCCCCCAGCAGGCACCCATGCACAGAAGTCTAATAGTCTTCCATGATTGGTCTTGAAATAATATCAAAATTATTCTGCAGTCAGTTTGAAAGTAACACATTTATTCTCAAACAGTTTCTGCAAAACCTTTAGAATGACTTCTGGTAATACCAGAAAACCATTATAAATGACTAATTATCATTTTTGATACATAAAAAAATACAAAACTGTCTTTTCCAACAGTATTTAATGCTATTGCATTGTTATGTTGATAATATATTTTATTATCAGTAGAAAGTTTTAAGCATATAAGAACTTTGACAATGACTTTTTGAAGTTAATAGAAATTCCTGTGAAATCAAGAAATTAGTTCTGGCATTGAAGCTAAGCAAGTATATAGCAACCAATTTGTTAAATGTCTTTATTCACAGAGATTTCTTAAAAACAATTTATAGTTTTAAATGCAAAAATGAAAACAAAATAAATCAAAATGATTAGTATATAAAATCACCCAAAATTCTTTCAGTACAGCCTTCCCTTGTTTTACGAACTTCCATTTTACTAGTTTTTGCTTATACAAACTGAGCAATTTCATACCCATTTTTTGATTTGCAAATAAATTTTCACTTATACGAGTTTGTTACGCTTGCATGAAATTCCTATTTTTCAAATATCAAATAAATTTTTGCTTATACATGCTCTATCTGCTTTGGGAAAGCTCGGTAAAGTTCGTCAGATTGTAACACTCTGTTCCAAATAAGAACCATCATCTAGGTCTCAGTACACGCATACCCATTCTTTGTGAAATTTGGTTCCCTGAGTGGTTTGCATTTTTATCTTTTAAATCAAGACATTTTTGTGAATCATGGCTCCTAAACATGCCAGCCTTTCAGATATTCCAAGTGATAAAACAAAAAAATAGAGAAGGGCTCTAAGTGTAGCCCAGAGAAAGGTGAGCTGTCGAAGGACATATGCGCTGCATTTAACCTAACATAGGCTAGGCTATCATAGGCTAATATATAGAGCATGGGTCGGCAACCTTTTCTGCATGGCGGGCCACATTTGCAGTTGTGAATGTTTCGGAGGGTCGCACTGGGAGTCAAGAAAGCCTCAGCGGGCCGGATGAGCAAATAAATCAGCAGTTTTCTAGAGATTCTGTGATTTCATATGAACGAAATCAAGTCTACGTAATTTACTATCGTTAAAACTTCACCAGAAAAGGCTTTGAGACCATAATTTTACTCAAAAAATATAAAATTGCCCATGAGAAATTTTCCTGATCACTTTTTCATTACAGCTTTGCAGGCCGCATAAAGCATTCTCGAGGGCCGCACGTGGCCCATGGGCCATAGGTTGCCGACCCCTGATATAGAGTAAGACATAGGCTAATGACTAAGAATGTCATTTAAATACATTAATATGTCATTATTGATATTTTTTTCACTTTGGTATCGTTCTGTATTGTTTTTAAGCAAACTATGGGATATTTTTTTTTTTTTGTAAAATTAGGGAAGGCTGTATTAGGGAATATAAAGACAAGTAAACTACCTTTGCTAAAGCAAGAGCTGGAAGCACGTTTTCTTAAAAATTTTCAGGGTTCCCGTTTGCATCTCCATTTGGGGAAGGGAAAATCTTCACCATTAGAATGTCAAACCATACTACTTACTAGAACCTTATTAGACCTTCCCATCCGTGAAAAATGCACTCCTTTAGCTTCAGTAGTTTGGCTTTAATATTATTTCAAAATATTGAATTTTCCCAGTTTTTAAGCTGCCTAGAGGAAATTCTATGAACTACTTGGAAAATCCAAGCAGTGATAAATTCATACATTGATAAAAGCTATCTAATTCAAAATAAATTCCCAAATACCTCTTAATACAAACAAGTTGAAGTAGACGGACAGACCAAGTGATAATAATTTTTGCTCTTAAGAAAACATGCTAACAAGTAGAAAAATTTAATTCTCATAATTCTTACACTCACATCAAGGTTTGCATACTTTAAATACACTAATAGGCAAAAAATACTCAAAATAACAAAAAGAAATACTATTCAGGTCTCCAGCTAGAGTGAGGGAGGAACAAAAAAACCACCCCTCCCAAAGAATAATTATCCACCACAGCCATATTCTCGGAAAATACTATATATTCAAAACGATAAAATTTCGCATAGATCTTATGTTGGAGTAAAAGTTATACTGTTCTAGTCACATCTTAGTAATATCACTTAACTTGATAATAATACTTATAATATACTCAATGAAATGGTCCTTAAAGACAGGAAGACATGAGGGTGAGAAGAAACTTGGTTAAATAAGACTCACTTAAGAGCCTGCAACTACTTTCGTGCTACTTTCTGCACCATTATTGATACTGACAGGCCCACAAGCATCGTTATTTCCTCTGCGTCGCATTAAAAGGGGAGTTCTTTCACTCTCTGCTCCTAACTTTTTGTCCTCCTCTTCCTCTTCAAGGTTTCCTTTCAGTCCTGATCCTATTGAAGCGGGTGAATCAGAGGAAGCGAGGTATGCTGCCAATGCAGCCCCTGATGGACTCTCAGAACTTGTGACTATGGAATTATCAGCAGCAGCTCTGCAAGGAAGGTAAACCCTCTCCCCTCTTGTGTTTCCCCATCTTCGGTATACTATGCTATTTAACAGAGCCTGAAGAGGATTGAAGAATGCCTGAGGAGGTAAAAATTCATTAATTTCTTGATCTTGCGAGGTTTCCATTTATAATTGGACACAGAAACAGAGTTAATTTATAAAATGAGTGATTAATCATAATTATTTTTACTTGTTTGTCTTTTCCCAAGATTAATAAGCAAGAGAGCATCTTCGGTTAGTTTTGTTTTCTCATATACAGGGTATATGCAAAAAAATCAACTGAGATTTTGATGGAAATAAATACTTTAGGCATACCAGAGTCCAAAAATGTGGTTTTTTCCATGCCATCTGTCCATCTGTACAGGGATCTAACATCTAGACCAGGGGTTCTCAACCTATTTTATTTTTGTACCACCAAATCAAAAATGAAAATATTCGCGTACCACCATAGTGAGATTTATGGCAATTTAAATCAATTTAAATTCAAATATTATAATAACGTAATGTATCAACAATCATGCATATAAATTTGTAATTGAATTATGTAAATATAATATAACAATATTTTAAGCTATATGCAAAACCATGTGTTTTTATTTTTTCATGTACCACACTGCACTGGCTCATGTACCACTTGTGGTACATGTACCACAGGTTGAGAACCCCTGATCTAGACAATACACATTTTAATAACGAATATCTATTCACATATTCAAGATGGAACCGAAATTTCATGTGCCTCTAAGTAGTGTGGCATGCACTTACCAGATGGTATTAGTCCCAATGAAGAACTGCAATACCTTACCCAGAGCATAATACAAAATGGTGGAAGTTCGTTTGAGGTTCAAAAAAACGCAAATTAATTTTGAAATTCAAGAATGTGTGAAGTGCAGAGATGGCGGAGATGTGAATTTGCAACTGAACCTCCAACACGACTAATAATTTCAAGAATTCATGATAAATGTGAGACTAACGGTACTGTGCAAGACATGTGCCAACAACAAACTGGGAGACTGCTCATCAATGAGTGGGGGAAATTCTGCTATAGTGTTACAGCAATTCACACAATAGCCAAAAAATCTGTAAGGCGATGTGCTCGTGAGACTGGAATCAGCAGAGCAAGTGTACACTGGATTCTCAAAACTGTTAAGTAGATATGTTATGTGCCGAGGCTGTTACATACAATGATTGAAGGCACTCTTGATCACAGAGCTGTGTTTTGTGAATGGTTTCAAAGGAAGGTGGATGAGGATGCACAGTTTGTGGACATGATTGTTTGGTCTGATGAGGCAACATTCAAGGTCAACGGTACAGTGAATCAACATAATTGTTTGTACCAGTTTTCTGAAAATCTGACATTCATGTGGCAGTGAATTTACCAAGACTTACAGTCTGGTGTGGTGTGTCATCCAGGGGTATTGTAAAACCATACTTCTTTGAAGGGACAGTTACTGGTGCTGTGTACCTCAACATGCTTGAGGTTTCCATTGTGCCCACCATTCATCAGCTATATGGAGATGAGGAAATTTGCTATCAAGAAGACGGGGCACCCCCACATTTCCATCGTGATGTCAGGGCCTATCTTGATGACAATTTCCCAGACCCGTGGATAGATCGAAGAGGAAGTGTTGAGTACCCCTCATGTTTGCCTGATTTATCTCCACTTGACTTTTACTTTTGGGGTTACCTGAAGGATTTAGTGTACAGTAAAAAAGCACAACATCCCAAGAACTAAGGAATGACATTGAACAGTCATGCACTACCATCACAGCAGATACCTTGGTGAATGATTGTCACTCAATTGTTTGCCGCTGTCAACAATGCCGAGAAGTTAACGGTGGTAATTCTGAACATCTGCAATAGTTCACCATGTGCCACAAACTATTGCTTCTGCACAGACCAAATATTGTCCTTTTCTGAATTTTGGAATGGGTATTTTTTATTTATTAAAATGTGTATACATCTTTTTGAGACAATCTGTATTTTGCATTTAGGATTACAGCTACCCAGAATAGAAACT
This sequence comes from Tanypteryx hageni, assembly GCA_028673005.1. Lineage (NCBI taxonomy): Eukaryota > Metazoa > Arthropoda > Insecta > Odonata > Petaluridae > Tanypteryx > Tanypteryx hageni. The sequence goes on along the minus strand of CM054113.1, from coordinate 80,141,772 downwards.
GTGAAGAGGTGAACAATATAATGCAATAATAAGGGGTTGTTTATTCTGGCCTATTTTCACAAAATGTCAATTTATTCAAAAATGGCTCTAATGATTTTTATCAAAATTCACTCAGTTATAGAGGTCGATGTCATTAACAATACTATATAAGCCGTAGTTAGAAAAATATCACTATATAGCATCCAGTGACATTATAATCTTATTGATTTTTATGCCCAGCTCTCCCCAGTTATCCCAACAATATTTGCCCAGCAATAATGCTCCAGTGCTTATGTGCCTTCACCAATCTGCACAGCACTTGATATTTGTGTGTAGTATAATTTATCAAGTTTGGTAATCAATATATCAACAACATGTACATGCAGAAGACATTTTTCATGTTGCTTTTGTAGCAGTAGGAATTCTTTCCAGTCAGGGAGGAGTATAGTGAGACCCTATGCATATGTATACAAGAAATTTTGTACATTGTACAGATTTTCTATATGTATTTTTATGCATTTAAATAAGCACTAAAAAGTCTTTCATTGTCATTCTGTCTAATATTTAACATTGGCAATAACTATAGGTAATCTATATTGACATGCAAAATTAATAGTCCCACATTGAAATGAAGAAAGAAAATTCAATTATCTAATGCAAGCATATTTAAGACAGCATTTCAGACAATTCTGAGTTCTGAATCATAAGAAAAATTTATATTTCACATTATTTAGGTATAAGTCGATCTGCCATGTTAAAAATCACAGAAATGACTAATAGATTGTTTAAGATTTGCGCAAATACAACAGTTCTTTACTATACTATAATGTAATGTATATGTACATTGTGTATGGTTTTTAAATCAAATTAATCATAATTTCATCACTATGAAATTCATTTACAAACATAAAAAATCCTTTTTAACTGTACTAACTCATATAAAGTAAAATTATGCAAAATCAGTTTTTGCTATGGCAATGAGAATTAGTTATTTTAATTTTGCAAAACTTTTACTAGAATATTAATTAAAATTCAATTGAAATATTATATATCTTCAACATAAAAATATTTTCTGTGTAATTCACAACAGGAATATACAATTACTTTACATACCATGATGTACCACAGACACAAGACGACTGTGCGAGGGATGTCAAACCAAAGGGTCCACAGTAGAAAACCATTTATGACATTTGGTAACCAACAAATATAGAAGGCTACAATTATTGCAAGAAACTTTAAGCGTACTGCATCTACTAGATTCCGTTCTCTTTTTGTATACTGGGCTAGCCCAAGTCCAACTGCATTACGAGCTTGTATTGTAGCAGAGCGATACAATATAGGATTTGCAATCATCACAACTGCCATAGGCAAAAATGTGGCAAAATAATTTGGAAGTATACGTCCAAAAGTTGCTGATCCAAGACCATGGCACCTGAAATATAAATGATGTCTAGGTTACACATAGGGCATATTTTCCACGTTTTTGAAATATGATAATACAATATTCACTCCTTTTTAAAGCTAGTTCATTACTAAATTCTATTTGAGTAATGCAGTGAAACTTTAATTTGATGTTAAAATAATCATAAAACAGTGCAAAAAATATTTCCAGAACAAAATGTCTAGTCTATAAAACAATTTTAATTTAATGATGAGTACAGGTTTCCCTCTCTTTATGCGGAGGTTACATTCCAGGAAAGTGATGCATAAAGCGAATTCACATACCATATATACTCGTGTATAGTTTGACTCTGTGTATAGTTCGACCTCCGATTTCTCTGCGAAAAAATTAGATTTTTTCATATATCTCGTGTATAATTCGACCCTAGCTTTCTACTTAATCTTTTACCCTAGATTTCCATCAGGATCGACATTTTTTGTTTCGATATCTCGAAGCTCACAATCGAGGTATATAGAACGATCTTGGTTTTCAACAGCTTTTAGTATCATAATAATACTATACTAATAATAAACTGTAAACATCGTAAACCTATTGCACGATCTTGAGAAGAAAAATATTTATTACTTTTTAACTACGAGATGACTTACGAATGGTGGCAGAATTTCAAGCAAATAGATGTAAATTAAGCTTATATAACTAAAATTAATAGACGCATATTACTCGTAAAACCTTTAATAAAAGTTATGAATGATAGTTGAACAAGATGAAATAAACTCATTTTAATTCTTCAGCTTTGTGACTTTATACATTGATATCATTATTTGGAATTAACAATATTGGAGAAACATAATGGAGTTATTATATAGGTATGGCTTACGGCTCTATAACAAATTAAAAAGATATTCTTTACATAAAATATAATGCATACATAACTTTTCTGAAAATTTATTTATGTACTAAAACCATAAAACTCTTGTTCATTGCTGTCTTTATTAACAAATAACCTGTCCCCATCTCCTGCTTGAACTAGATCATCGTGTGGTAAATTAATTAATTAAAGATAAATAGGAAGTTTTGGAGCTATATCATAGAAGTTAAGTCAGTGAGGTGAGTGACTAAAAAATAACTTGATTTTTATTAAGATATTTTTAAAAAGATAATTTTTTAGATCCGAGATTTTAAGCCCTCAAAAGTATTACTTGAGTATAGTTCGACCCCCAATTTTTTGCACAAAAATTTGGTCTTAAAAACTCGAACTATACACGAGTATACACGGTAAACAGAATCTATATTTACATGTAAAAGATAGGGATACGTTCCACAAGCAATCCCTCCAAGATGCTCTTCTTTCGCTCCATAATGACGCTAAATACAAACTTAAAATAATTAACACTGTAAATTATACTCGCCAATTAAAGGAAGCAGACGAGCACAAGTGGTGGCTGTTGTGGGTGACATAACAGTGGAGGTTTAAAGTTCTGGAGGGTTATCTTGTCCTAACCCAAGCTCAGCAGGCAAGGAGACAAAACTTCTCAAGTGTGCTCAAACAGTATCACAATAAATCTCCGTCTCATCTCCACTCTACAATATCCTCTCCACTCTCATCTCTTTTACTGTAGTACTAATACGCACAGCATAAGAGACAATGAGAAACTGAATGATCACCTTGTGGTGTAGTGGAGAACTTTCTTTCATTTGTATTGCACTGGCTGCGTAACCACATAAGAGTGAATCAAAGATGCATAAAAAGAAATTCTGGTACCAATAATTTTGTCACATAATAGCGAATTCGCATATAAAGAACCCACATAAAAAGAGGGAAACCTGTACTTTGTTATCTGTTTTATAATGTGTATAAGAAATACTTAGTTCATGTTATCATCTATTCAACTCTCTACTCAACCAGATGAAAAATGACCTTGCATCAGGAATATACAAAATGGAGAGCCCAGTGGTTGTCAAAATAGCTGGTGGAAGCCATGCCAACATATGGTAGAGGAAAGTTCGACTCACTCGACCCTGCAGCACCAAACGTACATCTATGGCATAGCACAAAGTCCAGCCCCAAGTTGCACCATAAAAATACTGCGTCCATGCCTTAAATTCAACAACATCATTTAACCATTTTCATGGGACATTGACTATCTCATAAATAGAAATAAAATAAAATTCTTAAATGTTTATTCATATCCTTGACGTATTAATATAGCACAATGGCAGATGGAAAAATTCATAGAATATATTAATAACTAAAAAAGAAGTATTAGAAATATTAACTTATTTTCACCGCTGCAAAGAGTCAGATAGGCTCACCTTACATGAACCAATTTACTGCATTGCTGAAGGTGTCACAACTATCTAACAAATCAATATATTCTGGAAGTTTTAACTCTTGGACTGAGAAGTTATTAAGATGAGAAATGAAAATTCTCATGAAAACCTCAAACACTAACATCTAAAATTCTTTCACTCTGAGAATCTGAAAATATAATTTCTTTCTCAAAATAAAATATACTATCCGTTCGATATGAGATTTGTTAAAATCAGACCAGAGAATTGCCATATGATTTACCTTAATTTACCCAAAAGCTAAGAGTAATGAAAAGAGTAATTATGGATCTTGTCTGTTATCTACTTCCACCCAAGTTAATATATGCAGCACCCTTCTGGTGGCAGGATATGGAACCAGCACACGATACAACTGCTCGGGCTACAATATACTCCAATTCCCCCCCCCTCCCCCAATGTTGGGTAAGTTAGCTAAAATGTTTTGGTTTCTTCCCATGTTCACTGTCCCACTCCCCCAAGGGGGATGGCACAGTGGACATGGGAAGAAACCAAAAATACTTTAACTACATTACCCAACCCAGTCACAGTTGTATCCTGCATGCTTATTCTTTTTTCCTGCAGCTAACCTCCACGCAGTTCCATATCTCGCCACTTCATTCCATTAAGGCACTGTGTATATTAACCTGGGTGGGTGGCAGATAACAGACAAGAGCTGTAATTATGTCCATAGACCATAGACTGGGCATTTGCCTCCACCGAGATTGGAGATAATATTTAAAAAAAGCATAGAGTATGCGAGTCAGATAGCAATAAGGTGCATCAAAGTGTCCAAATTAGTATCAGTACCTTATTCATTAGCTTCAATGATTACACAAAGATTCATACAAATAAATGAATAAGCAAGGGCTCAGATAATATTGTGTTGAAGTATTTGCCCTTCCCAAACAAAATTTCTGGGTGTGCCACTGCACTACAGCAATTCCAATTCAAGGGCTGCTTATCACATGTTTATTTGCTACCCATATCATAGGGTGTTTTGGCATAACATTTGGAATTGGAGTATTCTAAAATAAACATTCATATATATACAAGAAAAACAAACTGAAGAAACAATGACTTACTGAAGTAAGGGCACAAAAGAGTGTGCTGGCAGTATTGTCAGCAGCGGGCACTAAATCCTTATAATTGATCCAAAGCATTGACCTCACAAAAACACCTAAAAATACAACAGGAGAAATATCAGATACATATCTATATAGCTTTCCAGTACTTGTTTTGCCAAAATTTCTATTAGTAAACGATTGATAAAAATATAATAATAATAATTTATTAGGCCATTAACCAGATACAATCTGAAATAGGCATCATCACTACAAAACACAATCTACAAAATGCACGAGAATAAGGAAATAAAGAACACAAGTGAACATAATTAATTTAAAAGCAGACACATTGAAAACACGAGTTCAAAACATAATGTCCATATGGTCCTCATTATATTCATCTATGGAATAGTAATCTTTCTCTATTAACCAATTATAGAGGATAGATTTAAACCTGCTCAGGCTGACAGTTCTCACCCTGTCAGGAAGTCTGTTGAATAACTGGAGCATGATCACATTGGAACTACATAATGACTTAGTCAGTCTCACTTGTGGAAGATCCAGTTTGCTACCAAATCTAGTACTATGGGTATGCACATCAGACCTTACTAAAAATTACCAATATTTTGTTTTACATGTAGGAGATTGGCATAAATATAACAGCCATATAGTCATGATACCTGTACGAACAAATAGAGGCCTACAGTGCTCTCTATAGGATGCACCAGTTAGCAACCGTACTGCTTTCTTTTGCAGCAGAAAGATTTTACTTACAGCCGAGGCATTACCCCATAAACAAATACCATAGTTAATGTGACAATGAAAAAATGCAAAGTACACACATCTAATATATGATCTAGATACACATGATTTTAGCTCTCTTATCATAGAGAGCACTCGAGACAGTTTCATTGTAATACTTGTGATATGTTTATCCCAAGATAGTTTTTGGTCAAGTACGAAATCTAATAGTTTCACAGGATCATTAGAAATGGGTATATTAGGGATATGCCTTAGAGAATATTATATTCTGAGTCTTGTCAACAATTATAAAGAGTTCATTAGCATCAAACCAAGACTTGGGAGCTGTCAGGGTTGAAGATGATATAGATATAGCAACATCAAGGTCAGAAACACTGTTAACAAATGTGGTATCATCTGCAAAGAGTACGGATGACTATAAAAATGAAACCTAATGAATATATATTATCTTGACATAAAAAGGCATACATAAATAAAACTTATCTGGTTAAATTGATTACCATTATACCACAAATAAATTAAGACTTTTAAAGAGGTATCTAAATAGATTAACGGATTACAAATATTAACCTGATGAAGCCATGAGATCTGCCACTGCCAGCCATACAATTATTTGTCTTCCCCTAGTTGAGGGAAAATACACCCATCTGTGTGTTGGTAAAATTTCTTCTCTTGGTAGAATCTACGGATTTGTGGGATAATTTGCAAGTCGATCAAGTTATAGCGAACATTTTAAAAACAAAACCGATTGATATTTATCAAAAAATGATCGATATCTTTTACTAACTTATTACCTGATAAATTGCACCTAAAATCCCTATGAATGATGACACGAGACACACAAAATTGTAATTGTCAGAGTTGAATTCAAAAAGTATTTTATAAGATGGATCAGTCTTATTCGGCAAATGACAGCAAAATGTTTGAATTGTGGGATCTGCCATTTTACTTGATAAAAATGGATGAAGCACAGAAGTTTTATAAAACTTAAGAGTAACTTGATTTCTCTACGAGAAAATGTCCCAATATCACTTTTGGGCACCAATCATCCGACCTTTTTCAATTTCTTCAGCGTCTAGAACGCAAATCCTTTTTTGCGGTAATATCAAAAAGCATAGTAATCCTCCTGTTAAATAGTTTCCCTAGGTTTTCCTTTTTATTTGTTAAGTGAATTATCCATCTAGCTTTAAATAAGCCCCTTTTCAGGAATGGCTTGAAAATTTGAGCGAGTTATAACATGTTGACATTTTATATTGCTTCCTCGTAGATATTTATAAACTTTTAAATTATATTTTAGAAACGTTAGAACGAGTCCCTCTTAAGTACTACTCGCGAATACGAGGAAATTAATGTTACATAAGATATTCAGATCCTGGAGTGAGTTTCGTTCTTCTTTCTGTAGGAAAATATAGCAGAAGAAAAAAATGCCGCTTCGATTGTATCGTAACTTTACGCCCATAAATAAACGAACAAAATAAATAATGATGACAGATGTAGTGTTGCTGTATCGAGGATAAAAAAATTTACTGCATCTTTAATTAGTGTCCTAGATTATTACTGTTGCGTGTTTATTTGCTGCAAAACAGCAAAAACCTTAGGATTTCCTAAACCCGATTATAATCAGGTTGCAACATCATCACATCATCTCAACTAATGAAAAATCAGTGATAAGCTTCAGACTAAAGATCAAATATAGACTTCTTGAAGTACTTAATACAAACCAGGTCTAGCGTAGGTACTAATTGTTGTTGGTGCGTGTTGAATGGGAGTATTCACATATTTAAGACAAGACATTAAGACAAGAAAATGGGCAAAGAAGACTTTGTAGATTTTCCTTTGGGACCTCTAGATTCTTATCGCAAACAAGCTTCATTTAATTGGACGAAAATGCAGCTGGTAATGGATGAAGAGAAGTTGTTAAATTACAAGGTAGGCTATAAATGAACCACGAATTGTTTATATCTCTAAATGCCTTATAAAATTTTGCTATTTCATTGCCATATTATTGGCGTATTATTATTCTTTTATGCCAATTTTATAAAGTTGCAAGAAAGCATTTGGGTTACATAGAAGGTACAACAAAGATAATAAAAAGTTAACTTCTTATCGATTAATATACCTATCATTTAAAAAGTATTATTTTTAACAGAAGAGGATATGGCAAGCTATGGAAAGTGATCCGATTTTTCATCATCACCCAGAAACTCTTTCAATGGATGAATTGCGAAGAATTGGCACAATACGTTTCAATCGCTTAAAAGACATGAACTTCCTTTCAGACGAGGAAGTTTTTGAAGACCCAAGAAAAGTATGTATAACTAAATTTTTAATAGTATCTTTTATCTTATATTTAATTTTACTATGAATTTCATATTCGACCTTTATTTGCATTTTGCACAAATATTTCAAAAATAAGTTGATGTGATGGATTTGAATGGAGTTTGTAATACCTAACAAGAATAATGGCGATGTTATTGGATCATGTTCGATCATTTTATAGCCCAGGAGATAGACAGTTTTTTATGCACTTACTTAGTGTGTATTTCTATAAAATTTCAAATTAGTAATTGAAGAGCTTATTGCGTGTGATTCTGAATGTATGAGTATAAGAAGGTCCAGAAACTTTTCATAGAGGAGGAGGGCGATCGCCCCTTCCCCCTCTTGAATCCACCACTGCCTACAACCCTTTATTATGAAAATTCCTACCTCTGTCAGATTCTCTTTCCCTCACCTTATGGACCTAATCTGCGGTGCAGAACCAAGGAGTTGAGCGTGGATAGGGTTTAAGAAAGCTTTGAATGGAGGGCAATAGGGACATCCACAGGGAGGCGATTGACCCTCCCCTTGATCCACCACTGCCTTCCCCAAAGTAAATTTCTCACTCCTTCCCTAGATCTGCCATTGCCTCTTTTTCTCCCCCCCCCCCCCCTCCTCGACTAAATTTCTGACTACACCACTGAGTTGGGTACATGGTAATAACTAAAGCCTGAAAGTTCAGGCACTCTAATATGTCAAAATAGGCAGGCAAAATGGCACAATAAAACAGGAAAATAGGCACTAAAAAGGCATTTATTTTATCCCAAATATTACTATTATATGGAGTTTATATGGAATAGGTATAATATTTCAATAAAATATGATTGCGATCGCTATTGATAATGTCTTCAAATTATGAACTATTACATGAGACAAGGAGATATTTCTTTAAATTTTCAAATTAAAAACTCTGTCTTCTGTTTGTTAGGATGTGTTTTAAAAGTAAAAAGGGTCTCTCTACCTCCATGGAAGTGACGGGTGTATTTAAAGCAAGCTATATCTGCCTCAATTTCTGTGCTACTGTCCCCTTCTAGAATCTTTGCAATTATTTTCATTTTATCCAAATCTTGGATGGTGCACAACACTTTTTCACACTTGTTTTTACAACTACACCCTTTTCACCTGGAGCACTGCACATTTCATCTTCAGTGGATTGACCAACATCTCCTCCCTTTTTTTTAAGTAATGTAATGGCATCTGGCAACTTTGAGAAGTAGGCTGCGATGTATGCCATATTGTGGCTGACAGACTTCTTTTCCAGGAGTTCTTTGACGATACGTATGGAGTAGGTGTCTTCTTCATCAAAAGTGTTGACTTCTTTTATTTTTTTTAAGATTGACATCCAGCTATAAAAGGTTCAATGCTATGGTGAAAAGTTGAGCGATTGTTGAGGCATTTTCATTTTTCAAAACTTCTGACGTAAGTAAATAAATTTTTGATGGCTGACTAACCTCTATGGATCCTATTATGATGTTTGCAACAAACCTTCCCACAATGTTGCTAGTCTCGTCAATAGAGACCCAAATTTTATTGCCCCCAACATTATCTCTGATTTTTTGGATAACACAGTTGTATGCTTTATCTAAATAGGTTTTCCTCAATGTTGACTCACTTGGAACGTCTTTGTTCATATATTTTTCCATAAACGCTTTCAAAGAAGTTTTCTAATTTCTATAAAGGAATGATGGCTTCAACGAAAGATTTACACAAGTTGAAGAAAAACTCTGACTGCCTAGAAGAAGCTGAAAAAAACAATGGTAATAAGGTCGTCTTCTTACTGCTATCAGTCTTCTTATTAGCTGCAGCTTTATGTTTTGAGGTATTTATATGCTGCGAGACAGTACTTTTTCCCCGAATTCACCAACTTTTCACAAAGTTTACAAAGAAGCACTGAACCGTCTGTCGAGAAAATATCAACACCAAACTCTTTAATGAAATTGTTCAGTCTCTGCTTCGTGGACACACTCACTTTAGGCATTGTGGCCACTGGAATGGAAGTGTCACATTCACCACAAAAACATTTTATTAAAAAACAACTGTTATATGCTGTTTGAAAGCCAAAAGACAACTGAGGGATGCTAGAAGTGAAAGGGAGGGTTCATTAAGCCTTCCTGATCAGTGGTCAGATTAAAATAAAGGCATAGCTGTGCCAATGGCCAGAATTTTATATGATACCGAACCGAGGGTGGGTAAAAACTGTCCTTGCAGAGTCAAACAAAACAATTTAGTGGCTAAATTTAAGTGATTTGGCAAAAATTGAGTTAAATAAGAAAAAATAGGTGTTAAGGGATAAAAAGGCATATTTGGGAAAAAACATGAAATAGGCAAAAAAGGCATTTATGGCATTTTGTTTGAACTTACAGGCTTTAGTAATAACCAGTCATTTTTGGATCCTGTTCATGAACTTTCTTCTGGGATTCCTAGGTCCCTTAATTTTTAACTTAAAATGGCAATAAATTATATGATGACTTCCTTATGTAATCTCTGGTCCCAATACTGGCTCAAAAAGGTATGATGAATTTATATGTAGTACATCTAATTTGTGTGATGTTTCATATCCTTTTTGACATAATTCTATTAACAGTGCTTATGTTAGACTATTGGTGGGCTTAAATGCTGCTATAAAATATATTATTGCTAATTGTTGTCTTTTTATTACTGGGTATTTTTTCACTGCCTCAAATATTGTTCCATTTTTGTAAAATTTCAGATTTTTTTAATTAATTGAATTGAGCTATTTTAATATATGTATTAGTCTGTAATTATTTTTTAGAATATTATAGAATTGTCTGGACATTTATTGAACATTAAAAACCTTCTGGAATCACTAGCAACTGTATGGATCTTTCTCATTATCTAGAACTCTATAATTTGAAAATTCGTATTTATTACCAAAAATCTGTTATAAGGATTTTTTTATAAATAATACATCTTGTTAACTTTGCGCATGAATTTTGCATTGAATAATATCATGCAGATCCTCCATTTTCCTGCAAAGCATATTCCTACATATTCTAAAATTTGATTTGTATTTCATTAAGAAACAAATTGTACATTTCTTTACAGTATTTAGCATTTATAGTTGCAGTTAATCAATACGACCCAGGCACAATGGTTAAGTATGCAGTTCCTTTCCAATTTTTTATGAGCAGCATAATGGGTCTAGGCACAGGAAAGCATAACCATTACATAAGTTCTTCAGACAGTAGAGAGGTGAGGTATAAGTAATCTTAATATGCATGTCATCTGTTTATCTTTTGAAAAGGGTAAAATAAAGGTTTACTTTGCAAGAACCTAAGAGCCTTTTTCATTTGTTGAAGCTCCACCATAATACTGGATAATTTATATGGTGTCATGCAAGCATAGCCAAGTTATGTCTTTGAACTGTTCTTATTTGCAAATTGCTACTCTTTGTAGTTACCTGACACTGAAAAGTCAAAAGTAATTCTCTGATTTTCTTCTTCAAAATCTAAACACTCTGTATGAATAGAAAGTCAGGATTAGGTGACTTAGCTACCTCATAGGAGTCCTACAGCTGCACAGTAAATTACTTTCCAGCTTTGAATAACAAAACTGAACAGCAGAGTTATCTCTCAGTGACCTATCATATAACATTGTAAATGAAGCAAGAACCACAACTCCGTTGGTCAGAACTTGGACCAAAATATATCTGAACAGAATTGTTCTGTAAATCTACCTCATTAATGGTTTTAATTAATAGCATGTTTGTTGTAAGATATGTGAAAATATGTTGTAATTCTTTATCTTAGATTTCAGGTTGTTTTGCTCTTACCGAAATATCTCATGGTACGAATGCCAAAGGAATGAGAACTAAAGCAGTGTATGATCCAAAAACAAAGGAATTTATCCTTCACACTCCGGATTTTGAGGCTGCTAAATGCTGGGCTGGCAGTTTAGGTGAGTAAATCAATATCTCATCATTTGCATATGATGAAAAATATTTTTTTATTAAACTCTTGGGACATGCTTTTCGATGTTTGCGGCTGAAGCAAACGGTTCCTTCTTAGTTGCCTTGAAAATTTCATCATCCACTTCAGGAGTTGTCAGATACAGGATGTCCAGCTTCCCACATTCCCACAATGTGACCTCGGGTAACCTCTGAACTGGAGGCCATCGTGGTGTTGCGCTGAAAGCTTGTTCTGTTTCGAACCACTGGACATGTGAATAACATTACTTGACCTTCCTCAGCCACCTTCCCCCCTCCACCCACCATACCTCCCTCCTATTATACCATGACCTGACCCTCACATCCCTTCCCACCCTCCAACTAGACTACTGTATGTTTACATTCAACTCCTACGGAATCGTCAAGTCAACAGCCATCATCGCAAAGTCGGACTTAGATTATCTATGCTCATGACTGTACATATCATGATTTTTAAAGAAAATTTTGACACAAAGGAAAATTAAATATTTGAATAAATATTATATTTTTCTTGTTGTTTTCTACATTTTCTATTAGGAACGTTTATTCAGATGAATATTTATTCAATAAAAGTCAAAAGCTTTTTTTAAAACCCTTTAGCGGTTCCTGACAAAATATTATTATATTATTACACTCGGCTCATATGACACTAGTAGCCACCGACCTAATATTACCTTCTTGGTACTTGTCGTTATAGTACAGTAAACCCTCCACAGTTGTGACTTCATCATTCGCGAAATTCGCAAATGCACGATATATCCAATGTACATCTACTCTACGTTTTTGACTCCTTGGCCTCCCAAATATGCAAGGTTGCTGCAAGATGGTAGTTTGGTACACAGGTGCACACTGCTCCCCTCTCTCCTATTTGAGTCTCAGCCCTCAGTGTCACAGTGACCCTCACAGTGTAAAGACCTCACAGCACATTGCTTCTTGATTTTGCCATTTATTTGGTTTATTTGCCCTTACTTGCCCTTAATCGTGCCTAAGATTAAGCAAGTGCTTCTACTCCAAAAAGGAGGAAGAAAGTGATGCACTTAAATGAGAAATTGTAAGTGTTAGACAGACTGGCTACAGGTGAGAGTGCATCTGCAGTTGGCTGACATTTTGGGATAACGAGTCTACAGTAAGATCAATGAAGAAAAATGAAAAGGTGATCAGGGATAGTGTTGCAGTTACTGTTCTGATAAGTGCAAAAATGGTGTCACAAGTGCGAGATAAAACAATAGAACAAATGGAAAAAGCATTTAACCTGTGGATTGAGGACCAAATCCAGAAGAAAATTCCTCTGAGTGGCCCTATCATTTGTGCTAAGGCAAAGAGGCTCTCTGATCACTTTAAGAGGTAGAGAAATTAGGACTCAGGACCATCCAGTGATTTTCAAGTCGTAAGGGATGGTTCAAAAAATTCATGAACAGGGACAGCTTACACAACAAGGAGATAATTAGTGAGTCAGTGTTAGCAGACCATGAGGCAGCGCAGAGGTATCCTGAGGAACTACGTAAGCTTATTGAGGAGAAGGGGTATGTGCTGCAACAGGTCTTCAATGCTGATGAAACTGGGTTGTTTTGGAAAAAATACCTAAATCTAATAGAAAAAAGTATTTCATATAAAAGAAAAGTTGTAGAATTAGCTATTTAACATGATTACCTAATTCATGTATGCATGCATGAAGTGTGCACATTTCCTCTCTTGTTATCTTTTTGTGTAATCATCAGTTTGAAATCAATCAGGTCATACAATGTAATTAAATTTCTTTTTTCCTTGAATAGTTGGTATTCTCATCATAAATGCCATCTCAAATTTATTATTCTATTTTTAATTTTCTTATCACCTATCCCATCTCACCAGAGGTTTGTATTTCTTTTAAAGGTCACTCTTCCACTCATGCCACGGTTTTCGCACAATTAACAACTCCAGACGGTGTTACTCATGGACTTCATGCATTTGTTGTTCCTATTCGATCTCCTCGCACCCTACTTCCATATCCTGGCGTCATTGTGGGTGACATGGGTGAAAAACTGGGCTTAAATGCTATGGATAATGGGCAAGTACACAGAAGTGCATGTTTTTAGGTAATCTTTCGTATTGTGTATTTTTTGTGAACCAGAAATTGTCATATTTAAAATGCCTTCAAGGTTCCAAATATTTTTTTCAATTCATTTATTTATGTATTGATTATAAAATTGCTCAGTATTAGAATTCATAGCAATTCTACTACTAATCAACACATTAACATGAATATGAGATTAAGTTGAGATAGTGTTTAAGAATAAGCACTTCAGTATCAAAAATAGAAAAATTAAATGCTTATTTTAGGTGTCTCCAATATCCATAACAAGGAAATACCTATTATTAGTTTTGATTTTTCAATTTTTGGTAGTTAAGTGCTTATTGGGGGTGATGTAGTGGTTAGGACACTGGCTGCTACTCGCCTGATGCTCGAAGGGGGAGCAGGCACGAATCCTGCGCAAATAGGATTTTTTCTGAGGTTGCCCATAGACCATGCAAATTCAGCATTCCGTCCTTTGGAAGGGATGTTAAACAGTGGCCCCCTTGGTGCTCTTTGCAAAGAGTATGCAAATGCCAACACAAGGTTTCCCTCCTCCCTTCTGTATGTGTGTCTGGCGTGGAAGGCAATGGGAAACCACCACAGCATGTATGTATATTCCCTAGTGAAAAATCAGTCAATGAATTGGTAGGACTTGTTGCAAGACAGAACACTAGAATGAATGATGAATGACGTGCTTATTCTTTAATTTGTTTTCAGACATAAGATGAACTTGATAATTCTCTAGTAAATGAGATAGTGTTGCTAGAGAGCCTAAATTTAATGTCATTAGAATATATATTTATGTATCTCAAAACATTTGGTTTTTAGTATTTTTGTCAGTATGTCTTTTATGTTTTTTCATACTATAAATCTGATTTTTTATGTTGTCAGCTAGTGTTTGAAAACATCGTCTCTAATGTAAAAACCTCAACTTAGGTTATCATTGTTTCTTTGATTCTTTTTCAGGTTTTTGATGTTTAACCATTATAGAATCCCAAAAGATAGCCTTTTGGACAAAACTGGCACTGTAAATGATGATGGGTTTTATGAAACTCCATTTAAAGATCCTCAGAAACGATTCGGTATTCTAAGATTTTATTGTTAATTGATTTTTAAAACTTATCACTAGAAAATTACCTTATTTCTAAAATTTTTATTTTAATACTGTCAATGAAATTACGATTTTATACTTTTATTTTTCTCCACAGGTGCTTCACTAGGTTCATTATCTGCAGGCCGTGCTGCAATTGTCAATCTCTGTTCATCAAATCTCGGAAAAGCTATTGTGATAGCAATCCGCTATTCAGCTGTCAGGAAGCAGTTTGGTCCGCCTCAATCTAATTTAAATGATTCCTCTCCTGCAGAGCTTCCTGTAATTGAATATCAATTACAGGTAGGTAATTCAATGGCTTCAGAAGTAATACTTAGCATTCCAAACTTCAGTGCATGAAACTAATTTTATTTAAATGTTGAAATACTTAACGTGACTTAGTCTATAATACTGTTTAATCCTATCTGGTATATGGATTTTAATCTTTCTTATAATATCTAAATTTATCTCACTATTATTAAATTGACAAAAAATTGATCACTCGTATATAAGTGTGATTAAATTTAAAAATTAATTTCATAAACTAACCCTCTTTGTAAGTTTTTAGTACAGTGTGCCCTCAATTAATGTTGTTAATTCATTCCTGAAAATAATAACATTGAACGAAAAAAATTAAATGAATCAATATTTCCCATAAGAACCCATGTTATTCATTATAATTGGTTTCAAAACCTCTCACAACACAAAAAAAAACATAATATACTGTATTTTATGGAGATTTATGGTGTCACATATGATATTAATGGTTTCAGAATCAATAGAACCATACATTAATATAGAAATGGCATAAAATAAACAAATAGTACAACATAACTTTGTTTTTTGGCGCATAAAATTAGAAAAGGCTACATTTTACAGAAGTACCTCTAGTGACAAAAGAAATTACGTAATACCAATCTGAAAAATGTAATTGTGCAAAAAATTGATAATTATAAGTTTTTATGAGAATTTAACAGAGAGCCAGGAACACTTCTGTGAACTTAAATTCATAAATTGATATTGCTAGAAAAGAAATGCAACAAACAAATTATTTCTTGCAGCATATACTGTATAATTAATAAAAATTCTACCATAATAGGGGTAAATAAAACATTTATTTTGTTGTTTTCATTGAACTGCAAGTTTTATTCAGCCCAAAGAAGGATAACCACCCCTTCGTCAAGCCACAGCTGATACAAATGAAAATAGAATCGGGAAATGTTAAACTCAAGTCATTCCCATTGTACAGAATAACTTGTAGTACTCAGTAGATCTTTCTTTCTGCACAACTCACAAAGCTTGTAAGATTTTAATTAAACGTGATTAAGAGAATTTTAATGACTGCTGAGCAGATCTGGAGGCGGCCATAATTATCACTTCTCTTTGGACCCATTTCAACAAGATATCACTATGCAAATTTAATAAAAATCTGATGTGGCCACCACATGACTTTCTCCATACCTGTAATATTTCTAAAAATTCCAAATAGGTTACATAATAATAAATATTTTAAGAAACTGCTAGAAAATTTAGACTTGACAAAGAACAGAAATAAACTCAAACCATAGCCTTCCAATATTGGATATAGCCACAAAGCTCCAACAATTAAGAAAAGAAAAAGGAGCATCACTAAGACATAACTAGTGTCAATTGTTAACAATAGTTGTCAGTAGGTGGCATGGTGGTGGCAGCTAAAAATATAAGATAACTCTTAAAAAAATGCATTATATGGGAAAATGTTTCAAACAAAGGTTGTAGAAAATTAAATTTCCTACAACTTTTATTCCAATACATTTTTACATTGATCAAATATTGAAGCAAATATCTCAAAATAACGGATGTGACAAGAGTAAACACCCACTTCCGGTAACTAGTGTTTTTGTGACTTTCATAAAAATGTTAAATATTAAATTTTGCATTGACCTGATTAATAGTTTTTGAGTAAGAGCACCCACAAAAAAGCTATCACATGCAGACATCATCGAAAAAATGGTCAAAACGTGTATTTCCGTTGAAATCTCGAAGTTGATTTTTTTCATGAAAACAATACTTTCCCCTATACTATGTATGGAGAAAGTAAAAATACGTGAACCCAAAACACTCCCCACTTCTGGAGAAGTGCTGCTCAACAGATGTGCATGAGAGTCATCTACTCATGCTTCTCAATCAGTGGGCCATGACCCTCTGGTCAGCCACAAAAGGAAAAATTTTAAGATTGGTTAACAATATTTAAAAACTAGCACAAAATATAGCAAAAACTTAATATATAGTAAATGTCAATCGTAAATAATAATTAATAAAAATGTTCTCATTGTCTTATGTTTCTTTAATAACCCTCTACTTCTAGTCAATACTATAGAATTTTCTCCCGCCTATATACAGGGATGCCTCACTTAGCTAAAGAGATGCGTTCTGAGACATCTGTGCGCTAAACGAACTAATGTTAGGCCATTTTTATATAGTAATTTAAAGTCAAGAAAATGAAGTATATAACGATTATTTTTAAATAGCATATTTTCTGGTAGATAATGCGCACGTTATCTAAGAAAAAAGTTCAAAAACTAGAAAAAACGGCTGTGCATGTTATACATAGGAAAACAAGTAAATACTTGTGACTAAAAAAATGTTTTAAGTCTAGTATTATGATTCTTTGATTCCTACATCCTTTAGCTGACAGATTTACAATATTTCCTCTCAATCTGCTTAAAAGCCTGAATATACATAATTCTGCTAAATTGGATGATGACTCAAGATTTTTTATTGCTGAAGACAACAAATTTTCAAGTTTAAAACATTTTTAAGGACAAATTTAATGCATAATAAAAAATCAGCGGTTGGCAAAAGAACGTTTAATCCTCTAGGCAGTCTTTCATTTATCTCCCGAGGAATGAAAAGTTTCTGTACTAGAACTCAGTCCATTTTTGTGCACGGTAATTAACTAAAAGCCTCTTTAGGCATCAATCTCTAAAGCTGAAATAATGGTTAAAATAAATTATGCTGTTCTCAAGTTAATCAACATTCTTTGAGAGTTGTTACATTTACATAATGGTCTTTACCAATCAACAGAAAATTTTTGACTGCATTATCTGTACATTTTAACGAGCATTAAAAATATTAAGATGCACATTATCAACTAGGTGCATGTTGTTGATGGGAAAATATGATAATTATTTATTATGAACATATTGGTGTACAAAAGCTTCAAAAAACTAATTCTTTATGATGGAAAATCACAATTTTCTAATAAAATTTGCTATGAAAAAGTGTATTATAAAATAAAAATTTCAGTTTCCTAATGTCGATATTTAAATGCGCATCGAATCTGTCCACAGATTCCTTTTGAACACGAAAATTCAGCGTATTTTTTGGGTTAATCTTTTGTCATAAAGGCAAATCGCATTGTTGATAATTTCAGCATAAAGTGCACCGCTTAAAGATCCCCTCCTCTCCAAAATAAATAACAAAAAATTTATCTTTATTTAGAGTGGAATGACTATCACTGAAAAGAAAGTGAAGTAGGAATGAAAGTAAGTGAGAAAAATGTTGGGACCGTAATAAAAGAGCGTAGCATTTAGGAACTTTATTTTATTAATTTTCAAAAAATTAAAATTTTAATCCTGAGATGCCAACAGCGCTATATCGAAAATGCGCTAAAAGAACATGCACTGAACGAGGTTTAACTGTGTGTGTGTGTGTATGTATATATATATATATATATATATATATATATATATATATATATATATAGTTACTCTATCTTCATTGCTGAAGAAGGGCATAGGCATGTGCCATATCAAGGTCGAGGCAGGTTAACGTCAACTCAAATCATCAACAACGTTAATTTGAATATGGACAATAATATTTGAACAACATTAACACAAATCATTGTTAATCAAGGCAATATTAAATCGAGAATACACTGTATATTTATATAAATTTGGGTTTATAATCCAGTCATAAAATTGCTGCAACAACCTGGTCCAATAAGAGATCTTTTCTTGCATTAAGTTTAGTAAATAACTTCTGTATTGTTTGTGATTGTATGTTATTTTTTGTTATGATTGCCAATTAACAACATCCATTATTATTATTTATGAAGTCTGTCAAAATACTTATTTATTACATTCTCTCATTCCTTATCAGCAATGGCGATTGTTTCCACTCCTGGCAGCAGCTTATGCCATGAAGGCACTTGCAGACAATGTTATTGAGAAATATGTGCATTTGACACTCTCCAGAGCAATGAAAGAGAATACAGAGGAAGTGGTATGCCATTTTTCTTAAAATTTATAAAATTAACCCTATTTTTGTGAAATGATAGCTTTTAATTGTTGACAATTTTATTTTTTATAAGCTTTTCGTTGCATTGATACTTTAGGCCTTGACATCTCTTTGCATTTCTGATTTTTACTTCAGTTTGTTGTTTTAAAAATAAAAATAAGCTGTTATTATAAATCTAACCATTCCTTCTCATAATTTATTTCATCAGATTTGTGGAATAATTTGTGATATCTATATAATGCATATATTTGGTAAAAATGAAGAATAAAACTCGAGGATGTGTGGAAAATCATTTTACTACTACGTTTTATGAGTATGATTGCTTAATTGGTATTGTATGTGCAATTTTGAGTTTGCGTTTGGTTGTATGACTGCATTAGTTTTGTATTACCTTCTCTGCTAACTAAAAAATTTGATTTTTCACTTTAATTTTAATTGCTACATATTGATGCATCTATTTCTTTAAAAGTGGCTATTTAGTCTCATTTGTTTTAGTTTATTAATAAGCATGATTTATTTTCCTTAAAATAATTTTGAGGGCCATGCTTTCATAAATTGTCCTTTTCAGCATGGCTTAGGAATTGAACTGCATGGTTTACTGTCATCTGCAAAGCCTCTCTGTAGTTGGATTGCCCAGAAAGGTATCCAGGAATGCAGAGAAGCTTGTGGGGGTCATGGTTATTTAAAATGTATGTATTATGAAAGAACGCATTGTTAAATTTAATTAATTGTCTAGTGGTACATTTATTGAATTTTAGATCTTTCTTCTTTCTTTATATAGCTAATTTTTTGCTAAAGTTGTCTCATATTATTATTATTATTTTTAATTCTGTAAAAATTGCATACACAGAGCATGTACAATTGTCAGGAGCCATCATAATAAGACATTCACAGCACACATATACTATGAAAGTTACATATCAAAACAAAACAAAATATACAAAGTAAGTACATAGTTACATATGCTACAATTTCTTCCTGTTGCAGATAATGTGTAAAAAAACACTTTCATATTATATCACTGTGCATGTAACCTTCATCAGAAATAGTCATAAAAGGACATTCACCACATACATTTGAAAGAAAGAAAACATATTAAAACTACAATCTCAAAATACAGCAATATTTAAATATAAAACAAGTAAGAAATTGATGGATTAAACCGATCCGAAGATCCTATGCAGACAGGCATAAGCTGTAATGTTGGGAATAATTTTGAAACGAGAAAAAAGTCTGCTATGACCGGGAATCGAACCCGGGTCTTCCACTTGCTGGGCGGATATTCTACCACTGAACTATCGTAGCAGATCGATTTTCTCGTTTCTGAACGCGGATGTTTTCTTGGTTGGGACGGAACTAGCCAAGCTAGTATCAAACTGCCCCAACGGATGTCCTCGAAGAGATACATCGAAGAAAACTCCTCCCTCTCAAATGGTGAGATTGCCAAGCAAGAAATTGATGGAATAAAGTGATCCGAAGATCCTATGCAGACTAGCTTGGCTAGTTCCGTCCCAACCGAGAAAACATCTGCGTTCAGAAACGAGAAAATCGATCTGCTACGATAGTTCAGTGGTAGAATGTCCGCCCGGCAAGTGGAAGACCCGGGTTTGATTCCCGGTCATAGCAGACTTTTTTCTCGTTTCAAAATTATTCCCAACATTACAGCTTATGCCTGTCTGCATAAGATCACATGTTAGAATTTCTTCCTGTAACATGTTTTTGGAGTAGCATACATCAATAAATTCCTCAATTGAGTAAAAGGTATTCTCCAATAGGAATTTGTACATTTTGTTCTTAAAATCTTTTTCTGATCTGCTAGTCTTAAGGTTAGGAAATATGATGTTGAACCATAGAATACTTTTATATTTGGGAAGGATTTCATACAATTTTAGTCTATGTTGAATAGGACAGTAAGAGAAATTGCCTCTAGTAAAGTGTTCATGGACATTTTTATTATATATTATATCATCCAAAGTAGCTAAATATAGTAAAGTAGGGGTAAGCTAAAGTTTAGCAAACATTGAAGATTATTGGACCATCTTGATTCTCCCAGTATGTAAAGAATTATCCATTGTTGCCTTCAAAAATTCTTCTTGCCTTATATTCCCTCACCAGTATGAATTTTTCCCAAGTGGTTCCTGCCTTAAAAATTCAACAGTTCTTTGCCATAATGTTACTTCTGCATATGAGAATTTTTCAGTCAAATAATTTTGCAAAAGTCTTTTATAGTGAAAATCATTAAATTCTCAATTTCAGACTTTCTAACAGCTACAGTATTTATAGTCTTCTTATTTCCTCAATCACAGACTTTCTTGATTACCAAACTCAGGATTTTTTCATTGATTATTCTTGTATCAGCATCCTTTCGAGTCCTGCATGGCAGTCTCCTCAAAATTGTTCAACAAATCTATACCTACACGGTGTCCAAGAAGTTACCATACCTCTGATTTATTTTCATGATATATTCGTTACATTCCCTGAAATGTACCCATATTTTATTAACACTAGAAAGGCCAAGAGTGCCCACTCTATATACTTTCTTGAATTGTTTGAAAGTGGATGATCAAAATCCTTCGCAGATTTTTCTAATTGTCAATTATTTTGTTTACCTATGTTCTGTAGATTTTCAAGGAAATATCACAAAAGGTATTTTGGCAAAAAATGATGAAATGAGGCAACCACTCTTAAACCCCTCTTAGGCTTGTATTTGAAAGAATAATCCAAATCAATTCCTGAGTTTTCGCAAAATAAATCGAGGTATATAATTAATGTTCTCGATTTAGACCTGCAATTCATCATATTTGTATTTCATTTTAAGGTAGTCTCCCGAAGAAATGTCTTCACAATTTTTTTATGTAGAATGTTTCAGGTTAGTCGATTCCCAACTATCTCAGGTAACTTTGATTTTGTAATAACCCAGTGCCATTTTATTACAAATTATTAGCAGATTTCTGTAAAAGATATTTCCATTAGTGTTAGCGTCCCGGTTTCGAGACAAGGATATAATTTTTGTTTTACCATGACTCCGTATCTCATGAACCGTTTGTCGTAAGGGAAATGTTTGTAAATTTGTAAAGAGGAAGGTGTTACCACTGCGTGAAAGATTTGCCATCGAAAAGACTAAGAGACTGTGACAAAAATAACCATGACATGCTTAAAATGTGGAAAAAATGTTTGTATAACTCATTCAAAAAAAGAAGTTGTATGTGCAAGGTGTAATAATGATGATTAGTACATGTAAAAAAGAAATACTTAACACAATTTATAATGTAAACATGACAAATAAATACTTTTTTATGCATTAATACCATTTTTAATTAAAATAAAATTATTTAATAAAAGATAGCTGCTTGTAAAAATTTGTAGGAATAAAAAATACCGTGGGCACTTTTGGACCTCCCCTTGGACCTGCGCGTAACAGATTATACGTTGGTCTCTCTTAGGTTAATGCAGTGGCACCATCATGTTCGACACAGAGATTGATAAATAAGGGGTGTTTTGAGCATTTCAGGAGAAAGTTCAGCCTACACAATGTTAAGTTGGTGGATGAACTGTCATATACGAACTATGTATGTGTGTGTATTTTTGCCTAATCAACCTCTTGGATTATTATATATACAGATTATATGGTAGCAGAAAATTGCCCTTGGTTTCCATCTTTGTGGTATTCTTTGGAACATATTCCTATGAAGTTTGAGGGTCTACTGTATTTTTTTAAGTCTAAAGGTTAGGCCTTTATTTCAAAAGGTACCTCCCTCCTTACCTACCAACAAAGAATTCCAGACCCCTTCACCAAACCTTAAGTTCTCAGCTTAAAGGAATCAATTTTTCTTCTTAGATCTATCTCCATACATCTCATTCAACTTACCTATTAAGATTTTTCATCTTCCGAACTGTTGCATTTCCATTTTCATTGATCAGTTATATTTTTTTATCAATTCTTCTTACAGATCCTGGCTACTAAAAATCCATCAAAAAATGTTTTCACCTTCATCTAGTGAATAACCCAATATTTTCATATCTTAATCTAAATCTGTATCATTTTAAAAATATTTTTCTCATATACTGTTATTGTTTTTATTTTTGTTATACTATGATTATTATTACAGCTCCTGGATTAAATAAATTAACTTTATTAGCAAAATCTACTAATTTTTACATTTTGGTAAATTTACAATCTTCTTTTGCATGGCGGTTGAATACAATTGTGTAAAATTTTCTATAATCATATATGTATGCATAACAATTACTTATGATGTGTATTTATCAATTGTCAAATATTAATGATGAAAATTCCTTTTAAGCAAATTTATCGAGGGGTTATGTTTTCATTTTATCAAAACAGCAATCTAGGTAGCCCAAAATTTTCCTTAATGCACACAATATTTCATGTCCTATGCAAAATACAAGTGTTTTTCTTGGAGTCATATGGTTATCAATTTGTTAAATAATTTATGAAGAAGTTGTACCATAATAAGCGTTCTCTAAATGCAAAAAAACTGCTCTGGTTAACTTGAAATGGATATATTTTATATTAATTTACAATAGTTTTTCTGTGTAATTGAGACTCAAAATTTTAGGTGCTGGATTTGGAAGCCTGCGCAATGACAATGATGCTAATTGTACATATGAAGGAGATAATAATGTCCTCCTTCAGCAGACAAGTAATTGGCTGCTTCAGATTTGGGCTGGACTTAAATCTAAATCTTCTCCATCTATAATATCTCCAATGAATTCGATTTCATTCCTTGGAAATGTTAACAGCATAAGAAAGAGAAAATTCAATGCCAAGTCAGTGGAGCAAGTGACAAAGCCAGAAGGTAAAATATGATAGTTGAATTATTTTTAATTATTTATGTTGTAATGGCCTGTATATAATGGTGTGGAGCATATACATTAATATAGAATATTTAAAAATAGTAATGAAAATTTAACATATAGATATCTGGTGATAAACAATCTTTTTATGCATTTTTGTAGTTATCTTGGAGATGTTTCAGTGGCTGTTATGTCACCTGATGGAATCTACAGAGAGAGAATTTTCTCAGTTGTTAGCCAAGACATCTAGTGATAACAATGGTAACTCATTTACTGGCCCTGACAGTGCCAGCACCTTCACAGCAAGGAATGAGACTCAAGCTTATCTCGCTCACCCATTGTCACTGGCTTATGTAGAGCACTACATGATTCTCTGTCTGCTGAAGAAATGCAGAGAACAGGAAGATAAAGCAATCTCAGTTGTTTTAGAGAAGCTATGTGCATTGTTTGGTCTTTGGAGGATAGAAGCTCACCTAGCAACTTTGTATGAAGGTATTATTGTGATTAATTATCATTTTTACTTTCTCCATATACGTAGTATAGGGGAAAGTATTGTAGTCATGAAAAAAATCGACTTCGAGATTTCAACGGAAATACATGTTTTGAGGTCCCCTGAACACGTTTTGACCATTTTCTCGATGACGTCTGTGTGTGTGTGTGTATATGTGATAGCTTTTTTGTGGGTACGCTTAACTCAAAAACTTAATCAGGTCAACACGAAATTTTATATTTAACATTTTTATAAAAGTCAGAAGAACTGATTAATTTTTGGTAAAAATTGGTCAACCGGAAGTGGGTGTTTAACCTTGTCACTTATCCGTTATTTTGAAATATTTGCTTTAATATTTGATAAATGTAAAAATGTACTGGGATAAAAGTTGTAGGAAATTTAATTTTCTATAACCTTTATTTGAAACATTTTCCCATATTGTTTTATTATTGCATTGTTTTAGAGATATCTTAAAAATTATATTTTTACCTGCCACCACCATTTTTGTGTTTTGTATTCAATCTTGTGTTGTATAACAGCGTGCATTTTAGCATGAAAGTTGTCCCAAGTGATTTTTTGGTTGCAAGTTAAGCACAAAAATTACAGAAAAAACTACATTCACTCTCAAACATAAATTATACACGAATGCCTATTACTAATACTAAAATTTTAGACAACAATGTCGTGAATCTTTCATCTGAATCCTTCAATGCAGAAGAAATTTCCCTCCTAAACAAAGGACTAAACTATGCCCTTCCATACAGAAAACCACCACTAGAAGACGTAATAGCCAACATCGAATCTTCTATTAAATATATCCCAGAAAATACCAAGAACTTTATGAGGAACTCGGCATTAAACAAAATAAAACTAAACATTACCAACACAGCACGACCCACACCCACCCACCAGAAACAATATCAAGTCGTGAAATCATTAAATTCCAAAAATTGTTTTTACATCAAAGCCGACAAAGGAAATACTGTTGTTATAATGGACAAGGATCAATATTACCAAAAAGTGGATCAACTTCTCCAAGAAGGCCCCTACACAAAAATCCCAAAAAACCCTTTGAACCAAATGATAACAAAAACAAAAAATACTCTGAAAACATGCCCCACTTTGATAGATAAACGACTCAATCTTCAATTAAATGTCTCTAATCCGGTTGTCCCCAGAATGTACTGCCTCCCAAAATTACACAAATCAGGCATACCTATGAGACCCATAGTTTCAGGGATCAACTCTCCTACATATAAAATATCTCAGTGGCTAAACCATCAATTCAAACAAATACAAATAGATTGTATCTCTCGCATCAAAAACACACAAGATTTCATCAACAGAATTAAAAACACCGCAATTACAGATGATGAAATCCTAGTTTCCTTCGATGTCACCTCCTTATTTCCAAGCGTACCCATCAAAGAAACCATAGAATTCCTACAGACATGGCTATTAGAAAAGAATATTCCTAAAGAAGCAACAGAAAAATACATTTGTTTAACCTCCTTGTGCATGCAACAAAGCTTCTTTAAAATCAACAACACCTTCTATCAGCAAAAAGACGGTACAACTATGGGTAACTCCCTTTCTCCTTTCATAGCCGAACTCTTCATGACTAATTTCGAGAAGTCTTGTAAATCTTCCTTCCCATATTTTCCAAAAATTTGGCTCCGATACGTAGATGACATTTTCGCAATCTTTGACACAGCAAAAGAAAGCATCCCCAATTTCATACAACGCCTCAACCAACAATTCGACATGATAAAATTTACACACGAAATAGAAAACAATAAATCTTTACCTTTCTTAGATTTGCTCATCACAAGAGAACATAACAAACTGCAATTCAACATTTACAGAAAACCTACGCACACCAACACATATATTCATATGAACTCTCACCACCATATCTCACATAAATTGGCTCCCTTCCACTCCATGATTCACAGACTACTAAATACACCTCTATCGAAAACAGATTTTCACATAGAACTTACTTTTATTAAAAACTGCGCATTACACAACGGACTTGACACACAAATCATCGACAAAATGATACAAAAACACAAGCACAATATTCAAATAAAATCAAGCACCACACTCACGAATCAAAACACAAAGAAAAAATACATAAAACTACCATATGCACCGAAACTAACAAATAATCTCCAGCGCATGCTTTTAAAATATGATCTTCACCCGGTTTTTGTCAACGAAAATAAACTATCCAACCTACTGACAAACCCGAAAGATAAAATTCCCAATCACCACAAATCGGGCATTTACCAAGTCAATTGCAGTTCATGTGACAAAATTTACATTGGACAATCTAGACGAAAACTGGAAACCCAGTTTAAAGAACACATAGCACACTACAGAAACAACAGAATAGACAAATCAAGCATTGCAACTCATATTTTTGACACTCACCATCCTATCACCACAGAAAACCTAACGTTACTCAAGTCAATAGACCAATACAATAAACTCGATGCATACGAAAGCATCTACATACATAAAAACAAAAACACAGTTATGAACAACGACTTAGGTCCCATCCCCCACTCCCCCCTTTTTCAGTTAACCGTTCCAATTCCTTTCATTTTTTCCCCTTTCCTAACGGTCATTCCCTGTATATATACACCTCTCTCCCTCCCACACTTCACACTACTGAAGATGACAGCTTAGCTGTCGAAACATCGGTGTCTAATTCAATTCTTAGTTTGAGTTTACTGTGTGAGTGATTTTTGCATGTTTCTGCGTGTGCGTGTATTTTCCTTTGACTTAGGTCCTGCGACGGTGTTGCCAGCAACCTGCAGTGTGTGTGTGAGTATTCTCTTACTTTTTTTACGGTGAAGGAGTTTTTGTTTGTTTATTCACTATTACTATTGTTAACAATTGACAGTTACGTCGTAGTAACCCTCCTTTTTCTTTTCTTAATTGTTGTAGCTTTGTGACTAAATTCAATATCAGAAGGCTATGGTTTGATTTTATTTCTGTTCTTTGTAAAGTCTAAAATTTTCCTGCAGTTTCTTAAAATATTTATTATTATGTAACCTATTTGAAATTTTTAGAAATATTACATATATGGAGAAAGTCATGTGGTGGCCACATCAGATTTTTTTAAAATGCTATTCACCTAAATGAAAAAATGGAGTCCTTTTAATTATAAAATACTCTTTAATTTGAATTTCCTTTAAAAATTCAATACAGTATATATCATGCCATTGGTAATGATTATATGTTGCTACGTTTTTGCTATATTGTGAAAATTTTGGTCCTTATAAAATCAAGCAAAAACTTCAAGGTTGACCTTTCAGTCAATTATATGTACTATGGCAACCATGTTCCAAACTTTTCCATATGCATACTGGGTATTCCATATAAGTAAGGTATGGATTTTTTGAGTTTTACCCAATTTTTACCGGACTTATTCCTTCCGAATGGTTTTTTTCAAATTCAGATTATATCCAAAAAACCTTGAAAAATTCTTTTATGCCTTCACAGCAAAAATAAATTTATTGAAGTCGTTTTACAGCAAGTGTTCTTAAATTGAATTTTTGAAAACTTCAGAGATAGCTGATGTTAAAAAAATAGCAGAACTCAAATGATATAATTGAATCTTTTAGTCCAAATGAATAATTATATACTTTACTCTTATATTTATAAGAATGATTATCACCAATTTACAAAAACAACTTAAATGTAAAGCTCCAATACTACATCAATTTGGCCACATTGTCAAAATATGCTTGAAAAGGCAAATGGAGCTTCCTTGTAAATAGCTAAAAACAGGTCTCTATGCCACTGTTCCATCAACACTACCTAGCACAGCAGCAATTGCTATGGTTAATGAAGACTTTTTGTAAGTTCTTTCTTCGAAATTGATTGAAATCAAATGAATCTTCAAAATCCATTAAAGCTTTCTGGAGAAAGACATCTGTATTACATCCTTTTAATAAATCTATGCATGTGCAGATGCTGATGATTATTTCAAATTTTTGGGCATATATGGAGATGTGAATGAGTAGATTAAAGTTAAACTCGCAACCTATTTATTAGGGTCCTCCCCTCTAAACAAAGATTTGGATATTGTTTTCCATCAGTGCTAGAGTGTGATACCCTAAATTAAATAAGTTTGATTTAACATTGCTATGTATGCCAATAGATAGCTATGATATTGAGCATTCATTTAACCATTTGCATACACCGGAAAGGAGTAATATAACCAAAGAAATATTAGCCATGCAGACATTGTTGTATGTGAATCATAAAAGCTAAAATAAGACAAAATTTTTTATTTAAGCCTGATTTTACCTGAATTTTTAAAAAAGAATAAAGCCTGATAATTACATTCCGAATGAACTTTATTTTAAACCCGAAAAATCCATACCCTACATATAAATACCAAATAAGTTATTATTATCTTTGTAATAAAATTTCAAGTATTTATATGAAATTAAAATTATTTAGAAATTTACATTCATTACCCTCAAAATTTTCCTTACTTAGGTCTATGGGTGGTACTAAAATAGTCTTAACTCGATGTCTAAAGGGTTAATGGATACTTTTTTATTCATGCCTGTTAGGTGGATATGCTGTGGGCCCAAATGCTGCACGTTTAGTTCGTAAAGGGATAGTGACCCTGTGTTCTCAACTGAAATCGGAGGCTGTTGTTCTTGCAGATGCCATTTCTCCTCCCGATTTCATCCTCAACTCGGCCCTTGGCCATTCAAATGGAGAGGTGAGTTACTCCATGAAAAGGTAATACCTTCATTTTAAAAAACAACATATTTGAAGCTCCTCATCACCTGGACTTTTTTTAATTTTATTGCATTTAGATTTTCAGCTCAAAATCAGATATAAAACAAATTTTTCATCACTTTATAGTGTCAAAAATACGGTTATTTTTATAAAACCATACGTGCAATGATTTATGTGATAAAAACTTGTTGATTGTGACCGAATATAGGGTGCTCACTATGGAAGGGGACACAAGACTATATCTATATTATAATTGGCAAAAGAATCTTTCTTGTATATGCAGCTCAGGACATTTGTATTGGTTGAATGGCCAGCCAATCAGAGATCGGGACATCATTGCCTATATCTATATACCTTTGTTATGTTATTTATCTAAAGCGAATAGTTAATTGTACGTGTTCTTATTTGAAAGATTGATAAACTAATACATTGGTATTAGTGTTAAAATTTAGGTTGACGTTTCATCTAAATATCAGCAAGTATAATATTTTGTTTATAAGTCAGGGGCAAACTTTTGATAGGGTCAGAATTGATCTGACTGATGACATTTTCACTCATGGACAAGTTTATGCAGCCTTTTCAAGAGTAAGGGCTATTAATTGTCACAAAAGAAGAATTTCAAGATGTTGTGTTTACAGAAGTATTGTAGACATGAAAAATTTTGTAAAAATTATTCAATAAACTTTTCAGAATTAACTGTTAAAAATAAAAAATTGAGGGTAACATTTCAAATTTGAAATGCAGGCTTCTCTAGTTTTATCATAATACAGGAGACCCTTGAACATAGTGGGGGTTATGTTCTACAAAAGTACTGCAGAAGCCAAAACAGTGATATTCAAAACTATAACCTTACCTTAATAATGGGGTTAGGATCTTGGATCTAGAAAAAATGTAAAGAAAGATAGATGACAAAATAAACATCACAAATGAAATAAATATGTAAAATAAACAAAAATAATTTAATAATAATTAAGGATAAAACAAAAGTAGATACCACTACATTTATGGTAATACACTGAGAAAAATTGGTGAGATTCAAAGGTGAGGAACAGACAGCCTCAGCTTGTAATGAAACACCTTACATATAATATCATTTGTCCATTATGACTATGTATAAGTCATGCACAAGATATTGGTTGTTTAAGTTATGTTTTCCAAATAAAGTTTATCATCAAACATCAGGAATCCGATACAGTGCAAAATTGGGTATCGACAAATTATCAGCAATTGAATTGTGTTCATCTTTCGTTACTCAGGAAGCTAGCAAGGCAATAAGAAACCTGAGAATCACATATGTACATCTTATATTGAGGCGAATAGATGAATTGGGGACATATTAATGCACATTTCTTCATCAGACATTTTCAATCATTCTTGTCACATATTTAGTTTTACTTACCATCACAGATCTTTATATATTTTTAGACAGTTTTAATTTTTTTACCAAAAGAATTATACTTTGTATTACAATTTTTTTGCACATATTGTGTAAATCTTGTGAAACACCTCATTGCATGTAGCGACGCATAGTTGGAAATCACTGTTCTAGAGCAGAACTTCTCAACCTTTTTGGAGGTATGGAATCCTTTACAAGCTGGACACTGCGTCGCAGAACCCCACAATGCTGTTCACATGAAAATGCTTTTAAGTTCAAAACTGATAAATAATAAATTAATATTGTTGTTTTATTTTGCATCCAAAAGAAAATAAAAAATACATTATAATTACCACACACCATCTTCCAATCAAGATCCAACTTAAGGTTGAAGAAGGTGAAAGACAACTAAATAGATATAATCAAGTAATTTTAATGTTGCGGCAAAATTTATTGGTGTCATAATCAATGTAATATTCCTTTTAAATGATAAAACAAAAAAATTAAATCTGATGCGTACATATTTTGGGGAGGTGGGGGGGGGAGGGGGGTGGAGAGGGGGTAATAAAAATTGGAAATCTTTGGGTTGACACCAAGCCATACTTCTCCCCATAATGAAAGTCTGTCACAGCAACTTACACAGCTGTACCCAACAAGCACTTCCACAGTTACCAAAATCCTAGAAGTCTTCAGTATGTGATACTATATAAATTTATTTATATCAACCCATGTTAACATTTAACTGCCATAACAAACCATATATGAATTAGAAGTGAATGGTTTCTGTTGACTTATGCTATAAAGGTGATTAAACCACATCTTTTCCTTTATATATGTACATATTTTTGTGGAACCCAGGTTGAGAAGCACTGTTCTAGAGTCATATACTGTATGTATACCTCACAAAAGGCCAAAACTATCCTCTGTGATAACTAAATGGGTATACCAAGAGGTTGGCTGTAGAGAGTAATTTTCCCAACTGTATTTTCAATCCTGGGAAACGGGATTGGTAATTACAACTTCCCGGGATCTCAGAATTTTTTTTACAAAATTAAACGAAGCTAGATAAAAAATTGTTTTTATTATATTTTTAGCAGTATTCTGTATTTTATTTAGAAAAACAAAAAGAACCCACTTTAACATCAAAATAATATGTAAAAACACTACTGAAGTATAAAGGAAACCCTAAAAAAAAGAAAAAATTCTAGAATAATGGTCTTCTATTCTTCATTATTTTATTTATTTACAAGCAGAAAAACAGTTAAAAATTATATAAAAAATAAAATAATATAAGTAATACAGTCTAACAAATATAAAAGCGTACTTCTGGCCCTTTATGGCTCCCTCTGTCATACTATAAAAATGCAAATAACTCAATAAAAGATCGAGATGTATTTTTGAAATTTGGCAGGAATGCTGAATTCTCATATCTTACGGTAATGACAAAACAATCTCACAAAAGATATTGGTTCGACTCCAAGAAAGACATTTCTATTTCCTATATGATAACACATAAAAATCGACTTTTCGACCTGCAGGCTTTTATTCTTTTTGAGATCTAAATTAAACATAATTAACCTACTATCTTCTGATCTGAACCATTTTAAAGAAATAATTATGAAGTTTCTTATTCAGTTCATCTTTTTTCGCCTAGTTTGAAATTCCTCATGTTAAACGTTTAATTCACATATTTTGGGGAAATCTTTCCATTTTAACAGGATGTTGCCTTACCAACCCATTACATTGTTAAACCTCAAAATCCTATTGCTACTTGAAAGCATGCTTTTAATACGAGTGAGGGAAATGATTTTCATAACAACAAATGTAAACAACATTCGTTGCATTATTTACAAAAAGGAATACATTTGAATTTTTAACATTAATTATTCGCATATTAAAATTACTTAGAATCATGGTAGGAGTCCAAGGCTTGAAACTACTAATGCCTAAAAGAACGAAAGTTTGTTTTCCTGCTATCGATTTTTTAATAGATGTCGAATCGCTCAACAGATTAGTTTTTAATGCGAGAATTTGATGCATTCTTAGTGATTCGCATTGTTGCCTGTTTGGTGTAATTGGTACCATTGACTTGGATAATAGCTGTGTCGCATCTATTCATGAAATTTCATTAAAAAAAACTTTCCTGTTGAATTTCAACAGGCATCTTCCTAGTTTAGAATATAATTCCATGTAATTTCAAGTTATTTTTATCTTCCCTTAAGAAATAAGATTTTAGAAAACAAAGAGCATTGAGTGATTTATCACTCATGCTCGCTCTTTTTTTAGAACAAAAGTTCAACGAGCTTGAAAACACTCTCTTGCTCTCAGTGAATGTTGGCTGAATTATTTTTAATGCATCTAATAATTTTGAGAGATTTTTTGTCAGCTTACCAGTACCTTTGTAAGTGAACATTTCTTTTGGTATTGTTTTATTAAAGTTGACTTTTCCGGGTTTCGTTAATTGCATCAGCAAATTTTTCTTGATCTTCTTCCAAATTTGCATCTGGGCCTGCCTCAGAATTCTTGAATAATTTGTTCATAAGTTCTTTAACCAATTTGGGGGTTGAACAATTTGTGACGTAATTTGAATTAAAATTTGATTAAAATTTTGTGACGATATGTGGCAAGTGGGGAGGGGAGGCTAAAGAAATCAACTTATTGTGTGACATAATTTATGGATGGTCCCTTGTGTTGCTTGCACATAAGTAAATTTCAATTCATAATAATAATAAAAATTCTAAACCCCGGGAAAAATACAATAATTTTCCTGGGATTCGGGATTGGAAAATTTTTTGGAATTCTCAGGAAATTTCTCAGGAATTTCCAGGAATGACCCTCTAGTTGGCTGTGAAAGGTTAAAACCTCAAAAGCTAAATTGGCAATATTCAAGAATCTCTTGTACTCGACTGTTAGATTTTATAATATTTTTCCCTTTTAACGAAACAAAATTTTATTGATACACTTTTTATGAATTATATTTTCACATACTTTTTAAGTCTTCAAACAAAATAATTTCCTACATTAAAAAAATTTAATGAAAGTAGAGCTCATCTTGTTGCTAGTACCTGATAGATGATGTATGAATGTTTTCTATCTCCTATTAATCAGCTTTGCAAACAATTTACAACTGCTTTCTTTTTACAGGTTTACAAAAATCTTCAGTTGGCATTTTTTCAAACTCCTGGGGCATTAGAACGCCCTAAATGGTGGGAAGAAATCCTTCCAAGGCAGTCTAAGTTGTAGGTGATATTGACTATGTTGGTATTTATTATTTTTTAGAAAAATATTTGGGATGAAATGTAAAGCTAAGTGAATTTTAAAATGAGCAGTCATACATTTTTAAGATAATATTTTATTGAAAAAATATTTTTATGGCAGCAAGAATGTTAAAGATGGTTTGTATTTTGTATGTATATTTAAAAATATATTTTTATAAAATATTTATTGCAGATAAAATATAATCACTTTATATCATGTAATTATTCATTATTGCTTTGGTTATTCATTGTGATGTCAAAAGCTTTAGGAATAAAATACAAATGTGGATATTCATAGTTATAACAAAGATATAATAACAAGGAAAACATTTAGATCAAAATCACAAATTCATTGCTTATATTCATAGTAATGACACAACCATTTCCCCTAAAATATTACAAATGTATTAATAATGTATCATTTGGATACCCTTATATTGTCAGTTTTTTTGTTTCTATATACCCAATAAAATTTTTTAAAGACATCAACATAGAAATATAACAACAATGGAAATTGTATCTACTCATCATAATTAACTAATATCTATGGATCTCAGTATCTAAAAATCAGTTTCAATAACAAAAACAAATAGCTGATCAAATTAATAATTTCAAGTTCAACAAAAGCAATTTTTACCAAAAATTCATTGGTCTCTAGTATGCCATTGGTGAAGAAAACTTATGTTCCATGATGGCAAAATAAAATTTAACAAGGACTAAAGTTTAGATACTATTTCTTGCCACCAAAAAGGCCTCTCCATGGCTTTCGGTCCTTGCATTATTTCTCTCTGCAGGTTATTGTAAACCTGAAATGCAATAAATATAGGAAACTTAATTTTATAAATGTAAGGGAAATATTTTAGAACAAGTCCAATATAATAATTTTGTTGAAAAATGTTCTCAAATTTCAGAAATACTGCATTTTATAATATATGCATCTCAGTAAGTTTTCAGCAACAACTTCTTGCTTTAATTTCCATTTTGAAATAATCCTCACACAAAGAACAGAATGTGCAATATTTTAAGAATTGCACTATAGCAAACAAATGTTTTTTCAGCTGAATAGATTGCAGTGATCATCAGCTTCAGTGGATTTCAAGCTGAAACTAAGTAACATCTTAGCATGTTTTTATTAATTCTGAAATGCTGCTGTAAAATAAATAATGTCACGAAATTCAACAATAATAATTTATAAGGCTCAATTTAAACTAATATATTGATGCTTCACTAACAACACTTTCAGCAGCATTTAAAAAAGAAACCATTACGGAAAAATTCATTAATATTGAGATTCTCACTAAAAAGTGCCATTCTCTAATTGCTCAAAAACATGACATAATTACATTTAGTCACTTAAGTTTGATCAAGTTTGTTTATTACTGACTATTATTTTACTTTTGGAAGAGAATGTAAATTTTTAAGATGCGTTTGCCCTCTGATGCCAAATCATGACAAAACATGAAAATCTGGAAATGAGAACATTTTACCCACCTGGCCATTTGAATGACCCAGTGCAGAATTTAAGATAAAATCGGGAGGAGCTAGAACATCTGCCAAAGCCACTGCATCATCTTTCAGTGATGAGCAAAGTTGAAGAATTCCTTCTCTTAGTCTTAATCCTGCCTCAGGACCCTTAACTAAGCCACCTGAAAATTTATTGCCCTCAATTATAACAACTAATTGGAATATAAAAGCAGTTCTTAATTAATGATATCATACAGGTGTGATTCTGAGTTAATCAATGGTCAAAAAGTTTAACAGGCACAGACCAACATAGAGTGTTGAAAGATGCTTTTCAAGACTCCAAGCTCCATACAAGGAACAGACTTTCAAAAGCACATTCCTCTCTGGCTGTTCCATTGTGGTTTGCTGAATCCATTCCAGTGTGTTCTTCAGTGCATAGTGCTAGTTTTAATGAAAATAAATAGATGTGGCTTAAAAATTTGAAATTTTTGATGCCCAAGTTAAAATGCATTCTTTTCAATATACATGCTCATCAAAACTTTATTTTTATGTAACATTAACTATAAACACTGAATAATAAAATTACATCAATTGTACTCTATGTCCTTAGAAATTTTGTCAGTTTGGAATTTTTGTATATCTTAATAGTATTGTATTGTTCTGGATATATACTGTATTTTTTGGGCTATAAGATGCATCCCAATTTTTAAGATTTTCAGGAAAAAAGTATTTTGGTTCACCAAAACATTTAGTATGGGCCACATCGTGTATCATTTCTAGTCATGATTAAGTTCATATTTGGCAACATTTAAAGAAAATATGGCATGATAACAGTTAATAGCTTTTATGGGAGTATTGTTTCACTTTTACTGACTTACAATTAACAGTCTCCTATTGAAAAACAAATTACTCAAATTCTGCATGCGAATAAAAAATTATAAATAGAATCAGAATTGCTCTTTTAGCAAACACTAATAATATAAAGAAAACTTTGTACCAGCCTTCAGTAACTAAACATCTAAAATCTGCATAAATAAAATTAACAATTCAATTAAAGGAGGAATATTAACTCACTTTCCTCAGATGCAACACAAAACAACTAGTAAACAAAACAAGAAGCAACTTTTCATTGATAAACTTGTCACTGACACACAGCACAAATGGAATTAGAAAATTTGAACATAAAAATAATGTTTTAATCACTTGAATCTAAGAAAATCTTCGACACCGCCGTTGTCTTCATATTCAATGCTACATAAGGAGGATAAACTCACGCTATTTTCATATAATACATCGTCTTCAGTACCACCCAAGGCATTACTGATACAACACTTTTTGAAAGTCTTTACAAGTTTCTTTTTTTACAGCATCCCAAGTTTTTTTACACACTTGCAGACCTCCGAAATAGTTGGGCACTTCCTTCTTCCTGTGAGTGTAATGTTGCTATCTATGGTCTGCATCCATTTTGTTCACTCATCATGCATGCATTGCTTAAAAATTTTGTTTACAGATACATCTAGAGGTTGCAATTGGCATGTCAGTCCACCTAGAATGACAGCTAATTGAGTCTTTAGTTGTATCAATCTCTTTTTTATGGCCTCAGTGGTGTACGCAGGGTGAGGTTGGGGGCGAGTGGTTAGAGCATTGACCTTCCATGCAGCAGTCCCAGGTTCGAATCCGGCAGAGGTAGGATTTTTCAACCTGGGATCATCCTGTCCCCTATTTGTGTGCTTTGAGGAAACTCCACAAGTCAGCACTTTGTCCTTCTGAAGGGACTTGAAGCAGTTTGCCTCCTTGGTGCCCTTTGTAAAGAGTAGGCTGGCTAATGCAAGCACTGGGTTTCCTCCTCTCTTTTGTGTCTGGTGCGTAAGGAGTTATGGCTATAATAACCGAAGAGGTTGAGTAGACAGAAATGCACACAAACAAACAATCAGTGGTGTGTACTCTGGATTGGTCCCACATCAATAGGGCTGGTTTTCTTAGGAGGCAGCTGGTACTCCTTGACCATACTTTCTCCAACCACAATTTCAAGCCATCCTCATCCATCCAATCCTTAGGCCTCGTCCACACTATGTAACAAATGTTATGTAACATAGCGTAACCTATTATAGTAACAATTTACCGTAACCTGTAATCTTGTTACATAACAATATGTTACATAACGCTTCCTGTCCACACTAGTAACTGCATTTAGTTGGTAATACGACTTGTGAGAAGACACTCATATTAGATGAAGTATTTAAATTTTTTTTACATATTAATATGTCAGACGAAGAATTGCTTCTTGCAAGTGCTTGCTATGTGGTTATCCAAACATTACATTGGAGAAAGAGGAAGAAATCTCGAACAAACAAATTTTGTAGGTTTATGTATTTCCGAATGTGCTACGAAGCTGAAATTTCTTTTAAAGGTAGAATATGTAAAAAACGAAACGGATTATAGAAATTTTGATATTTTAATTTCTTTGGCTGTTAAAAATTCTTCAAGTTTAAACAAACTGGTAAATGATTAGGTACTACGGGGTGAGCTATGACGCTGAAATTTGTAAGTTATTTAGAGTTTAGTTTATATAAACGAATAAACATTTCAATGTATCCATGAAATGGTTATTGCGACCGTTCCATTTTCCTCTCCCGGATTGGGTTATGTGTTTGGGAATTTGATTTGTTCCATTTTCCTTCCCTGTGTTGGATTAAGTAGTTGGGGGTTTGGTTTGTTCCATTTTCCTCCCCCTGAGTTGGGTTAAGTGGTTGGGGGTTTGGTTTGTTCCATTTTCCTCCCCCTAAGTTGGGTTAAGTGGTTGGGGACTTGGTTTATTCCATTTCCTCTCCTGGATTGGGTTGTGTTTGGGGGTTGGTTCATTCCATTTTTCTCCCCGGGTTGGGTTAAGTGGTTGGGGGAGTGCCATTCTGTTGAACTTTTTCATGCATTTTAATTTAAAAGCTGTTTTTAAAATACTTCCATTTCATTGAAATATTACTGTATCAGTAGTTAGTCAACTTATAATTAGCCAAATTCATTTAATAGTTGTAATACTTTTTTATTATCACACTATTTCCATCAAATCATGCTGGTACTGCGCAGAGCATAATCCTGCTGGCGCCGAACTCACCCATCGCCAAATCGTCCCAAGTTGAAACGGTCATGCCGAATTGTCCTGCTCCGTAAAGGTCACGCCGAACTGTCATATATCCCAATCTACTACACACTTCGAGATTTGCCCGGGTATACCTAGATCTGCCCAAACACCTGTGGATGTTTCGTGATATGCCCAGGCAAATCCCGAAGTTAAACTCTACTTCGAGATTTGCCTGTAACATATATAATCTTTATTAACTAAAAAAATTATTTCAATTTGCATAGATACTATGTTTTTAGTTTTCGATACGTGTTTTGCGGGAAGTCTACCAAGCGATTCTGCGGGAATCAGCTGATTAGCTAGTGAAATGCTGAATATTTGGAGAGGATGTAAGTACAATTGTAAGGAAGTACTTACGTGTTTGATATGTTTAATTAATATATGAATAAGCTGGATTATCAATAATTAGCATGGTTTCCCCTCAATTCACCCAAAAAGTGAGAAACTGGTGCGAGTT
Source organism: Tanypteryx hageni (assembly GCA_028673005.1). Taxonomy (NCBI): domain Eukaryota; kingdom Metazoa; phylum Arthropoda; class Insecta; order Odonata; family Petaluridae; genus Tanypteryx; species Tanypteryx hageni. The sequence goes on along the minus strand of CM054113.1, from coordinate 80,102,778 downwards.
AAGTACACTTCAATTTTTTATTTTAATTGCACAAACCTGTGTATAACGAGTACCCTTAATTTTTGACATCAGTGTCTGTCTATCCTCCCTTTTATCTCTTGAACAGGTTGTCATAGAGAAATGCTGTAGATGCCATTTTGTTTCTGCCAACTAGGAGATCCCAGAGAAACTATTTTTATTTACAGAAGTGTTCCTGGTTCCACTCCAGGAGATGATTATATTTTCCCATAAGTTTACACAGAATTCGATTTTTCAAGGTACAGGATTTTGTTCCTTCATTCATTAAAATATGCAAATCTATGTATACCCTCTGCTTTTTTCGAATGAATAGGGTGTATCCTCTGCTTTTTCAAACAAATAGCATATACCCTTGCCTTATGAGAAATTATACAGGTTGATTGAAAAAACAGCTAATTACTCCTCTTTTTGTAGCTCCAAATATTGAAGCGCAATTCTTAAAAATCTGCACCCCACAAAGAGATTTAATACCAATATTCTCATACTACTTTTGTTTCGACCAAATTGAAAATAAATACTTCGCTTATTATTTTTTAATTTTTATATACATCACTAAAATATAATTGAAATAAAATTTTAAAAGAAATTTAAAGTAAGCTCATACATTTTATCCTGCCATTGTAACAATATAGTCGTACTTTGCTCTTAAAAAACTGGGTAAGACCTCCCCCTCAAAGTTTTATTTCCATATACCCTCTGCTTTTTTTACGACTACAGCACTGGATACCAGCATTTAAATTCAAAAGCATTCTCTAGCTATGGTCAAGATATTGCATCGTAAATATCTTTGAAGCTGATTGTTTATGAATAGTTATGTAAACAGACCGCTTATATTACTGTATTTTGTACTACTTTTGCGAGTTTTTGTCCATCCGAGTTTTACTTTCTCATATACGTGTTATTTAAGAAAGTATTGTAATCGTAAAAAAATTCGACATCGAGATATTGATGGAAATACATGTTTTAGGTGTCCCTGAGTCCATAAAAGCTGTTTTTGCCATGCCGTCTGTATGTCGGTCTGTTTGCGGTTCTAGGGCCCAAATGCGTACATAAACTCGAATGATATCTCGTATTTATTCAATATATCATTTTTGCAGACCCTTATTTTAGTTTATTTAGTTTATTCTTGACGATGTTTAGAAAAATTTTTATTTACTCAAAAATGGCTCTAAGGAATTTATTTAAATCAATCCAATTGTACAGCCTTATGTCACAAATAATACTGCGTAAGCCGTCTCAAAAAATCGTATGGCGTCCAGTGACATTACAATGTACGCTAAGCTACCTTACCTAAGCCCTATGACGTTATGCTTCCGCCGCGGTCCACTCAAAATCTTACTACAGCCTAGAGCAGGGGTGGGCAAACTACGGCCCGCGAGCCACAGGTGGCCCCGTGAGAACATTTTAGGTGGCCTGCCATGCCATTATGAAAGCGAACCGTAATATAAAATACAGATAATTTCATATTTGTAGCTTAAAATTATGGCCGGAAAACCTTTTCCAGTGATATTATTGGGATAACTATATTATTTATTATAGATTTTCATTAACAGTATCTCTCGCATTATCTCAAATAACTTCCGATGTGAACCCTAACGTGGCTCGCCGAAGCAGTTTCATCTAAGAAGCCACGACTGTTAATATGGCCTACCACGTTAAGTTTGCCCACCCCTGGTCTAGACGGCTAAACTAAATCGAATGATATCTCATATTTGTATCATTCATGATAGGCACTGAAGAGATGAACGATATTGCGCAACAATTAAGGGTACTTTATTCTTGGATATTTTGAAACAAAATTCGATTTACTCAAAAAATGGCTATAAGGATTTCGATTAGCATCCATGCAATCGTACAGCTGGTCACAAATAATACTAAGCAATATGTCCCCAAAAATTATTATATATCGTCCAGTGGAATTAAAATATACGATAAACTACGGTTAACTTTGATTTAGAAGCGTTTTTCTTTTGTAAGCGTACACAGTCGACCAAACGTATATAAGTAGGTATATGAGAAAGTTTGTGCAATGTATATTGCGTCGTTTATTTATTATGGACCAAGGCAGGAGTGCTGCTGATCATATTGAGAAGAAAGGTTCGTCTAAATTCCACGTTAACAAAGGGGTCAGGCGAAGGTACGATATGAATTTTAAAATACTCTTGGCTCCAGAGACGGAAAAAAGTAACAATATGCAACCTTCGAAGAAGTACGGTATCCCTGAAATCAACATATGGCGTAAAAATTTAGAAAAGTGTGCTAATTCAACAAGGAAGGCGTTTAGGTAGCCATCAAATGGAAGATTTGAAGAAGTTGAAAATCGTGTTTTCGATTTCGTTTTAGAAATGCGAGGTGAAGGTTTTCCCATCACTCATGAAGTGATAACGTTGAAGGCATTGGAAGTGGCGAGGAAGTTAAAAATTCCATGGAACAAATTTAAAGCAAGCATGGGCGACCATGATGACTCGGAACCTGCAACAACTTCAAGCGATGACGAGGTAGGAGAGGAAGAGAATTCAGATTTGTTAGTTACCGAGTTAATTGAGTAAAACTTTCGCGGTTATTATACGTTTTCGGTTGAATGAAGAAGACTACGTAAATGGAGATGAAACATTGGCGAGAGCCTAATTATAAGCGCAGGATTACCGTAAATACAGCGCATGATATTATTAATTATTTAAAGGTGATATACAGAAATTTTTCAAGGTTTTCTTAAAAAGCTTTCAAAATCTTAGGGGTCGCGTTTTATTCGGGACAATATGGTAATTACTATAATTTTTAATCTAACCTTGTTTTTATTCTCATGTTAATAATTATTTATGTACTTTAATTTTCTTTTGTGTTTAATTTCATCTTGCCACCCCATATGGGTTTACAAAATGTATCCCTTTACTGCTGATTGACTGTACCTATGTGGTCTAAGTGCCATGCAATAATTTCAACTTCAGAATCATCCCTGGTGTTTTTATATGTGTTGATTTTATTTCATTTTGTCAGCTTATTTTTAACATAGTATGCTCTTAAGTATTATTTGGGACACAAATGGTGTCATAAAATGTCCATCAGGAACATGACCCCTATTTTCATCATTATGTATATTGGAAAATGGGTTTCACTACATGTAATTTTGTTATAGAGTATAGAACCTTTTAGTCAGCAAGCGTGGGATATAGAGATAGCCTGATATCTGTAAATTCCAGTCATCTGGAATATACTCGTAAACTGTGCTCAGAATGAGCCGGAACACACAGGATCTATGTTCCTGCTCGTCACACACATCTGTAAAATTGTTCCGTCTGGCCAAACATTTAGTAATACCGGTGTGTTAACTTCATTTAATAAAAATAATATAAATTTTTTTCACTTTTCTTCATCATAGTAAATAAGAAATAAATACAAATCTAGCTTGTTCATAAATGTTCTATCATTTATTTGGTGCCCACTGCTTTCGAGCCCAATACCAGGACAAGTGTTCCATTTCATAATATTTTCTATTTCGAGCACTTCTTTAAACTTTACCTATACTGTATATTTAAAAAAATCTTATGTGGCAACCACATGACTTTCTCCATACCTGTAATATTTCTAAAAATTCCAAATACGTGAAATGATAATAAATATTTTAAGGAACTGCAAGAAAAATTTAAAGACTTTACAAAGAACAAAAATAAACTCAAACCACAGTCTTCTGATATTGAATATAGCCAGGAAGCTCCAACAATTAAGAAAATAAAAAGGAGCGTCACTACGATGTAACTAAGCATCAAGTGTTTACAACAGTCCCCAGTAGGTGATGTGGTGGTGGTGGTGACAGCTAAAAAATTTAGTTTTTAAGATATCTCTTAAACAATGCATTATATGGGAACAAATGTTTCAAACAAAGGTTGTAGAAAATTAAATTATCTACAACTTTTATTCCAATACTTTTTACATATATCAAATATTAAAGCAAATATTTCAAAATAACGGATAAGTGACAAGAGTAAACACCCAATTCCGGTAGACCAATTTTCTACCAAAAACTAATTAACTCTTGCTGCTTTCATAAAAATGTCAAATATAAAATTTTGCATCGACTTGACTTTTTGAGTTAGAGCACCCACAAAAAAGCTGTCACATACACACATACATCATCGAAAAATGGTCAAAACGTGTTCAGGGGACCTCAAAACATGTATTTTCGTTGAAATCTATTTTTTTATGAAAACAATACTTTCCCTTATACCACATATGGAGAAAGTAAAAATGCTACAGTAATCGGGTACTTACCATTATACATAAATTTTTTCGAACCACTCAATAAATATTGAATATGTAATCCATGCTCTATTATTGGCCTTATAGTGCACAGAAAAAAACCTTGATTCTATTGAAGTACCTACCTGGATTTTGATTTTTACATATTTTATGGAGCAAAATAGTAAAGGAGATATTTAACACTAATAAACAAATAGACAAACAAGGCACTGAAAAAACGAAAGCTCGGAGCACCGGAGCGCATCCAATGCATGGTAGTGAGCTGGGCAATTAATAGCAAGGTGCCAAATGTAAATTTCTTTTTCCTAACAAATTTTGGAAAAGTGCATTTGTTTTGAAAATAGCTGGTTAACTGGATTTCCAGATAAGTGGAATCCAGATAAAAGGTTTTATATGTTGCAGTTCCCAGGAATGCATCTCCAACATATAGCAGGGGCTTATTCTATATAAAACAATTTTAAACACTTCTTCTCACTTCCTCATGATGTTATGCTTACCTCCACATATGCAATGGACAAAGTGCGAGCGTAAAACACCTGCGAGTCATTTTTGGATTCAAATGCATTTTTTCCTACTTGCTGCAAGGCTTTTACTCGATCTGCTGTTGATCTCACCAGCCAACAGCAAAGCCACTTGTAAGCCCCAAGTAAAGCTATAAATAAAATATTTACATTTACAGCAGCCATTCACACTTGGTACAAATTACATTAATTTATAAATTTCAACATTTCTGCTCTATTTATACAGGTAGCTCTCGTTCAATGAATGTTCGCTTTAACGAATGTTCACTTGAATGAATGAACTGAATTTTATAGCTTTACTTTTCACTGAAAATTCTGTTCACTTGAACAAACTAAATAACATGTATCCAACTCAGATCGAAGAAACTAGGATGTTTACGAAAGCTCTTGGAGTCTCAAAGACCGTGTTGTTTATCCATGGATTCTTCATGTGTCCACTTGACCACGCATTTTTCCTATCGCCTGTATTTCTTGAGAGGCTTAATATGATGTCACTGAATGTGCTGTTTGTTATTCAAAATATATTTACAAATATCCACTAAGACTTAAAGGACCTCTTGTGTACCGATAAGGAGGAAGTGCACTATGCAGTGTTTCCCACAGCCATTCTATGCTTCAGTCTGTGACTTGGATTGACTATGTTCGGCTGAATTCGTTTTCTCGCGGCTCATACATAATCATTACATCACGAGAATTTGTTTTCGAGCCATTGCCATGGCCACATTTATTGTGCTTGCTCACGCTGTGAATCTTTTATAAAAATTTTTCTTATTTTTTACCCTTTAATCAGCAATGAGTTTAAAGAGACCAGCAAGTGGAAAAAGTAGCAATACTCCAAAAGCGAAGAGGAATGTTATCACACTGGAGACAAACCTGGATATAATCAAGCATTTTGAAGCAGGTGATAAGGTGCTTGACATCGGCAAAGCTTTTGGCCTGTCCTCATCAACTGTATGCACCATACATAAAGAGGCTGAGAAGATTAAATCCAGGGCAAAGTCTGTGACACCATTATTTACATTCAGACTAACAAGGAGTTGCAGTTATTTGCTGGATAAGATGGAGGTGTTACTGAGTCTGTGGATTAAAAATCAGAATCAGCGTAACATACCGCTCAGCATGGATATTATTCACGAAAAAGCAAGAACATTGTTTGAACATTTAAAAAAGAAAGAGGGAGAGATTGGAGCCAGTGAAAAAAATTTAATACTAGTAGCGGATGGTTTTTGAGGTTTAAGAAATGCAACAGGATCCATCATCTCAAGATGATTGGTGAGGCAGCAAGTGTGGATGTTGAGGCAGCCGAGGTGTATAAATATTATTTGAAGAAGGTTATTCAGGAAGGTGGAAACATTCCTGAACAAGTTTTTAATGTGGATGAGACTGTGTTATATTGGAAGAAGATGCCAGCAAGCACGTTCCTATCCTCCGAAGAGAAGTCTGCTTCTAAGGACCAACTGACACTACTTTTGGGAGGTAATGCAGCTGATGACTGTAAGTTTATGCCAATGCTTTTGTACCATTCCAAAACACCTAGGGCTTTAAAAGGTTTTACCAAATATGAGCTTCCTGTGATCTGGCATTCTAATAATTGATATATTTCTTGATTGGTTCAAGAATCATTTCTGTCTATTTGTAGAAAAATATTGTAGGAAGAAAAAGTTGGATCACAAGGCATTGTTGCTGTTAGATAATGCACCATGTCATCCTGTCATCACCTCAGAAATTTCTGAATATGTTAAAGTGGAATTTCTTCCAAAAAACACTACATCTCTGATACAGCCCATGGATCAATGTGTTATCGCAACTTTTAGGGATATTACCTTCATCAAACAATGCGCCAATTCATATCAAAAACAGATGGAGACCGGCAAATGATACAAGAATTCTGGCAGTTTTATAGCATCAAGAATGCCATTGAAAACATTAATGAAGCCTGGAATGAAGTAATGCCGGCGACAATGAATGGTTGCTGGGGGGCACTGTGGAAGGATTGCAAGCACAACTTCAATGATATTCAGGAGTCCGTTCCTGACATACACAAGAGGATCATTGACCTTGCCAAGGATGCAGGATTTGAGGAAATAGAGGAGAAAAACGTTGTGGAATTGTTGGAGTCACAGGATGAAGACTTAACTAATGAGGAATTAATTCAGCTCAGAGAAGAACAGACTTCATTACATCAGAGCGATGATGATAATAAAGAATTATCCATTCCTGATTTAACCCTGCAGCACTTGTCTGAGGCCAACAAGCACAATTGCCATCTACACTAAGAATGATCCAAACCAAGAAAGGAACATTCAAATCTCACTTATGATACGTGAAGTGAATACATGCTACAATGAACTATACTGGGAAAGAAAGAGACAAGTTAATTACAATCATTCAATGAATTTCCATTTTACGGACACTTTTCAGGAATGCATGCTGTTTGTTGAACGAGAGTTGCATGTATTACTGTTTGTCAGTGTAATTTTGTACTTTTGTTCATTAGCATATCAGCACAAATGTAGAAACATCCAAATTATTTATCTTAATAAGAACACTGTTAAAAGATGAATATTGTATCTCTTAGACTTGAAATACATTACATTGACCAAAAGATGATCATTATTAAAAATGTTCAACCAAAATTTTTCAAAAGAATTTGCTTAGACCGGAGATGTGCAAACTGAAGAGTGCACCCCCTCAGGGGAGGCGTGATCGGTTCTTCTGTCATAGTGGAACGCAATTCCCAGAAAGTTTACTTGACCAAGACCGACCTGGTGGCTATTTAGTTTTTCTTTATGAGAGAATATCGAAATTTACACTTTTACAATTCTCATACTTGTAAGAATTTATTACAAACATGAGATAATATTCAATTAAAATGGAAAGTGCCACGGTTTTCAACAATGAAAAGCTATAAAAAGCTATAAATGTTTGTGCATTGCTGGCTTAGATGATAAAAATTTTAATTATTTAATAAGCTTCTATGAAAAGGATAATAATTATGATATTTTTATGAGATATTGATATAGTTCAAACTTAATAAAATAACAACAAAAAAGTACCACTCTAATATCAACACATTCACTGCCTTTGATGTACGTGCATCAAACCAAGCAACCACAACATGCTGGCGATGCACATATGCATTGCAAATGTATGCAGTTCCTTATACCGTTGGCTTTGTATTGAGGGATATGTCCCTAAGAAAGGCACTCAGTGAAGGTTTAGATCTCAAGTGAGCAGCATTTGTTTTCTTTTTACTGTGTTTTTTAATCCTGTATTCGTGAGTAGTCTTCAAGCAAGATTTTAAATGTTATATATTTTTTATGATCTTTCTATTATTTTTTTGAGAAATGTTTTAAATGGACACATGTTATAATTTTCTATCCTTTTTTCTCCTTTTCTTGAATTTTTTGCAGTTTTGAAAAAATACAATTTTATTTTGGAGTTGGATTAGTAAGGAATTTGTTTACACATTATTTTTTTTGGTGTGTTATTTTAATAGTAAATTCATAATATTGACTAAAACACTTATTTTTTGTTATTTTAAGGTAATTTCAAATAGAAAACTAGAATTACAAATTTGGCTCCAGTGGAAATATCACCAATATTTGGAAGGCAGCAAATGTATTAAAAGAAACTGATGCAATTAGTATTACGATATACATTCTAAAATGTTTGTTTGTTAAACTGTACCTCCAGGATCTGTTGCTTCTTTTGGTGAAGCAGGATGATATCTCGATGATGAAAGGATTTTTCCAATCTCTGAAAGAAAATCAGCTGAACCAAGAGGAGTTTTAATAGGTTGCTTAGCTTTTCCATTCTGCACGTCCTCATAAATCTTTAACAACCAATTGCTAGTTTGTTGCAGCAAGACATTGTTGTCACCCTCATATGTGCAATTAGCATCATTATCATTCCTCAGTGAACCAAGGCCGGATACTACAAGGAAATGTTAATTATTAATGCATTAAGGTAAGAATTTTTAACTACTGTTGAAATATGATTCAAATGAACAATGAATTTATCAAATTTTATACCTTTTAAATATCCATGACCTCCGCAAGCTTCTCTGCACTCTTGAATTGCATCACGCGCTGTCCAACCAGCAACTGGCTTGGCTGCGCTTGACAGAGCATGAATCTCTATGCCCATCTCAGCCTAAAGTAAATCAAAATTGTTTAATTTTAGCAGATGGTGTTATTCTACAAGGTGTGCATTTCATCGCGGGCCTGCTTTGATAGGTTACTTTGAGTGTGACGTCTCGGCAGCTGAGTGTGCTGTGACGACTAGCAAACATGCTGTTTGCCAGTTGTTTTGGGCCGAGTCAGCCCCTAGTGAAGGATGGTTGGTTTCATATGATGAAAGACAAAGTTTGTGAATGCAACCATCCTCCAGAATAAGAGCTGAAGTAAAATATTCGTCAAACAGATTCAAGCATCCCGATCAAAGAGCTGAGTCATGTCCAACAGCATCTATCATGAGATGAGGTTCACCACCTAGGGGCAGATTCATCCTGAAACAACAGTTGGCACATAGAAAGTTTGCTAACTGACACAGTGGACTCAACTGCCGACTTCGCTCTAAAAGTAGTCCATCCGAGCGGGTCCCATGATAAAATGAACATCCTGTATAATGCAGAGGTTACTAAATATTTTACTAAAAGGGTCACATGAGGCTTTATATACTACAGCATGAGCCACATTTGACATTTCAAATGGCTGATTGGGACAAGGGTAAATTTCAAAGAGCTATGTTTTAGAATTTCTTTGATTGTTTAATTTTCCATGCACCTATTTTAAAAGTATATTGCATTCATATACTCAAAAAATGCCATTTAGATTTTAAAAATTATATCTAATGAGGCCTCCGGCTGGCAAATACATATTATGCAGGTCTTAAAAAATTAATGAGATGAGGTAGGTCATATAAAATCACTGTGTAAACTGGATATGGCCTGCATACCGTAGTTTGGATACCTCTGGTGTAATGTATAGAAAAATTTTTTAAAGAAGAAATCAAAACAAAAAAAATTGTTGCCAAGCAGTTCACGGTAACTGAAAATAAAGACAATGCAAATTCTCATGGTAGATATATAAACTGCTAATGGCTAGCTTTCACCGATGGAATTTGAATTTCAGAATTGAAAGTGGTGAAAATTGCATTGGATAACAATTTTTAGAATGTTTTATACACATTTTGTAAGGAATTTCATATATTAACACAGAAAATACTTGGCAATAACAATGAATTTGATAAAATTCAATACAAACTGGCATTATCACTTAACTATAAAACACTTATTCTCTTGGTCACTCTGTCCGCAATGCTCAATATCTCAGCCGTTTCTTCAGCCAGTTAAACCAAATTTAATAGGATGCTATGATCACATACCAATAGCGAATGACAAAAATTTTTCAAAAAAGGTTCTGGGTTTGATTCCAGAGGGTGATTTCAATTTCCCATAAGATAACATGTAAAAATCGATTTTTCAATTTATAGGCTTTTACTCTTTTGTAAATTAAAATTAGAAATAACTGACCCACGATCTTCAGACCTGGACCATTTTCAAGAAAAATAAATATCATTTCTTTATTCTAATCATCACATTTTGTCTATGATACAAAATCGCTCCAGTTCTACATTTAAATCATATTTATTGGAAAGTTTTTAACTTCTTAACGACACATTGACTTGCCGACCATGTCATTGTTAAATCTCAAGATTGTATTGTCATACCATATTCATGAGGAAAGCATACTTTGAATGTTTTAATACGTGAGAGGAGAGAGAGGAAGAAAGGAGAGAGAGGAAGAAAGGAGAGAGAGGAAGAAAGAAGAGAGAGAGAGAGGGAGACAGGAGAGAGTGGGAGACGGGAGGGAGGGAGACATAAAAAGGGATAGGGTGAGATTGATAGAAAATGTTCTTTATTAGGGCAAGATTGAGACTAGGAAATATATTTTTCCAGAGGAGAGAGTGGGAGACGGAAGGAGAGTGGGAGAAAGAGATAGTAAGGGGGAGAGAGATAAAGGGAGAGGGGGGGAGGGAGACAGAGAAGGAGGGAGAGGGAAATAGATAAATAATGTTCTTTATTAGAACCAGATTGAGACTAGGAAATCTATTTTCCCAGAGAGGGGGAGAGGGAGGGAGGAGGATTTGAGAGAGAAAAGGAGGAAGAATGGAAAGTGCCTTAAATTTAATACTTAACCCATGCGACCAAATTTGGTAGGACTGCTATGATCATATACCAATAGCAAATGACAAAAGTTTTTCAAAAAGTTCCCAGGTTCGACTCTAGGGGTGATTCCAATCTCCCCTAAGACGCTCAATATCTCAGCCATTTGTTTGATTACAAAGCCCATTTTAAACAGGCTAATTCATCTAGTAATATACATAATACAGAGGAATATGGATATGTAAAATCCATTCCTCTGACATAAATACTCACCAGCTTTGATGGATCTTCACTTTTAAATGTAGACTGCAACTGGAACTGATAAAATGTTTGACTGAAATTAGCTGAGAATATTTTAAGGACATATGATGCAGCCAAGAATGGGAGTAACCTCCAAGCCTATCAAAAAGAGAAAGAATTAAGATTTACTGTAGAGTCTAGAGACTTTAGGGCAAATTTTGAGTTGTCTTAGTTATGATCATTTAAAAATTCTCTAAAGAAGGTTTAACTTGGTGGAATTGCATTTTAATAAAATATGAAATAACACAACTTTGTACAACTTCCGTTTTAATAGCAAGTGATTGGTTTCACAGTGACTACTGCATCATCATCATGCAGTGCTCACTGCAAAGTCGGTCACTTGCTACTATAGTTCGGTGCACGAATGAAGGTGGGTTAGTCGAGATCACTGCACAGAGAGAGAAATACATGTTACATTGCTGCCAAACTGCCAGCCTGCATAAGCTTACACTTGGAAAACAACGCATGATGCATGAAGTTCTATGCTGCTATTCCACAAGCACTCGCCATTTGCTCTTTACAGCTGGCAACATTGTAACCAGCTTTACGTGTTGCTTCGTCTGCATGCGCCCACTCGATTTTGAAGTACAGGTACACTTCATATACTATTTCTTTTGCTTGTTTGTGCAAAACCATTTACTTCCTTCGCTCTACATTTTTGAACACCACAAGATGGTACTATTTAAAACCCAATCATAAAATATGCAAATAAACACAGAAATCATGCTGCAAACTTAAGTACCACATGCCAAGAACTGCTGTAACTGACTGACGCTGATTAGCCAAGTTAAAGGAGAGAGAGAAACCATGTGACATTCCTTGCCTTTGGAAATACAGTTGCCACCCACCTTCGTTCGTGCTCCCAACTATATAACATTGTAAATTGTACAAAGTTGTGTTATTTCATATTATTATTTAAATGAAAGCTAACCTGATTAAATACAAAATAGTCTTAGTTTGTTGTATAAATTAGTAGTGGAAAATTCTTCAGATATCTTTTTCAGTGTATAAGTGGCTTAATGAGAAGCTATTGGAAATTATGGAACGTAATTTTACATAAAGGTCATGCAATTACTGTGATTTTCTCGTTAAAAATTCAAAACATTTTGTAATTATGTGAAACATGGTAGTACTAAAGGAGGTAGGTCGTTGCGCATCTCAGGCAAGCGTCGCTTCGAGTGTGTGACGTCACATGGCATTTATATTGCGCTTGCCGCCTATGATTTACCATTGACTGTGGTCACTGGTTTGGAAATTGTTATCTTTTCTCTTGAACTGTGGCTTTCTCAGTGAAATGACGTCTTGTGCGGTATTTGGTTGTAACAACAGTTACAAAAAGTGTAATGGTAGGGTGAGATTTTTTCGATTTCCCCAAGAAAAGTCCATTCAAGAAACATGGATTGGAGCATGCCGGAGAAGAGACAACATAAACGTGAAAACGGGTAAGAGCAGGTATTCTTTGGTTTAAATATGCTACTTATTAATTTAATCTATTCATTTAATTATTGCTGGTGAATTGAACTTCAGTGATATGGTTGTAGTGAAACTAGTGATGTCGATATAAATAGTGAAAGCGTCAATATTATGAAATTTATTCATTCCGTATGATGTTAACTATTGCTTAATTGATTTATACAGTGTCTCTTTGGTAGATTTATGCATATTTAGAATGAAAGTGCTTGGTGCAATATAAATTTGTCACAAATACAGTATGTTGAGAGAATAGCATGTTAAAAAAATAGTTGTATTTTTTGTATAATTCTTAAATATCTCTTAACAAGGTCTGAAACATTATTTATTTAATTTACAATACTACCTACTTAACATCATAAGCGTTACTAAAATACAAAATTTTACTGTTGCGTTAATGACCATTTTTATGTAAATTTAGCAATGTTTACAAACGTGTCTTCTAATTATACAGCACCAGTTCTTCCTACATATGTTCATGCGCAGTGTTTATAAATTTAAATATCATACGATTTAACGCATTATTATTTACATTTGAAATTTAGTGTGTTTTCTGATCGATTTAAGTTTTCGAAAAATATAAAGCTACAATTTTGCCCATTTTTCCGTGATCGGTGAATATTTTAGTTGAGTTTAGTCTTCAGTCATTAAACTTTGCCTGCACCAAAGTATTTTCTTGTAATGTTCCCACCTGTTGGCCAGACTGTGCTTTTAAAGGTAGTTCATAAAATTATTTTTGACTCTTTGGCTTAGCCCATCATACTGTTGACGTTTTACAATCATTTCCATTAATTAATTAGCCATTATCAAATGCTTATGCATAAATTATTTAATTAATTATAAATTTTTTGCAGCACGAATTTGCTCTGTGCATCATCAGTGGTTTTCATATTCTCATCAATCAATCTTAGCTTTTACAAGTAAATGTTTGGTCACAATATTGTTAATATTGATTTTATATCGGTGACAAAATGCCAATGGAGTTAATGGTAAGAAAGTTTGTACCATATTTTGTTATGTAACATATGGTCCATGTTTGGACCGGATGTGTTGTTTATGATTACAAAATAAATTTCTGAATCCAACAAATTTTTATATTTATCAATAAATATTTTATTCTGCTTTTAAATTATTTTCCCTACAACCCATCTTAATTATAATTAATAATTTTGGACGCAAAAGAATTGTGTAACATGATGTATTTCTTTGTCATGCAATTTCCATTCACCCATAACTATTTTTTATCAGTGGAACACTCAATTATGTGAATTTTATATTTATTGTTTACTTTTTAGTGTATCTAAAAGTTGGTATCATTAATCTTTTTATTTCAATTTAATTCACGCATACCCGTCATATTTGAAGGGCAATTACGCTAGTAAGTGATAAAAACGCCAGTATTTACACAAAATTCAAAGAAATCAATGACGAAAAAACTAAAATTTAACTGGGAAAAAATCGGCCTTTGAGTGAGAATCATACGGAAAATAAAGCCCTTCTCTTTGAGATCAGTTCGAGACCTTTCTTAGAAGTCTTTTCCCTTCTTCGAAGTTCACTTGATGCCGAATGTTCTTAACAAACTTGAACTTTTCCGATTCCGATAATTCGTTAAAAAATCATTGTATATACAAATTAACGTCCCGGGATTTTATAGCCTGACTTATAAATGTATTATTTATAATAACGAAGGGTGAAGAAATAAAAAGACGGATATCAGCAGCCGATTTACGTTAATTTTTATACAAATTTTAAGCCTCCCGCTACAAAGCTTATGCTACGTGACGTCATGCGCGAACTGGGCGCATTTTCGTCCACCAGAACGACCTACCTCCTTTAGTACTACCATGATGTGAAATGGTTGATAAGAGTAATGATGTAGGTAATGTTCTTTCACAGATTTACTGCATGACCAAGTGTAGCAAAAATGAAAAATGAGGGATAATTGTTGCAATACCATGAATATATCTTCATGGTATATAAATATATCAAATAAGATTCTACAAATGAGTTTTGTAACATTTAGATATTAATTATTTATGATAATATTTTTCCTTCAAACTCAGAAATTTAATTCTGAACAGCTACAGAAAAAATTAACAAAACATAAATGAACATAAATGAAGAACTAGAGATACCTGCAGCTGGTATTCCAATACAGGAGACTCTTCTTCATCTCCACCACCTCTGCTAAATTGTCTTCTTACTGCAGAGTATCGCACAGCTATGACCACAGCTTTGCAAAGGTATGCAAGACATATTCCAATTATGGAGACACGGCCAGCGGAGAGGCTTCCAAGTGAAGCTCCTAAAATTACATAAAATGTTTCTATCAAATGGTATCATGTCTTTTCAGCACCCCAATTCAATGCATTTTTTTTAACTTTTGTAGAATAAATTATAAAAATCTGTTTCCAGCATATGACTTTCTCCATACAGAGTAATGAATATGATTGCAATAGTACTTTTTCCCAACAACAGCATCCTCAAGAATACCTATCAGCAATTACACTCATGAATCGCCTTTAAATACTTTGAATAATTTTCATAATTAAAAATACTTTGAATCACTTTTCACATAAAAACTAAGTAAACAAAATCGTTATTTGTGGCTATGGATAACAAAAGTAGTACATAGTAATAATTGATTTTTAAGTGCATCGACTGCTATGATCATTTTGCACCATCATCAACTGGACATACACACAGAAGGGAGAAGGGAAATCCGGTGATGGCACTCTTTACAAAAAGCACCAAGAGGATGGAATGATGAATTTTCGTGGTCTCCTCAAACCACACAAACGGGGCCGGGCATCCTCAGAAAAAATCTTACTTTCGCAGGATATGTGCCTGCTGCCCCTTTGAGTAGCAGCCAGCGTCCTAATCACTACACCACCAGCACCCCCTGGATAACAAAATATTGATGTGCATCCTACTACTAATGTCAAGTAATTGCTCAAAATATTTGTGATTAAAATTAATGCCGGAGGTGCTGGCATCGCTATATTTACGAGAAAATTTGTTCAAGAAATATGATGCTAGACCAGTGGTGCACTAACTGTGGCCAGTGGCTCGATTTCAGGTGGCCTGTGGAGCCTTCAAATAATTATCACTTTTGAATGTTATTAACTCATCAGCTTACCTAACCGTCAAATCATTAGGGAGGAGGATAATTATCAAAAGGTGAAAAAGATGACTTTAGAATGAAAATTCAGCCTACCATAAGTACTTAAATTGTCTATATATTGATAGTATGTTTTTAATAAATTGCGTGGCTTGCAAATTTATCTGTGCTTATGTGGCCTGTGATTAAAAAAGACTGCGCACTACTGCATTAGTCGGTATTGAGATAATTTTGATTGCCAATAAAATTACCCTTAGCACTACTAACGTCACTATCAACAATTCAAAAATTTTTAATTTTATCACAGCAATGGAAACAAAGTTGTAACCATAGCAACATTCAATACACTGAACATAAATTCAGATGGACAATTGAAATATCTCTGAAACAATCCATTCTATTAAAAAAAACGTTTCAAGCAAAACTTGCCGAGAATTGTATTGTCCATAACTTTAATAGTAACAAATATTTACATTACTGAAGCCATCAATGGAACAAGATGATCCAAACAGAACTTATAATGCCTATTTTTCACATAATTAATTTAAATTATAATGCAACTATTACTTATATTGGCATTAATAGCATTAAAATCATCGCAGATAAGTTGCTCTTTGTGTTCCCAAATTTCATAATTTAGGGTTATAAAATATTACAAATACAATTGATCAGAAAACTAAATTGATCATGCGTGTTTGTGTGGCAAAAATAATCTGTGTATGAACATACTTAACTATGCCAAATCTGAGTCCAACAATAGTCATTGCAATGGCAACACTTGTAATGAGTGATAAAAACTGCAAGAACGCTAGTATTTAAGCAAAATTCAAAGAAATATGATCGAAAAGCAAAATTCTAGGATAAAAATTAGTGTCTCCATTCCTTTCCTCAGAGAATAGTAGAAATTGCACCGATATTACACTTCTAAGATATTTTAATGTGCAAGAGAAAATTACCCAGCACGATGATTTTCAGATTTTCCATGTGAATCAAATGGGAAGGATAGTTCCTGGAATCAAACCCGGAACTTTCAATCTTCCAAAAAAAACTATCCTCGGGAGCTTGGCTCCAGTAGCAAGAGATTTCCACCAAGTGTCATGAAAATTGGTCTATTGGTTCAAAAGCTAATAGGGGGACAGGCAGACACAATGATGAAACTAAGCCTATTCCCATTCTGGACAGTAGGCTAAAAGTGACAAGGGTGAACCACTTCCAGCTGACCAATTTCAGCCAAAATCTTATCAGACCTTGAATTTTAAATAAAAATCTTGAATATGAAAATTTTGTGTACATCAGATAATTGGTTTTTGAGTTCGAGCACCCAGAAAATTCCTATCACACACAGTCATCATCAAGAAAATAGTGAAAATTTATTCAGAGGATCTTAAAACATGTATTTGCTTTGAAATCTCAAATTCAATTTTTTCACAAAAACGATACTTGCTCTACACTGCATATGGAGAAAGCAAAAACTGAATTTTTCATGTTGTTTACATTCTTCTTGGAATACACTAATTCGATTGAATGGCAAAGCATCATGCCAGAAATATTACATTCAGATCATTCTCAAAATTAATATTATCTTAAAATGTATCTATATGTGAACTTCCTTGTAGAGGACCAGTGATTTTAGCAACATATTTAAACAAAAAAGACAACAGAATGTAAAATAGTTTAACTGCCCAGTAAAAACATATTTTCCTAAAATTTAATAGGGCAATGCTAATGCTAGACTAGCAGTAAAACATCATTTAAAAAGTATATACTATGCACCTTCATTAATTTTTAATACAAGTATTCTGAGAAATCACTGTTGCTTTATAAAGCTCCAGCTGGCCAGCAAACTGACATTTATTTCAATTGCCTAATACAGGGTTCGGCAACCTATGGCCTGCATGCGGCCCCTGAAGCTAAGATGAAGAAGTGGTCGGTATAATTTAACAGAAAATTTCATATTTTAAAATAAAATTATGGTGTCAAAATATTTTCTAGTTGTCTTAACACTAGCAAATTATTTAGACATGATTTTCACCAGTATGAGACCATAGAATCTTGGAACAGAGACAGTACAACGATGTACTTGCACCTTTATCATGGCTAATAACGAAAGATTGCCGTGCAATAACAGTAGCAACTGTCAGATATTGTTTTATTTTCCTGTAAACTTTATTAAATGGATAGGTCTTGCAAAATTATCATGTATTTCAGAACTTTCCTGATTTCTCAATTTCTTTTAATTCAAGAGCTTATTCTCAGTAAATAACAAAGCTAGAATGTGATCAAACCCTTCTCCAACCCAGGTTTCCCCAACATGGATTTGACTACACTTATTTACTCAACAAATGTAAAATTTAATCCAATCTTATATACACGAGGTCTAAACAGGTTATATCAAATGATTATGTTATTTAAAATCACAGAGGCATCCTAACAATTATGATTGGATGACATCTAAATGAATGGAAAGCATGTATGGTTTGACAAGTCTAATGTTTATCCTACCAAAACGCTTATTAGGATCCTTAAATGGGCTGACATAATTTCCATCTGGCAAAACATCTCCCGTTTTATTTAGAAGATACTCCCGTGGTATGCGATATTTCTGGAACATCACAAACCTGAAATGTAAATAAGAGGGACATAATGCCTGTAAAATCCATTGAGATCAAAGAATATTCCATGATGTATTCCTCACCCATTATCGATGCCATTGAGTCCAATCTTTTCACCCATATCACCAACAATAAGACCTGGATATGGTAATAGGGTAGTAGGGCTGCGAATAGGCACGACAAAAGCATGCAGCCCATGGTCCTGTAGATTAACACCCTCCCCAATGATTAATCGAGCATACACAATGGCATGAGTGCAGCACTTGCCTGTTCTACCCCATATTCCAAGAATGAAACAATGTGCCGGAAATAAGTCACAATATTTGGTAACTTCGTTTAAATCTAAAAATAATATCATTATGTGCTCTTTTCTGATAGTGCATGATTAACTGGGAAGGTGACCAATTCTTGCAATAAAGCTCTTGATGAGAGCAAGAGCATGTAAAACAGGGGTGTGCAACCTATGACCAGAAGACAGCATAAGACCTACAGGAGCATTATCTAGCCAGTGAAGCAACAACGAAAAATAAATCCATGAAATTTCATATTTAAAAAAAATATTGCCATTAAAACTTTTAACTTCTCAAGTTTTTTAATGCCAAAAATTTTAACTTCATTTCTGTACAATGCTCTGGAATCCCTTCTGACCTATCCTTACTTAAACTGCTGAAGCACTTGCAACTACTAACATAGCTCCATACATAAAAAGGGTGCACACCTCTGGTATTAAAAGCTCTCATTTAATTTCAAGTTTCTTCAACTGTTTTATGATAATACTTGGGGGAATTAACATCCAGGGCAGTGGTTTTAGATGATAAACTGTGTTTCAAAGCTTTTAATCCCTACATTATCAAATTTTCAAACTCATTTCATCTTGATCATATATTAATTTCTTTGAAACCCTCCAAATTTGCAAAACGGTTCTCACCAAGGTTTCCAACCCAGCATTTAGCTGCCTCAAAATCAGGCGAGTCTAAAATGAACTCTTGAGTACTTGAGTCATAAGAAGCAGTTGTCCTCAGAGCTTTGGTGTTGGTGCCATGGGATATTTCAGTTAATGCAAAACAGCCCCCTATCTGTAAATTGATACCACATGGTCGTGAAAGTTTTTTCATTCTATTAACTCTGCCCTTCTATCAAATAAAAAAACCATTGGAATGGCAACATAATAAGCTTTATAAGTTTTGATCATGATTTCTGTTAAGTTAATACATTTTCTTTCTTAGAATAAGCCATTTAAATTCAATTTGGCCATTGACAGTTTTCTTACCTGGCCTTTTTCTGAAGCTTCAATTAAGTGATAGTGCCTTGAGGTACCCATGGCCATAATAGTTGATTGGAAATACCCAAAGGTAAGAGAATGTTTCACCATTACTGAAGGATCATATTGTATCAAAGCCACGACCATTGCCAGGGGCTGAGGAAATTTTTCATAAAATTTTATACTTATTACATTCATGGGGTAATTTGCAAAAAAAAGTATCTCTTCAAGCTTAAAATTTAGAGAGAGGGTTATAGCAGTAAATCACTATCTTTTAAATAAATAGTTTCAAATTTAATTCAGTTAAAGATATAATAAGAAGCTACCAAGATAATACACTGACAAAATCATATTTACAGAAAATATATAAACAAAATAATGGAAACATTTATAAGTACTTCAATACAGTTGCATTAATAAAATGTAATACCTAACTTTACAAAATAAATGAATTACTGATAACAACAAAGGTTTCCAGTCTTATTCTATACAAATATTTAACACAAATCAGTTTCTGTTTAAAATTAAATGAGAATGAATACATCAACGCACACTTTTAAATAACACACGTGGAATCTGCAAAAACCATATGCAAGTGTATAAAATTGTACAATTCTGTGAAAGCAAGGGTCTAACAACTGATTTGGAAACTTTAAATATAGATGTTTAGGAAAATCTTACAATTGTAAAGTTTATATATTTAATTTGTCCATTGTTGGGGAAAGTCACACCTTTCGGATATCTTCTACCAAATCTTCAATGGTTAGAAAGTTGAGCTCTTTGATCTTATACATTCTTTGGACAGTTAATCTCCGGTACTCATCCAAAGATGGTGTACTTTGAGGATGGTGAAACAGAGGATCATTCTCCAAACTATTCCAAATTTTCATCTGAAAAAAGAATAATTTATGGCTGAGAACTAATTCACATTTTGTATCATCAAAAGATTTATTACAATAACTACCTTGAAAAGTAGGATTTTTTCATCTTCCACGACTAATTTCAAACGTTTCCAATCAAACGAGGCAATTTTTCTATACCTATCTAAAGGTCCTGGGGGAAATTCAGGTATCACAGCCATTTTAAAGTGTGGTTCCTGATAAAATATACAACGCTATATGATAAAAGAAACGACCAGGTGGAAAATGCGACCAAATGTAAAGCTAAAGCACATTCAAACATATAAAAATACAGCATTTACAAAAACGTTTTTTAACGCTTTACTTACCACAATCACAGTGACGCAGCACGTTGTCTACTTATATCAGCACTTGATATCTCGATCCGCTAACCCCCTACTGACCGGATTCGATACGGAAAATTAAAATAAAAAGACAAGCCTTGCGTGCAGATTACAACATAGTCATGTGCGTTTCTTAATTACAACTTAAAAATAATTGTACAATACAAAACAACTCCTAAAATGTTTTTCGATAAAATCAATTCTCCGCTATAAACATAATAACACAAACTAAAACATAAGAAAGTCATTTATCGAAACAAAAGTCTTAACTCTCTTCACTATTTCGTTTTGGAAGCAGCAGCGGCCTGTGCAGCTTTCTTTGCTTTCACCATCTCAACTAACTCCTTATAACGTCTCATACATTCCTTTTTCGTCCGTGTAGGTATACAAGTGGCGATATCATCCCAACGAGTGGCACAGCTGGCTGGATAGGTTTTCAGTGCTTGTTCTAATAACTGTTGTTCAGCAGCCGTCCAGGGTTTCACCGCATTGGCATCCTGCTGATCTGCCGGTCCTTCAAATCGTTCTGTCACAACAGCTTCAACCGGAACCCCGCCTTTCTTTGCCTTTTCAAATTCATCAAAAGCCTTTTTGTTGGCAATTTCTTTCAATATGCCTTTGGAATAGTCTGAATTTTGTAGATCTTTCGCTTTCGTACGGACATCTTTAGAAGTTCTTTGTACTTCATTGTTTGTCTTATGTTGATTAATGAAATTCGCTACAACTTCCCATCGCTCGTTAGTTCCAGCTGGGAAGAAATTTACAGCCTTGATAAGTAGCTGCAATTCTTCTAAATTCCACTGCGCCGAGTCACGAGGTTGATTTTTGCGAGATGCAGCTCTCTCAGCCTGTTGCAAAACCTCTGCTCTTTCTCGCTCTATTCTTCTTTCCATTTCTTCCAACCACTCCAGAAAGACTACGCGACCATCTTCCAAAGATTTTCCCTGAAGCTTATCATTCAGTTCTTGTAGCTCGTCCAGTTTTAAGATTTCACACATCTTCTCCAATGACCCCATGTGATGGATGACTTCATTCTCCTTCAAAGTATAATAATTGTTTTCTTTACAAATGGTACGCAATGATTTTCTCTGTTTTTTTAATGCGCGGTTCATCATCTCTTTCTCTTTCCTGGCAGCCTCAAGCTTAGCCTTCTCTTCTGCTTCTTGCTCTTCCTTTTTCTTTCGTTCCATTTCTAAAATTTCTTGTCTTTTTCGCTCTTCTTCATCCTGCCTAGCCTTTTGAGCTTCTTGTTTGGCCTTTTTCTGAGCTATTTTCATCTCCTTGTCTTCCTGCAAAAACTTTTGAATCCTCGGATCGCATTTATAAGCTGTGTCAACTAAGAGTCGCAATCTAACCATTTCCTCCTTCTTCCTTTTAGCTCGAGCTGCCTTATTCTGCTTGTCCATCCATTTGCGGATATCCCTTTCCTGGCCTTTTTCTTTTTCTTCTTCGTCTAAATATGAGTATTCTCTCCATGACTCAAAAGAGTACCAAAAAGAATAAAACTTTTCAACTATTTCACGAGGTGAGTCTATGGAACCTAATTTTGGTACTGGAGTTTTCTCCGACCACCGCGAATTCCTTTCAAATACTGGTCCAAATACTTCAAAAAACCTGTTTCTGGAAACGTCGTTTGCTGATGGTATAAAATCATCAAATTCAGGATCCACCGAGTCATAGGATCTTCTTTTTTGAGGATTCCCAAGGATTTCCCATGCTTTGGTTATACATGAGAAATAATCGTCATTATCGGCCTGTATACCACCTGCTTTTCGTTTATCTGGATGATGTAGAAGGACAACTTGACGGTATGCTTTCTTTATATCTTCATCCGTCGCATTATAACGCAGATGAGCTAAGCCTAAAACAGCGTAATGATCCTGGTCCTTCCATTCTTTGGGGTCAAGGGTTTTGAGATAATTTAAGTCTACTTCCTTTGCAGAATTACTTTTAACCTCCTCTTCTGTTACAACAACATCGTCTATGTCACTGGATTCGTCGACTTTAACTTTATTTAATTTTAAATAATACTCCCTAAATGCAGGTCCTACACATTCAAAAGTGCACGAAATAAATTTAAGAAGATTCTTCATTTTGTCATGTATTTGCAAGTCCTTCATTTCTTCCGCCGGCACATCACTACCATTTAAGTCACATTTTTTACTGCTTTCTTCAGAATCAGTGGATTCCCCTTCTGAAGAAAGTGTAACTATGGGTATCTCATCCATATCTATAGCACTTGGACTCTAAATAATTTGAAATAACTGATTAAGTATCTGTGGTGAATAATTCTCTACGTACGTGCTCAAATGATACAATACCACCAGAAAGATCAAACCTTTACACTACGTTCACAACTGCTTAAAACAAAAGATAGGGAAATGTGGCTCGTAACTCGTGTGGCACATTATTAAAACAATATACTAATAATACTACTGATTTTTTTTTCAAAACACTGATAACGTTCAATCGCAAAAAATTACTTTTAATCTTGTAAAGAATAAGGGTATTACCTCGTCATAGATGCAAATAGCAACTTCACATGTCCAACGACTTTCTTTTGTTAAATGAATATCGTATAGTTAAATTCATGGACGGTGTGGCGGGTTTTAGCTTGAAGTTGTATGTCGAATCCAATTTCTTGTTTACGAGTAGAATTTGTAATTTTTGTCTTTAAATGAATCCATTTTTTGTATGTATTATTTTTGTTAAAACTCAACTGCAGTGAAATTGTAGCGTATCAACGTGGTGCATTTCAGATAAATTAAGTACGATGAAATGTCACTGCAATGCAAGGAACGTGATTTTTCTCGGTCATAATATTGGGAAGAAGGGACATGGTGTAAAATTAAAAACGGTTTATTTAGTGCATAGAGGGAAACTCATTCGTCCTTTTAACTCTTAACGAGTTATTCAATTTTAATTTTGGATCGTGAACCTAACCCGCAGTATTGTTTCGTAAGATCCATTTATTGAATGAATGTTGTAAAAAATTGTCATTGAAGAATAGTTCATCAACACTTTTCAGTTTCAATCAAAGTTTGAAATAGTAATTCACCGATATTTTTTTAATTTATGGAAAGCTCGATGTCGTCCTGCAACTTTGCCTTTAGCATATAGTTTGTATTAATGTTATGCTATACCAACTTGTGAGGTGAATTTTAGATAATCTGTTCATTTATTTTATAGTGTTTACTTAGGAATTTTTATTTAAATTCACCTTGGCAATCCTTAAGAGTCCTATACCACGGTCCTGGTTAACATCAATAAGGTTAGAACTGTAATATCAATCCTATTGATCACCATCTATATTAAAGTTGTTGGTCCATTCCCAAGATATCCTTTCTCCAATTCATAAATGTGGGGGGAGATTTATCAATTTGCATTTCAAAATTGCTTTAAATCTGCAAATAAACACGGAACCTGAAGCCATGAATGTTCAGAAAATTGGCATTTGATTTTCTCGCTGAAACTTGAATTCACAAAACTTGTTTAAACGTCAAACTTTAATTTATTTTGAAGTAAAAATATATTGTTAAGATAAAATGCATGATTACTAACTTTATCACATTACAAAAACTTAAATGTATTGACAGATAAGGTTGCAAGTTTTATTTATCCAACTAATGTTTGGTGGCATAACATTTTGCATCCAGTAGTGTACATCAAAATTGAATCGTGAAGAAAGAAAATGTTGATCTATTTGTTTTGGAACTGTAAAGCAATAGAAGTGTGATAGTCTTTGGCCAACTGACAACCTGTGGTTGACAAAACCATGGTTGTCAAGGTTCATGGCTTACAGGAAATTGGGGGCTATAGGGAGTGAGCCTTGGTAAGCATAACCATAAGTCCTATAATGTACATTTCAAGATTAATAAAAAGTATACTATCCTTAAAGAAAGTATTAATTACATAAAAATGCAAAAGAAAATACGTCCAGAGTACAAATAAGTACTGTACATTAATAATTAAATGGCAAAGCAGCCCCTGCTGACACTGCCTGCCTGACCTTACACTGACTGATTCATGGTCTTATCATGAGATAAAATCCTCTTTCCTATGTCTATTCTGTTCTGGTAAAGAGGCAGTTGGTATGTAGCTTCCTTAATTACACACATTTTAATATTAGTAAAATTAGTGAACTAGACTCCATTAGAACCACAGATACTCAAGTAGTGTGGTTGGCAAAATCAGGTACAATTTTTAAACTGCAGATAGTGAAAACTGATTGGTGAGGGTCTATTGCATTTTCAATCTATAACATGTTTATTTTACCCTTGACTGGTCATGCACTTTTTTTAATGTAACTGGGCAGGCAGGGTGCAAATAATCTATCAACCCAGACAGACTGTATTTATAAGATTAAGGAAAGTATTTAACTGAAAAATTAATAAACTTTTAATAATTTCATTATACAAAACCTGCTGTGAACTATCTCAGTTTTTTGCAAAGGATAATGCAATTAAAATGTTGACATTTCCCATGAAATAAGTGAAAAACTTATTCTTCACAGTTTGTACTCAATTCACATCGTTTTTAAATTATATTAAATTCTACAGCATTTTGTTCCAGAACTGCCATTAGCTACTGTTTGATGTTGTCTCTGCTCCTATAGAACATCGTAGATCCCAGTATCTGTGGTACAGCATCAAATTTTGGCTGTTCCAAGATAACCACAAACAATTTTTCATCCATAACTTTGTAATGGCTATCACCTTCATGAATAGCATCACCACAGTTTACTGTTCATACAGTGTTTTCAATTAATTTGTGCTTGTGAATTTTTCCTGCTCATTTTGTGGGGTTTTAAAGTAATATTATGAGAAAAGAGAAAATTCACTCAAAAATATTTAGTTTTGATAAGATAATATATTTTCCCAAAAAAGTGGCTAATTAAG
This sequence comes from Tanypteryx hageni, assembly GCA_028673005.1. Taxonomy (NCBI): domain Eukaryota; kingdom Metazoa; phylum Arthropoda; class Insecta; order Odonata; family Petaluridae; genus Tanypteryx; species Tanypteryx hageni. The sequence goes on along the minus strand of CM054113.1, from coordinate 80,076,908 downwards.
TACTCCAACAAAATAAGTTGCTTGTGTGGGGGTATAAATGTATTTGAAATGCTCGGAACCATGTACAGCTGAGAATAGTGTGAAGTGTCATTGCACATACCATCCTATTTACAAGAAATAATAATACTGAGAAAATAATTCGCATAACAAAATACCATGAAATGATTGTTTGCAAATGACCACTGATAGTGATTTTGCAGCCTGGTCAGCTAGTTATGTTTTAAGAAGTCAGAGAGTGTTTTATTTACATTACTATATTACATATTTTAAAATAATAAAATATTTTATTTTGTTCTAGTTACTTAGCAACATATAGGCATCATTTTACATAATATATATATATATATATATATACATAGTATTTCAGTTGCTTTTTTATACAAGAAAAATATTACTTAATGTGATATTTTAAAATATAGGTTAACGATGGATTCAGTGGGGAAAAAATTTCTCATAAGCATAAACAAAGAAGGACCCCTATCATCGGATATGCTACTACCACTGCCTCAAAGTGTTCTCTGTCTGGTGTTCCAAGAAAAATACATTTTTATGTATGGCGATTCCACAAGAATACTACCGTTGAGGATGTTGTGAAATACCTTAAAGTTAAAATATCAGCTGACGTTGAGATGGAGCAGCAGCTTGTCACTAAGGGAGAATTCTCATCTGTTTTAGTATCAGCTGATCCTGAGCTGCTTGATTCCTTTAGGGATCCAACAATTTGGCTGAAAAATGTTTTGTTTGACAGGTATTCTTTTTGGAGAAGTCTCCTTCCTCCATCCCAGAGTTGACCCACATTGATACCTCTCGTAGAAATTTAGTTATCTTGCATTTAAATGTTCAATGTCTAATGCATAAAGCCCTGACATTAGATATCGCCTTGAAGAACATCAAACCAGACATTTTGTGCCTTAGTGCAGCATTTCCCAACATTTTGAACTCTGCGGACCACTTCAGCAATCCGTTCAGGCCCTGTGGACCACCTCATTACTTACACTAACCTGCTTGCAGCAGGGGAGAGCAGAGGGGGGCAGTTGATCCCGGGCACAGGGCTGAAGAAACAACTTTACATTCGAAAGCATGATGATAGGATGGCAAGGTGCATTGTCGAGAAATAGGATCACTTTCTGCTTCTCATTAACCATCTTGGCATTGAAATATTTCAGCCAAGATTCGAATATCGCAGATGCCATCCATGCCTTTTTATTTGCATGCCACTTCACACCCAAGAGATTAACATCAACATTTTTGAAGCACCGAGGTTTCAAAGATCTCCTGATTATCAAGGGATCCTCCTCCTTCCCAACTGCATCGCAGCAAAACATAAAGGTTAATCTGTCCTTAGCCATCTTCCCACCTTTACATACCTCTTTTCTGAAGGCGAGTGATTTGTTTGGTATGGATCTAAAAAATACCACTCTCGACGACATTAAAAATGTCATGAGGGTGATATTCCTCCAATATGGACGGTAATCTTGATTTCCAGTCATCAACGTCCTTTTCATTCACGTCACCTCCTTCGCCACACACGACACGGAATGTAGTGTTGTGGCGTTTTCTAAAACATTCTAGCCACAAAGTTTTCTACATTCATTTCCTTCGCCACCTGATGAGCCCTCTCTTGTATCATCGGTCCACTCACTGGTAATCTCTTTGCACGTGCACACTTGAACCACTCAAAAACAAAGTCATTCACTTCCCCTACTTTCGATTCCCTCTTCTGTTTCATCCCACGATTCTTGTTTTCCTCCCAGTCTCTCAAATCATCATCCTTGTTTTTTATGTTGTTTATTTTCATTCTGCCACATTTAAAAATTTCTGCAAGTTTCCTCGCCGAAATTCCCTTCTCACTCTCAATAATCACATTCCTTCTCTCCTCCAGACTCAACACAACTTTACCCTTGCCTTCACTCATTTTCCTTCTCATGCTGAAACACACGCGCCTTTAAACCTTATAGCCACTAAAAGACTGCTACACGATGCAATGGGACACTAACCAGCAAGGGAAACAATGTAATGTAACTGAGATGCAGCTGTACTTAGCTAGCAGTGTTTAACAAGCACATATGGTTTTGGGAATCCCAATGCCATTAGCAGTTTCAGCAAGGCGCCTACTGGATTACGGGGAATTCCTGGAAACAATTTGAGCTGGCTGCCAGATAAGGGTCTAGCACTCCTGCTGCGCTAAGAGGGTCTCATTTCCAGCTTATCAGTACATAATTACCTACGCAAATTACAACTAATCCCCCTTATACTGACCCCCTACATGTACTGCTTTTAGCAAGATTCCACAATGAGTGTTGTGGCCATTGTGAAGAAACCATTAAATGAAAGAGTACTGGCCACTGTTCGAGGGAGGAAGTGACTGCTGAAAGGAGTGGAAGTTTACATTGCTTATATGGGAAATATGGTCGGTTCCAGAAAAAAAATGGCCGCTTACTGAGGTGACCACTGAATAAAGGTGGCTGTTGAGGCAGGTTTAACTGTATCTTATATTGTTAGATTTTTCTTACCTTGAAATATTTAGTTTTTTGCTTTTACTCTCCTCATGGTAATGTGTAAATCATCGCCATCTGTAGAATCAATTCTAGATTGTTTAATTTCTTCTTTCAACTCACAATCACTTGAATTCTCCCTTTCAAATGAAGGACCTGATAGTTCCCAAGCGCTAGAAATTTTAGAATCACTAAAAGAATCATCTCTACTCACTTCATTTGCAGTCAAGTCTTTGCTCGGACCAGCCTTGTTCATATCTGATTATAATTGAAAATAATAATATTTTGTAAATCCTTACAGATTCAGCAGCTTAATGTGTATGCGGAGAAATGGATATAGATTGGGTATGAATAGTGCCAACATAAGTTTACCATATTTCCAAAGTGATGACTAAGACCAGAGTATGAGAAGATGGCCAGTATCAGCAGCTTTTGTCCATAAGGTAGAATTGGTCTAAGCAGCTTTAGACCAGATGGAGGGAGAGGGAGTTAATGAAATGTGGTTTATTCTACTCTCTTTATATGTTACCAGCTGTCTTTGCCCCTGGCATTATATGGATGAATTATTAGACAACTAGCTGAAATTACCCGGCATTGCTCAGGTTTTTAAGTCAAAACAAAAAATATCGAGGAATATTTGAGAATAAAACCAAATTATGAAACCAGGTTAATTTTTATTGTAGTGCTTAATGGTATGCAATATTTCTTGTCTTTCCATCTTTTGCCCAAATAATTAAATTTTTCCTGCATCCTTTATCGATAAATTTGGCGATTGTATTTTTTTATCAAATAATCATAATAAGTACTTGATGGAATCACTTTTAAGATAAAGTTATTTCACTCAAATTAAGTTCCAGCGAAAGAAACTGCATGATATTATGTTGTCATAAATCTCAAATACATTAAAAACTTGGGCAGGAATTGCAAGCTCTAGGAATGCAATCGGTGGAAACACGTTTGAAGATATATTCAAATTTAGCTTACCCATACATTATCCCATGGAAAGGCTAATTTTGTGGGCCTAATTTGTCACGTGAACATTTTAAAATCAAGCCTACAAAACAAAATGAGTTCCCAAACTTTGAAACCAAATTTGGCGAGAAAAAGTATTGGTATGACATGGAAAGTGTTATTATAATCTAATAAGTTTAATTGGCTAAATTGATGCATATAAATGTTCAGTTTAAAGGAAAGCAAAATGTACATATAGATGTTCATGGGAGAAAGAGTTAACGATAATAAATGTTGGTCTCAATTAAAGAATTGTTATAGAAGTTTTCTTATTTTACCTTTTGAGATATCTTTTAAAATGGCACCTTCATCTTGCTTGTACTTTCTGTAGTTGATGGGTTATAAATGCACAAACAAATTCTTCAAAATATTTATGGTAGAGATTAATGCCTAAATTACATATTTCTCATTTACAAAAATTAGATTTAAGTATTGTTACATAAATTTTAAATTTATTTAAAAGTAACTTACTTAAACCATCTATTACTTATTCTATTTAATAATTTGTTAAACAAGTAATTATTATTCTGAAAATATGACGAAGCATTTACATTATTTTGATGAAACTCGAAACATTTTGATTAGATTATGGTCAGTTTTGTTCTTTACAGTGAAACTCATGGATTCAAATGCTCGAGTTTATTATAAAATATTTCTTTAAAGAAATAATTACATATTCAGTGACTTGGATACATTTTCATCAAAGCCATAACATCAGTAATAAACTGATAATGAAAATAAACAATAGTGATTACATAGTACATTGTAACCTTTAAGGTAATTTTACTAATCATTTCAGTATTAACTGTGATTTAGAGGAGTGACTGATTTTAAGATGTCTGAAAATAATGAAGCTTTTGAAGAAAAAATGTTATTTTTTGATTCCTGTGACACTTGAACTCCTTGCATGCACATGTTACTTGCAACTAGAGGATATGAGAGATTCTCGTTACTTTTGCTGTCATGTGGAATGGTATGTGGTTCAAAAGCATCTATATAAGATGCATTTAATGACAACACAACTGTACCACTGTTGTCAGAAAGTGATCCCGATTCATTATCTGTACTTGGAGAGGCATCATTTGAGTGGAATGTTAAAATCAAAGAATCTAATCTATTAATGAGACAGTCAAGAGATGATTCTTCAAGATTTTTGAAATCTTCACTGATTATAGATGTATGAAAATTTTCCTTTCGTTCATGAAACCATCGATTTGTCCATTGGAATTTCAAAAATTGGTCTCTTAAGCAAGAAATGTAAGAACTATTAGAAGTTTGAATAGGTTCCTCATTTACACCATATCTGTGCAAGAACTTGACACATGTCCATCTTGACAACCTTCTGCTGGACTGTGATGGATCACTGAATCCTCGAAAACTTGGGATTTTTCTTTCATGTCTGTTAAGTTGGTCATCTGTCAAATGATAATCATTAAAATTATACTTAGGTAACTACTGATCTGAAATAAGCTATTTACTTAAGATTGTCATAATGCAGAAATAATTTATTAATAGCAGCCATAAAAAAACTTCATATTTCTAATCTCAAAACATACCATGAATTGATCATTCTCTATTTTTCTAAAATTTGGCAAAAATAACTTGACAATCATTTACTATATGAGGTTTACCCACATTACTTACCCAAAGGTGCAACAGCATCCTTCAAAGGTGAGCTTAAAAGGCTTTCCCAGGTATAATCTTGCTTTGAAAATGTTTTTTCTTGGATATTAAAATTTTTTTTGGAACCACAACTAAAAGAAATTGTCATGTTGATCAAATTACATCATGCACCTTTCTACAGTGTATATCCGGCAAACTCTTACCAAAGCCATATTCCATAAAACGATAATGTAATAAAACACAAAATTAACAAAAATGATAACAAAGGCAATATATTTGAGTGTAGTATGATTTTGAGAAGGTCCATTAAATGTTCTTCAGTTGAATGAATCCCAAATTATTTACAATATGTCACCGTTACATAAGATGTAAATGTGGAAAAACCAATGAACTTTCAAGTAGTCGTGATGATATCAACTAATCACGTGTATAGAAAATCGAAAATGATTCACGTTGCCGAATAAACGAGTGTAAGCAGCATGTGTTTGGTGAGATTTCTTCTGCACGTGGCGCAGAATCTCTTGCCACTCTTCTGCCTCCTGGTGGAGGCACATAAGCGGCTGCGGTCGAGTGTAAGATGCCTACCGTGCTACCGCCCTATATGCCTATATTCAAAAACTAATTAGTTTTGAATAACCGCCACCGTGGCGCCAATAATCTCACAGGCATTTAAGTATCTATATTAAAAAAGTAGGCATTTAAGTATCTATATTTAAAAAGTGCTAAACCATAAAAGAATGAATAATGGGAACAGTTATATATATATATATAGACAAAATTGGTTCTCGTTTAAATATTTTATAACTAAAGGGAATCTAGTTCGTTGTATCGTTTTCCGCTCGTCTTTTGTTATTTTGGTGGTCTTTGGAATGTTCAGATACAAAGTTTTGTCTCCGCAATATTATAGAAGAATAAAATGGTTCGATACAAGAATAGGTTAGTCTTTCAGGAATGTTTACACTAGTTATCATTTTATTAATTCGGTTCAGGTAAATATCCATATACTGAGATTTATTTTATAATAAGAGACGTGTTGCTGTTGAAGGTATATTGTTGTTAAGGTGGATCCTGTAGATGTACCGGCACAAACTCTTTATAAACTTAATTCAACTGCTTTGTACAACTCGGTACTACATAAAGTTCAGCAACTTCATGGGGACTTTGGAGTAGCTGCCATCAAAGTTGGCTTAAGTGGTATGTCATTATATTTATTCTCGTTGTACGTATCTATTGTATCTGACATATTTCTAATTTTATTACAGCAAAGTATTGTAATGAAATGACACGTGTAGCATTCATACGCGTGCGACACGGACCCCATAAATTTGTAACTAGTGCTTTACCTTTTGTGAAGGAAATTGCACAAGATAAAGTAGTATTGCAAACGTTATACTGTGGCGCTACTCTGTTTCAGTGTAACAGATTTTTAAAAGTGAGTATGATTCTCGTAACTTAATGCATTATATACAATTAATTTGATTGTTCCTAATTTAATTATTGTTTTTTAGAAGCATCAAAGGAGTGAGCTGGAAAAAATGTGGATGCAAATGGGACCAGCTGACAAACAGAAACTGGAGGAACAAATTATGAGTTTAGAGATTTCAGATGTTAAGAATAAAGTGCCTAAATGATAAATATGAATTTTATTTGGTGCCTGATTTTTAACACCTAAGAAACTTAAGTTATAATAAGATGTACAGCTGGATAATAGTAAGAGGTTCTTAAGCAAATCAATAATGCATTAGTGGGAAATATATTTTCTTGAAAGAGATTAAGTGGGTCATAGTAAACAAAGGTATTTTAATTGTAGTCCTTCATTGGTAATATCGAAATTTCAAAAGTTGTTGAGAATCATTTCAAATTAAAATTTCTTATAATAAAATGAATATTCTAATCCTTCATTGACCATAATTCATGTTTCTTCTCAAAGAAATCATACCTTAACAAGAAGTCCAAACCAGGAGTAATGCAGGTTGGTTTCCCAAAGTTCACATCCCGAATTGATTACTTATATTGACAGGAAATGTATCAGTATGTGTTAGTCATTCCAAGGAATTCTCATACCATAAATACCATTTGTAATTCATAGTTTATCAATGATAGAGAAAAATTGGAAAACATATTAATAGAGCATTATCAGGTTTAAAATACTGAAAGCAATGTCAAAATCTCTTTCTGAAACTATATTTTGCTTGTAGTTTTTTTAAATAAACGAATTTAATAAATGTTACGGTTTTTACGCTAATATGTATGGATCAACTGTCCATTGCTGAAGGGTAGTCGAGTGGAAAAGAAAATAACCCATTTCTTCACTTGTCTATGCTCAATCCAAATTTGGTAATAATCGTCTCTATGGCAACAATCCAATAAAATGCGATTTAAAATGCTATGTACTAGTAGAAATTCAAGAAAATAAGATCAATTACCAAAATTCGTCAAGAATTAGAATAATCTACATTCTTTTCCCCTTAGAACAGTAAAAACCTTGCTCTGATATAATAATTTTAAGATATTTAATGTATTAAAGAAAACATCTCTGCATGATGGATTTGAGATTGCCTATGTAAAACAAATAGGGAAAACATTTCCTTGAATCGAACCTGGGACTTCAATCTTCGCGAAATAAAATATAGTCTGGAGGTGGGTCCTGGCAGCATGAGCCTGATACCAAGTTTCATGAAAATCGGACCATTGGTGCAAAAGTTGTTAGTAGGGGACACACACAGACAACCATTTCATAAGACTATGTTGTCTTTGGAAACCAGCCTAAAAACAGATCCAGGACAAAGGTGAGTGAGGCACCAGTTTAGGACAGCAACAAATGGTAATTTGAACTTTCAAGTGTAACGTTCTATATTATAAAATATATTTTATCTAACTTCCATATTGTCTGTAAACTACTGTTTTGAGAGGTAAAATTATGTACTGTATATTTTCATTAGGAGGGTGGTGTAATTTTCAAACCTTGCCTATGGAGCAAAAATGCTTTGTCCTGGATCTGCTAACAAAACTAAAGTTGATGCAGAAAATCAGAAGTAATTGAAAACTTGAGCACTCCTTTTTCTGATTTCTAATTAACAACTAACTCATTACTTGATTAACTGTTAAATCTTTTTGAGCAATATTAATCTCAAACTGCATTTTTGAACAATCTTGTTTGTCTGGTAGGTGCGATCAATATTTGCTACCTAGTAATATACTAATCATGTATTTTACTTTTACAATATTGTTATTATTACTTTTGTTACTATTAACGTCTAATTTTTGTTATAGAATGCAAGCATAAAAATAAAGTTTTGAGTAAAAGATAAACTGTTAACTAAAGGAAGTTGCAATTCATAGAGAGAGCTCATGTTAATTAAAAGATGCAGCAAAAACAGTGAAAAATTAACCTATGCAGTAAGAACCTAGATTTTAATGCTACTACATTATTAGCAGTTGAATAACAAGTTGAACATGGGGTTATCAATTCTATATAATAATAATACATGACCAGACAAAAAATAACAATGTTAAAATTGAACTTTATACAAAATGAAATTTAAAGTTATTTTTGTGTCTTTTGGCCATGGATCAAATCCAAAGAAGTATACAAAAATCTATGAATTATATAAATACATTATTATTATTGTATAGAAGAGATGCTGGTGATGTAGTGGTAAAGATGCTGGCTGCTAATTGCCTTCTGTTCGAAGGGGCAGTGGGCATGAATCCTACGAACATAGGATTTTTTTGAGGTTGCCTGGCCCCCTATTTGTGTGTGTACAAATTAAGAGAACAAGGAAATGCAAATGAGGAGAATGCACAAATCAACACTTGGTCCTTTGAAAGGGACATTAAGCAGTTGACCCCCTTGGTGCTCTTCATAAGAATAGGATAATGCCGGCATTGTGTTCCATCCTCACTTCTAAGTGTACTTTGTGGAAGGCAACAGAAAATCACCACATCTTTTGTATATTCCCTGGACAATTAAACCGATTGAATGATTGAAAACCTATTATTATAATAGTTATTACATAAGAGTTACAAGTTGGCCATGAGGCAACTTTATATACAGCTACATCTACAATTTTCATCTTCTAAACTCTTCCTAAATATTACAATATTATATAACCTCCAAAGGGCATTTACAATTACAATAACTAAAAGTAAATCTATGGTTATAACATTTACAAGTAAACTACAAACTAATATAATGATAATGTACTGCATGGATTTTAAGGGTTCCTGGAAGGCCATTACAGCTACCAAAGTGATTCTCGGTTCCACGAAGTCCCCACCATGCATCATCCCATCAGGCTATTCTCTACTTCTCCTCACTAGCGTAAAAATCCTTAATTATTCTTATCGAACCAATTCTTTTTGTTATCATTGCCTTGAAGAGGCCTACATTCTGAGGAGAAGGCTCAACCACCTCTGTAGGAAGATTGTTCCATTCCCCTATGCCCCTATTTAGGAATGAATATTTACCCCTATTTGTCCTTTGTCTGGCTGGTTCTTTCTTATATGTATGGTGGCACTTTTGTGGATACAGTATACAGATTTTGAAGCTAAATGCCAAAGTCATGTCAAAAACTGAACAAGGCGATACATGCAGCAAAACCTCTCAAATCTCACATTATGAAAACCTGCTCCCCTGAAAACTAGTAATTTTTTTAAATCATCATCACCCATGGCACTACAGCCTAAATTTTGTACTTGGCCTCCTCCTATGATGTTCCTATTCAGCTTGTGTTACATGGATAGGTTGACAATCTGTCAGATAACCATCTATGTGGATAACACCACACTCGTATTGAAGGGATGAGGGAAACCTGATGCCAGCATTAGCCTAATCTTGAGGCATGCTCCTCAAATCACTTCCAATGGATAGAATGCTGACTTACATGTCTTACAACGCACAAGTAGAGGGCTGGTTGAAAAACCAGCCAAACCTATGGCCTGCTACGTGTGATGTCAGCATTTGAATCATTCCCCTTAATTTTAAATATATGACCCAAAATTTGCTTTTTATTGTAATCAGAAAAATTTCTCTGCCTTCCATAATTACTGTAAATCACCTCATTCTCATTTATGCCAGTCTAAAGGTACTGTACTTTTCTGCTCTATGCTGATCAGTTTGGTAAGAAAAGATGATGATTGAATTAGTAATAATAATAAAAAATATATTTAATCATTTGATAATTTAAAATTTCTTATTCTACATAGCTCAATTTAAATACCATTGTGTCAGCTGTATAAGAAATGGTTTTAAGCATTCCTAAGATAACCTTTTCAGTGGGTGTAGATTTATGAAATCTAGGAAGTTCCAGAAACTTATCAGTCTGTTGAAAGATGGATTTTTAGAGATTCCCTGTATCAGTAAGTTTTCAACCTGTTTATAACATTGATACCTCGGTAGTATTTCTATATAAGGATTTTTGTTCTTGAGCTAGTTCACTGCAACAAAATGAAATTCCTCAGGCCAAAGGGTTTTCCAGAATATTTTACATAAAGGATGGTCTGGGTTGACATATATTCCAATGTATCTTTGACCTCCTAGAATCGATCTTTTGATCTAACAATAAATAAAATTCTAATTCAGAGGTCTGCAACTTGATGTCGATGAGCACTGCACTGCTCTATTTATTTCATCTGGTCTTTTCCCAATAATAAAAAATAGTGCTTGCTAGTACTCTCTTCAAGTTGCATAAAGAATTTAAAAAAAATGGAAGTTTCTTTTATTAAAAAAATATTATTCATAGTAGTCTGCCAGTTACATGTTTGATGACTTTGTAGACAGCTGCTGAAAGGCTTTTATATTAATACAATACAATACTTTATTTGCCCAAAAGACACTACATAGTATATAATGCATAGGACACGTCAAAAAATAATAATAAGTTACATAAATTCATCAATTCTATAATAAAATTTTGTTATAAGGAAATCAAGAACAGTTTTTTTTAAATACAGGCAGACTCCTGATTATCTTAATTTCAGCTGGTAATCTATTGTATAGTTTTATACACATTGCTTTAGGACCTTTGCTGCAAACTTTCAGTTTGTTGTGATAAACATGTAGGTCACTACCTCTCCGAGTATCATAATTGTGAAATGAACAGTATTTATTGAATTCAGTCATATTTTGCTTAACATATAGTACTACATGGTAAATATACATACAAGTTACGGTCAACAGACCTAGTTTTTTAAAGATGGGTCTACAAGAAGCTCTAAAAGGAGCATTACTCATTAAGCATATTATCCTTTTTTGGATTTTTAAGACCTCGATAACATGGGAAGAGGACTCCCAGAGGATTATCCCATTTCTTGAGTAAAAATGCCCATAATACAGGATTTTTAAAATTTCAAGACTTACTATATGTTTCAGTACTGAAAATAAATAGAAAACTGGGTTTAATTTTTTGCATATGTTATCTATATGTACATGCCATCTTAAAGTCGGGTCTGTGTGTAGCCCTAGAAATTTCAATTCCTCTGTGGATTTAATGGGATTTTGATCATGACGCAGGTAGAAGTCACTAGATTGCTGTAGACAAGAAGAGAAAGCCTTTAAAATATATTGTTACAGCTTATAGGTTTCCATTGTTTCTTACTAATGATATATATGATAGGAGGATACTATTGTTTAGGCACTTCCAGATGAGCTGGAGACTCGAAATTTTTTACGTGGGTAGGACTATGTGTAAAACCAACTAGAAATATCGAAAATCTCAAGAAAGTTCAACAATACGGCCGCTAAAAATTCGCAAATGTTTAAACACATTTTCAATCTTTATGTATTTCTGAATGTGCTATGAAGCTGAAAATATTTTTAAAGGTAGAATTTGTAAAAAAAAACTAAATAGGGATTATATAAATGTTGATATTTTAATTTGTTTGGCAGTTAAAAATTCTTAAAGTTTAAACAAATAGATAAATGTTTAGGTACTTAGAGACAAGCTAGGGAACAATTAGATCAATATTATTTCACTTCTAAATGTGCTAAAACTTTGAAATTTGGCAGAAATTTGTGGAATTACTAACCCACAATGGAAAAAGTAAAATATTCTTAAAATTGCAAATTATAGGGATTGTTTTACTCCCTATGAGTACAATTAAAACATCAACATGATTATACTCATTTCCTACTTGCATTAGTCTATAAATTGGGGAATTAACAGCATAATTTGTTCTGTGAAATTGCACTGAAAAAGTGCCATTAAAACGAGTACTATACTGTGGAACACGAAAATCAATTAAATAAATTAAATCATTACAATCATACTCTGATCTTACTATTTTAATTAAGTTCATCAAATCAAATGGAGACCGACGAGCTTCTAAAGATGTTATATTAAGAAAACATCAATTCTTCGTAGGCAATCTCCTCTGTCGGAATATTTATTTTACGACCTATCAGTCTTCAAAATTTGTGTTGTACTCTTTCCAATTTAGAAATATGTACTTTATATGTAGGAGACCATATTGATGTAGCAAATTCCAGCTGACTGTGCACCAAGGAACAATATAAAACTTTTAGTGCATAACAATTACAAAAACTTGTGGTATTTCTGTTTATAAAACTTAGCATTTTATAAGCTTTACTAATTATACTATTAAAATGAGGAATAAAAGTTAGGGATGAATCCAAAAATACTCCTAGATCACAAACAACATTAACCTTTGGTATAATTTCTCCATTTATCTTATAATCAAAAATTATGGGATGCTTCCTTCGACTAAAAGAAATATAAGAACATTTTTTAACATTAATAAATAAACCATTACACAATAATGGTCCTAAATGTGAACCCTGAGTAACACCAGAAGTGGCAACAAAGGTTTCAGAAAGACAATTTTTTATTTTAACAACTAGTGTCCTATTAAGCAAGTAACTGGCTATCCAATCCATAAATTACCACTAATTCCATAACCTTTTAGTTTGGTTAAAAGTAAAGAGCGATCAACCTTGTCGAAAGCTTTTGCCAAATCCAAATAAATAGCATCTGTTTGTAAAAAGTTTTCCATAGCTTGAAACAAGTTAGACACATAACACAGTAAGTTAGTATTAACATTTCTTCCCTTGAAGAACCCACGTTGATTAGGTGTAATAATAGACTTAAACAAAGGAGCCAGTGTATCACAAATAACACTAATATTTTAGGAATACATGATTGTATACATATAGGATGATAGTTTCTTACATTAGCTTTATCCCCTGATTTGTGTATTGGTACTACAAAGCTTTGCTTCCATGCCTTAGGGATATAGCCACTATTAAGTGACAAATTAAATAATATGCTTAATGGGTGAACTAGTGACTCTTTGCACATTTATATAACACAAGGTGGAATTTTATCAGGACCCATACCTTTATTGAGATCTAGGCTACATAATTTTAGCAATATTTGCTCTGGGGAAATTGAAAATTGACTGAGGTTGATGTCATGTTCATAATGTTGGTGCTTTCACATTAATTTTTTCATAAACACTTGAGAAAAATGTTTTGAACAAATCAAAACATCACTGTGTGTACCATCAAGGTACATATTATTTGGAATACTGTTGTCCTTTCTAAAGGAGTTAATGTAGTTCCAGAAGGATTTAATATTATCACATAATGAATATTCAACATGTTGTATACAACTACGATAGCATTTCTCCACCAAATTTTTAAATTTAGCTCTAATAATGAAAAAAAAGCATGATAATCTTTCAGGGAGCCACTATATATCTATGTTGCATGCGAGCTTTTTTAGTTCTATATTAATTAGTTCCAAATTGAATGTTTACTTATAGTTTTATATTTAGGAGCAAAATTATCTATTGCCAAACTATGTCATAGAAGTGCTGGAGTGATATATCCAAAGATTCACAAGACAAGGCCAATTCCCAGTCAAAATTCGAAAACTATAGGGACATATTATAATGATCTCCCTTCTTGTTAGTTAGTTACCTCAAATAAAAACAATATTTTGAATATTATTACCAAAGGTAAATTACTCGACTATCATTCTTGAGGCAGCATTTGTTTTGGGAATAACACATTTTTATATAAACATCATCCAGTACTATTTTTTAATTTTATCGCAAATATTATGCAAAAATGTTAAAACTACTCAAGTTTTCAACTTCTAGCGTCCAAAAATAGTTGAAATAATACAATTAATTAAAAGACATTTCACAAATACAATTTTATTTTCATAGTGATTAATATGCAGCATTAATCGTCCTTTGAAATTTAAAATAAGGAACTATTTTCATTTTTAATTGCTCATTTCTTGAGATAAATTAAAGTAATTAATTTGTATTCATGTCAGCAAAATAACTTGAGTATCGTTATAAAAATGCAAAATGTATTTTAAACTATTAAGAACGCAATGAAATTGTTAGGGCCTTTCATTTTAATGGCTTTTGGCCGCTTCTATTGCAAAGATGGCCCACTGATTGTCAATAGGAAAATGGCTTCGTTGATTTTAAAAAATCGTAATTATTACCGCGTCTTACCATACTGGAAAATTATAAGAACCTAAATGTTGCATAAAAATTCCTATCCGTCAATGAAAAACTGATAGGTATATAGTTTAAATGCGTGACATTCATTTTTGGGTCATTATGTTGATTACTAGACGCGCTAGAAGCAGCTATATCATGGAAGGAGAATCTTCTTCCATGGCCATATCTTGTGCTGTAAAGATGCGACTGAACAGAGAATGAAAGAATATGTTCAAGTAGAAAGGCACGAAAAGACTGAATTATCTGAGATTTTTGGTACAGTAAATATTATCATAATATGTTTATAACTCATTTACCTAAGGCAACCATACGTCCTCTTTTCCAGGCGTCCTAATTTTTGACAACCGCCGGGAAGGAATTCGAAAAAGTTGAAACTTTCCGGGATTTTAAAGCATTGGCTAAATCCGAATAAGTAAACAAACTGGGTTTTTATCTATTATAACGAATACCAATATTTCTACAAAAAGATTCTACCGGTGAAAAGGGCATCGTCATTTTTATGGTACATGGTAGCAATACAGATACAGCATTTGAATGAAGGTCGTATAGTAACAAGGTACCAAGTAAAAAATGATATAGTACCGAACATATCATTATGACCTTATGAAGAGTTTTGTGATGGTCTCGACCCGCTTTCATTGTGCTGAAAAGTCTTGGAGGCTTACCTTCATTCTGCCAAACATAAAGACAACGTTACGAGAAAAAAATAATCGGACGCATATCAAATACTGTAGTAATCCTTTAAAGCAAAATGTAAATATAGTTCACATGAATAACATTAATGAAAAGCTATCTCATATAAGCGGACTTTCTGGATAACCAAGCATTTAATAGTTAATGTCGCGTCTTTGTGTTATTCGTCTTAATGACCATTAAATTACACGTTAAAATATACATAGAAAAATTCTTAAGCAACCCGACGTATTAATAAACTGTTCTACCATCATGTAATAAATAAACTATTTATTATGTGAAGAAGCCTGGCGTTGAGTGAGAGTCCATGTTCGATTGCCACAAACAATAGTGAACAATTGTCCCTCTCAAAATTTATTGATCACAATATTTCATTCGTGTCTAAAATGATATAATTCTACAATCTATATTTCAACTTCTTAAAAACGTAATGACGTTATTCTGAGAATTTTCGAATGTACATGGTACACGTCACTATCCAATTGCGCGAATTATACTTTCACACGATTAACTACGTGGCTTTTATTTCTTAATATAATTAACAATAATACATTTTTATTCGGTAAAAATGCTTAAAAAACTCTTTAAAACCTTTACTTTTTATCTTTTATAAGAAATAAAAAAATTGTTAATCGTGTATTTCAGTTCACTTCCACCAACTTCCGTTTGTGGCGCTTAGAAACCCACGCATTAAGTTCAATTCTTCCGGGGACGCTTCTTCTTCGTGCAAGGACGCCATAGTTGACATGGCAGATAGTCGTAAGTTTCAAAATCTGCTTTATTTTATGCAATCTAATAGTTTTAGTAGTTAATAATTAGAAAATTGCAATTATAGTTACGTATATCTTAATAATTGTTATCAATATTGGCCAGTTTTTCGCTACATTTACCGATGATTACGTTGTTGTTCATTCAATGTTTGAATTTCTTTCTACGTTAGATTTATAATCAATTGATTCAATTTTCGCACACTTATTCAATCCATCTAGATAGTTAAATGCAATAAGTTGTTTTTGGCAACTATTTTAATATTAACTGGTTGAGGTAACCTTACATTAGTATGAGTTAATGTTTACAAATTCAGTTGGCTATTATTTTGAGGCACCCTACGTAGAGTTCCAAGTCAGTCTTTAATTAGCCATGTGGGCTTGTTTACCTAATAAATATTTTTTATTAATTAGTACGTTTATGGGTATTCTATTGAGTCATTAATATGGGAAATTTATTTTTGTAGAGTATAGCAGTTACAACACAGGAGCTGCCTCCTACGGCAGCTATCCTGGATATTCACAGCCAGCCCCCGCATCGGGGGCTCCGGCTGCGACACAGCCTAGTTATCCAGCTACAGGATATGATCAAAGTGGCGGTTACGGCCAACAAACGTCATGGGGTCAAACTCAACAGGGCTACACAAATTACACATCAACAGATCAAACAACATATAATCAAGGTGCGTAATCGTTATATGTAGTAAATGTTTAAAGCCTTTGCGTGAAGTCCTTGAAACCTTTGACCATGAAACTTTGATTTGAGGGAACACTTGTGCACACTTAATAGGCGAAGCAGAAAGAAATATGTTGCTTATGGTAGATTAGTAAGCACCTATTGAAGTGGATAGCACCTATTACTCGGTTTCTTACATTAGCGACGTAGTATATAGTAGTAGTAATAGAAGAAAAATGTCTAAAATAATTTGATTGCATTCCATATTGGTAGGGAGTAGTTACCCATCATACGACCAAAGCAGTTATGGCTCTAACCAGACTCAAGGGGGGTATGGTCAGCAAGGATACCAAGCAGCCCCATCATACGATCAAAGCAGTAGTAATCAGTATTCAGGATATGGACAACAACAACAGCAGCAACCCCAACAGCAAGCAGCCCCATCATATGGACAGCAGCAAACGGGTTATGGTCAGCAAGGAGGAGGATATGGAAATCAGGGTTATGGGGGTGAGCTTATTTGCAGTTGTCAATTGAGTACATTGGTTTCAAGGAATCTTCAAGTTTTTATTTCTAATGCTGGTATAATTGTTTTGGCCATTGTATTCACTGTGAATGTTTCTTTTCAGCTCCACCTCCATCCAGTAACTATGGTGGTGGAAACTCCAGTGGTGGAGGCAGGGGAGGAGGTGGAGGCGGCGGTGGATATAAGTAAGCATTTCATCCATGCCACCCACCGCAGAATTTCCGTCTTGACAGTGCCCTTTTTACTAAAAGAATCAAATTATATCGGAATTTTTAAGTCTAATTTTTAAGATCAAAGAAGTAGATCTCATAATTTTTTTTTTCGAAAAGTCATTAATTCAAAATATCATTCCAGTTGCAAAGAAAGATGAGTTATAGTTGCTTTTGACCCTTGCATCACTTCAAATTTAATATATTGGCTTTTACGTGTTGCCATTAATGAAATGGTGTTCTTTTAAATCTCTTCAACAGGTTGTGTAAAATATTTCTTTTGATTATCTGTGACATGAGACAAGTAAATTTAATGTATCCCTACTGCCAATTATCAAAGGAGTTTAAATGTAGTTTGTAATGACCGTCAAATAACATGAGTTCTGTGGTATGGGATTGCTGTGTGATAAAGAAGTCAAGTATAATAATAAGTGGGTTGAAATATGGTTGCAAAGTGAAATGATGAGCCATGTATATTTAGCATTATGGTATGAGTCTGGTGAATCAACTGAATATGGTAATAATGCATCGCGGATAAAAATATGGGTATACTGGTTATCTTTGACCTGGCAATGGGTATTTAGATCTTGGGTTTAGCTCCTAATCAAAAACTTGGAGCTGTTAGAAGTATGGGTTGGCATGAGAAAGTGGCACTCAAGTACTCTACGATGTGAATGTGCTCGACTGTTGACTTGTTCTTTTTAAATCCTAAAACCAGACGAATGACTTCTTGACTGACTAAAACACTCGAGGCGGGGATGTAATAATGCCCAAGTTGATTATTCATTGAAATGTTTAAATGACTTAAAATGATTTTGTTGTGGGAGTACAAGATTAAGCTAAAAATGTGTAGTAATCACCGCACTATTTATCCATAAACCTTGTTTTTCAACACACCCTGCCTCTTGTCCTGACTTGGTGACTGTATAATATAACAATGTTGGAGAGGAGTTTGATAGCAGCAGGTGTCTTGGCTGCGGTGCCTGATTTGGGTGGTGGTAGCTCCCTCCCCATTCCCACTGATACCCCTTCTGTGAGAGGGGCTGAAGTGGGAGTGAGGGATGGGGGCACTGACAGGGGGGGAAATGAGTATGGTGAAGCAAGCAACGTCTGGACGCTTCACTTGGCATCCGAGGCGGGGATTGTGGGGGAGCGAGCAAGCTACCCAAGTTACTCATTGAGTGTTTATGCTTCTGTTTTAGCAGTGGCAGCAGGGGTGGTTATAACAAAGGTAAATGCACTGAGATATCCGTCTCAGTGCAGTTTTCTGTTTCTTTTGATTTATATTGTGCATGAAAGGGCTTCATTAATGTTCTCAATAAGGCATCTAATTTCTTAGTTGTCTGTTGTGAGACTTGTGTGACATTATTAATGACATTTTGAAAAGATTTAATTATTATATGAATTTTTGTTGTTTTTCATACTATGGCATTGAATCTGTCCATGTTATTGTTCTTAATTACATATTACTTGTAATTTTCTTCAATTACTTCGTCATTGTAATGGTATCGAGTTACTTTTTGTACCAAGTTCTCTATTTAGAGGGGCCCTTTCATGCATGTTAATTCAGGTGGTTAAAACCTGGTTGGTTAAGAGTATTTGTTCGTGCAATCTTTCAGTGCCACCAATAGCCCATTCTAATTATATAACCGTTCAACAGCATCGCAATGACTCGAGTCCAGACATGATAAACCCTATTCAACCCCATGTTCATTGGCATTAATATTCCCCGAGATGTTGGTTGTTGCAATTTTTTCTATTAAGAGAAGTGCATATAATGTATCATGCTTAAAGTAAGCAGTACTTGACTGCATAGACAAGGTACATGATTTCTACCAAATAAGCAGTGAAGGTAATGGTTTAGTTTTTATTGGAGAATGTCATTGGTTACTAGAAGTTGGTTTTAGGTGATTAGGAGATCGTTTGGTTTTCATGAAGCAATTTTAGGTGTCATTTGTTATTTATGTTGAGGAACAAGATGACCCTGAAAGGTAATAAATTTTAATCTCGGCAAAGGTATTAATTAGACCTTAGGTAAAGTTAATGTATTCAAAAGGGATAAACAGTCATACTAAAGAGTTGGAAGCAGAGCATTTGCGGAGGAGCTATGAATGACATGGGGTTAAAGGTTAAACTTAGCTGTCTGTGATTCCAAATCCTTGACATTATCATGTGCCAAAATATTTTTTAATGGGTTTAAATCGTTAAACATAAACTTTGTGTATGCAGGTATTGAAAAAAGGTGGGGTGGTCTTTTGGTGGAAACTAGTTGCCATGTTGTTATAATCTAATTGGTAGATCTTCATGTCCTTTGCATGGTGGTAGCTTATAGCCACGAGTTTTCCTGTGTTCTAAACAGGAATCCTGTTAAAATTTAATGAGTTATATGATCTCTTGAAAATAGTTTTTAATTATTAATGTGCAATTTATTTGCACACACTGTTATAACTTAGCACTTTTTTGTGCGTATTTTTGCTTAATCGTATTCGCATTAGATCCAATACCTGTTATTCCCATGCTTTTTGAAGTTGAGACGCAGGAAGTGTTAGAAGTCCTTGAGGGTTTTCAGTAGTTAATTTACTTCGATATTTTCTGGTCTACTAACTTAAGAGCAGTTTTGTGTCCAATTATCCAATTTATTGGGCCATTGCTTTTTTAATATCAATTGGTATTTTATTATAAAGGTTTCATTAATGCTCATTCTGCTGTTTGGTTATTGCTTATATTAAAATTGTGCCCTTAATTGATAAAATTCAGTGGTGGATGAGCTGCAGCATAAGAAAAATTGACAGCTTTATTGTGTCATTTGTTTTTATGGGCAACTTCAGTTTGCTATTGGATGCTCCTTATATTTTAGTTAAGGTCAGCTGGCTTCTGTTTTCAATGTCAATAAGATGGGTATAAAAGATTGGCCAATTAGTCTTTCTGTAGTTAATGGCTCTGTTTCCTGTACTGGAATTCAACTTGCCATAACTGAGTAAGTTGTGTGTTGATTGATATATTAAAGAGTTTGCTGGATACAAGAATAATGCAATATGATAAGGTGGTTATATTAGTATAATATTGGTAAGAAAGTGATCAAGTGTGGTGAATGCAAGTCAGTAACAGCAGCGTATGATTAATATTGTAAATTACTGTGTTCATAACATTTGCAATTTCTAATAGTCTTTAAACGGCTAAGTGAAAGTCTTATTGTAGTAATTGTATCAGTTTATAATGTGTATTTTGATTTAACAAACTCTTATCCACTGGAAAGTTTTTGCATTTTAAGCTTTTACATCCACCTAGTGTATTAATAGTATTTTCGGCAGTTTTTATGCATGAGGACATCTTTGATGTGCAATTTTTTTATTCACTGATGTGTACACCATATCACTGCTATGCATACCAGCTTAATGTGACACTTCCTGTCAAAGATTATCTAAAAGCAGTTGAATTTCACCTAGCTGTAAAAATAAATCAAATGTGGTTGTTAATGTTACATTTTTGAAAGATATTATATCACAAAAGCAGTCAGGTTGGCTGCCTCTAAAAGCATTAGAAGCTTTGCAGCTTATGTTTGCAATGATGTTGATTGAAATCCCTCTTGGACTTCTTTGGCTAATTCAACCTATTTGAAATAATGCATTAGAAATAATGAGTAAAAGGCAACTGGTAGGCCCAATTGGTTAATTACTTTAACCACAGTAATTGGTTTGGGAATAGCTTCATTTTAAAATTAATGCATGGTGTGTTGAGTTCTTTTGTTTGGACATCTTTTCTGATGAAATGTATACTCGCCCAGGAGGATACGGTGGGGGTGGCGGCGGCGGCGGAGGAGGAGGCCGGGATGATCTCATCGTCATGGAGGACACCATCTTCGTTTCCGGCATGCCGACAAAGGTGACAGAAGAAGCAATTCAGGAACATTTTGGTTCACTTGGACGAATCAAGGTTTGATTTCTTAGTGTACCATCCTCTTTACAGTTCTAATGCTTATTTTCTTTTACTTAAAAGCGATTGTTTTGTTACAGATGGATAAGAGGACAGGAAAAATGAAAGTCTGGATGTACAAGGACAAGGTTACTGGGAAACCCAAGGGTGAAGCAACTGTAACCTATGAGGATCCACATTCAGCTCAGTCAGCCATTAATTGGTTTGATGGTATGGTTCATTTTTAATTATATATATTGCATTATTGTAAATGACACTTTGTATATGATTTTAAAAGATTTTACATTTAACAAGTCGACATCAAGTTTGTTTTTAATGTTTTGTGTGTAGTTATTTGTATTTTTGATGTTGTAAGCCCATGTATACAAGTTAATTGGGTTGGTTTATTTAAATTAGATTTTTACATTTCATTTTTTAGAAATAATCAAAAAGAGGAATTCAAGGGATGAAATAAGCCCAAAATTATAACATACTTGACATATGTGAATTTCTAGGCAGACAAAAAATTGAATCTCATTCAAACAAATGACACAGCATTGCACAACCTGTTTACTAGATTGTTGGATTTCTTTGCCTTGTAAAGGTGTCTGTCTTTAAATTTGTAACAGACTAAGTCATTGTCCTTCTCTTGGAATTGTTTCAATGTAAGGGCCCAAAATTTGTTATTGACTATCATTCTGATAATTATCTAGTAGCAGTTATGCATGTCATAAGATGTTTTTATGTAATTGCCATTTTTAGTCAGCAAGATTTTGCTTGAAACCATTAAATATTGGCTGTACAAAACAATATAATGCCCTTGGTCAGAGTTAATCCTGTCTCTTTAAGTTTTATAGTGGATTGGTGTTGAGTCTGTTATTAGCAGTGTGTTTTTTACCTCGCAGGCAAGGATTTCCATGGTTCTATCATCAAGGTGCAGTTGGCCACTCAAAAGAACAACTTTGGAGGTGGTCGTGGAGGTGGAAGAGGAGGTGGAGGAGGAGGAGGAGGAATGCGTGGTAGTGGAGGAGGAGGTGGCATGGGAGGGGGCCGTGGAGGTGGAATGGGAATGGGAGGTGGTGGAGGCGGCGGAAGTGGTGGAGGAGGAGGTGGTGGGGGAGGTCAGTAGTTTGCAAGTTTTCTTTTTGGAGTAAAATTCTTTTACTTGATTAACTTGATAATTTTTCTGCAGGTTTTGGTCGTGATGGTGACTGGAAGTGTCCAAATGGAGAGTGTGGGAATACAAACTTCTCATGGAGAACACAGTGCAATCGCTGTGGACTTCTGCGTCCAGAAGGTGTTGGTGGAGGTAGTCCCCCAGGTAATTAATTAGAATTGTTAATGATAGATGTGTTCATGTTTGACAGAAGTCTTGTTATAACTAGTCATTGTTGTGTTGTTTAGGAGGGATGAGAGGAGGACGTGGTGGCCGTGGAGGACCTGGTGGTATGGACCGAGGTGGTGGTATGAGAGGAGGGCGTGGTGGACCAGGAGGGGATAGAGGTGGTCGAGGAGGATATTCGAGGGGCGGTCCCGGTGGTGATCGTGGAGGCCGTGGACGTGGTGGCGGTCCAATGAGAGGGGGCGGGTAAGTTTATTATTTAGCTGTGACTTTTCATGTATTGGTATTCTTTATTTTATGGATGCAATAAGATTTTTGTTCTTAGTTTCATAAGTATCAGAGGTCATTTATAAACAATATTTTAGTGTAGTTTTTTTTTGCTTTTGACCACCTTTTGTTTCCTTATTATAATTCTTCGTTATATTCGGGATGGTTTAATATATCTGCTAATTATGATACTGCTCATATTAAGTATGCACTGCATTAATTTTTTTATCGGTGGACACGATGGTTATAAACATTAAGTTTTGAAATACTTGATTGTTTCTTTATTACTTGAACTGAAATTAATTAAGCACATTGTTTTTTTTCAGGGATCGTGGAAAGGATAGGTCCAAGCCATACTAGATATACACCATGGAAATTTTTAATTATTATTTAGCCGCTTCAATGTGAAGTGTGCTTGTACCATTATTCGTGTTTCTTGTGCAGATTTTCAATGTTTTTTTGTAATGACAGTCGAAGAAATGAATCACTTTCTTTTAACATTGTACCATGTGAAAATAAAAATGTCTTGTGTTAAACTCTTGTGTTATTGTCTTGAAACAGACTCGAAAAAAAAACTTGAGCGGATACCGCTTCTAGAAGTATGCGCACGGTTCTCCGCGTAGACAAATGAGTATCGCTAGGGGGATCGATTTATTAACAAGGCGGCTGTTTACCCATAGTTCCGTCGGTTGCGTCATTGTTTCGAAAAGTTGGAACACGTGGTATTATATTGGTGTAAGAAGTCGGCGGGCTATTGTTATAACGCGTTCCACTTTGTAGGTGAAACTGTTGCGTTGTTGGACTTCGTGGGAAGATTATTGTGCCGGTAAGTAGGGCGTGATACATAGCGGCTTTGTGTTGTATCCAAGATCGGTGTCGTATCTCTGTTCATCTATGTGACTTCAAGCTATTACATGGTATTGTCTAAGATTTTTCGAGTTTTTTATGGATGAAAGGTACTTGCAACTTTCTGTTATTACATTGGATTTGTTCTAGTTATGCGGCATTTAATTTGTGAAACGTCGGTGTTGTGGTGAAAGCACTTTCTCGGCATTCGTCCCAAAATGACAGTTACGGTTGATTTCACGTTGTAGAGATATTCTTTTCTCGAATATAGTGAAGCTTTATTTCATGCATTGCGAGGTTACGGAATATTGACCCATTTCTCTTAAAATATTTAGCAGACATCAACCGTGCCTTGAACTTAATGCACATTTATTGGTAGAATCAACCAAGATCATTGTAAGATAACATGGAATATCAAACAGTTTAAATGTTTCGGAGGTCGTGGTCGCTGTAATATAAGGGATACCACAACACATTTTAAGGTAGGATATTAACTGGGTTTTCTTGTACTAAATTGCTTACGTTTTGACAGCGTCATTACGATGCATTTATAAAATTTCAATGGAATTCGCTCAATTTTGTATTAGTTCTGAAAGATATCAAGGATGTTATATTTTCTTAACATGTAATGTGCCAGAACGATGTATTCTCTCTCTAAAACCGGTGTATTTATTATCCCCAAATTTTTATTCGAATATGAATTTTATTTCGTTATGCAGTTGGATGGAAAGTGACAATTTCAATGTTCTGTCATATCATCCAAAGCTTTTTCAGTTGTATCAGTTTGATTTTAGATAAAAATTAATGAGTATCATTTAGACGCTCTATTTATTATGTGCTTGAAATGTCAATTTTTAAAACTTAATTTCATATACGTGAAATACGTGACGAGTTTTTTTTTTAAATCACAGTGCACATTTTCTATAGTTTGTCATTCCTATGAACGAAATATTAAATGGCATAATTATTTAATTTTAGTTTTGATAATTGTTTCGTTTATGTAACGGAATCGAACGAGAAGCGGGATGTTATTCCTTCCAACAAGTGGGGAACGTAGTATTTGAGTCCTTGGTAACAAGTGAAACAATCTTATTTCTTTTCGCTAATATTTTTATTATTATCTTGATTTTGAATTTCAGCGAAAAAATAACAAAATTAATTGATGCATATCGGTAAAACAATATGCAGGACGTTATTTATTGGTCTACCCGGTTGTTGAAACTGGCTTGTTAGCATTCGCGAAAATTAGCAGATTTGAAAATGGTTCTACTCAAATCAATCAAGATTCGTCCCCATGTAAAATTCTCTTGTAAATACTTATGATGATAAAATATTTTTCGTTTATCTTCCATTCAGATACAATCTAGTGGTAACCTAGTGGAACACATTAGTATAATCACTTTTCAAATGATTTATCCTTTAATCAGTAGTAACGAAACAAAGATTCATTCTATTCATACATACTTTTTAGCAAAGTAAGAAACTCATTTATAAGCAAGCATGTGTTGCCCATGTTTTAGCAATGATTTGTCAAACATAAATGCCAGTGTTGCTGGTGTTTTATAATTTTATCAGATGTCCTTAAGTAGTTGTGTTTTTTCCATGCAACCGTTTCTTTGCCAAAGAACAAAACGTAGTATGTTGCACAATATGGAAAATGAATTTTCTTTTTCTAATTGTGTTAAAACAAACCATTTTACCAGATTTAAAATAAAATTTTTAAAAGTGTATTATTTCAATCTTGAAGTTCAAATCCCCATTTTCTAAAATTGGCATTGAAGTGTTGTTCATAGATTATAAAAGTAACTGGTAAGGCCTCCGTCCGCCAAATGGGAATGTGGCCTAAATTATTCGTGAAGTTGTACTTTAATGTGGGTTAATTCTCTCTTGAACTCCATTTTTCCTCTTCTATTCGTTATCCTTATCTGTAGCTGTCTTTGGGATTTCAATATTGATATTTTTCGGAAGGAATTTATTTGAATTTTCTGGATTAAAAAATATATACTTATAGCCGGTGCTTGAAAAATTTCATGCTGACTTACCAGTCAGGCAAATATCTCACTCCTCGGGTGAAAATTGCCAGTGCCCCAGAGACCCCAAGGCTGGAAAGCAAAAAAAAAAAAAAAACACGCCAAAAATGAAACTTATTATTATTTACACTTTCATTGACCTATATCTTTATTTTCATTTTTGCCAGATATAACTAGCAATATTTAACCAAGTACATTGTACAAAATATATTTGTATGTACATCAGTTTGATCATCATCATCATGCTGCTGTCCCAGGACAGGTTTCAGCTGAATTGCTGCCTCCATCTCTCTCTCCCTGGAAGCATCTTTTATACCTCTCTAAGTACTATATTCCTGCTTTAAATTCTCTAATATTTTTCTTCCTCTTCTTCCACTAATTTTGCCTTCTACATGACAATATAAAAAAAACTTTTACATATTATCAGTGACACAAGACCATGAGCAAGCAAAAGTTCAATGAAACTTATTATTCATATCTTTTTAGGTATCAACATACCACTTCCAGAGTTTATGACCTGGAACATATCTTACAGTTTTTGCACTAAAATACCACTTGTCTATGGCCTTATCAGGTTTAAAGGCGTGCACTGCGTAGGAGAATCCCCTGGATGTGCTTATAGTAGTGGCTGCAACATTCACTAAATTAAGTAGTTTGGCAATTTTTCCAAATATTTCAATTCAACAATAGGTATAACATATAAATAATTGCCGATTGAACTGAAACTGCTCTGTTGAATTTTTTACTTGACAACTAAAAACTTTCACTCATCATGGACGAGCAGAAGGGCGAATTTTTCAAGTCCTGCTAGCTATTAATCCTAAGAAGCTATATACTGTTTCATGATCATTGTCAACACTTTTACTTCCTTACTACATCTCTTTAAATCAATCATCAAGTAAAATGGAATAATTTCTGTATTGGTGATGGAATTATCATGTTATATTCATTACCTTTAAAAAATAAGATAACAGGTGAATTGGTTTGAACACTTATTCAGCTAACACAATAATAATCAACAGCTTGGCTTTGATAGAAGCCAATGACAAAGGATGCTTCCAGGCACTCCTTTATTGGCTGGTGGTAAGAATACCAGCCCGATTTAATCATCAATACTTACAACAAATGTATCCCTGTAACATGGATGCCCGCTGGGGGAGTGGGGGGGGGGGGGGGGCAAATGGAGCAGTTGTCCCCCTCTGGATCAGACCTGTGTCAAAGGAAAACAACCATTGATGTCAGGTTAGATCAGGGAGGGAGCCGGTGGTATAGTGGTTTGAGTGTTGGCCCTGCCATGATGTGCTAAAAAGCCACACCCAGTTTGAATCCTTCAGTAGGACCCCTGGCCCCCTATGTGCATGTTGGAACTAAGGAGACGAGGATGAACCAAAGAGAAATGAGCATGCTCAAATCAACACACTGTCCTTTGAAAGGACAGCTATTCATTGCACTACCTCTTAGATACCTATTGTGCATAGGCAAGAGGGGAATCAGCAGACCGTAAAATAGGGTTAGATCAGAGGATTGACTCAGTAATTTTTCTGACATCAGGCAAGTGGGTAGGGACCCCTGCAATATGCTTTAAACAAACCACTAAGATATTAAGCCCACCAAACCCGACTTTAGGAGAATGCATGTCCCCTTGCTCCCCCCGTGGAAAAGTTCCAGCAGATGCCCATGCCCTGTAGTTTATCAGATTGTTAGCTGGTAGAAGTCCCAGTGCATAAAGCTATCCATAACAGTCATATCTCGCTATTCTAAATTTTCCATTGTGCTCTCAAACTGTCCTGGGGGCAATTGGGCTATGTATAATTGTTTTGCAATTTATTTTTGTATTTTATGTTGTTGGTCTTGCATTCCAACATAGATGGGAGCTTTCATTAGTTCTAAAACCTTTATAGCTTGTCACTCTAACATATACCTCTCTGGTTGCTCCAAACTAGCATTCACTCTGCATTCTTTTAGTAATGGCCAGTTTCAATCCTTATGTAACAACGATGATGGGGTTTCATTTGAGTTTATTTGTTTTCTTTTATTAGTTGCATGCAGACTGTTCTGCTATGTTACAGTAAAGCTTGAATTAGTAACTGTGAACTTTCATTTTGTCGGATAGATGTCGTTTATTTTGAATTGTTTATCAGAAATTATAGTAGAAATGACTGATATCTTATGTTGGCTATTACAAGATGCTAAATCATCAGAGTGACAGATTTCATTACACTCCATGCTGATAAAGTGGATAGGAGTGACTGCTGACTTATATCCATGGGTCACAGTTAAACAGATTTAACTCCTTTCTTTGTAAATGGAGTGATTATTGCCTTTGAGTTGATGTATTATTGTGGATTGGATAAATTCATTTGGTCTTATAGTCATTTGAGCTATCTTATGCTATAACATCATCATTTTGTTTCTTACATTTTTTAGTACTTGTTGTCATTGCTGAAAAGCACTATCATCTTCATGATGTCCATCCATATGCATATATCAGGGAAGAATTGGCTTAACTGATTTCAACCAAATTTGGTTCATAGAATCTTCACATAATACATGACCAAAATGACATATTTGAACCGGATTGACTCAGCAGGGGTGTCACAATTGCAAAGTAAAATTTTTCTGTAATTATGAATTTGGAAAGAATTGGCCAAACTGACTTCAACGAAATTTTATATGAAGGTGGTGTGCAATTTTTAAACAAAATCACGATATTTAGTATAGTTATCGAAAGGGCTGTCACAATACTAGGAATAATAAAATTTCTTTGTACACTTATTTGTATGGATTTGGAAGGAATTGGCTGAATGAATGTCAACTAAATTTTGTAAATACAATACAAACCATAATGAAATCAAGATGTTTAATGCAAAGCTAAAGAGCAGGGTTACCACAATAAAAGGTAAAATGATGTTTTTTTACATGTATTTCTAGTGAACGGACCATATGGATTTTAACCAAATATAGAATATATAATCTTCGTATAAATAAATAACCAAAATAGCATATTTCAACTGGGTCGACTAAACAGGGCTACCACAATATCAAGGTTAGAATTTTTCTGTAACTATGAATTTGGAAGGTCTAGGCTGAACGAATTTCAAAGAAATTTCATGTGTAGGGCAAGTATAGAATAGCAAAACGAAATGAACATGTTTAGGATGGATCTAAAAAGTAGGGCTACCACAAAAAATTTGATGAAGAGCACCTCTGTACCATGGGAAACCCATGTACATCCCTACTTATTTGGAATTCTTTAGCAATCATATTTTGTTGCCAGTCAGCTTTACCAATATTGGACAAGACACTGAATCAAGATATGCGCTTAGTATGTTATATATTATCAACAGATTTCTGTTCACTTGAGGATACACTTGTATCTCCTTGAAGGGAGGGTTCTCCATCACCATAGGCAAGGTCTTGAGTACTTCTTCAATGGTTGGTAAACTAAAATATCTTGTATCACTGTTAAGATCCTTGCAAAAGACTAATTTTAATATTTTGTAATAGCTGGCAAAAGCATTTTTTCTCATAATTCTGTCTATTGCATCTTCATGGTATAAGCCGGACACTTCTTTGTCTGAAAAATATAAGCTGTGCATGGAACCTGTGGAAGACTTTCCCCAGCTCTGTGTCTAAGAAATCCTTCATAGATCTGAGGCGACACTTGAAGACTTATAAGACGCGATGATTGCATATCCGAGTTCTCGATGCCCTCCTTGTCCAACCCAAAACAGTTCTGGTCCGTTATTAACCCTTTTAGTGCCATGGGCTGATATATCGGCTTTTGCTTCTTGGGCAAAGAGTGCCATGGCCGATATATCGGCTCTGGCGTAGACTGAAACTGAACGTAATAACTCATAGTCTCTACACACCCCACAAACGCATTACTATAGGTGAAACACTAGTCAGAACCAAAAGCCACATGCAATTACTGTAATATCTCCGAGATAAACATCTTTGTATTAATTTATTTATTCAAAATTTATGGCTGCAGAAGTTGATGGAAAAATCTGTAGTTTATATTATTTTTTGTATTTCCATGTGATTTCTTCTTATGATTTTCTAGAGTAATATAGGTATTATAATTTTTAAGTTCTAATGGGGTGTATTGTATATAAGATGAAAATTATTTGTGATAAACTTTTTAATATATTTTTTGCAATTGATATGCAATAACTTTTTATTGTTATTAAATTATTTAATATTTCATTTAAATAATAATTATGTAATTATGAAGAATGTACTATTTTTTTACAGATTCTGAAAAAATTAGCTATCTTAAGAAATAATTTCACTGTGATAGTATACCTAAGGTAATACAAAATTCACAAATTGCCCATGGCTATACCAACCAAAATTTGTATGGCACTAAAAGGGTCGACACAATTGTAGCAGAATCCCACTCAAAATTACTTATAATGATGCCAACACCTCTGGTTCTCATAGAGCTGATCTGTTTATTAATTTCTTCTCTGATACTCTTGCCTCCTCACATACTACAAGTCCTATCAGGAGTAGTAAATCTCTTTCTCTTCAACCCATTTGTCATTTCTCTCTTCCAATCTTCAAACTTTACAACAGGAAATCCAATTATTCCTTTCGAAGACTTCCTCTACACATACCATTGTTCCTGATGGCATTAGTCCTACATTTCTCCACAAATGCACGGAATTACTATCTCTTCCACTGTCTTTTATCTTTAACCATTGCTTCTCCACTGGCACCTTTCCCTGGCATTGAAAAGCAGCTAACATTGTACCAATACTGAAGTCTGGTAAGAAATCAGACGTTCTGTCTTACCTCCCAATATCTTTACTTTCATTAGTTTACGAGAGAATTATTCTCAGTAGATTATACTATTTCACTTCTCTGCACCTCTCTTCTAATCAACATGGCTTCCTCCCTGGATGCTCTTGTCTGTCTAACCTTGCTGTCTTTCAGAATCATGTAATTAACTCTCTTAGAGAAAAATCCCAACTTGCCTCCGTTTTTCTTGACTTTTCAAAAGCGGTCAACTCGCTAAACCATGGCCTTTCATATAACCAAAATAAAAAAATAAAGGCTGTCTCCTTTAGGTCTTCTTTGTATAATATAATGACCCCCATGCCCTGCATACCTATTTCTGCAGCATTGTCCTATCGACTATTTCTTACTGTTCTCCCATATGGGCAATGTCAACCTCATCGAATCTTTCTTCTCTTGATAGGGTGGTTAATTTCTTTCTTCAAATTGTCTGAATTCCTTCTCTCTGTAACGCCTCCAATGATGGTATTCTGTCTTCACTTTCCCTCGAGTCTCTTACTGTTCTTAGAGCAAAAAGTGATCTTTCATTACTTTAAAATGTACTGAATTCTAACATTGACTGTTCTGTACTTCTCTTCCTATTCACTTACACATCCCAAATAGATCTACTCGTCTTTCTTGCCGTCTTAACCTCAGTACTTCTGCCTCCCTGCTCTTCTTAACTCTTTACTTCCAAACTCAGATGTATTCAATCAACCTTTAATGACCTTTATCTCCTCATTTTCTTCTCTCTAGTTTTTCCTTTTGTTATTAATTGTTTTTGTTGTATTTTTGTTTGTCTCCTTAGTTATCTACTTATTTCTGTAATGATGTTATGGATTTCACTTTAAATTTGCCTTTGTGCTGTATGTGAAATGTTTATAAATAAGTGATGCTCATTTCAATTAAATTGCATTAACATTCATCTGTTTTTGATTTGCTTGTAATGAATGTATGTCAAGAGCTGCATATATTTTTTTGGCAATACATGAGATGGATTTAGGTGAGAGGCTGCCTGATAAATTTCCATGAACATCATTAATTTTAGCACCCATTGATGCAAATGCTGCAGAGCTTTTGTAATGCCTTATATATATTTTTAAAAGTTTTTATAATAAAACAAAAAATCTTTAAGTTTGGAAGGATATGGTCATTTTGTTGGAGGTTGAATTTGTCTTTATGGCAGAAATTGTTGAATTTTACATTGATGGTTTTTCAGCAGAAAAATTCAAAGGATCGCAAAATTTATAAATTGAATCCATATGTCCACAATAATGTTCATGTACATCAGCTTCATTGAGCATGAACATTTCTCCACGCTTAGTGCTTAAATTCCTATTATATCATATGGAATGTTGATGAGCATCTCTTTGTCTTTTACTTGCAGTTTGTTCAGCAGCTTGTCTTGTCTTATTGCATGTCTCTCAGCATCTGATAATCATCTTTTATTTACACTTTCCGCAGTTTGGGATTTTCATTATCGTTGTAGCCTTGCTCAAGTAAGTTGCTGTTTGGTTTGTTGATATCATGTATTATCCATTTCAAGCTATATAAGTAAGAGTAAAAATAAATTAGGGTTAATTGGACTGTATAATGTGGATTGGGCACAAAGAAAATGGATTAAGGTCAAGGCAGCCACTCTTAATATATTTACAGTATCACAATGCTAACATTTACCTGAATTAAGTAAGAAAATACTTATCTATTTTTATAGTAGCCATCCATAATTTTCTGCATTCCTACAATCGCTGTCAGAGGCACTATGTGAGAGCATTTCAGTCAGAGGCTGATTATTATATTATATAAATGAAGAGAATTAATGAAAAAAATTTTATTTCTTCGTATTTTGCACTTAAACTAACATGCTCAATTTCACATGACTAGCCCAGCCATAACTGGAGAGATTTGCGTCACCTTGGGTTGAGTGAATAAAAATTAAGCAAATGCTAAAAGCATTTGCTTCAAATTGAGTGAATAAAAGTTTGCTTTTGCTTATAAGCTTATTCTTTCTAGCAAAAGCAAATGCTATTTTTTTATTCACCCCAAATTAAGCATTTGCTTAAAAAGTGAGGGAAATCTTAAGCATTTGCTTATTTTTTATTCACTCGACCCCTTTTCGATATTTCCCACTGGTAAACTTTTAGCATTCCTATCTTTCTCTTTGAAAGGGAAGAAAAACAATGTTATAAATGATCGATTCTGAGTAAGGGTTTCCAGAGTGTCTATGAAATTATTATTTTTGCGAGAATTATTTATAATGAATCGTAACGATTAAAAATACAGTGCAGCCTCTATAATCCGAACCCACGTTAATCTCAGTCATTTTAGTGATCTGTAAGTACATTAATTGGGGTTTTATTTACAGAAATTTGATACATAATAGTTTTTTTCCTCGTTATTTCACATGAATCCAGTAATCCGAACACCTCGATAATCCGAACACGCACTCGCATTAATTACTTCGGATTATAGAGGTTGCACTGCACATCAGAACTCTCAGCGCTAGGTCATGCCGTTACCTAAGTTCTTTGGGTTTATAGAGCAATTGCCCGAATCTAGGGCGAAGAAGGTGATTAGTACATATTGATTAATTTGCTTCGGTAAAGTGGTTTTAAGTATTTGATGATTTGTTTTCGGTAACCCTGAGACATACATGGATTTGTCTAAACACTACTTTCTTTTGCATTCGATATGAGCGGAAATGAATTCCTATCTTCTCGTTTTAATGCGAACTGTCAGCGAGTCGAAGGTGCTGCTTTAAAATTATTTTGTCATTGGCTACAACCTCTTGCGATTACAGACTGTGCTTTCAAGTGCCGAGTTTTAGTAAGTACATCAGAAAATGTCGGTGTTATCAAGTTTTGATTTACATCTTTCTGTATAGGGTATTCAAGAAGCATTAGTCTGTTTACTTGTAATCTGCGGTTGATTCGGTTGTCAGTGAAACATTTTTACTTCCTCCGTATATCTAAAAACATGTATAAAATAATTCAGACGCCCTTAAGTTTAGAGTGTTTTTTGGCAGGATAGTTGATTAGCTTATTTAATGCGGTAGCCACTCAAGATAGACTAAACTCCCTCCCTATTGATCGAAAAGAATCGGTTGAAATAGCATATTTCCTCGTTGTTTTACTGCTTCCATAGAAATATTTCAGTCGTGTTTAAATGAGTACATTTTTGATGTGCAGTAGTTGTAGTAATATCTTATTTTACGTGGTATTAATGAAAACCCTTCTAACGTAATCCGCCGAATCTTTTGTCTGGATTTCGGTAAATATATCTTCAATTTCTCCAATATAAACACAATCCCTAAATCTCAAAACACTTTTGCTCCTGGGTAAGTATGATGTACTACTGTTGGTTTAATCATATTATCTAGGACACTCAAACCAGTGGGACGCGAAGGTCGTCCAGATGAGACGCGAAGTTTCAAAAATAATTATTATGAAACCTTTTCTCAACAAAATTATTTAATATTTGTCCTTAAAAATTTTTACTAGTCATTAATATAATGATAAAATGCATTCGACGTAAAAATCCACTTCTTGGAAAAGATGGAGTTTGGTTTTTATCATGGTGGGACCCTGGTTATTTGACAAAACAGTTGGTGGGATGTAAGATGCAATGCCGATGTAGGATCTATGCAGAAGCGCGCCAAAGAGTGCAGAAGTGGGCCTGGAATTTACCTTCTCATGTTCGCAGAAAATCGGATTAATATTATAAAATAATTATTAGGCATATGACCGTTCATAACTAGAAAAGAGTCCAAACGAGATCTGGTCGAGATATGACTCAGCTCGAGGGCCGGGTCGAGCCTTTCGATATGTCGGCAACTTTGGCTAAATATTTGTAGAATTCCCGTCTTCTCCAGTCTTATGTTGTTAGACAGCCATGATGCAGCAATCACGAGATTGCTTTCTTCTGCCACGGCACACGTTCCACTGAATGTTTCGTGAACGAATCGGTTGGTTTCATTTTAATTAAAATAAACTATCTATAGACGTGACAGCTACGCGCTGTTTATGTTGACGTTTCCATTCATTTGTTTAGATGAGGGTACTTAGAGTTCGCATTTAAGAGAGGGCTTGGACGTTATCCTTTTCCTACTTATTGGTATCCGGTGTAGCATCTATAGCGGTTGGTTTGAGGCAGGTAAACAGCAAAATTTGGTGAGTCAATTACTTTTATTTTCGCGGATCGAATTAAAGGACAATTTTGCCTCCCCTTCCGTTTGGCATGTCTTGTGACGCTTAGGCTTCGAAGCCAATTGGGGTTTTTGAGGTTAAGGAAAAATCGATGTTATTACGGTCTCCGACCTTACATTTCCGAATTCGTCGAAATTTTTTGTATTGCACTTCATGTTCGCTTTTTTAACTTCCATCCATCGCGAAAGTTTAGTGGAAACGTTATTTTGATCGGTTTCAACGGATTTTTCATCGTATCACCTACCATTTATTTATTTTATTTCTTTCATATCGAAACTTTCGATCACTGGCTATCCAAGAAAATTAATTTTTAATTCGTGCCAAATTCTAACAGTTTTTGCACAATCCCTTTTAATTGTATCCATATATCGCTGAAAGCTGGTGTGTTGTCACCATCTTGAACTTTGAAATTAACGCATGCATTAAATCTGTGTTTGTATTACGTTGACTGACTGACAGATAAAATGTACACATTTTCAGAAAAAGGTAATATTTTCCTAAAGTAAATGGTATATGGCTGCGCTACTGCGTATGCCATTCCTGGAATGCTCGTGTATGAAAAGTGTCACAAGTCTCGGGTTCTTCCTCAGATTTAATACGCATCAAGTTTATGGGAACCGCGTGGATATCGTCTTTACTGGAATTAGATGAAGTTCAGGGCAGGAAATTTAGGATGGCAAAACAAATGTGTGAAAATCGAAGAGCTGTGAACAAGTAATGAGTTAATATTTGGAATTACGAGTTGGCGAGGTTTTACAAACAATCGAAATTCCCGTTAGTTTTCTTCCTAAGACTATCAGGAAAACAACAGCCTAGAAGTTGCTGTGGGTGTTTTAGTGCGTTCACTAGGATCTAGTGCTTAGCAGCAGTTTGTAGATGTGTACATAATGTGTGCCGTAAGGTTGCAGCGTTTGCAAATTTTTTAGTCCTCGCGAAGTTAATGTAAAATCTAAAAAGGTAGAAATTGATAATTTAGAAAGAAATAATTATCGATTATGTAACATCATCTACGCTCTAAGAAAACTGATTACCATTAACCTTGCCCATAATTCTCATTCCTCATGTTTACAAGGTGTTTAAGTGTCTTATGGAAGTTATTCTCACTTGTATAACAAATTGAGAGAGTAAAACGTACACGTACGTTAAACAGTTGAAGCTCAAAAATCCAACTTGCAAAAATCTAAAAATCTCAAGCAGCCACATGATTTGGTATGCATTCCTTCGTCAAGTTCAAGTTTATATAGTTTGGGCTAACCTAACGTCAAATGTATTTTTTAAATTTATTTATTATTGCCAAAATGGTGTATATGTATCGTATCCATGGGTGCAGAATGCATTAATTATTTATTGTTATTATTTTCATTTCATCAGATTCCTTAGGCCCTCAAGTTTTTGTTTAATTTCATTTATTTTTATTAAGATGTGTTATAATCCTATATTTTATTGCCATGTCATTGTGCGCCTTTATATTTTTACGCACAAGTACAATTTAAAAGATTTTTCCGACGATAAACCAAAATCGCCCCAATTCCGACCAAAAATCCGTAAGACGACTTGGTCCCGAGGTTATCAGATTTTTGAGCTTCGACTGTACATCACATTGACTATGTAAACGTCTTCAAAGAGTGCGGAAAAATATAGACGAGCGTACTCACACGTATTCGTTGTTTTAAAAAACCGTTATCCTTAATTCTCTCCATGATTTGTTGGTCGTGAAGGTCTCCGGGGATATATTTTCGGCCCTGGTTTCATCTCACGGGCAGTGAGCAGGACGTCTGCGTCTCGCCTCTGTGGTATCCACCACCCGTTGACTGCCGCTCATTATCTTGTACTTTATATCGCCCTCTTTCGTACTATCTCCTTCTCGAATTAACTTCGGCATCGTTTTGCGCATCGAAAGAGAAGGAAATCGCAAATTGCCCGTGAAAAAAAACGCAGCGACCTCGGAACCGTAAACGAAGTCGGCGGTTTGATTTGTCCAAAATTGTGTCTTAGGTGTCACCGGCATCGATATATCGTGCAGGTTTTTTCCTCGTCCAATCAGTGCGAACGAGAGTGCAGCATCCGCGTTTAAAAATAATCTCTTTTTGTCTCGATCCACGTTTGACGCCTCGGTTCACGTTGTATTTTCCGTTCTCGTCACGTCGCGTTCTTTTAATGCCACGTCATGGGTATTGGATGTTTGTTTGGACATGCATTTAGGTTTCTTTTTTTTAATCTTGAACCAATCGTCTCGTGTGCCGCGGTGCGTCCTCTCCATATCTCCTCTCATTCTCGATGTTCTGATTTGGCAACCTCGGTTATTCGGCGTGTGAAAGAGTAGCGGGTACCACGAACGTTGGAATGAGCTTCTTCAAAGAGAATGTTAATTTTTAAGGTATTTGATGCGATAGTTTATTTTGTGTAGACCTCTTAAACGGGAATGGGAGACGGACGCTTGTTTTCTAATCGTTATTCTTATCGAACTTTTAGTGTTGCACTTTTATTCGTTTTGAATCCTCAGTCTTTGTTATCGAAGATAAGGGAAGGAAGATATTTTTTTTACTATCGAATAGCTACTGAGTTTGATTAGAATCAGTGAAGACGTTTTTTTGATCAGTTTCAATCCAGCGTGAGTTTGCTGAAATTGGGCAGATTTTTTTCAGAAATGAAATACCTAGTTCAACTTAAGGACTTGGTCGAGTAAATCTCGTTTCATCCGTCACTTTCCGTCCCACCTTTATATATATTTTTTCTGCAATTCAACAGATTGGTGGGTGGCAAAGAATGCGATGCGGCAAAATTCTGTTTTGTACGGTTGACTCTCCCATTGTTATCTATATGTATGTCGCTCTGCCCTACAATCAGTCTGGCGTATTTTATCATTTTAAGGTTGATTCACACTTAAAGAGACGACAACGACAGGGCGGCTTCGGATTGTTAGCGAGAAAACCAATGCACCCGTCCACACTTGTACGGCAACGACACGACGCGCCACAGACACGACAGCGACAACGCTCAAAAAGAACCCTCGATTAGTCGTTTCTTGTCTTTGCCGTGTCGTTCCCGTCCTAATGTGGACAGGTGCATTGGTTTTCTTGCTAACAGACGAACAGAGAGGGTAATTGTCGTATCGTTGCCGGCCCGTGTCTCTGCAGTGTCGTTATGTGTGAATACTCTACCTTCCTGTTGTCGTGTCGTTAAGTGTGAATCAACCTTTAGTCGTGTCTTCCGATAGAGGCGGGGTTTGGTTTTCAGTTACCTCCTCAGATAAATATTACGACCTATTGTTCTCTATAACGTTTGATATTCACTCGACTTTCTTGTAGCGGTAGCTTTTCTAATATCGGTCTCCTCTGTAATATTTGTTCCCGGGTTTAAACGCCACGCTGAACGTTTACTAACCCTATTATGTGATTTATCTCGTGTTCACCCTTTTTTATTGCCTTAAGTAATTCATTCGAGCTTTAGGAGCAGAAGTTTGATTTTTAGTACGTACGCAAGAGGGGGAAGGGGTTGAAGTTTGCGTATATCCTGCGTGTGGAGAGGGAATAAGACCAAGTAGTACGTACGCTCGTAAAATAAAACAAATTATATAGAGATAGATTGTTGTTAAGTTTTTAGTCTTTAAGTGTTTGAAACACATCAAATTCTGTTCTCTAATATTAAACTTCATAAAACACTGTAGTATAAATACAAAATTTATAAATATTTTAAGTAATAATTATGTAATATAAATAAACAAACAGTTGTCATATTTTAATTACAAAAATGTTTATTTTTGCGACGAAATTGTGCACTTAAGTACGTACGCACGAGGGAGGGGGGTCGAAAAAAGTACACCATGCAACAAGGGGGGGAGGAGGGGGGTTGAAAATGGCTGATTTTTTGCCTACGTACTAAATGGACGGCCCATTAAAAGCTAAAACCTGCTAAGGTGATCACTCTGTTAGTCCGTCTTTCTGTGCGTGGGCGATCAATTTAAAAAAAGAGATACATATTTGGAAAATTCTTTTGAATTAGCTCTTATCGATGTATGAATTTTCCACCGATTGAATGTTCCAAGTAGTTCATAGATTTTCTGCTAGGAGGTGGCTTCAAAATCGGAAAGTTCAAAATTTTTTTTAATGGTATTGTTGTCAAATTACTGAAGTGTGAAAGAGTAAAGTTTTCACGAAAGGGTAGGTCTAATGAGGATCTATGTTCCAGCGATGCAGGTTTCTCCCTCAAAGGAGAAGGAAAACCTGAAAATTTTTATGAAAACGTTCTTCGATTTCTTGCTCTAGCAAGGGTATCGTACTCTTATAGAAATGTCTATTCCAATTTTTTCTTCGAGTCTGGGTTTGTAAAATGCTCCTTTTTTGGTGTAAGCTTATACGGTAAAATCTCAAGAGGTGCGCATTCTTACAGAGTATCAATATAGCTCGGATTTTTCATACAGATTTCTCACAACATGGCCTCTTTTCATGAAAGGCGGCTGACCTTGCAGGAAAAAATCCAAAACATTTTGTGACAATTTCGTCGAGTGCCACTCAAAAAATATCCACAAATGAACCAAAAATCTCCAACCTCTGTCCTGTCACTTAATTTTCTCCGCTATCTCCAAGATAGTGTTGCGAGCGTCTCAAAGTCTGCGGAAAATGGATCTATGTATTTCGTGGTAAAATAAATTTTTTATCTCTTTATGTAAGGTTATACTTAACTATGTTTGGGAACAACCTGTATTTTTCCATTAGTCATGTCCTCCTAATGTCGCTTTTTCCTGTGCGCGGCGGTATTCACGAACTTAATTAACGCCTTCCATAAGGGTTTGCTTGCTAAACGAAAATCTCATAACTAGGGTATCGGCATTTTCACACGGTCCGCAAGGCGATTTATAATTCTCCACGACCTTATCAGCTAGTTTAAAGTGATATTTGTGCCCTCATTATTACAATGTTCGGTGTCCCCTGAAGTAAATGTTATAGATAACTTAAACAGCCATAAAACGACCGGGAAAACAATGTGGATGGTTCGACTACTAAATAATCTTACTTCTTTTATGTAGTTATAATGAATGTGCGCCAAAATAATTCATGGCGACATGCTTCTTTGGTCGAAAATCGTGTTTGGTTTACTCGACCGTTTTATGGCCGTAAGAGTTGGATATATGTACAGGGTGTTCAAAAAGTCAATGTGCACTAGAGCAGGGCATGGGCGGCTTCAAGGGGGGGTAAAGGGGGTAATTACCCCCTCCCATAGAATTTCTGAACACTCGGAAAAATTACCATTCAACTCCATTTCTTCGTGTTGATATGCTCATTTTATAATGTAAAATATGTCTAATTAATTGCATATTTATACATATATATCTTTAATTTAAAATCATAAAGACATTGTTAAGTGGTATTAATTTTGTTGAATAAAATTCTATTTCATTCTTTTTTCAGTATTAATCGATGAATTGCCTGTGCAGTCTTAATGTGTTCGCTTTTTACTAATAAGTTCTATATTTGCCTTTTCTGATTAAAATACATTTTAAACAAAAATGTGACAAATGCTTTTTCATTCCTACATTACCCCCCCCCCCCCCCCCCCCCCCTGGATGAAGTCTGAATCCGCCCATGGAGCAGGGGTGCCCAACCCTTCAGCCCACCACCATTGTCATTGATTTAAAAACTTTTTCATTTTATCTTGATTCACCTACCAATTATTTTTATCGTTGTACATATATGCTTCCTCTATTTATTCAGAAGATGAAAGTTTTGTTCGCAACGATTCATGGACGGTATGCGGGGATGGCACTCTATAGGGGGGACGCTAAATCGGGGGTTGTCTGTATTTCTCAATTCAAAAAAGTTCTCTCTCAAAGGAATTTCTAAGTTTGAATTCCGTTATGATTTTTAATATTTAAATGTTAACCCAAAAAATCTAATTTGAACTTGATTTTCACTCTTATGGTGCCTAAAAATCTCTAGGTAACTTCCGATTTAACTTTAATCCAGTCCGCCGAAGCATTGACAATTTCAAATATGGCCCACTATGCAGAAAAGGTTGCCTATCCTTGCATTAGATTGTCGATATTTAAAAGCGTTACAACCGAGCCAATTGCACATAGACTTTTGAACCCCCTGTATAATTTGTCGGAAGTTTCGCACTATTATAACTGTCCGTG
Source organism: Tanypteryx hageni (assembly GCA_028673005.1). NCBI lineage: Eukaryota > Metazoa > Arthropoda > Insecta > Odonata > Petaluridae > Tanypteryx > Tanypteryx hageni. The sequence goes on along the minus strand of CM054113.1, from coordinate 80,035,890 downwards.
GACGCGAGATTGGTCGTCCGATAACCGTCTTTTTATGTCGCTTTATCTCGGCAAATGGTGTTGAGGAGCAGGTTTGACCGCGATTTCACTCTCTTATCTAATCTTTTAACGGACGTTTCGAAATAAATAAACGCAAGGCTGCTTTAAGAAGCCGAGTGTCTCCGAAGATCGGAGGCGAGGTGTAACGACAGCTTTTGAAGGAATCGCCGTTCGACAGGGAATTCCAATTCTCGTGTTTGGTCTGAGCGGTCAGTTTTTTCCAGAATTCTTCCCTCGTTACGTATTATGCGGCGTCGGTCCCTCTTTATCTGCGAAAGCGATACCCCAGGGCGTTATCGAAGGCCGAAAGAAATTTGGAGCGCGTAGTGCGGCCGTTATGTTTCTGCGTCAATTTCGTGAGATTGCGAGCTCGTTTTCTTTCGGCTGGCGCAGCGCTACTTCGATTGAAACTTTTTTTTGCCCTTCGATTTGGCAGGATCGGACGGTGGCAGAGGGTGCAGCAATCTGATCAAGTTCGCCTCTTCCCTATTGTGGTATCAAATGGCCCTAGGGAAAATGGACCTTCTGCATCGTACTATCCGGCAATCGACTTGTTACATTTGCATTTACCCGATTACTCCGCAAGCCGTCAAAAGCCTTGGCAGGAGCTCTACGTCACTTTCCGTTTCAGCGTCTTATCGAAATTTAGAAAAGGAATAATAGTACCTGTCGGTTTCGGCAGTTTTATTTTCGCAATTTATTGCGGATTGTTGACAACCCTTATGCTGAGCTATAGCTCTCTTGTTCGATTTCGTTGTTAGTATTTAACGCATTACTTCCCAGAATTATTTTTTGCTAGGATTTGGAAAAAAAATTGCATATGCTTTCATCTGTATACTAAATACGTGCTGAAGAAATCGAAAAATCTAATTGCCAGCACCTGGTGTTAGAACTATGCTGGTAGAAAGAACTTCCATATGGTAAAATGAATTCTCTGACAAGTGTAGACCAAAATCGGCGATGGTAGGAAATCCTACCACTGGAAAGGAATGGGTGAATGTGTTGCTTCAGTGGCACCCAATTTACGGCCTGCGGGCCACATTCAGCACGCTATGGTTTTAACGATGTAACTTGAAATTAAAATAGAATAAATAAACAATGTACTGTTTCTTTACCTCTCTATTTCCGTAACAGGTAAATTTAGAATAAATCGGGCAACATTGACTCCAAACTTAACCTTTTGGTTTCGTTAAATCATTCAATTTTACTTTCGATTTCGTGTGGCCCGCGGTGACTGCGCAACTGACCTGTGTGGCCCTCGATCCCAGATGCCTGGACACCGCTGTATTACCTCACAATTAGCTCGCTAAGTTTTCTTCTATATTTAAACTGTATTTTCCGTGTATTTATGTATCGTTTCAAATGATTTTTTTCTTATCGATGCCTGGAAGGAGGATAGAGTTGACAGGTTTTATACGGATTTTTGCTGCGCCATATAAAACCACGTTTTTTTTTTTGATCGCAGCAGGTTGGGTTGTGCATTCGATGGCGGGAATAAATTCCCCCAGCCGTTTATAGAACTTTTCTCCCCGGAAGTCGAATAGTTTAGGTTATTTAATGGGCTCGAGGCAGAAATATATCTCGCCTCTCATTATGTCGATATTAATACTAAAAACTCGTTTACTGATTTGTTTCGTAAGCATTGCCTCACCCTTTTCAGGTTTCAAAGGGTTTACCGAATTTTTTTCGACGGTCCTTATTAATTAAGGCGTTTGGTGAAATATAGTTCGGAATACTTAGCAGAGGAAGTTTTTAAGAATAATCGAAGCAGCAACGTACATCCATAGGTAGAAAACATTGTGCCGATAAAATATGTGAGATCGATTGTGGGAGGTCGCGTGTTCAAGGCTTGTTCTTTCCGAGGACTATACGAGTCACAATAGGAAAGTCAAACCTGCGAGAGCTAACTTTTAGACTATGATGCATTAAACCCCCTGCCACCCACCGATTTGATGAATTGCAATGTAACATGTTGATGTAGAATTACGTATCAGAGGCGAGGTTTGTAACTCATTATGTGGAGCGGAACGAGAAGTTTACGTAAACCGTTGTCCTCACTTAGCTAAATTTATTCGTTGACCTCTCTGTAGGGTTATCGGACGCTCTTTAAGGTTTGAATGCAGTATATTATCACGATATTTTGTTTCATTACATCCGTTAAAAGTCTGGAGGCGTTATCTTAAGTTTCTAATTTTTTATTGGACGCGGCTGTCTCAGCTTTTGTTTTATTCATGATCATTAAATTATGTCCTACACATTCTCATTGAAATTGAATGAAGTGATTCGTTGGGTTTATTTTTTGAAAGTCATGGTAATTATTCGTATTTCGCGAATTATGTAATTGGAAAGTAAAAACTTTGTTTCTGGTGTTCCTTCGGGTTCGACGTGTATCGCGCGCGCTGATTTTAGTGCGCGTGGGTGGGATCGTATATTTGTGCATATACTATCTAAATAATAATAAGTTTGTTAGGCTTTCATTAGTTCGAACGGTTTTAATTGCAAAAAAGTCTAAGAAAGGGGGTCAGCTCTCAGCGACAAGTTATTTTATTTTACGCGCATTTTAAAAATAAGTGCTCGTGTAATCACTTAGGCTCTTAGCCCGTGTTAATTCAACTACTTTGTGTTTTTTACAGTTTAAGAAAATTCTTTATGTAATGGGTAGATTTGTTAAACTTTTTCATATATTTTTCCACCATGTGCTACCTTTTCTGTAAAATTACTGCTGAGAAGTGATATTCGGTTGACAATGATAATACTGGAGAATTTTAGCCTTCGAGGATTAAAATGCTTAACAGATATTTACAATTTATTGATAGGTTTGACCCCCCTTCCCTTCTCCAAATAATAGTTGGCTACTGGGATATTTTTCTTTCTTGGACTTCCGAGAAAAGTTGGAAATTAGTCAGCTCATTGGAAACGTGCCACTGCCACTTTTGGTGGTAATTCTGTTTGTTATGGTATTTACTTCCTTAATGTAGGCAAGGGTCGTTTGAGATAGTCGTGTTTGCTTATAGGGCGCGATACCTGGCCTTGGGATGACGCATTCGGGATGGAACGGTCGTTAAGGTTTTTTGGAGGATTGGTAATTCTGACCATTTCCTGCGATTATGGAGAATGATGGGTTTTCCGTACCTGTTTTTTAATTTGCTTCTGGACATGTGGTTGCAGTCCTCTTGCTGCTCTTCGTTAGTTTGGATATCAAATTAAGGCAGAAATGGAAATACTAGATCATTTTGAGGTGAGTTACAGTTTTGAATTGGAGTGACTGACCATTTGAAACTTTTGATAACGTGAAAATTAGTCCGGACGGTGGTGTGGCATTTGGTTTATAACATAAAGCCGCTGGTAGGCTTGTTTACAACTCCAGTTGCTCCATTTTATAGATTGATTATTATTATATAGTTATATTTATAAATGTTTCCTCACATTCGAATTAAAATTGCAATCAACGAAGACAAACGAGATTCATTTAAAATGATATAATTTATTTCTCCATCGAAATATTGTTTGCAAGTTGTTATGTCTTTTTGACAGGTATGACGGTCTACATTTCTCGGATTTTGTTTTCACCGTGAAGTTATTTTTATATTGCATTGTCATTTTCACAGAAGTAGTCGATGTAATTCATTGAGTCAAGTGACCGAAAAAGAAAAAACAGGTTAAAGAAATTTATTAAAGATAAAAGTTGAAATTTGGAGGAAGGGGAGAAATTCTAAAGAGTAAAACGCTTAGGACCAGAAGCGGATTTAGGAGGTGCGGAGCTCCAAGCGATAGTGGTTTGCGAGGCTCTCGACTGTCGAGCTCTGAAAAAATGTGGTTAAATTTTATGGAGAAAAACAGGCTATCAAATCATTAGTAATTTATTTGCATATGTATTACAATATAGTGGATGGGCGTCTGAGGTCGATTCTAATCGCAGTTCAAAGTCTTCGAAAGAAAAGATTATTTTTTTCAATGATACCCGTCAGTTGAGACTGGTTTTCGACCATTATCGTTTACGTTGATAGTCTTCATCATTTAAGATATATGACCGCTTCTGTAGGGACTTTTCATACACATACATATGTATACATTTATTTTTCCTTTCGAACTAAGCTCCTCTGTTAACATAAACTCCTGACGCGAGGCCTACATCGCCTGGCCCTATATGTGCCTCTTTTTAGGACTATTGTGGTTAGCGGGGGCGGAAGAAGTCATTTCTGTGTGAAAGACGCAATTAATATATTATCTAATGAAAAAAATCCGTTCCTCCCAGTTCCAACACACGAAACTCCAGTCGTTTACATCGCCGTGTATTCTGAATCTATGGTCCACAATTTCACTGCGTAGGTATGATAGGTTAAGTGATAAATGTTTTCGAGCCCAAATCAGTACAAGGAGTATAGAAAGCAGTGAATTCGTTATTACTGTCTGGATAAACGACAAAATCTGTTCAAACTTCCTTTGCTAAAAGTTGTAATATCATGTTGACAGTTTAGAGAAGGAGTTCTCAACCTTTTATCTCCATTGGGCACTCGCTACATTCTGGGAGAGGGAGGCAGGCACAACCATATAAACACACAAAATGGAATATTTTTAAATGAATTCTAAGAATAGCAAAACAAACGTATTAATAGCACCTAACATCCTTTTTAGTGCTTTTTAAAATAATGACATAATTTTAATGTACGTCCGTCCGTGCGCGGGATTTTGAAGCAGTGAGAAGATTTTAAGGTGGTTTCGGCTGGTGTCAGACATGAACTCCATTAAGTCCGTCTGTGCTTTCATCAAGTTAAAGGGAATACCAGTCATATTTTTTTAGATCAGCCTGCAGTTTAACTTTCATATAATTCAAAATGACAGTAACTCTCCCAGTAAACGTGTTGTTTGACAGTTGCAAATTTTTTATTGCTGATATTTATTCTTTATTTGAAAATTCTACAAAACGTTGCTCACCACTTGCAATTAATGCTTCCATAATAAGCAAGCCATCTTAGAGCGGCTTTTTCTTCGACGTTAATAAATGAGCAATATTGAAAGAAGCTAATGTTGCGTTTTTAGACTTTAGGCTTGGTAAATATAGATTGCTGCTCCGATAATTTAGATTTAAAATCACTAACTTACTTTTGACCCAGTGATAAATGCATATCAAATGATGAATGATGAGTCTTGATATGTATTTTAATATTGTCTCTTTGACATTGCCACGCTGTTAGAGCAGCGGGTACCTGGAAATGCCTCTACGGGCACCACGTTGAATACCTCGGGCTTAGAGGAATATTTATTTTAGTTCTACAAGTGTTGTTTGTTTAAAATCCAGACAATCGCTGAGGATTTAAAACTTTTTAATAGGTACGAAAAAGGTTTAAAAGAAGGGGGGCAGAAATCGAGGTGTCAAAATATCGAAAAGTGAACTAAGTGTCTGAGTGAAGGTAAATTGTGAAAACCGAAATTATAATTTTCGTAAATCAGTACAGAAAGTCAGTCAGTACAACTTCGTCAAAATCGGTACGTTTTTGAATAAATCACTACGGATGGTCACTTTAACGATAGGCTTAGACCCGCCTTTTACAACGCCGCCAATTAAGGTAAATTAATTATCAGTAGTAAAGACTACATTGAAAAATTTCCGGTGTTATTTGAAAAATAACTTATCGTTGGAACGCTATGTCAGTGGCGAACCCAAGGGAGGGGCGATTAACCTCCTCCCCTCCCTTTGTATGTCCCTTATTGGCCTCTACTGAATGATTTCTTAAACCATTTCCGCGCAAAATTCCTTTATTCTGCGCTGCAGATTAGGTCCTTAGGGCAAGAGAAAGAAATATTCTGATAGGGACAGGGATTTCCAGGGTCGTCGGCAGTGGCGGGTTCTAGAGGATAGATGGACGATCGCCCACACCACATCCCCATCCTTCGGAAGTTTCTAGATCCGCTTCTGCGCTACATAGATAAATAGATAAATCAGATTAAAAGCGGGAGCAGTGTACACGGTAACCATTTAAGAATATAAAATTCGCGCGGTCGATCTATTTGTTGAATAATGCTAATTATGATGATATTCGCAGCGATTTAAGAGAGTCCGTATTTTGAGAGATATACTAAGGACAAATACATCGGATATACTTGGAAGACTTTGGTTGATTCAGTAATGGAAGGTATAGATGATTACATTCCTAGTAAGGTAATCCGTGAAATGAAAGAGCCCTGATGGTTCAACCAACAAGTCCGTAGAGTGCTGAAGTTACAAAAAAGATTCACGATTTATCTTTGGATAAGCATATTCGATGGATAGTAGGAGCAGCTCGTAAAAAGCGAGGATTAGTCCGTAGAATATTAGAGATATGTGATGAAAAGACACGTGAGGTTTGTGTTTTTCTCTGGTTAGACCGCTAATTGAGTATGCGTGTAGCATGTGGGATCCGTATGAGAGAGACCTTATTCATGAGTTATGGAAAATGCAACGAAAGGGAGTGTTTCGTGAAACGTCGATATGGTAGGCAAGTAAGCGTCACTAGTATAATAGATGAGCTTGGATGGGAGTCTCTGGAGAAACGGCGTGACAAGTCCAGGCATCGACTATTGCAGAGATTTATATCAGAAGAATTTAAAGATGAATAATCAGACACAAGTGAGAGCCCATCTTTCGTAAGACGCCACGACCACACTGATAAGATGCGAGAAATTGATTGAAGGACGGATAGGTATAAGGGATACTTTTTTCCAAGGGCAATAAGAGACCATAACAGGAAAATAACAGATAGGTCGGCATTATTCTCCCCCTGCCACACACCAATTGCGGTGGCTTGCAGTGTATTTATTCAGATTCGGAAATCTACCGATATCGAAACATAAACTGAAAGTATGTACTACTCCGACTTCATCCTCGACTTATTACAATACTAAAATAAATGTTTGCAAAGTAAGTTCATCGGATCAACTGGAAATAATTTGTCGTTCGAAAAATTTACAATGTACGTTAGTTAGCACCTATTTCTACCTCGCTCTCTCTTCCTGCGTTTAATCAATTCTTCCAGTCCTTTGGATAGTAATATTCTTTAGCTTTATTATCCTTTATTGGTTTTATTTTGTGCCTTCACAAAGCTACAGCCTAATCATTGAACTGTGTCCCTCCTATTTCTTTTCAATTCTTTGGTGAAAACATTATTATTTTATGAGGCTAATTTCTTAGATGGCTTCTTTTTCATCCAAGTTTTCACGCAACATCACGATACAGCTACATCTACATGATACCCTGAAAGTCACCTTTTTGGTGGATGGCAGGTGGTGCAGTGCATCAAAGTTTCCTAGTTTTCCTTCGTTAACTTTTCCTGTTATGTTCTCTTATCGTCCTGGGGAAAAACGATCCTGTATATCGCTCCGTCCTACAGTCTATCTCGCGAATCTTATCCTCGCTGTTCTGCCTTCCAAGATACGTTGGGCTTATAATAAGATCTAGCACCTCCTTCGCTAGTCCGTCCTACATATATTTTTCCAGCAGTTTAAATCTAGCCTGCAGCCTACGTTCCTCTAAAGAAGCCCATTACTGATTTTCTATTAATGACGTTACGCTTTGTTTACTACCGTAATTTCTCTCTACGAAACTAGCTGCCCTGCGCTGCACCTTTTCTATCTCCTTAGTGCGCCTCTTTTCCTAAGGATACCCACACAACTGATGCATATTCGACCTGCGGTCGAACCAAGGATAAATAACGTAAATCCTTCACTTTTTCGGAGCTACTCCGATCTATTCTCACTATAAAGGCCAACTTTTTGTTAGCGGCACCTATCAATCGGCGAATGTGGGTGTCCCACGAGGGATCACTATGGATCGTAACTCCTGGATATTTAACCGAATCTGAAACCGGTATCCCTACTCCGTCGAACGAATAATTAACATTAAGCGAGCTATTTTTGGATTTCCTCCAGAAATTGATGACGCTGCTTTTCTTTTGGTTGATTTCTAACTGCCATTCCTTACACCGTACAGAAATAACTTCTAGGTCATTTTGGAGATACTGATGGTCTTCCGGATTTTTTATTTCTCTATATATGACGGTGTCATCCGCGAAAAGCGAAATTTTACTTCTGCCTACTGAGCTGATATCGTTTATATAAATTAGAAATAATAACTGACCAAGATAGATAATATAGTTATATGTATATTTTTATAATCAATAGTTCACCCATTGTATTTGTAATATGGAAAGTTATCTTCAGTTGAATTCGTTGATATTTTAATGGTTAAACAGTTTTTTAGGCGTTCTTTAGCAGCGACTGTGGGCACGTCTCGTCCGTCCGTCGTAACTTCATCCACAGATTTTAATTAAGTACGAGTGATCGTTATTAAAATTAATCGCCTAATTGTGATTTTGAACTGAATCCGTCAATTAGAACTTCCACTTTACATAATCTTCTATATATATAAAAACGTCTTGTTCCTGTTTCCTGGAATATAATTGAAACGCGAATAAATCAATCAAATATGCGGATATAAACTTGAAATTTGGCAGAGATAATTTACTCCTATGTAAAAATGCTGTGCCGAAGGAAAATTTACGAAAAACATCCAGGGTTCGACTCCAGGGGATGATTTACATTCCCCATAGGATAACACATAAAAATGCCTCATATCCATCTATATGCATTTATATTAAAATACAGTTATATTAAAATAGATCAGTGTTACCAATATACCTAAATTCCATCTTGGCTTATATCAAACGGGTTTTCATGACATAGGCGATTAGCATGTTCTGTGATATATAATGATAGGAATGTTTATGTTCGTGAATTTTTTTGTTTGAAAAAACATTTCACGTGTAGACGCAATAAAAATTAATGCTTTTTACAGAAAGCAAGCTCTTAAATGTACTTTTATAACTATGCTATAACTTAATCCTTGCTTCGGTAAAATAACCAATTTAACAGCGGCAGAAACTCCGGATTTATCATCTCAAATGGTTACTTAACAAATGTTGAACAACAGTAGCCGTAAATATTTATTATTTATATTTATATTTATTATTTACCGTTACGGAATCTAAAAAGGTATACAGTAATAACAAAACAATAATCTTCTCTGCTTCATCTTCATTTTTTTTTAAATTTGTTTGTGCAGAAAAAATTCATAATTACCGATCCCATACAAAAGTTTGCAAGATTTTAAATTTTGATTTCAGGTATACTTCTTTCGTTTCCGAAATTCTATATTTAGATAAAAATTCATAATATTGGTTTAAAATTTCCATTTTTAATACTTTACGTTACTTTTATAATTTATTTTAAGAAAATAATTTTCAAAGAAATTAAACGAAGGTTTTAAAACAAGGATAATTCCAATACGTCCACGGCGATCATTCTCAGAACCCGAAAGATTAAAATATAAGAGATAGCCACGGCAAGAGCAGCAAAGTCTTCTGAATAAAGACAAATTCGAATTCGACCACAACGGCTTAGACAAGGGCAGTCTTTTAAAGTTGCAGGTGTTGAATTGTCAAACAACTGCTTTGTTCATGGACAATTATATATATGTAGCTACATCTAGAGAAGGATGCGGGGAAAAATTATTTATTTGAGAATAAAATGGGTAGACAAGAAATAGTGTATACCAACAAGAATTACAATAAAAATTAACTTGGTTTAATTACTTCCTTTATTCTCAAATCTTCTTCAAATTATTTTGTCTTGATTTAAAAACCCGAGCAACGCCGGGTATATTTGCTAGTTACTTTTATAAACTTATACTCGTATTTCGTTAAATGGCATCCGTCAAGCAACAATGAAATCCCTTACTTTTGTCTCCCTAGCTCTGTAAGGTATAGATTTAAAAATTTATTCAGATAGAGAACAACATTTATTACAAGAAAGTCTGCGACACCACATAATTTCGATTTATAGTTTCGGAGATAAAAATTCGAGAAAATTCCTAGCAAAACAGCATATTTTGTTTACATCGATCTCTAAGACGGTTCTCTCGGCAAACAATGGGGGACTGTTAAATATCAGGAATTACCGAAAATTGTATGAAGTTGTATTGTATGGCTATTGTTATAGGCAAATATAAAGTTTTTTCGTTAAAATTTTAACATATTTATAAAAAATGCAATTTAAAACGAACGAGTTAATGCCGAACCCGATCACATCCGATTGGTAGCCGAAGTTTGCCGAGTGTTTAGTGAAGTCAGTGAATGCCACAAGCATGTTAGCCGTGCTAAAAGCCATTGTGCCGTTATAGAAGTAGAAGCTTGAAAGACATAATTCTGTTGTTTTCCTCTATACTCCGTCTTAGAAGAAATATTGGTAGAAGTACTGAACCTTCCTGCATTTATTTCGCTTTGTATTTTGCAAAATGGCATATGAAGGGTTTTGTGTAGCCAGATCTGATAATTTGCCCAACGTTGATTCGTACATGTTTTTGCGGTACATTGGAAGTCGTAGGGAGCAATATTCAGATGTTGAAATGCGTTGAGTGAAGGCGGATAGGTTTGTATTACATTTAATTGATAAAACAAGTTCGATGTAGCGCTTTTATTTTCAGTTATTGTAATAGTACTATTATTTCGACTGACACGCAGAAGATATGTAAAAGATAGATTGACGTCTTAAAACAGCTTACCCATATTAAATGAATAAAACAACTCGAGTTTTAACTAACATTATAGAATATTCATTTATGTATTGTTTCCCATGCTGTCCTAGTTTTTAGTAAGTAAATTATAGTTAGGTAAGTATACAAAAGGTAATGGACGAGGCCGAGACTTCGTGGAATTCCACAATAAAATAACATGACCAATGCTAGATAGTATTTTTTATTTATATTAAACTTTTGCTAATTTCCACAAAATATACGAAGTAAAACACGACCGGTTTTGGTGAATAATCATCATCATCTGCCTTTACAGAATCATCAGGTCAAATATTGACAAATATACAAAATTAATGTGAATAAACTTAGTTTCCGTGTGTCTTATCTATAGGAAATGTAGTGAAGTTTGTTGTTTTAAGTGTATATCTGCCTTAGTTATTACCTGTACTTGTGAAAAGAAAACTGTAGAAGTGTTTGTAATAACGGCATGTCTCTTTTGTACATGTCGCGAATTTCATCGTTGCTTTTATAGCTTTTTTCTCCCTTTGAGGTCAATGAGGAAAGACTTATGTTAGTAATGCTATTGAATTTGTTAAACTGAAGCGAAAAGCAAAAGTATGTATTGTTAAAGGCAAGATTTGCCCTGAACACAATAAGATAAAGAGGTTATGAAGTGAGTGTAGTTGTAGATGAAGAAGAACATTTAGTCACGTCTGTGGAGTGTCATGACTGCCCTTATTTAGCAAAACATGGTCCTTCACAATACCATGGTGTCGTTGATATTATGTGAACAAATTTATTAAAATATTTAAATTACAGAACTTACTTAATATGTAACATTTGTAAAAGTATTTGCTTAAAAACTTGGTACTTAAATATATGCACTGCAACAGTAATTATTTGCTTAATAATCCCATAGCCCAACGATTTCCGTAAGTTTGATTTTACGTATTTAGAATAGGTATATTACATTATGGAGGTTTTGTTAAAAATGCAGTTGTACGTTCCGATATATCCGATGCGTATCTCCTCATGGCTTTCAACCGCAATATTCTCCGCTTCTTATTTCTTCCCAAGGAGCTCGGTAGCGTGAAGAACAATTTTCTCGGGGTTTTAATCTACATCTACATTATACCCTGCAAGTCACCTTTTCGGTGGATGGCAGGGGGTGCAGTGCACCAAGGGTCCATAGTTTTCCTACGTTATCTTTTCCTATTATGATCTCTTATCGTCCTAGGGAAAAACGATCCTCTATATCGCTCCGTTCTGCGGTCAATCTCGCGAATCTTATCCTCACTGTCCTGCCTTCCGAAATACGTCGGGCTTCTGATAAGTCCTACTACCTCATTCGCTAGTCCCTCCGACATAAATTTTTCCAGTAGTTTAATTCTAGCCTGCAGCCTACGTTCCTCTAACGATGTCCATTTCAGATTTTCTATTAATGATGTTACGCTTTGTTTACTATCGTAATTCCTCTTTACAAATCTAGCTGCCCTGCGCTGAACCTTTTCTATCTCGTTAGTGAGTCCCTTTTCGTAAGGATCCCACACAGCTGAAGCATATTCGACCTGCGGTCGAACCAAGGATAAATAACATAATTCTTTCACTTTTTCGGAGCTATTTCGAACTATTCTCCCTATAAAGGCCAGCTTTTTGTTAGCGGCACCTATCAATCGGCGAATGTGGGTGTCCCACGAGAGATCACGATGGATCGTGACTCCGAGGTATTTAATCGAGTCTGAAACTGGAATCTCTACTCCGTCCAACGAATAATTATTATTCAACGAGATATTCTTGGTTCTCCAGAAGTTGATGACGCAGCTTTTCTTTTGGTTTATCTCTAACTGCCATTCCTTACACCATACAGAAATAGCTTCTAGGTCATTTTGGAGATACTGGTGGTCTTCCGGATTGCTTATTTCTCTATAGATGACGGTGTCGTCCGCGAAAAGCCTAATTTTACTTCTGACTACTGAGCTGATATCGTTTATATAAATTAGAAATAATAACGGACCAATTACACTACCCTGTGGAACGCCAGAGACAACCTCCACTAAGTTCGAAGATTTCCCATCTATAACAACCATCTGCTTCCTATGATTTAAAAATTCACGGATCCAACTAACGATTTTAGAATTAACGCCTAAGGTTTCTAATTTCGTTATTAACTTCCTGTGAGGTACCTTATCAAAGGCTTTCCTAAAATCTAAGAAGATGGCATCGACCTGCGTATTCTTTTCTCCGCTTCTCAGTAAACAATTAACAAAAAGACCGAGCTGAGTATCACATGACCTACCTTTCCTGAAGCCGTGTTGACAATCATCTAACAATAAATTACTATCAAGAAATCGCATTATGTTGCTAACGAGTATATGTTCGAGAATCTTACACGATATCGAAGTTAAAGAAATCGGCCTGTAATTTTCTGGGTTCTCCTTGTCTCCGCCCTTATGAATTGGGGTAACGTGCGCTAACCTCCAGTCGCTAGGGACCTCTGCGCGAGAAATGGATTTCTCGAAGATTATCCGAAGAAAAGGTGCTATTTCTTCTGCTAATTCTTTTAAATCGTTGTATTTAAGCACTGAGGTACCAGACATTACTTATAACCCTTCTTAAGCTCCATATTCTCAATTTTAGCTACGATATCAGGAAAAGCAATTGGACGAAGTATCAAAACCGCGTGCTTTCAGTACGGTCGTGAGGCATGCGATGAGATCACGTACCCCGTACTACTCGCTCTCCAACTAGGATGCCGTTTTCGCGGGATATTTAAAAGGGTTATTTTAAATATTTTTTTTGCAAAATGAAGACGGTTTAACAAAAAACTGTTCACAGGGAGTAATTAAGTCAATTACAAAGAATAAAAAAAACATAATTAAGTATTTTGACAGTCCCCCATTAAAATCCGTGTTTTTCTATGCCGTGCACTTATATGATCTGTAATGTTTGATTAAAAAATTTATTCGGAAAGAGGACATCATTTACTTTTCCATCTTGTTTTACTTAGAACTGATGATTCCATAATTTGGATTTGTTGCGAGTGCGATAGCTGGAATGGCTTTTGCCCCTATCTAGAAATATTAGTCTTGATTTCATTCTGAGGAGTTAGTCGTTCGTTTTTCCATCGAGTGCCTGAATTTCTAATCCTTCATGTTGCCAGTTATTATTTCAACATGGTAATTCTAATAGTGTGTCACGAAGAATATTCCCCTTAAGGAATTTTTTGAGCGTGTAATTAAGATTTTTCTAATGTTACTTAAGAAGGATCGAAACAAATGATTGGACATGATGAATCTGCCTTCCCTGCTATATTTTTTTGCTATTTATAACGCATTTTTATGAATTTTATTGTTGTGTCAGGGGTCACCAACATTTTTATAAAAAGGCGACATGTGGATTTGTATGCAACTTTTCGGGCCGCATACGACCTTTCAAATGACCGATCGGTGTGTAAATTTCGAAGAGCTGGTTTTGAAATTAAAAAATATAATTCGTTATACGCCTATATAAAATCTTATTTCATAAATGATATCTAATGACACCTCCTGCTGGCAAATACAGTAATACGAATATTTTAAAGAAATTGATGAAATAACCGCGATCCTGATGTGGTCCGTAGGCCGTAGTTTGGGGAGCCCTGTTCTATGCTGTTCATCGTGCATCACGAAGAGGATTTATGCTGAAACCTATACAGTGAACATCACGAGCACTGGACTTCGGATGTTGCTGAGAATGCTCAATGGAAAATTTTTTCCGCGAGCCATCTTGGTATTTATCGTTTTTTCCTTCGCACGCATCCTCGTGAGAAGAGAGTTAGAACGTCGGATTCGTACATATTGTATGCGGTGGCGCTTGGGGAATGTATCTCGGGATCGAAAAATTGGTCCATCCTCAAGTGTGCCGCTAATGGCATTCATTATTCATCCAGCTTTTGACGCAGGAATGGTTTACCGCAAAATTTACCCCTCAGCTTTCAGAATTAGATGACCCTAGATGAAAATATGATTGTAAAATCGGAGGAGTTGGAATGTTGTCGAGTTGGCTTAGCACGTGTACGTCATACAAATCAAGCGCGTCGTAATATCGTGTTAAATTAATGCGACTATTTTGATAAGTGATGTCGCATCATCGTGTTGAAAAGGAAATTGACACAATTGTCATTTATTAAATTAATCTTGGTTTCATTGTCATCTTTTTTAACTTGATGGTTTATCGGTAGATGACGTCAACGATATGGATTTTTATCGCCTAACCCGGCAATGACATAGCTTTAATGCTAACTTGCTAGGTCTTGCTTATGTTATAAATCGAATTCTGCGGATTGCTTTTCGTGCTCGCTGTTTTGTTGTGCAAAGATGTTTTCGCGAAAGAAATTTGTATTATTTTTCATTAAGACGCTATTTAATCTGCGGAACTATAAATATAATACATTCCAGCGTAACTGGGTGGATCAACTTCGTGACAATGATTTTTTAATTTTTATTGCAGAACTATAATTATGACGGCTGTTTGTGAAAGGATTAAGTACTCTTTGAGTAGTCATCTCCCTCTCTTCCTAGAAGTTCCGGGTCATCCTTGACGAGGCTTAATTTTCGTGAAAGTTCACTTAAAAATCCTCGGATTCCGTCCTGCCTAGAGTCAAGGGACCAACCCACGGAGAGCGGCGGGGATGCCGAGGTGCGTTCCTGGTTTCCGCGAAAGATCGGAATAAGGTCGTTTCTCCCCCTCCCCTTCCCTCCCCCGTCACGCTGTTAATACACCTACGCCTTCTCCCTCATCCTCCTACCACCTCTCCCGGCCTCCCATTCCTCACCGGCCGACTGTGGAGACACGTGGTGGAGGAACCGGCAATCTCGCACAGCAACAAGTGGCTGGCCGGCAGTATATTCAGTCGTCTTGCCATACGGCCGTCGTGCTAAGTCGCTGCGTCCCGCGAGTCCGCGTGTCAGGCCGCTGTGGGGGTCTCCTCGCCTTTGATTACCCTTTTGTTTCTTCTACACCCACTGGATTGTTGTTAAACTGCATCCATGGCGAACTTCTGGGATATTCCGGTATGTTGAACTACATTGTTTTGACGCGAATGCCGTGCATGCCCCGAGGATGTTATTACGTCAAAGGATTGCTCACGCGTATTTTTAGCGGCGTTGTGATAAACTAGGAAGTTAATGTAGTAATTCGTCGCTATTAGTTCTGTGTTTGCCGCACGTAGTCGTGTCGAGGTTTTATTTGTTTTTCGGACGAGGAAGTAAATTTTGTTTAGTGTTCGTGAAGAAGTTGCGCAATGCGGTCCGCTATTGTTGAAGGCGTGCCAGGTGAAAGTTGACACGTCGTGTCGGTGCACAAGTTCGTGGAATTCCCCACGTGTAGCCTCGAAACATCTGGGTGTGTTTTCACTTCACGTGTTCCTGTGATCATCTTGCGCCCAACCTCCATGTTTGCTGGCCACGCGGCTCGTCCATGCCGGGGAGAAAGAGACTTCGCGAAACCTGTGATCCTGTTTGCTCCGTATTCTTCTCCCCCAACTCCTTTCCCCCTCCCTCTCCTCCCCAACTCATCTCCCTCTCCTCCCCAACTCATCTCCCTCTCCTCCCCAACTCATCTCCCTCTCCTCCCCAACTCATCTCCCTCTCCTCCCCAACTCATCTCCTCCCCCAACTCATCTCCCTCTCCTCCCCCAACTCTCTTTTCTCCCCCACCTACCCTCTCTGCCCCCTACTTTCCTCCCCCCTTAACCCTCTCCCGATTCCTTCAAATAGTCAAATGTTTATTTCGCTTCGTCGGCCGTAGCCTCCTTCCCTCCGTTCTCCGCAGAAAAAATATAATAAAAGGGACGAGATATTTAAAAATTTTGGCTAGTCCCGGCAGCATGGCTGCCTAAAAATAATACCTCTCTCTCTCTGCACCCACGCTCTTTCCCATTTCCGCTTCGGTGCCTTAGAGAAGCGCGACCCTTTTTTTTACTCCTGGCTGCTCCTTTCTTATTCCCCACCTTTCCCGTCATCGTAGTAGCGCTCCCCCCATTCCTCTTTCCTCCCCCCCAACTACGACTTGGAGGCTCTCGGCCACGTCCTCTCTGCTCCCTTTCTTCTCGCTCTGCCCCTTTACAGCGTCGACCAAAATGAGTAGTTCGCTCTCTTTCTCCCTATTATTTTCTCAGCCAGCTGAGCAAGCTCTCGTATACCTGCTCTTCGACGTCCCTCCCCTCTCGCATCCTCCGGTTCTTCGGGAATCTTCTTCGCTCCCTCTTCCTTCGACCCGGAGGAGGTTTTATGCCTCTTCCTCCCTCCCGCTCCTGTTTTCGATCCCGTATAAAAGGAGTAGGGGAGTGTGGCAGAGGGTGGGGTGGTTGGGGGAGAGGAATCGTGGTATTTTTTATTTCTTTGTGTCCTCCGCGGTGAAGGAAGAAGCAGTCTGCTCGAACGAGGCCATGAACCTCGGGTTGCCGCCGCCTCCGCCGACATCATCGCAGGCTATCCTCGCCGAAACCGGTCCCTTAAGAGCGCCTTCCTTCCTCCCCGTCGCCCTGGTGGTGCGTGCAGCGTGTGTGTGTTCGGTGCTGTTGCTAAGTCTCGTGGGAGTGATCCTCTTAACTCCCCCTTCCCCATTCTCACCTCTCACGCCGCTCATTTTAATCTCGCTTTTTTTTAATCCTCACCCCTCCTTCCACGCTCTTCGTCGCTGTCGATATTTAGGAGTCGAGTTTTTTCTTTGAGGTTTTATCTCGCTCGAAGCTTTTTAAGTGGGAAGTAGGGGGAAAAACGGGAGTATTATTGGTAGATAAGATGGGGGAAAGAGATAATGGAGGAAGGTTTAATTTCCGTCGTTTTCTCGACAATCGGGTCTCGTTTACTTTCTGCTGAAATGGTTTTTTTAAGGGAGGAGGGAGCTTAATGAATGGACTAACTAGGTGGCGGTTGCCGCGGCGACGCTAAAAACGTCCGATTGTTGCCGTTGCGTCGTTAATGTTTGCGTTTGAGAGTGAGGATCGGCGGTTAGGTTTCCTTTTTTTACGAGAGCTCAAATGAATTGAACGTAATTGTAGCTTTTTTCTCTTCGAGAGAGGAGCCATTCAGGTTTTGGCGGATGTTTGCTATGATCCCACGCATGTAATTGGAATTACCATGTTTTATGATCTCGTGCGTTCATCTGCATCGAAATGGCCCAGCGATTCGCCATGCGGGTGGGTGGAAGGTTGAATGCACCGTAATTCTCAAACGGTTCTCGCTTGTGTAGTGAAATCCATAATGATACCTAATTGTCTCGGGAGAAAAGTATCTTAGAAGTCGCTTTGTTATCTACAACTACATGTTACCCTGCAAATCACAAATCCGGTGGGTGGCAGGGAGTGCAATGCACCGAGGCCTACCTAACAGTTTTTACTCGAAGACTTGAGATAACTGTTATGATCTCGTATTGTTCTCGGAAAGCGTATGCCTCTATAACGCTACGCTCCAGTATTATACGATGTCACTGCGAATATGACGGTAGTATCTATAAATCTTTCTTGTATAACAGTAAAAGCATTAATATTTGCCTTTTGGATATTTTGAACAAAATTTGTTTGCTACAAGTCGTGAAAATCTTTAAGTATAGATCGAATGACAGCGAAGATCGTCTAATGTTCTAAGCCGGTGGTTCCCAAAAATGTTATAGGTGCGGCACCCTTTTAAAGATAACAGAATTGCGAGGCACCTCTCTCATAGAACAAGGTCGTATAGTGATGTAAACGGGTATCACAACGTTTGTACGCATTCGGCCGCAATTTATTAGAAGGAAAAGTAGCGATCCAGTGACCTATAAACATTTCTACATCGTCGGTACGATTATTTGACAGTGTTTACCCCAACAATCGTCTGCGGCACCCCAGTGTGTCGTGGCAACCCGGTTGAGTGAAGAACACCGTTCGAAGCTTCTGTCATTTGTTCGTTGGTATGAGTTTTTTTAGCTTTTGCTCATTCCCGTTTCGAATTTGGACGGAATGGCAACTTTCATCTCACGCAAATTCGCCAACCCGCGTCATCGAAGGGGAATTCGGTCATTCTCAATCGAGAGAGATTTTTATCTCGATTCCTTCAAGTTTCTGTTGCAACGAAATTGCATACTCTGTTCATAAAATTCATCGGGAGAGTCGAAATCGGTAGCGGATGGTCATTATTTTTTCGTAGAATCGGCCGCAAGTTGCCAATTTAACCGCTTTGAATGTGCCATTGAAGTCTCCGGGAGGAGACCGGCGTGCTTTTTAAAACATCTTTTTCCGCTTCATTTGCCCCGCGGGGCATGCGCTACAGTTTCTTGACCTCTTTAAAGAAATCGTATCCGATATTTGGCTGTGATCAGAGCCACTTTCTTTTTACTCTAGCAAGTTGTTAAAGCATATCGCTCCACGTATGCGATTTAATTTTCTACGTATCGTTTTGTTTTTCCCCTGCACAGAAAAAGTTGAAAAAGGTAAGAGATAGCGAATAAAAAAATGTGGGTGAACGTAGGTTCTTCGCTTAAGGAAGTTTAAATGGCGCCGATATGATATGTTCGGTAGAGGCAAATTCTGTAGCTATAAAACTGAGATACAGGTAACCCCCGCCGAACGCGGGTGCTACGTTCTGGCCAAAGGCCGCGCACGGCGATTCCGCGCTCCGTGGGGTAATTATATAAAAGCAAAAATGGGGTTACGTTCCAGAGACTTGGATATTGGGCCAAAAAATTATAAATAGTAACCATTGCGCTATAAAATGCAAATTTTCATGTCATTGAGATAGCACAAAGAGAGTAAAAGAATTCCAATAATCCTGTTGATAATTTCGCGATGTTGAATGTTGACCGCGTATGTATAGTGCAGTATGAAAACGTAAACTTAATCTAAAAATAAAAGTAAATGTTGAGTTGTTGGCGATGTTCGAGTGGTTTCGGATGCGTCCGCCGCCCGAGAGGCATTTCGGAAAACCTCGCCATTGCGATTCGTATACCGCGTACGGCGATATTGTTCCCACATAACTCAAACGCGTTAGTGCGAATCCGCATTTAGCTATCCCGCGCACGGCGGGTGTTACCTGTATCTAGCACGCAGCCCACTAGTATAAATGCTACTGTAGGTAGGCCGAAAAGAGAGCGCGAGCATGGGGTGAAATAGTGATAAGAAACAGTTAATGCTGAGGTGCAGTGCGATAGTTTGTTTTTATGCACATATTTACCATTCCTAATGGTTAATATTCATTATTAAATGCGATCTGCCGTAATTTACAAATTTGCAGCATTTTCCTACTTTTGACAGTTTATTGAGTTCCCCATCAGTTTTTCGTGTTCGCCAGAAGTTTTTGTGTTCGAACTCTTTCCAATGGCGAACTCCAGCAAATGACGACCCCTGCCTGCGACGCACCCTTGCGTACGACGCACCCTTTTTCGTGGGAAGCAAATATATATTTGACCCTGTGCAAATTGTTTGAGACTCTGCTGTAATATGTTCGAACTAAGCAAACAGTAATTTTAACGAAATGGTGGCAGTAGTGATTTCTTTCATCGAAATCGTAATCAAAGGCTGTTAATTCAATTATAGGAATTTTAGTAGCGTATCAGAGATTTTTAGTCTTGAGAAGGCAGATAGACAACGAAATATAGAAGTGTTTATATTTGGTAATGCTGCAGATAGAATATGCATCAGTTGCGTGAGATCTATACAATAAAGGTCTAATAAAGGAGACAGAAAAAAGTGCAGCGCAGGGCAGCTAGGTTTGTAAAAATAAATTTTGATAATTAACGGAGCGTTACGTCGCTGATAGAATATTTGAAACGGGAATCGTTAGAAGAGCGCAGATCACTACACTTACACCGATAGAAAAGTATATATCGAGGAAGCTAGCGAACGAGGTCGCCTATCTTATCAGGAATCTTAAATATTTCGGAAGGCACGATAGTAAGGATAAGATTCACGAGATCTATTGTAGAACGGAGCGATACAAAGGGTCGTTCTTTCCTAGGATGATTAGGATTACAATTGGAGAACCATAAATGGGAATTGTTTGGGACATTTTTGACGCATTGCACCCCATGCCATCCACTATTATGGTGACTTTCGGGTTGGATGGGTAAAAACGGCCCTTTCGTAAATTTATTTACTCGAGAATGATTAAAAATGTGCCTGGCGTAGTACCGACTGGCAGGGGCGGCTCCCGAAACTTCCTAAAGGGTGGGGTTCGATCGCCCTCTCGCCTTGGATTTCCTCATTGCCCTCCACTGGATGCATTCTTCAACCTATTCCGCGAAAAATTCTTCGATTCGGCGCCTCAATTGCGGTACGTAAGATAGAAAAAGAAAGATTCTTATAAGGGCAGAAATTTCCAGAATAAAGGGTTGTCGGCAGTAGCGGATTCAAGAGGGGGGAGGGGCGACCGCCCACCCCTTGAGAAGTTTCCGGATCCGTCCGTGGGTGACAGGGGAGACGTTGCCACAGTCACCTCCTTGAATCCGCCACTGCCTACGATTCTTCAATTTGAAAACCCTAACCCTGTCAGAATTATCCTTTTCCTTGCCCTTGCTACCGCTTTTGTGAATAACAGGGTAACATGTAGATGTGGTATGGACTTATTCTGCAGTATGTATTTAAGAATGCAACTAGTTGAGGGGAAATGAGAACATCTATGGGGAGAGGGGGCGATTGCCCCCCCTTGATCCTGCCTTGGATCCACCAACGTCTTCTGTCACTAATGAGCGTAGGGGTCGATCTCAGTGTACAGGAAAGTGCGTTGAAATAATCGTTGGAAATGACATTCCGTGCGAGGGCTTTCTCCCAGAAAAGGCAAGACAAGCTAATAGACGTTTTCGTTAGACTGTAGGTATGGCGCAATGGCAACCATTTCTACGCTTTCTGGAGTTTTTAGGATGATGACGAAATGTAAAGCCTAAGTGGTCGGTAGTTTAAACAGTTAAGCCATAGAGGAATTTTAAAGTTAACGATTATATCTTGGTTAAAGGTCTTCCTATCATTGGCGGACGGTTTTTTCAATCATCATCGAGAAACTTTTTTCACGATTTATTAAATTAAAATTCCATAGTTAAAAAGTCTTAATGCATTGCTGCAATTATAGCGGGGATATAGCCACGTATCCTTTTTTTCCCTTTCAAATTCGATTTCATCGGCCGGGTAATAGCTCGAGTGCCACTCGGTCGGAATTGACTACTTATCGCAAAATCTTTAATCTGGCTCCGATCTCGTTCTTCTCTCCTTGCCCTTGAAGGGTTGAATTGCACGGAAACTGCCGACACAGGTTTGGCAGGCACACCTCCATGGAAATAAGGATAAAAAATCGTCTCTCGGCTTCGGAACGAATTGTTGATGCTTGGAACATCTTTCGCTTCGCCGCAATGCTCTTACTAAAAAAATCTTGTTCTAAAATTCGCAGTGCTACGCCGTTTGCGAAAGGATCGTTAACAATTTTTCCACGGTGATAGATGGAGAAGTTGTACCAAAAGGCAAGGAAAGGGTAGATGACTCGAGGTTGCCGCAACAGTTCGTTCAAAAGAAAATTATCGTGCTCACCTCGTGGCTAAGACCAAATCGACGAAATGTCTCTCCAACGGACACAAAAAATATGCGCATTTCGGCTGACGATTTTTTAGACTACTATCGGTGAATCGCCACTGATCATGGCTGCTTTGTAGCAGAAATGCGCGTCTGGTTTTCCAAACTTTTTATACATGCTAAAGAGATTGTAATTCTACCTTTCAGGATGGTTTTAGGAGCTCCCAATCCAATCTGTGCTATCCGAAGTCTTTCTAATTAAAGAGATACAGTTTCTCATTTAAAAAAGATGTAATTTTAGCATATCCTTTAGAAAAAACAGTTTAGTAAACCAGGGTACATTTTTTCGCCGCGGCTGCATATTTAAGATTTGTTGACTACAAGATGAAAGATATGTTCAGTAATTCATTTTCTGAATTTGCTTGGAAAATGTTAGGATTTTCATGCAAAGAGGTGTGGCTGAGTGGCATGCCTTTTGCGAAATTAAAGGCTATTTACGATTACAATATATTGTCGACGTGCAAAAACTACGTCAGACGCTTCGATTGCATATCTTATCTCCCCACGATGCCTTTTCAGTGTCATGCATCAGTGCGTGCAGCAGAATTTCAAGGAAGGTGATAAGAATTTGAATTTTTAAAATTGTTCTTCTCGCGAGAAATTTTGTATAATGAGGTTAATACTGTAGAAATCGATTGAATTCTAAATGACATAATTTCCTAAGTGTGCGCTCTAATTTTTATCGTTGTATGAATGTTTGACGCTTTCGCTCATAAAAAAATTCTCCGGAAGAGTTCTCCATTCAAAATTTTCATTTTCATCCGACCCGCCCCATGGCTTTCTGTTCCTCTGAATGTTTACAAAGATATTCACTTCTGACCGCTTTATGAGTGTTGTATTTCAACCTCTCACGTGTACGTTTCTCACGCATGAAATATACCAATTTTAAGGCATTTTTTGGTTTATTTATTGTTTACTTTTTGTCTATTGTCTTTGAATTTTTTTATCAAACGACGTACGAGGTTAAGTGGACGAGAGGCCGAACAAGGCCTAATATTCTCCAATATGCCGCTATAAGGACCAAAACAAACCAAATGCGAGCAGCGCGTCTCAAATATGGACAGACCTCTGTAATTCAAACATCAGTTTTTGATTAATGGAAGTCGGAGGACGCTCGGATTACACCTCGTAACGCGGGTTCTTACGGCACGATTTCGCTACAACACGGTTTGCTTTTAATACAAAAATTCATACGACTCGAATTATGGTTCGGATTAACGCGGTTTGGTCGGACTTACGGATGTGGGATGTTTTCGGATTGATGATCGAAGAAAGGACATTTTGGAAGGACCGAATGCTTTCTTTATAAGCTTGGATAATCCAAAGCAACAGTTTATTTGTGGATATTTATGCATCAGAGAGAGATTTGGGAATTTCGGGTCTGGAGGTGGGTGCCTGAAGGGATACGGAACACAACCCTATTATCTATCACTATGTAAAGTTAGGTTCTCATACACATTACACGGCACTTTTTAGTGTTTTTCTCCCTCAAAAAATTTCTTATTAGGATTGACTCTCCGTCTTTGTGGGAGATGTCCCTGGAATTCCGCAACCCGGAGAAGTCAAATTTTCAAGATAGGTCGGTCTGTATCAGTGGTGGGCAACCTTTTCTGCGCAGCGGGCCGCATTGGTGGTTGCGAATTCCTCGGCGGGCCGCACTGCAAGTTGTCAATGGTTCGGCGGGCCAGATAGGACTTTAAATCGGACATTAACTAGAGATTCTGAGGTATCACATATCAGTGAAAAATCAAGTCTAAATTAGGTTTTTAGGGTCAACGTTTCCATATAAAGTGTTTTATAGTTATAATTTTAATTTATGCGATATAACTTTTGTGTTACATCTTTTTTTAATCAGACCTTCACGGGCCGCATAAAACGATCTCGAGGGCCGCATGTGGCCCGCGGGCCGTACGTTGCTCACTACTGGTCTATATGACAAGCTAGACGTGGTAAACATTTTGATAGATGAGTTACTGAGTAGTAATCGTTGCCTTAGGAAGAAGCGCGTTAATATAGTTAACGCTGCAATTCTTCCCTCATTTGTTCATAACGCATCCTTCGTGTTCTCGGAAGGCCGGGGGTGTATTGTGTCCGCTATTAATTGTAGTAAGCGGTGTTACGAGGCGATGTTTGTTTTCTTTCCTGCTCTCTTCGTAGGTGTTTTGGCTCGCATAACCAGGAGTCGTTCCCTTTTGTCGATGTCACGTTAGCGTTCACCGTTACAAAGCGTCGTATCGACTCCTCTTTTTGCGTAATTTTTCATTTCGCTCCGGAAAATCCGCTGTCCGCAATCTTCTTCCCCCCCTCCCTTTGCGAATGCACGAGCGAAACTTTACGCCTAGGCTCATTTTTTTGCGTGTCGAGTAGTATACGTTCACACTCGTCCGGATTCTTACATCCTATCCTCCCACTCCCTTTATCCCGTGGATATCGAGAGCGATCGCGTGCATTTGTGCTCGGTAGGTAGGTGGGTGAGTGGGTGTCGAGGTGTCCGTGTCAACCTCTTCCTCTATAAGGATAGGCGCGGGGAGGGAGTTGCAAGCCGGCTTTCGCTTTATAATTCGCATCCCTTCCTCTCTGGCTTCGTGTCCCACCCTGGCGGCTCATTTCCCCTATCTGGTCGCGCAAAGCCTCCTTCAAGATCGAGCCGAAGGATACGTTAACCCCTTTTTATTTGCGGTTTCGTTTTCCTTGCGAAATCCGACCCTCCCCGGCCTCAAGACCCCTTCTCGGGAATTATCGGTATTATTTTTTCTCCGCTCGCGATTTACCGCTCCGGTTTATAAAAATAAAGACCGCTCCGCCGCGGTCGTGTCTGGTATCGCGCTCGGGCTTCGACGGGCGATATGGAATATGGGCGCTTATTTTCGAATCGGCCGCTGTTTGTCCTGTTTTTTTCGTTAACTTCTGTTTTTTTACGCGGAAATGTTGAAATCGATCCTTAACATTAGTTCTTAGTCGTTGGAACTCGTTCATGTTTTAATAACTGGAAATTTGCGATAAATTTTGCTCGTTTGGATATACCAAATTGTTTTTATAGTTATTTTAATTATACTACGATAATTCGTTCGCGTAAAAAACTGTTATGAAATCTTAGGGGCGAATAACGTAAATGGATGGTAAAATTGTAAAATAAAATTCATTGTGAACAAATGGACACAGATTATAAGGCATAAGTGAAAGAAATCGACAGGAAAAAGGAGTAATAAGTAGCGTTTCAGACAATTTCTACTTGAATGTTTACATTTTGAAATAAAGGCCGGATTCGAATAGATATTGCTCAACGTTGAAACATTCTTTCCATAAACGGTGTGTTGATTTGATTTTTGGTCATGCCAGATCGTCGTCAATTTGTTTTTTTTCCATTTGCGCAGTATTTCTTTCGTTGCTATATGCACTTTTTATGTAACTAAGTACATATTCAAAATTATTCATCTGTGTGGATATTTGGCGGCTGTCATATTTTTGGCGAAAAATCTACATCTTAATTTGATATTTATATTTTGAAATCATTGATGTTGTAATATTGGCAATTTAACGTATTTCGAGGTTTGATTTTGAAGGAAAATATATTGTGCTTTT
Organism: Tanypteryx hageni; assembly: GCA_028673005.1. NCBI lineage: Eukaryota > Metazoa > Arthropoda > Insecta > Odonata > Petaluridae > Tanypteryx > Tanypteryx hageni. The sequence goes on along the minus strand of CM054113.1, from coordinate 80,010,133 downwards.
CCGGGGTAAGATTGTCAGGTTTTATTTACGCTATGGTTTGTTGTTTTATACTTCTGGAAATTACTGCTGTTTATGATGTCTTCGAGGATATAATGTGGTTTTATGCGCTTTATCGTGATGCAATAGTATGCGAATCTTTAACCAGTATTTTGCATGCAGAATAAACCTTAGTAGTTTTGAGATCCAAATTTGGTAACCTGATATTTTTCACGTTGGAGTCCTCAGGAGCTTTGCATATTTGTTATTATTGTTGCGCAGTAGATGCCGTTCAGTGCGATCACATTGGATTCAGTTGAATTGATAACGGCGAGCGGTCGACGGCCATAAAAGGCAAACTATTTTAAACTGCTTAGTTTTGGAATTCCACGTTTGATTGCAATAACCGGTTGATAATGACAACAGTAAGCGGCAGCTACCGTAGTAGGTAATAGCTTAATGAACAACCTAATTCCCGGCAGGAGGGATATCAAAGGCTGTTTTGGAGGTCGATGAGCTTGTGAGCTCCGCAGTAAAACCGCAGATAAATTATTGTCCAATTTACTTTGCGACCATCGTCTGTCGCCGTTCGGTTACTTCTTATGCCGGAAACCTCGTTCGTTATCAAAACGCATAAAAATGCTAATTGCTCGGTGTACAAACACGCTTATTGCGTTTCAATAATATTAATCATCGGGGCACTAAACTGGTTTACACATGTTATCGCGTTCTCGCTTGCTTTGGCGACTTCTTCGAGTCTCTCTTAAAAAAAGACCGTCTGCGGCTCATGGGTTTTCCGCAGATCTTCACGCGCGCCCACCACTGTGTGGTAGGAAGTAATGGCAGATGAGGTGTCCTTGCGTTCTTTCTGGAGATCATCCAAGTGGTGACTCGTCTCTCGGTGTATTCCAAAAAAATTCTCCCACTATCGTTTTTGGCCGCACCCTCCCCTCCCATTCCGTTCCCAGCACTTCGAACGATCGTGGTGGGACTCGGCAGAAACCTGCGCGCAGCCCCAAATTATTTTCGTCCGCGGGGGAAGTGTTATTGGCCTCTCCCTCCCAATATTAGTGGAGAGCTTGGATATATTGTTGTTAGCTCATTTGTCGGCGCCGCGATTGTCTCTGCGTCGAAAGGTGGCAGATTTGCCACTTGGCGTAAATGGTGCTCGCCAAGGACCCACGGTTCAAGATAAGGCCTAAACTGTTAAATAAAAAAATATTAGTTTATAACAAAAACACGCGGACGCGCACACGCCGATTGCCGATTTATGTTCGATTCGTATTGTTGGGTTATCTAAATGTCAACAGTAACACTAGCATAGAGTCCCAAACTTTAGGTTATGCATAGCGCCACAGCGTGGCTTAATCCACCAGAGGGATATTTTAGCGTGTTTTTAAAAAATCGTAATATTATTTTTCTGTTAGTCCGTTCGTCACGCTTCCGTCTCCGATAAACTACTTCTACACCGTTCAAGTTAGAGCAACCAAATTTGAGGGATTCTTCATAGCCGTAAGTTCTTCCCGCGGTTGAAATTTGGAGACTCTCAAGGACAGGTTAAGGGGTGTAATCGAGGGCGCAATTAACAATAAAGCATTAAGTTTGTGAACTACTTCTACACCGTTCAAGTTAGAGCAACCAAATTTTCAGACTAGTTTCGGCTGGTGACAGTCATGAACCCTATTGATTTTGGGATCCTTCCGACATGGAAACTGTTATTCGTCGATTTTAATTGTGGTGTATTTTTTATTTTAACGGGTGAGGAGCTTACTGAAGTCGGTGCTGCACCCCTTCCTTTTGTCATTCTCCTGGATGCGTTTTTCGGGTGGAATGACATTTTTTGGAGCGGTCATTGCACCTGTCCTTTAATGATTATTTTCAGTTATTTGGCTCCACAAGTCATTTTGAGATTACTTCCGGACTTCCTATAACAATTCATTCTGAGAAAGTGTCGTGTAATGTGAATCCGTAGTGTGTGAACTTAACTTTAGATAGTAAAAGGAGGGATTTGTTCCATATCCCATTAGACACCCTCCTCCGAATCCGAAATTACGGAATCCCTCTTGATGCACATATATCTACGAATAGATTGTTGTTGTCGACTTTTCCAGGTTATAAACAAACAAGATGCTGGCTTGATAGCTTTAAGGCCGATTCACACTATACGTAACGTCATCGTCCCGACATTTAACGTTTAGGTTTCGACACGGACTGTCACCTTTTCAGTGGTTAAAACTTATTTATTGTATTTATTTATAGAACAAGTTGTTAATGCTTTCTATTGTGAAATTCGGAGTAATAGCTCTACTTTTAGATGAAGAAGAGCATCGACGTGAGCGTATTCGCACTTGAAAAGAATTTGGGTGCATAAATGCTTGTGGTACATGTAATCGGAAAGAGAATTGAGGACATTATTTAAGGAGTTGACAGAAGATGAGTTAAAATTTTATCAGTATTTAGAATGTCTAGGTATCAATTCAGCACATTGCTCAAGAAGATAAATATGGGTGTATTAAAAAGATAATACTATAATTCCATTAGTTTTTCGTCCATTTTGATAAAAACGCACTACTACTATTGTAACATAACAGGGACTGACGGGAACCAGACGGGTGCGGTATTCAGATTGTAAGAGAGGCACAGGAATCGACACGTTCGGACCGTCACCGTCCCCTCAAGTATTCCTCCAGAGAAACCGTGACGGAACGGAACAATGACGTGACAGATGATGTGTACGACTCATCTAAATAAATAGAAGAAATTTTGACGTGTCGAAGACGGTTCGAGTCGAAACGTGGACGTTACATATAATGTGAATCGACCTAAAGCACCTACCCGTTAAGTGGGAAACCCGGGTTCGATTCTCGGTCAAGCACAGGATTTTTCTCTCTCTCACTCTCTCTCTCTCTCTCTCTCTCTCTCTCTATATATATATATATATATATATATATATATATATATATATATATATATTAACTAAAGGAAAAGAAAAGGTAGTGATGAGGGTGGCAACAAGGTGTTGAGGGAAGCCCAGCGGACACTTACCAAGTTGAGGACCAAGCTGGTAGGCTGCTGGGGGCGTCGAAGAGACACGTAAAACACACCTGTGTGTATATATATCATCATCATCATAGGTAGTCTGTCCGTAGACAGGTCCGTGATTATTCATGGTTAAACCTGGTTCTCCATATACTCCTATTTTCCGCTGTCCTCTTTATATCTTGATAACTCTCTTTCCCTTTCAAATCGTCTATCAGCTGAAACCTTTTCCTACCTCTTTCCCTTTTCCCATCTAGTTTTCCTTCTAACACGTCTTTAATCATACTCTCTCTCCTCAGGTAATGTCCAACCCAGTTAGCCTTCCTCTTTCTGATAGTCTGTATAATCATTCGCTTCTCTCCTATTCTTCGTAGCACTTCATCGTTTTTCATCCTATCTGTCCATTTTATCTTCAGCATTCTCCTCCAAGTCCATATTTCAAAGCTTTCCAAGTATTTTATGTCATTTTTCCTTAGCGTCCATGTTTCTGCCCCATACAATGCTATACTCCATACGTAGCATTTTATCAACTTCTTGCGGATATCTTCCCTTATATTCCCTGTAAGTAGTTCTTTCTTTCTCCTGAAAGCCGCTTTTGCTTTTCCTATTCTAGTTTTGATCTCATCCGTACATTTTGCCTCTCGTGTTATGATACTTCCAAGGTATTTATATTCTGAAACTTGTTCTAATGGCTTTCCCCCAATAGTTATGTTCAGATTCTCTTCTTTACCCGATATTCGAATGACCTTGGATTTTTCTGTATTTATTTCCATACCATAATTTCTACCTGTTATCACTAGTCTATTTATCATTTTTTGTAGCTCCTCTTTCTTTCTTGCTAGAAGTACTTGATCATCTGCGTATTTTACTGTTCTTATAATCCTTCCTCCAATTTTGAAATCCCCTGTGCCTTCTAAAGCTTCTTGCATTAGTATATATATATATATATATATATATATATATATATACATATACACACACACACACACACACACACACAACTGATGGCAGTGACACTGGGTGGAGGCATGAGAGTGGAAGGGTAGTACAGAAAAGTCGGGGATTGGAGGATACGGAGGGGGTTAGGGAATGGCAGAAAAGGAGTGAAATGCTAGCGAAGGTTGAGGTCAGGGGGAGTGATGGAGTTTAGAAGATGGATATGTGCAAACTCCCTCTGACGAAGTTGGGGAGCCGAAGCATTATCGGGGAGAGCGAGAAAGGCCCTCACCGTGAACAAATCATTAAATTTTAGGTTGTGATTGTTCGCATGAACGGCCACAGGCAGCGGTCGTTTAAGAATGACACTGTTGCGGCGGCCGTTCATGCGGATTTTGAGGGGATTGCTGGTGAGGCCAACATAGAATGCGGGACATTGGGTGCATCTCAGGAGGTAAATGATATTGCGGGTGGTGCAGTTGATGGGAGAAGTTATGGGGTAGGTGATGTTAGTTGTGGGGCTGGAAAAGGAATTACAGGGGGGTTTACTGGGCATGAGAGACATCGGGGTCTAACGCAGGGGTGAGATCCGGTAGGGTGCAGAGGAGTGGGTGCTGGGGGTTCTTTTTCCATAAAATGTTTGCCAGATTAGAGGGTCGGCGGAAGGAGAGTATCGGTGGTCTAGAAAATGGAACCTGGTGGGGGCAGGATGAAGATAGGGTCGATGGCTTTTAGGATATTTCTCAAAATATCGTGGATGCCTGGGAAAAAAGGGTGGTTATAGAAGATTTTTTTTCCTATGGTCAATCGTTAAAAATGCCCACAGCACACACGCAGTTGACTGAATAATAATAATCTTTAATTATTAACGTTGCAATCTAGTAAGTTTGACATTACTACAACTATAATTTCGATGCTTCATAAACAGCGCGAAGTGGATAACTCAATTATTTTGGCTATTTGAAGGCTTAATAGACACTAATTCAATCGGAGACAACAAATGTCGATCGCCTTGGCAACACCCGGAATGAGTACGAAAAAGCCATAAAATTTCGAAAGGAAATGCGTGTTTCTTAGAAATTATTCCGTGCAACATCAAAACATCGCAAGAATAAGATATTTTATAGTTTTAGCTGTCGAATAAAGTAAAAACTGATAAATTCGGTCCATATTTACATTTTTAATTAATGAAAGAAATATACCTTGCACCTTGAAAAATCAAAACTCCTGTGTAAACATATGTAAAAATATAATCTTCTCCTGGAGTCAAATCCGGGACACTTCCGTAAACGAAAATAGTTTTACCGGTGTCTCCTAGTTGGCAGAAACAAAATGGCTTTACAGCATTTCTCTATGACAAACTTCAAGAGATAATAGGGGAGATAGACATTGAGTAATTATATATAAAGATACTATTTTTTTCAAGATAGTACATGTGTGTCCACAGAGGCGGCACACTGTACTACCATGAGTGCTTTAACTATTTTATCGCGAACTCGTTAAAAAATGGAAAAAATTAACAAAATAAACTATTTAGAAACCTTTCCCCGACTCACCTTAAGTTCCTTTGGGACCCACAGGTTGGGAAACCCTGCTCGAGTGTTTCTTTGCTTTCTAGATTTCGTTCACGGATAGGCGCGCGCCGTAGAACGTGGTCTTGCATTCGCGCTCTCCTTTAATTACTTCAGTTACCTACTCGATGATGGCCAGGCTCGGATTTATAGGGCGGAATGCGAGGCAACTCGGGGCGCCCGCCTGGGAGATCAAACTCTATTATAGAGTTCCGCCCTCTGAGTTCATCTATAACGGGCTATATTGCTATCTAATCAGCTATTCACTCATCAGTCGAAACGGATTTAGTGTCGTGACGAGATCAAATTTGCTTGGTAACATTGGAGGGAGCGGGTTGCCCAAGGAGCTCATCGCCTCCACGCACGCTTGAGCCCGACGTCTATCCTCATCGCTCTAGCCGACCACTGGAATAATCGTTTTTAACGTTCGGTTTTTCCGGCTATCTGTCTGACGCGCCAACTCCTCCGAAAAGAGAGCAGATGCAGACTTCGTTTATTCGCAAATCAATTTATTATTCTGTCTCTTTATGCACGTTTTCTTATGGAGGTCCGTCTGCCTGTCTGGCGCGCTAACTCCTAAACCATGGGCGTGGAAACTTCTTTGATGACGGGCCGCATTGGTTGTTGCGAACCCTTAGGAGATTAAATCGGAAGTCACCTCGAGATTCTGCGATACCATACAAGTGAAAATAAATTCTAAATGCGGTTTTTAGGGTTGTTTCAATATTTTATTATTATAGTTTGAATGAAAAAATTTGAATTAGTTACGTGATGTATCGTACAAATAAAAATTTATTTTAAATGAATTATTTTCATATTTTAATAAGATATAAGCTCTTTTTTTTACAGGATTAAATTAATTCAACTGGAAAAAATTGGCCAGTAGAGAGTTCAAAAACAAGCAATTTAAAAATACTTGCCTCAGGTACTTGCTATATCCAATAGCCGCAGAAAGGCTAAAAAAAAGCCAGATGCGCGTTTCGGCTACAAAGCAGCCTCTTCAGTGGCGATTCTGTGAATTGCCGCTGAAGACGGCTGCCCAACCTTTTTACATGGCTGGTCGCACCGGTTGTTGCGAATCCTTCGGCGGGCCGCGTTGATTGTTGCTAACTATTCGGCGGGTCAGATTAAAGTTTAATTTGGAAGATACCTATATATTCTGAGGTTCCATGTAAGTGAAAATCAATTCTAAATGAGGATTTTATGGTTAACATTTCAATATTAAAAATTTTATTATCAAACTGTTCATAGAAATATATGAATTGGTGTGTAAAATTTTTCGGATACCTTTTTCATAAAAGCTTTGCGGGCCGCAAAAAAACCCTTCGCGGGCAGTAGGTTGGGCACTACTGCAGTAGAGGTTTAACAATTATTTTTGAAAAAAACGGGCCTTTACTGTCTGCTTCAGAAGCTCTTTCCTCATTTGTTTTTGATATCGTGCTTCGGTTTCAATCGTTCCACACAGGTAGATTTATAACTTTAAAGCGATTCTGCGCCAAGAGGATACTCGTGAATGCGATACATGAATGATATTCGGTAATCAAGGGCGTGAGAAACTGGAATTTTTTCGTCCGAGTTACCGCAGGGTCGTGGAAATGAGGTCTCGGCATTGAAAGATCTGGGAAACGCTGGTGTAAAAGTTTCTTTGTAGAAAGCGTTACATTGGAAGTCTTATACTGATCCCGGGATTTTTAATAGATAGATTATTTGTGTGGAGTAAAAAGATGGTACGATAGAAGGTGGAATTAATGAGGTCTAAAAAATTCGTTTAATCTATATGAATTTCATAGTTTATTTTTTTAATAAAATACAATACCTCGTAGAGTTCTGAATATTTTCTAGCAATAATTTCGGTTAAGAAAAGTATTATTGATAGAATAAAGCGATCTAAAGATCCTATGCAGACAGGCATAAGCTGTAATGTTGGGAATAATTTTGAAACGCGAAAAAAGTCTGCTATGACCGGGAATCGAACCCGGGTCTTCCACTTGCCGGGCGGATATTCTACCACTGAACTATCTTAGCAGATCAATTTTCTCGTTTCTTAACGCGGATGTTTTCTTGGTATTATTGTTATTCCAGTAGAATCCTTTTTTTCTTGGATCAAATCGTATATTTGAATAATTGGCCATTTTTACTGTAATTCAAGAAAGAATACGACTGAAATTAAATTAAAATATTATGTTTAGACTCACCATCGATGAATTAACACTGATGACGGTTGCTTTGCAACCTAAACGCGGATCGGGTTTTCCCAATATTTTTATAGCTATTATAGAAAAAGTTTTTCGATTGAATTTTTTCTGTATCTTAATTCTTTTACATTGGCAGGTTAGTTAGTTTTTAATTTGCCCTTGGACATTTTCTTCTATTGATATTTTAAAATATTTCTGTTTCCATGCCTTTACCGATCAAAATCCACCATAATGAATTTGCGATCGTCTTTTGACGCATCGTCGGCTTGCATGCATAAAAATGCGACAATTAAATCGAGCATCCTTGAACGCAACAAGGATTTAATCGAAACGTTTTTACACGACAATCGTCTATTGTTTTTTCTTTTTCGCTTTTCGTCGCAGTCGTTTGGTTTAATAAAAAAATGCTGCATCGTTCTGTAAAATAGCGGCGATGGAATCGGATGAAAAATGCCGCGACAGCTGTCGAAGTGAAACGAGATCACATTTCCAACCGCCACGCTGCGCGTTTTTGCCCAATGTTACTCTTGGCATCGCAGACGCGATATATTTGTTCTAGAAATAATTCTGCGCTTCTTACTCTTCTCCTCCCTCCTGACATAACCTCTCCAGGTAGAACGCTCTTTATTCCTTTCTGAAAGCTTTTAAGTACTTCGTCCTCCGTAGCCATCCATCCTTTTGTCGGTGGTTGTTGAGACGGGTTTCTTTCCGTTTGCGGGAAATCCCCGCGGCGTTATTAGCAGCACCGGATGAACGTTGACGCGATTCGCGTGCGTGTGCGCGCGCGCGGTGCATGACTCTCTAATGGGTAGGTGTGCAAGTTCACTTCCTCCCTCCTTTATCGCCAACCCCCTTCGCTCGTGAAATCCACGCTGTTTGCGCACGGGCTGCACCGAGGTCGCCGTGCTTTCTGGAGTGTTGCGTAGTAAATTTTTAATGAATTGGAATGAAGTGGAAAGGTAATATCTGTGGGCGCGGAGAAAGCGCGTCCTTTGAATCGCTGGCGGTGTGCGAGTGGAGTGGATTTGCCTGGTAGTGTGGCGGCTTGATAATTTTCTTCGTGGGGTGATGTATGTTTGGGGTTCCTCCGGCTTGCATTCCTGCCGTTGGTGTGGGCTCGGAGTAATCGATGAAATTGTTCTTGCTAAATCTTCATAGCGTTCACAGGCAGGTAAGTAGCGAGTGGTGGCTTGCGCTTAAGAGTTTTAGTCACCGAAACGAAGGTTAATTTGTGTTTTAGAGAGATAAAGCGTACATAGATGCTGGGACTGGTAATGTTTTCGCGTGAGCAAAAGTGAAAGGTTTAGTTGGCTTTTTTTTTTCTATCCGTACTTTTAATCACTTGCTTATTCTTTAAGCTGTGACTGGTGGGCACCGGAAGGTTTGTAACTGGAAGATAAGATTAACTTGTTTTTAACAAGAAAAAGAATTTTCGATTCTTCTTTCTTTAGTCATCTTTACTCGTTGTTCGTTAGTCATTCTTTGTCTAGCGAAAAGTACTAGGCTTAGCCTTGTAGAATTGTTTTCAACACGAAGAGGAAATTCCAGGCCAAATATGGAATTATTGACCAATTTTTTCATTATGTGTGTCATGTAATGGTTCTCATTATTCAATGTGCTCAGACCGTTTGTCTTTCTAAGTATAAAACGTGCCAGAGCGGAGATTTCTTTTGTTGTTGATGAGAAAATAAAAACGTTAATTGTCTTACTTAGACGAAGGGCGCCAGTGAAGTGTGATCGTTGCGAGTTCTTTTTTCTTCCATCTGCATTGCCGAGTTTTGTAATATATAGCACACAATGTCCTTAAATTTAGTCGTCGTAATAGACGAATAGCGATAATGAGAGCCAGTACTCATTAGTCAAGGCAAT